>CM060881.1:83162500-84362500 GCA_030762935.1 Hymenopus coronatus | reverse complement strand
AGTTAAACATTTAACGTAATATTAATGTTTCTATTTTTCAATAATGCGATACGAAGGTTTTTAACCAAATTTGCCGGAGGTTACCATTTACATGAACTGTTTGTTTGAAAATGTCGGTTTTCTCAAAAATGGTTCAAACGATTTTCATTAACATACATGTGTTAGTCGTGAGCATGTGGGTCCTCGGAGAGTAAGTAGATGAAGAAGAGTATTTCAAAATACATTAGTTGAAATTTGTGAGAGTAGTCTCTGAAATTCTCTTCACGCTGGAAGAATTTTGCTTGCTGTAAACCGTGCAAGATGAACTGTACTGTACAAACATGTAGATCCTGTTAAAATACAGATGTATTTGAAACACATTTTTATGTGGTTAACCACTTCCAAAATATCTTCCTACTCGTTTCAATTTTAACATACTTATTGGCCTCAAATGTGATGTCATTATTCGTTTTTCTTGGTTCTAATCGAGCAAAGAGAACTAAATTCCAAAGCGGTTGCAAAATTATACAACTTCCCTGGTTTTAAGGGAGTAACTAATAAGCTTGCATAGATATATTCAGTGCAATATACAGACGGGCTTATACTCATGTCAAACTACGGAAATATTTGATTGACCACGAGAACATTGGTCTGTTGCAAAATGAAAAAAACATGCAAAGTACCCTCCCCTCCCGGGTTAATCACAAACGATAGTAGCTGTAGATGGCGCAGGTACATCAAGTTGACTGTTGACATAGCTGTACCCCAATAGTCGAAATGAATAGTGATGAAGGAAAAGTTCACGAATGTGGCGCTAAACCAGCGTTATCATTGGAGAAGAAAGGGCAAATAATTGATTATAACAAGGAAGATTTTTTATCCAGAGAAATAGCAAGAAGGATTCACAGATTTGCTTCCGTTGTGAACAATTTTTTTACCTTGGGATGAATTGTGGCACTAAGAAATCTTCTAGAACACCACGGAGATTTACACCAAGGCAGAAGAGAATCATAATGAAACAATTGACAGGAGTACTCCCTGAGAAGATTGGCTCAAGATCCAAAATTCGTGTGCACAACTCTACGCTATTCCAAATGGTAGCAAGGAAGAATTTCCTGTTGCACAAGAAAAAGAAACGATGGCCTCGACTTACTGGAGTGTATAAGTAAATATGTATTATTGGCAAAAGAACATGTGATCTAAAGAACCCAATGAAAGCAGTGTTCAGTGATGAAAAAAAATATTCAGTTTAGATGGACAGATGGGGTAAACTATTATTGATATGAATTGTGTAAAGAGGAACAAATATTTTCCAAACGGCATCAGGGAGGATGTTCATTAATGGTTTGGCTCGGTTTGGTTATCGTGGTACAGCAAACATTGCTTTCCCGAGGGATCGAATAAAATTATCTGATCACCAAGATCTACTGGATGTCTATTCTTACTGGGGAAGCAAATGGATGTCTATGTTGAATTTTTCAGCAAGACAGTCCCAATATTCATGTTACGAATTCCACCTGGGAATGGTTTCTACAGAGGCCTGCAAATTCGCCGGATCTGAACCCGTGGAGATCCTATGAGGCATATTATGTCACTCCGTTGCTGATGGCAAGCAGTATTATAATATCCAAAGTTGAAAGCTGCCTTCATATCTGCTTGGGATATTATAGAAACTGTCCACACTCCAAAATCTCCAAAAATAGCATGGGTTAATGTTGACCTCAAATAAGATTATTACAACGACTAAGGTGAACTGTGAGGTGGATGTATCATTTTCCTTCATCGGGAATGTGGTAAAAGTTAATTTATATCTGAATTCTAGACAATATACAGTTTGTAATATGCATTACTTGTTAAAATATGCCTAAATATCTCGGTCATGTGTACATTTTCCTGTTGCATGTTTGCCTGTCTCTTCTATAACACAGAGTGTGGTTGTGTCATTTCACAACGCATCTGAAATAAAGTAACAAAAACAATTTCAAACGAAAGCGCCATAATTTAGGCGGTTACATAATATATGTAATGAAATTGTTAATTATGCATTCACTTAAGTTTTTGTCAAAATGGGAGGTGAAATTTACGGAATAGTTGCGGTTTTAATTCTCTGCAGAGCCCATCAATAAAGCAAGAACAAATGAACTGAGACAACGAACTCCATGTATACTTGATCACTATTCCTTCTCGACAGAATATTCGAATCATATTAGAATGTGCATAAAATGCAGACTAACACATTTTATTATTTTGGCGGGCTAGGCTTTTGTTCCTTATTCTTAATGTACCCCTCACAAACCGATCCAATACACCCCTTCACAAAGCGATCCAAGGTTGCAGAAAATTCCAGGTTCCGAGGAACTCAAAATTAAAGATACTACTAACGTAGAAACACGACCTTACAGAAGTATAAATGTGCAATCGATTACTAGTAGTAACGGGAGTGACAAGTGAGGAGGGTCAGCAGGTTGGACAAAAAGAAGTCTAAGGCAAGTTGTTAAAATAGAAGGCATGTGGTTATAGAACCTCTGTTATATTAAATTGTCTTGTTTTATTTATTACAATGTTGTTCAAATATTCCTTTAAGTAAAGTTAGTTTTATAATGAACTTTGGCAATCATTGAACGAATTGGTTTTATTTCTTCACTCTAGACCTTTAAGCTATTAAAGAAATCACTGGCTTAAAATAACATATTTAAATGTATTTTATCTAACTGGGAATGTGTGTAAACCAATTCAACAGCAAAAAGTCATTTAAGAGTCTTGCTTACTGCGGTTTACTATGGTTAAATGCTCCATTCCTCTTCTTCTTCTTCCCTTCTACGAGAACGACGAAACTGGAAGCACCTCTGAATTAATATTCTCTCAACCTATTTGAAACGTAACCTTACCGTTTTAATTTATAGGACAACAAAGTAATTTTCTTTATCGTTTAGTAGTAACGTAAATTAAATATTCTTAATTTATTCGTGGGCGCGTAAACATCCAACAAGTTGTTGAAATGCTGGAAACCCGGTGATATGCAAAAAGTCTCTACCGTCGAGGTAATATGTCAGCAGTGAGGGTTCTTCCCCTGCCATTTTTTTTTCTACGGCTTCCTCGACTTCAAACATAACAAACAAATTCTATAGTTCGCAAACTAGGTCGAAAACAGGAACCAATTTCTCTTTTGTCACTCCCCCAAACCAGCAAGGCATGGAAATGAGAGGCATGGAGTTTGTTTCAAGGCTTGTTTACCTTGTTGGGATTTAAAGAGGGTGCTAAAATCTCAATAAACCATCAACCCTGTCTTTTCAATGCGAAGGGTCTTAAAGGTGTTTCAAACGTTAAACAGCTACTTTCAGAAGTAATGCACATTAAACTAACGTTCTGTTGCTTGTTTATTAGTTCTTACTGAAAATGTAGAATCAATGAATAGCCGAGTTGTCCCTGAAATGCTAGGGGCTTTTCTTGCGACGGTAGCTCGATATGACACTTGCGGGAAGCCAGTCCGCATTAGTGGTGTTTTTTCATTGGGTTCTTTTTTTCGCCATTTCGCATTATTGTGCACTTAACTTTTTGTGATCGAAGTGCACAATCTTGTTTAGGGTTTCTGACTGCACACTTCTTCTCTTTTTTTCCGACCCCATACTAGGTTTTAGCCCTTCCTGTCTGCTTCAGATATCTCTCCAGCTGTTTCGTCCGCGTGCAGTCCTTAGTCCAGTGTGCTACTTTTTTGAAGGCGTCGTTCCATCTTTGTTCCGGGTGTGCCTTTTCGTCGCCTGTCAATGTAGTAGGGTAGAAATGTAGAAGTGTATTCGCATCTGTTCTGAAGTTCGCCAGGTGGCCTCCCCGCTTCCATTTCAAATTAATGGCTCGCAGGAATACATCTCAGTTTTGTTGTTTCCCTAAACTTGGAGTTGGGCACTCTGACTTTAAGGGATTATCTTAATTTTTTCCTCTCCGTTTTTCTCTCTGAAAAACTTGAATACGTTTAATTTAATTGTTTTTCACACAAGTCGTGTGAAATACTGGAGTTGTAAATCTAGAGTCAGACTGAAAAATGCAATACCATAGCTGGTATTTAAACCTCAAATCTCCAGGTAACTAGCTAGTTGCTCTAATCACTACTATAGCAACACACAGGCACGGTATTAAATTTCTCAATTGACTCGCATGTTTCCCGGTGAACCATAAAGTGATCTGAAATTATTTTGAAGTGACATATCCCAATAGCAATTTACAATGTCGTAAGTAGTTTTATAGTTTAGCCAACTATTAGGTCCAATAGTGTCATTATTGAAGCCATTAGTGGTAGAAAGATGCGGGGAGTCTAATGTTTTGATTTTGATTTTTTTGGTTGAGTTTGTTGTCCCATATAATTAATTTTAAGGGCATAAAAGTTTCCAAACTGAAGCTATTCTGCCTTTTAGTTCTGTTCTGCTTTGTAGTGCTAATTATGTTTATTCGGGTAAATATTATAATAATGTTTTGATATTCGTATATGATATAAATTAGCTATTTGTCATAATTTGTGTTTTGCTCATGTTCAGCGATTGGTCAGATTTTTTGCTGCAGTTGTTTAGTGCCTAATTATATTTTGCTGATCTTTTTCATTACTGGCGGATAGCACAGCATCATATTAAATAACCCTAACTTTGTGAGCCTGCATCCATTTACTGTGATATCATCTTTCTCCACAGAACAGTTCTCAGAATATCTCTTCCAGCAACTGTTGAACAACTTCGGTCAAATTGTGTCTCATTACCGGACTCCGCTCCCTATTTTAAGTTTTTGTCCTCGTTCAGTGCCTGTTTTGGCTTGTGATTCGCTGTGAAGTTTAGCTAGTATCCGAGTGTATTTTGGCTCAACTCATTGCCTTTCTGTTGCCTGTATTACATATGTGCTTTGTCGCGTCAAAGACCTTTGTGTAATCTCTGAATGCTACGCACAGGTGTCGGTTGGATACCTCTGCTTTTTCGATGATCTAAAATGGTCCCATGCTGTAGCTTGCTTAACCGGCCGGGTGACACTCATCTAAAGTCATTATTCTTATTTTAATTATTTTTAAATAGCTCGTGAAAGTTTAATATTAGGCAGATGGGTCTATAGTTGTTCAGAACGTCATTGGCGTATTTTCTGTAATAGTATGATTTTGCTTATTAGATGTGGAATATATGTCTAAAGTTAAAGGTATTGTCAGTATATACTATAACCTGCGAAAAACGATGTAACAGTACACTCAAAGCATACATGAAGGTAAATATCATTCATCCATGAATGAAAGGATTTTACGAGGGGAATTTTGATTAGCTCCAATAAAAGCAGATTAAGTATTAGTAAATTGAATAAATGTTTCAAATTGTTGTAATAGTAATATACAAAAATATCCATATTTATTATAAATTAAAGAAGTAGCAAATAATTGTTAAAAATGAGTCGAAATAGCATGCTTGAATGATTTTAAAACCATATATTTTATCAACATTAAGACAATTAGGTTTCAAAATAGGAATGTAATTAATATTATGTTAAAAGTAAGGTTTATAATGAAAATATAATTGTTTTGGGGTAAATATTTTTCATTGAATTAAAGTAGCTCAGATGATTTCTATATTTGTAATTATTAGTGTTGTGTATATTATCCTTACATAATTGATGTATTCCTTGGGGAACTAAATTGAACAGTTATATGTTTAGTGTTATTAATTCATTGCTCTCATAATTAAGACGATTTAAATCGTAACAAAATAGTTATATTAGAAGAGGTACCTAAAATATAAGATAATGTATTAAATAGATAACTTTTAAAGAATGAGTTAGTAACAATAAATACCAAAAAATTGCTAAGTTGTGTTATTAAAGCGCACGACCAAGTTCAATTACATTTTTCATTTTTCAGAAGTATTAGGTAAAACCTTCATCGTATGGAACATTTCAATGAGCAAGGTAAAGAAAAAAGTGAGAAAAAATTCTCAAATTTCGAATCTTAGAAGTGAAAAGGATATAAATTCCAGTTTGTTGGCTGTTGCAAACAAAAGTGTAAATAACTAAACTAAGTGGTAATAAATGTCGAAATAATACTTCTAAACATTCTACATAGCATTGTTTCAATTTGCTTTGACTTGTACATACCTACGTACCAAGATGGTACCTGGAATTAAATTACAAAGCTAATGAGAAAAGCTAAGTTATGGATGTAGTGGATTAGTTTAAATCTTCTTACCCGTACAGTAAATATCCCAAGGGTTGCAGCACAGCTTATATGAAAGTGAAACCTATTTGCGTCTTGTGCCAGACCCACATGAGTTACAGCAAGTGTGTGAAACTTGCATCTGACGTTACTTGGTCTTTCCTAAACCCGGCTGCTTTTGACACAAATGTTTAACAGAGAACTTAGTTGAATATTTCATTGGCGGGTTTTAATTGAAGATTCTGATCTTCTGATTTTCATTATAAATCCTTCGTTTAGATGTTTATTTCTACACATACGGCGGCCACGACCGATAGTAACCGCTGTTAGAATAATACGTGCGTTTCTCCGAGGATTATTCTTAACTCCTTATTTATACCTTTGTGTTTTAATATTGACATTTATCTTAAACTGCGTATTAGATTCCCTAGGACTGCACTGTGGCCCAGTAGTTCGAGCACTGGCCTCTCACCTAGACGGCCCGGGTTCGATCCCAAGCGACCACATGTGAAATTTGTGGTGCACAAAGCGGCGCAGGAGAGGATTTCCACCGGGTTCTCCAGTTTCCCGTGCCATCACATCCCACAGATCTCTATCTTCATTCAATGTATCATCAGTGTTATCGCCTGCGGTGCCACAAGTAGTAAAAGAGGGCGTTAAACACTATCAAAACATTGTAGGTAGAGAAGGTATTGTATTCTACCCAAAATTCGATACCGAGATGTCACCGGAAGTACATGTTTTGGGACACTCTGAATCCAAAAAAAAAAAAAAAAAGAATTTTAAAAAATCATCAAACGGTAAATTTGCAAACATATGTTAGTTTGTCTGTGTGTTGCTGTCAACATTGTAACTAAAATGAAAAGTACGTTAAATACCAAAATTGGCACTGAGGCTCAGTATTTTCCGATTACTTTCAACGACGATTTTTAGGAAAATCCGCTACCCCAACAATCCTTTACACGAACATTTAGAAAATTATAACTTTCTCAAAAAATGTCTTTAACGATTTTGAATAAAATACCACACATTTATGTATGTTCTTTTTTAGCCTTTGTAATAAATATTTAATCGTATTCAGTATTCATTTTAAAAAGTGACAAAATAAAACGTTTAATCAAATAGAAACATGTCTAAGCTGTTGTTTAACATGCCGTACAACAATTTCTAAATTCCTCACAAATAATAAACAGACTCTTCTGTAAAAAAAATGTATTCAGCTGTGGAAATTTGTATAATTTTTTATCTCTATTGAAATATGAAGTATTTTGAACAAGTATTGAATCAAATTTGCAAATCAATGATTTGTGAACTGCTAAATATAAAATACCAATATCGAATTCCTTTATCTATCCAAATATAAAAATGCATAACAATAATTGTGGATTTTAATAAGCTAATACACTGTAATCTTAAAACAAATTTGTGGGCAACTTATTTGCTTGCATCTTAATTAGCTGACTGCTTAATTTGCGAATACAATACGCATTGGAAGGATCAGAAAGGGAAAGCAGGAACATTCGGAGAAATGCAGGTTCATTTGCCACAAATCCGGCATCTGTCGCGGTTATCGAACCTGGATTGCCTGGTGGGAGGCAAGCGGTCTAACCACCAAGCCAGGGACCATGAATTATTGATCCCATACTTTTGCCAAAGTTTCCATAGTTTATGTTACGACCATAGTTTATGTTAACCAAGTTCTGATGTTTCACTTCCCCAAGAATTTCTGCAATCATTTCGCCAAGTGCCAGTCATTTGACTTTAGAGTTGCCAGATTCTCAAATTGAAAATAAACAACACACTTATTTTCGTCATGATGAAAGTGATATAGAGAAAACAATGTGATTGTTCCTTTATATAACATTCTCTACCTATTTGACAGCATACTATTCTTGCAAAGCTTATTCCTCTATCTACTTCATGCTACTCAAAAGTTAATGAGATAAACATTAACAGAAATACCTCATTACTTAGTTCTTGATTGTTACAAGAGAAATAAAGGAATAGGTTAATGTCAGCCTAGCCAGGTGACTCTGTGGTTCGTCTGGGACTGGCATTTGAGAAGTCGTGGATTTAGACAGAGATATCAGCTGGAGATGTTTGTTTCGAATGGTTTGTGTCCTTTAATCTGAGTGAAAGAAGCAGCGCTACATAGCGCAATGACTGTAAATAAATACAAAATTCTGTTAACATCTAATAGCGTGGATATTATGCATTTTGCTAATAAACAATACTGATTGTAGGGATAAATACCTCACCTTCTTTCCTATTCAAAATACTTAAATTCTTCTACCTGATATATAATTTCGATATCGGAATTTTGGATTTATTGCTGTGCTTCCTCTATAGAAAGTAATTATTGACATTTTCAGAGATGTCTGCGTTTGCGGATGCAAAGAGAAAGGTACGTCTCTCTCTGTAGGTAGAGTTTTTCCAGTAGAGGGAGAAGAAAACCGAGGAATATTTACTAATTGTGGCACGGTGCCAAAGTGAAATTGATTGCTGGGAGTCCTCTTGTTCCCGGCCGGTAGGACTTACAAGGTATTAAAGGCCAGAAGGGTGAACCAGGGTGGGTGATTTATTTCTATGTTAGAAGTACACGGGCCCCAACACCAGCAGGAAAGTAAGAGAGTTACTCCCCTCCCTCTCGCAAAACAAAAAACTACGCGGTATGTTTTGCCCTCCATCTTCTTTAAGCCAACCGTTTCCTTTCTTTTCTTTCGACAGCAAAAATACAATAACATAACAAAAGAAAGGTAAAGATCCACACTCTTTGGTTTGTGAAGTTTTAATGAAAACAAAAGCGACATCTACTTACCTCGCGAAGGAAGATCTCAGCCGGAAGACCAATGAGAATTAATGGACTCTGTGGGTGGTTTCTAATGACAAATGTGAGGGAAAATGTATTAAGGGCGCACCACCAAAAGCTTCCTCACCAACAAGAAAATGTAACATCTATAAATCGTGTCTCCTACAGGAAGTACGGAGGATGATGTATTCCTTTTATGAAAACTCTGATTTATTGCTTTCTTGGGTTAAAATATTTTTATTGTAAGTTTTTCTTATTATATAATCGTTTTTGTGATTACGGCAAATTAATTATATGGCAACAAAGCATTTCTAAAAAAAAATGATTGACTTTTCAAAATGCTCTTGGTATTATGGGATCAATTAAAATGTTTTTTTAAGAGTTTGAACTGTCATTTGTCAGTGCTTCCACTCATATGAAGACTAAGGAAAAAATTAAGAAAAACGCATGTAGTTTCAACGTTTTAGGAAGCACAAAAATATCATTACCACGTTTAACACCATTGACGTAGCTGCTTCTTAATTTTGTGAAAGGAATGCAATGTGCACAATCAGCAGCGGTAATGGGTTTCACCGGAAATGCATGTTTGAGGTCCCTGAAAAAAATTAAAAAATGTGTGTGTATGTGTGTGTGTGCGTGTGTGTGTACAGCGTAACTCAAAAACCAAAAGATGGTTAAATAATAAATACTAAATACTAAATACTAAATTTTGAATTGAAGTTCAGTATTTTCCATGCATGTGACACGAATATTTTAGAGGAATATCCCCCAACCACAAACCACACTTTACATGGAGAATATTTTCTGAAGTTTCGGTTTTAAAAATGACTAAAGATTTTGATTAAAATACTTTACATTAAAGATACTTATATAGGATATAAAATATATATTCTGATTTTTTTGTGCAGTCCTCTTCATTCTCAATTACTTTTGTATAACAGTAAACCGTAAAAGACAAACAAAATCTCGTTAAAATACACAATTTATGTCATAGGCAGCTTTTCTGAGAGCTAAACATTTCAGAGATGTTTCGTTATTGGTTTAAATTTAAAATATCAAAATACATTAACTTATCTTCAAACGGAGAATCCATATACGTTTCATGTCATGTTTTACTCCTGCTCATGGGAAGAGAACGAATTTCAATGACTATCGCTTAGTGACATATTTTAAAAGATTTGAATTATTTTAGCGTATTTCATTATTTCCCTTCTACTTACAAGGAATCAAATAACAAGACCAATCCTGTATTTATCTCGATTAGTATGACGTATATAAAAATGTATTCTAAGAATGGCTTGTTTGTAGAACAGATGGAGAAGAACATATGAATGGAAAAATAAGATATGTCCTTAAGATCTCTATTTTACATATTTATTTTTACGTTTAATAAAGTTTGTTGAGACTATTTTTTAGATTAAATGTTCTAAAATTGATACTATGCGCTCTTCCTGTCGGTGTTGCTTTCTTTTGAAGGAATCTTTATGTTTTTAATCCTCTTTTTAATGTATTCATTTGGTAGATATTAAATCTTGATATGTTGATAGAGGTTTAGGTGTAGTTATTTGCAGTTATTGTTTACTTGGCGTTGGTGTGTTTTTCCTTTTCTGTTGTTTGAAGCTCCCCAGGCTTGTTTTGTTTGTTATATTTTTGTTTAGAGGTTCTATTGCTCATGTTAGTTCAGCAATAGCTGGCTTGTTCGTGTCGGTTAGCTTTGTGTGGGGAAAAGACAGTGTGGTGAGTAAGTGTTGGGTGCTGTTGTGGGTAGGTTGGCGAGATCTTAGTGGTCTGCTGCAACACGGATGCCAACGCGTGGGTGTCATCGGTGGAAGTCACACAATGCTTCTGCAACCTGAAACCTTTAAATAAAGGCGAATCCCTTATCTGTCTTTGGTAGCAGAGTATTTCATTGTAAAAAGTCACCCGCTCGAGCATCACTAGAATATTTGTTTCATATGTATCTTGTGCAGAGAATACGTACAGCCACTCCAAATTAAATACCATAATTCCAGTAACTATTTCAGTTCCTTAATACAGCATTACCACTGAATAAAATCACAGTTTAGTATTTTAACATATGTTATTGCTTCTTCGTCTGACATATCTTTATATTCTGTGGAATCACTATCCGTACCATTATTCTCGTACTGCTTTCCATCCACTCGTTTACAATAATAATTCTTTCTTCCATTAGACCATCTTTCTCAAACTTTAAATTTCTGTTGCTCTTGTGATACGTTGTATTTTGCTCTATTACGAAAATATGTTCCTTATGCTCACGAGTTTTCAAAATTCTGCGAACAGAACTGTGCGAGATGCTAGTGGCTAAAGTAATTCCTTCTTTTAGTCTCTTTGAAAAGCTCATGAGAGTATCTATCCATATACTTTACCTCTTAAATGTTATACCTACTTAAACGAAAGCAATCGCCTCAGGAGTTTGACTTCGAATTGTTTTTCTTTTTACTTTTAAATTAAAGGCGCACTGTTATAAAATTATTTCACATGTAATAGCACACTAATATCAATAAGGCAACACTTCACTCAACTGTATTCAAGGGCAGTGGATTCAAACGTGTTGCACCTAATCAGGCTCGCTTAACCGTTTCCTGGAGCAAAACGAATGCGCGTGCCTTCAGTTAACGAGGGTGTTGTGGGCAGCATAACTTTTAATGTATATTTGTTCTTGGCAGGTGGAGTAGGGGTCAAGTAAGCTCGTGCTGTGTGTGCAGACAGAGGCGAGGTTTGACCCGCCACTGTGTGCCAGTGCGTTGGTGCTTCTACATTTTCGCATTTAACATTGATATTATACAGTTATGGCAGTACCAATTAGAAATTCTAGGAGTGAAGCAAAGAGTATTAGAAAAACTATAAGAGATACAAGCAGCGGAAATGAGTTTTTTTTTTCAGTCAAGGACTGTAAGAGAGAGTATAAGAATATATTGGAAATTAGGCAGAACATGAAATGGTTCTTGTAGCTGTGGGGTAACAGTTTATATTTAATACGTCGTTAAATGTTGTAGTACATATTTAGTTTGTTGTCCTAGGCTATTCGTCTCAGTCATTAAAATATTGCATCCATCAGAGCACTGATACGAATCACTCGGCTGGGATATGAGAATGGAATAAAAGTACACTTTGGTAAGTAAAAACATTGTCCCCTGTTTTAATATTCAGACGTTAATTACTACGATTGCGGGTACCAATTAATAAACGCTCAAGCACCGACCTACTTACACATTATTTTCTGTTCAATTCACTATGCATTTAACTATAACTGTCTCTAATTAGGTGGCATTAAACTATGTCGAGTAGCGCGGGGAGACTTTTACATTAGTGCCATAGGTTCCCCTTCTGAGAAATCTTGAATGTTTATCAGAATCTGGGGTAATATAGTCGCGTGAGTTGTCATTTGGATTCTCCCCATGGTCAGCTTCTAAAGTTTTGGTTGCGTTCCGAGTCACGTGTCAGTTGAAAGTGATCATGTGACTTTAGCAGACAATGAGGAATACATATTACAAATTTATTCCCCGTGTTATTGCACTAAAATCCTTACATACAACTGCTTACTAACACTGCGTCCCTGCAAAAGGTTTTCCTTCCAAAATAGCATTGCAGGTTCAACTATATTGCTTAAACTGAATATTACCTTGCCTATACACTTATTATATACATATATAACATTTATCAGAGGGTCGTCTCCTTAGCGCTTGGCTGGGGTCCGATTCTCAGTACAGCGTGGGGATTTCTCCCCCGCCGGGAGACCTGGCCCGGGGTGCACACTGCCTCGAGAGGTCCCTGGGGGGCCAATTGATGGGGAAGTAGCGGCTCCAGGTCATGAGGAACGAATTAACCGGCCGGGGGGCTCGAGGCGCTGACCACGTCTCACCCTCCAATACTGCATCCCATTCAGGACGCCTGTCGTGGATTGAGATGGGAGACACATCGGCCGTGCGGTAGGCTAAGGTTTCTTGTGAGCTGTCGTGCCATAGAGCTATTATTAGCATTTATCAGAACATAATAATTATGATTCATTAATGTCTTTATACATGTGCAAATAATATATATTCAAAGATCTGAAAGTACAACCGCTAGTAGAATTATAAAAATATAGAAACAAATGATTGAACATCTCCGGCACATTTTAAAATGAGAATACTAAACAATCGGTTTGTTATACTTAGAGGGCGAAGATCAACTGGGCTATCCCAAAAAAAGGTGATTCCAACAAATGTGAGACCAGAGCAAGGAAATGGCCAAACCGTGAAGGAAGAGGAAGGACATTGCTTCACCCAGGCGTCTTACGACAGGCTTGATACAAATATTTCCTGATTAGCATGCTATTGCGTGTAGAACTTGATGATTCTGCTACGATATATTCGTCAATCTGTAGAAGAGGGGGCTGGTTCAAAAATGAGCTAACCTTGGAGTTAAAAGTGCACACTATTTATGATAGCCTTTCTCTGAAGTACACATACAAACGAAATCCAAATTTATTGTCAGATTCTAATATAAATGTTGAGAATAGAAATGTGATTCTGAATGTGCAGAACGTAAAATGTCTGATTCCCGCTGCAGGAACAAATAAATACCAAAAGAAAGATGCTATTATTTTAATGTATTTGACTATTTGGATCCTTTATAATCACATATTTCAACAAACAGTACATTTTTCACAAAAATATTTATCCCAGTAGAGTGCCTAATATTACGGCCTAATATTAAATTAAATAATTGGAAGGGCATGGCCGTATGTTTCAAAAACTTACCCTCCTCAAAAGTGTTCAGGGGAATGATGGTAACCGATTATGTGACTTGAAAATTCTAAATAACTTACATTTTAAGAATTAGAATATTTTGTTTATTTACAAAATAATGTTCTATTACTGAAACTATACTACTTATTCTAATGTACAATTAGGATTGACGCTATATCCGCTTAGCTTCCCGGTTGTTAACGAGTGTAACCTCATTTAGTATCTGCTACCTATTCCAACCATTCCTGTCTCTCCCTTTAATTATTCACTTTTACCTTTCCCAGAAATTGCTGTCCTATTAATGTAATTCTTCTCTTTTCCTTGATTTTCAACATTTTCAACGCTACCATTTCTTCTTGCACACTATCCAATTTGTGTTCCCAAATTTCCTTCCTCCAATTTCTAACCTGTTTACATTCAATTAAACAGTGAACAATACAGTCCTGCTCCCCACATAAAATACAACGTTCTAATTCATTGTCTCTGATACCTTTCAAAAGCAATTATTCTGTCCTCATCCGCGCTAATCCTTCCCTCTTTTTTTATTACACACGTAAATACCCCTCAATGTATAAACATTCCTTTAGTTTTACCGTATTGACAAAGCAACTTTATTTACTAGCTTATCCTATATTTTCTATTTATGTTATACATTCTTTATCCCAATGATTTCCTGAATCCTTTTACAGTTTCTTCTCCCTTTCTCCATGTCTTCTTATTCCTATTTTGTCAAAATTTCGTCTAGCTGCCTCCCCACTTCTCATTTTTAATTATCTGGAATTGTTTCATGCATATTTTTATCATATCCTTGTATTCACTCTTTATACACTCTAGAATCGTTTATTTTATTCATTCTCCTCACCGCTACCGTTTTCGTTCTACTCTGCTTAGCCCCGAAATCTGTTTACGGAACATTGTACATCTATTGTAATAATACAACTTTTTCTTTTTCTTATGTCTGATACCCCTCTCCATATTTCCAATGTGTATAGCATTTTTACTTATGCTGTTGCCTCTTAAATCCACGGTAACCGATTAGTGTTCATCTCTGGTAATTTATATTTACATATTCTAAATCCTGTAATTGCTTCTATCTTACTACATGGACTGTTCAGCCTCTGCTACAGCATAAACCTACCCACAACTAGTCAAATTCTTTTAGTTGATTATATATTTTAATAAGAAATTACTGGGTAAAAGATTTAAAGTCAATCTATTTTCTAAATTTTCGTATAGATTAGTAGAATAATTTGTATTTGAATAAAGCAAATGTTAAAAAGTAATATTCTCTAAACATGTTTTTCATTAAATTCATAAGAAAATTTAATGACTCAATTTAGTTTCTTTCGAAACATTATTTATCTTCCTTCTTTTATCAGATTACCTTCTTGAACATCATTAGCTTATATTTCTTGATATGAATTCCGTAAATTGACCTCTGAAGCCCTATTGAGGTGAATAGCCCACAATTAAGACATTCCACTAATGTATGCATGTATGCATGCATGTGTGTATGTGTGCATGTATGTATTATGTATGTACGTACGCACATGGCGTGCCGTGGAGAAGTGGTTAGACCACTCGCCTCTCACCAGACTTCGATCCCAAGAGGTCGCTTGTGGGATTTTTGGTGGACAAAGTGGCGCAGGGGCGGATTTTTTCCGGGTTCTCCTGTTTCCATCGCCATCGTATTCCACCCGGGCTCCATCTTCATTACGCTAATGGCATTTTCGACTAACTACTAGGTCGATGGATTGACACACGTGGCCCACAAAATGGCCACTGTAGAGTTCAGATGTTCCTTTGAAAATGGGCAAGGGAAAGGTGTAGCAACAGAAACTACCTAGCATAAATTGCAAAAATAGTCACTATTTCTCATGGCATGCTGTGAATGACAGTTGGCAACATATTGGAGCGACTCCGAAAGGAGCTCATGTGAATGTATGGACAGCGACAAACAAAATCTTAAAGCTTATGTGTGAATACATTCGATTCATTAAATAGAATAACTAATAAAAATGTGCAATTTAAAAACAGGGAGTGACAAACATCCTGTATAACTAAGAATGTGGGTAGATTGTGATTGAAACCTATAGGTAAAAGAAACATTAGCAGACTGAACAAAAGATGGGCAATCAAACATTTAATTCATCAGACCAGAACAATATTTAGCCCATGAAGATGAGTTTACGAAGCGGTTTTATTAAACTTACCTTGATTATTAAGAACACATGATGTTGAACACATGTAGTTGCGTATAATATAACAATAAAAACCAACTGCAACTCATTGGCATTTGCTTGCTAATAACCCAATGGGCCAATCTTCCGGAACATTTTCTCAACATTTCCTGATGCTTGGAGTAATTTAAGAGCTATAGACGCTTTCCTTGTTACGTAATTCCTTGCTCCCCTTCCGTTAACAATAGCCGCTTCAACCTTCTATTTTCTCTAGCGCATACGTACAACGTACATAGTAGATAGAGAATATATTGTATTCCACCCAAAAATTCGAGACCAAGATTTCTCAGAAATATATGTTTTGAGACCATCTGAAAAAAAATATTTTTAGAAAAATGTCCGAGTGTGTTTTATGTGTGTTTGTATGTGTGTTCACCATCACTCAAAAACAGAAAGTCCGCTAAATATCAAACTTGGTGTTTAATTTCAGTATCGACACGAAAGTTTTCATGAAAATCTCCCCAACCCTAACTACCTTTTACTGGTTAAAATTTTCTGGGATTTTGATTTTCTCAAAAATGGACAACAATTCTGATTAAAATACAGTAAATATATTTAAATGACAAACAAAATATGTACCTATCTTAAATTTTCAGGGAATAGGTTCTGAAGACCTCTTTATTCTGAATGAATTTCGTAAATCTTGTATAATTGGTAAACCGTAACAGATAGACAAAAACATACTATACAAAACTTGTAGATCTCGTCAAAATTCTTTATTCCTTATTATTGGCTTCGCTTTTAAAATACTTGTACTTTTCAGACAGGATGTCGCCTGTGTTTCTTTTGTTTTACTTCTGGCAAAGAAACGAATATAATAACAATCACATAGCAACAGCTTTTAAAGTACTTGACTATCACTGTTGCGTAGTGCAATATTTTGGCTCCCTTATAGTTGTAAGAAACTAAATAATAAGAACATTCTGTTAATGAGTATCTCAATTAGCACGGTGTAGAAAGAAGGATAGTCTTTTGTAATAAGTTTATTTTAGAGTAGCTAGAGAAAGTTATTTGAATGTAACACATCAGATTTTCGGACAAGAAGTTGCGTGATTTTGACTACAGTCTTGTTCATCAAGTCCCGAGGTTAAATATCAGATACATTGGAATGGACCAAGAGAACTAATCTCTTGAATCATAAATCCACTAAAAACTATCATTATTTATATTAAACCCTAAAATGTGTTCATTAGTTTCTCTCGTCGCTTTTATGTGTCAACCACTTCTACAGAGGTCACATTAATAGTTTTATGTTCAATAATAACTTTATCTATGGCAAACACCAACATAGACCATTTCCAGGCTAGTCGAGTTAACTTCTTCCGTAGCCAGGATGGCCAAAAAACTAATATGGCAAGACGAAATTTTAAGCTGCTGTTATATACAGGGTGTTTCAAAAATATGGAGCATAATTTCAGGTATGTATTTCCCACATGTAGACAATCAAATTATAACATGTGTTCGGAAATGCTTCATTTCCGAGTTATGGCCTTCACAACATTGAAATTCACTGGAACGTTTTTCTTTACGCAGGTTGCTGTCATTACAGAAGATGTTCAAAATGTCCACCTCCTGCTTGAATACAGACTTCACATCGCTGTCTCATTGACCTGCGAACACGATCCCAAACTCCAGGAGTATTACGTATGTCCTCACAACTTGCCACAATTCGATTCCGAAGGGATTCCAAATCCGGCACCGGAGACGAATAAACCAATGATTCTAATGTCCCCACAAGTAGAAATAGAGAGAGTTCAGATCAGCTGAGCGTGGAATTGGGCCACCTCTACCTATCCATCGATCAGGAAACCTTCGATCCATGTACCGGCGAGCCGTAAGACTGAAGTGTGCAGGAGCGCCATCATGCAAGAAGTGAATGTGTTGATGATTGATCAGTGGAGTGTCTTCGAAAACGTCAGATATGGTGTTTTCCAGGAAGTTTGTGTACGCCTGCCCCGTAAGTCTGTTTACAAGTACATGGGGTCCAACTAAACGATCACCAATGATACCGGCCCAAATGTTGAGGGAGAACCGCACCTGGTGATGAGATACAACAGTTGCACGTGGGTTTTCATGCGACCATACATGCTGATTGTGGAAATTTGTTATGCCATCTCTTGTGAACTGTGCTTCATCTGTAAATAATACGACGGCAGAAAAGTTCGGATTTACACCACACTGCTGCAAAAACCACTGACAGAACCTAACTCGTGCAGGGTAATCTGCTGGTGACAGGGCCTGTACACGTTGCAAATGATAAGGATACAATTGATACTCGTTCAACAGTCTCCAGACAGTCGTATGAGGAACATTGACTTGCAACGCTAACCGTCGTGTGCTGATAGGAGTCCTGTCCACAGCCTCCAGAATCTCCTCCTGCACTTCTGGAGTTGTAGATCTTGGTCGTCTCCTTCCCAAACCAGGAGAGTTGAATGTTCCATACTCGCACAGACGGGAATGGAGACGTACAAATGTCTTCCGATCTGGACATTGTCGCTGTGGGTACCTCTCCTGGTACAAACGACGAGCCAACGCAGCATTGCCGTCCGCCTTACCGTACATGAAGTGTATCTCTGCCAGCTCTTGATTTGAATCTATGTCGCACAGTCTTAACGCCTAAAGAACACTGAATGTAACCTTCCTCAGAATGAACTATCAGAGCGCCCTCCTAATGTCTCCTTTGACGGCAAAGACCTGCGGAAAGAAAAACGTTCCAGTGAATCCCAATGTTGTGAAGGCCATAACTCGGAAATGAAGCATTTCCGGACATGAACTATTTTGATTGTCTACAGGTGGGACTTTCAATGTTGTAAAGGCCATAACTCGGAAATGAAGCATTTCCGGACACATGTTATAATGAACTACTTTGATTGTCTTCATGTGGGAAATACATACCTGAAATTATGCCCCGTATTTTTGAAACATTCTGTATATATAAAAGCAGCTTAATTCAGGAAATGCCGACATTGGGTTATAATATACAGGGTTACTACAAAAGAAATAGACAACTTCAACTGCCTGTAAAACAAAAACTATTTACGGTAATTTGACGCCGTTTTCACTGGTTTGTAGAGGAGTCTTTGAAGTTTACATTGTGTACTCACAAACTCATCTTTCACGAATCCCCATAGAAAAAAGTCACATGGTGTGAGATCAGGGCTCCTTGGTGGCCAAAATGCAAGAGCATTATTGTCCGTTATTTTCTTCCGAAACTCTTGGTCTTCCCGAGCTCTTCCCTTTGCACAAACATCCCGTTGTCTCGAATTTTCTATACCAGTCGTAGATTGACTGTCTAGTCGGTGGCGTTTTGTGGTAACGTGTTCTAAAATGTCGTTGGACAACAGTTGCTGATTGCATTCTAGCAAATTCCAACACGCAATATGCCTTTTCCACAGGATTTTCCGCTAGTTCAGCTTCTTCAACAACAAACAAAACACTATAGCGTTACCAATAGTAACAAACGAAACTCTGAGAGTTTCTCAACATACCTCCAAAATAATTAGGTTGCTATCTCTAATAGTTTTTGTTTTACAGGCAGTTGAAGTTGTCTATTTCTTTTGTAGTAACCCTGTATATATATAATATATGTATATGTATATATAATATATATATATATATGTATATATACATATATATAACCCAATGTTGCCATTTCCTGAATTTTCAATTTCTCGTAGCGTCGTGACCGCGTAATTATGACAAAGTAAAAGCTAAAAATGTTAAAAAATGTTTTTAGATCCTCAAATAGGACACAAAAAGTAAACATTCTAACAAATGCAACTATATATTTACAACTTAGAAAAGAATATTGCTGTTTGAAGGGTTTCTTTCCCCTATCTTGCCTCTTCCGCCTTTCCTCCTCCTCTTGACTGTTCCTCCGTGCTGTCCACTAGCTATTGTCTATTCAGTTTTATTTCACCGGCAATGTAAACAAAAGCAACAGGTTGCAACGGTTCTCATTGTTTCTTGAACGTTTTATGCAAAATAGTTCCTCTTAATTTGCTGAAAGAATATCACATTAAACTATACAATGTTTTCGAAATGGCATAACGGTTATTAGTATACGAATTTATTAAATTTTAATCACTATTGCCTTACGCAACAATATACATATGTTGTGCCTTTCATACACTGCAACATATGATTTTCAGTTATCCCGTAGAGAGCGTAGTGTATATATGTAAGCAATGGCGGCGGCGTGCGATACCAGTGTAGTGAAACATAAGCGAGGAAGACTTCTAAAATGGGACGAGAAAACAATTGTTCCTAATGTATATAATGCGTTTTGTGAAAAGTACCTTACTTTTGCATTAAACCACAATCTAGACTTAATGGTAGAATTTATTGGTGTTTCCCAAAACAGCCTACAATGTGCAAATCTTTTAAATTACCTGAGGTGCGACATATTGTGCAAACTGTTTTTCAACAAGTGACAGCCGAAAATGCAGTGAATGTGTATCACACATTCTCGGGAAGACCGAAGAGAGATTTGGAGGGAATGGTGGACATTGTCGTTGACCGACTAATAATCAATCTCGGTGATGACTCAGACGGTTCGAGTGCAAATGCACCAGATGACTTGTATCTTGAAGGAGTGGAACCACTTCCATCTTGGTGTTATGAAGTTCATTAAAGAAATATGCAATGTATGGTTGTCCATTTGTGAATGTTTAATTATGCCAAAAATTGTTGAAGCGATTATGCAATACATCAACAAACTTTCAAAACATGTTTATATTTTGTAATTTTACCGGAGAATTTTACATTTCATGCTGAATAACGACTCACCTACCAATTTCATTGAATTTTATTTATTATACATTTCATAGAGATAATCATTATCTGTGAATAGTGACAGTAGGTAGCTATTTCTTTTCTTATCAAACGCAAGTGTGAGTTTTACAATTGTACAGCAGACGAACACAGCTTGGAACCACTCGATGTGTACTCGATTCGTTCGCGGAAGAATACATTCTGGTTTGTTTACATCGCGGTGAAGTAAGGATGGACAGACAATAGATACTAATCAGGTGGATTGTCACTGTAAGGGACACGTTAATTGTTAATGTATATGCGCATAGTGGAGAAGAAAGTGCGTAGTAGGGAAAACGTTCTCCCAAGTTTCTGACGAGCTGTGTAGAAGAAATACTTTCCTCAGTTGTATACCTATAGAAAATATTGTATGGAAAACTTAAAGCAAGCCCAATGCTCCTCTGTTCTCCTTTCTTCAGAAAGAAAGGGAGAGGGAGAGAGAGAGAGAGAGAGAGAGAGAGGGAGAGAGAGATTTTTTGAGGTGAAATAGTTAAGTAGCTTAAGGTCAACCATAACATAGGTAGTGTTACATTTGTTATTAGACAATGCAAATCCTAAGTAGGTTAAATCAGCAAAGTATGTTACATTTACTTAATAGAAATGTTATACTACATGTTTTCAGAATTAAATTATGATACTTTATTACTAATCTAGAAATGCGTTGGCTTGTCAGTTGTCTTTTATTAGACGATATTTATACTGCAAATCGTTTTCTTTGATACATTGACATTGCTGACAATAAATCGATCAACTATAATAGTAGCATATTGTATTGCGAGCACGGTAGGAGGAAAACGGTGAAGAAATATCAATCTCACAATATTTTATTCTAAAATTGTCGATATTGTATGTGTAAATATACAGCGGTTTTAATTTGTTTTATAGTGTTTAACGCCCGCTTTTCCTACCAAGGCATCGCAGGCGATGACATTGGTGATAGATGAAATGAAGATGGAGCACCAGTGGAATGTGATGGCGGGGGAAACCGTAGAACCCGGGGAAAATCCTCCCTGCGCAACTTTCTGCACCACAAATCTCACATGCGGTTGCTCGGAAACGGCCCGCCTAGGTGAGTGGTCTAATCACTCGGCCACGGTGCAGCCACAGGGGATTTAATAGTGCTAAAAATATAAACAATATAAATAGTTGTCATCTCAAAATAATTTGAGAACGTCTTGTGGTTTACAGGGAAACATGCGTCAGTTGAGAAATTCAATGATATGGCAGTATGTTGTTATGGTAGCTGAGTGACAGAGCAACCGTCTAGAGATCGGGAGATCCGTGGTTCAAGCCCGGCTGTGGCATTGCATTTTTTAGTCTGACTCTGCCTATCCAACTTCTGTCCTACACACGGCTTGTATGAAAAAACTATTAATCCAATATAAATAGAGCTGATAATCCAGAAATAGCGTTTTGAGGGGGGCAGCTATCGCTCAAATTGAGATACCCGTGCTTTAAAAACCGACACAAAATTCCATTTGAAGTGCCCCAAAAGGTTACATATCGCCCAGGCTATAACCTCCTCTTCTTTCATTCTAGCCCACTAATATTTACAACCTTTATACATGTATGGATTATTTTTCCAATATGGACATATTTTAGAGGACTTTTAGATCTCAGTGAAAATAATAGGCTACTGAATATTGAAAAAATATCTTTATCATTATTTTCCAACCTTACACATAGAATGTGTCCAACAATGCCGATTAGCCTTCAATATTTTGTGCTTTACCATAGGGTATTTAAAGAGTAAACCAATGTGAAAGAAATCAAAAGGTAAAAAGGAAGAAGAATGGAAAGCAACAGACTAATTGGAGTTTTATTGCTAATGATAGCTCAATTAAACTTTCAAGTTTCTTACTGTTTTACTTTCAAATAACCGCAATATTCTTTGTTCAATACCCATTATTACTAGAGCAATTTCAAGAATAATTGCTGGTTTATTCTAGGAATAGAGTAGATTATTAAGAAACAAGTCTCCTATTTTTCTTCTTACCCATTTATTTATTCTTTTCTCGTCTTCCTGCAGTGCAAGCTGCACATTTTAAAACCGCTCACGCGCCGGTTTTATGTAACGGGCTCCGTTCTAAGATAGAGAAAGGGTTTTTATCTCGTTCTGGAAGTGAGAATTTGTAGCGCAGGAAATAAGATTCAGATCGGCGACGTTTGGAGTACAAATTGTTCCGAATCGTGAAAGTTCTTTCAGCCATAACCGATCTATAGAGTAGTTGCTGCATAGATCTTAAGATGAGCGTTACCCCAGGAGTAACTGAACATCTATACAAAATACCAATGCATTTCGGTCTTCAGGGTTTTGAAGACAGCTGATGGATGAATAATAAGTTACATTTCAAAGCTATAATATTAAAATGAGTAGAAAACGATATATCAATAAGATTAAGCCTAAATTAAATTTAAAATGTATAAGTTTATAAAATAACGTGTGAATAAAAGCTACTTTTAAACAACTCTAAAGCTAATAAAATAATAATATAAGGAAAGCTTTCTTTTAAACGCACTCAAGGTGGTATTTTAGCCTTTCCTAGTAACGCAGGTGTGTCCTTAAAGCAAAAATTCTTTACATTATGAATTACTATTCACGCACACATAAATAATAAAGTCTTAAATAAAGTATGAGTTAATAAATGAAATAAAGCTAAATCAGCAAATCTTATAGATGAAATTCTTATTATTAAACCTAGTTGTCTTAATGTACATAAAGCAATATATTTTTTATTTTGTTTGATTCCGATAAAGGACAAGGCGGTAACTTTGCATTTCCAAAGCACGATCCCTATTGAAACAAAGGTTGTGGACGATGATCAGCACCTGACTGCCTGTATTTTCATTTAAGTTGAAAATGTGTTTGTTGAAACATGGAGAATGCAGTAAATATATCAATAATATTATAAAAAGATACATTTTAGTGTGTCTGTGTGTCTTTATGTAGAGTAACCCGTAAAGCCACTCGACCACATTCTTTCAGCGTTGAAGAGCCCAACGCATTATGAGGTACAAGGGATTACTATAAAACACATCTAATTTTATTTCATAAACTACTAAAAGATAAAGACATTAACAAATCCCTTGCACTTGAATATGGCCATCAAAATTAAAGTTGCGTGAAATTTGTATTCTTAGGATAAGGGAAACATCCAGAGCAAAACCTTTTCGGGTTTACCCACCTTAACCGCAAAATTTGGTAAAAGACTATTGTAAAGAATATACTTACAAGAATAGTTACGATGTAACTGAGCAGCAAACAGAAGACAATCGATCCTGTTAGTTCCATTAATTGCCACTTATCAACTATTGCACGTGTGTATGTAATGAAAGAGTGCGAAAGCCACTGAATAGCCTTTATCATAATTCTGCGAATATATGCCTTTCTCTATGATAAATCTTCTAATAATCCTCTAAGAAAATGTTGGTTTATTTGTGTTGTAATTAGTGAATGATAAAACATTGTACAAAGATAGAAAACCACTATCATTAGGAATTAATGAGTATACTTATATTGAATGATTAGATTATTTTTCCATTTGCGTATACGCATATATTTTCTCCAAAGAGGTTAAGTTGGTGGCCTGAGGATAGGGAATTTTATTTCGTTGTATATGTTAAGGATCTCTGCATTATGTAAAATTCGTGTCGGTATTATGTTTTTAAATGATTATGGAACCACAAGGATAACACAAAGCTTTAACGTTTAATTTACCATTACCATGTAAATATTACTCTGATCATTCTGACCAAGGATTCTTCCGCACGTTATGCAGCAAGAAATTACAACGGACGATCCGCCTTTTGCACTGTTGGGGGATTTTTCATTCGGTATTTGGAAAACTCGGGAGGCTTAATTGCCATACTCTAGATCACTTTTCAATTTGGATGGCTAAGTTAGGTGCTAGCACTCTGGTATCAAGATCGTTGTTTCAAATCCATTCCAGACCGTTGGTTTTTAAACAGGACAGAAAGTGACAGACAATTAGTCATAAATAAATAATAACGAACGTTATAAACACAAAACTGTATTTACGAAGTTACAGTGTCTTACTCTACTTTTAACGTAATCGTCATTGCTATGAAGGTATTTACTGTCCCTTGGTACCGGTTTTACAACGCAGATGTACTCTTTCACTGCTTGATATCTGAGCCAAGATGTCTGTCACTTTGAGGTCTTCATGGCTGGGAAATCTTTTCCATCCCAAAAATTATGTACGGTATCATCAGTAGTTAACAATTGGTGTAATGCCAATAATTTGAGCATAAACCCTGGAAAAATTACTGATATTCAATATAAATTCAATACTGGTTGTTTTGGAAGTTCATGAAAAATTTTAGTAATTCATATTGATTCTGACTTGGGATGGTCAGCGCACATTAATCATATTTTTAAAAAAATCACAACAGGCATTTTTATGTTGAGAATCTTGAGCTATAGTGTCACTAAGGATGTGCTGGTGAAGGTGTATTATGCTCATATGCTAATTATGGTTTGCTTCTTTGGGGGAATCACTCCTTGGCAACGAAAATATTTTTATTACAAAAAGGGCTGTTAGATTAATTTGTGGAGTTCATCCAAAAGAACACTGTAAACCACTTTTTATTGATTTAAATATCTTAATTTTGCCATCAATGTATGTTCTGAACTGTCTTTTATATGTTAAGAAACTTTTAGCAGTTTTACATTTTGCTCCAATATACATAATTATACAACAGGAAATTGTCAGAACTTATATATATATATATATATATATATAAACACGTTTAAACATACGAAAATTCAAAACAGCTTTATAGTTGTATCTATTAAACTTTATAATATTTTACCCCAAAGATTAAGAGAGCTCCCTATTTCAACTTTTAAAAGGACCATACGCCATACATTGGTGGCTAATCCATTGTATTCTGTGATGATTTTTATAATTTAGTTTGGTAACTTTTAATTTATGACGTTGCTATACTGTAATAGTTGTTGGCAATAAACACTATCTGTCTGTCTGTCTATCCAAAGTAAAGCATTGCTTTTTCTGAATTCTTTTATCAACATTTGCTTTCAACACCTCCATAACGATCGATGAACTTCCACTTTATTCGTAAATTATGCGCCATTTCCTCACTGAAGATTCGTTCATTGCATTATCACTATACGATTGCGTTATTTGACTATAAAATTCGATTGGCCAAACATTTTGTGCATTCAAGAAAACGAATAAGTGTTTTGGAGGTAGAAAAGTATAACTTCGGCATTTAAAAACTGTTACCACGTGAAAATAAATATATTTACAGAATGGAGATTGCGTTGACAAATAAGAGTAATGTACCGTAACTTTCTAAATAAAGTTTTGTGTTGATAACTTTCGTTATTATTTAGTTTGCCAAGATGTGTGTCACTTTGTGGATGGTACTTGTATATTTAAAGGTAACAGCTCCATGCCGGCAGATTTACTGGTTTGTAAAAGAATCCAATGAAATTCTGGCACACCTATCACACCCATGCAATCCAGCCAATTGACAGCATCTTTAGGAAACAAAATATTTATTTCATTTTTCTAGCTTTACAATGCTATTATACAGAACGGGGAATATCAGTAAAATTAATTTTTCACTGGAGTTTCAAAACCAAAACGTGCATGCCAGGTAAATCAGCTAGTATACAGGTGAAATAATACAAATATTTACACAGGCCCACCTGGGTAGTGTGGTGGTAGCGTGTCTACCTCGCATTTAATAAGTCGCGAGTTTTAATCTCCCTTAGGGTGAGTTATCCAGATAATTTTTTTTTCGGGAATTTCCCTTACCCTGAGAAGAACAAATGTCGAGTTGCTTTAAGCTCCATGGACACCGAAATCATATAATTTCACCAATGTCGTTTGTCAATATGGCCAACCAGGTTAAAGCACGTTAAGCTACAAAAAAGAGTTACACAACAGTTTCCAAATTAAAAATTGTTTCGGAATACTGTAAATTTTTTCATTACTTTTCAGGAAGTGGCAACCTGATTAGATGTTTTACAACGTGCAAAGTCAACAACGTGTAGAAATAATCTAAAAGCAACTGAGTAACAGAAAATTGGCGATAATTCAGTGACAAAAGAAATTATACCGGTCTCTGTAATGTGCTTTAACTAATCTGCCTCACATTCATGAGGTCCAGAGTTCAAATCTCAGTTAGGGTCAGTTGCCCATATAAGGGTCCCTCCGGGGTTTTCCCTTATCCTGAGAAGATGAATTTCAAGTAACTGTTAGCTCCAAGAACCCGGACATATTTGAGCATCATGTAGCAGATTTCACTCATCGTCTGATATGAATTGTCATGATAAAAGACATTAAACGTATAAAACATAAGTAAAAAAAAAACAAAAAAAAAACACGTAATTCTGCGGCTTAAACTGGGTTAGAGAAATTTTTAAAATATTGTATAATTTATTAGCTTAATTGTGGTTTTATTTATTGATTTTTCTTTCCGCTGTGATACCGTAGTTATTGTATTAAACTAATAATTGTGTTTTCGAGACTAAGAATGGTGAAATTAATAAATAATTGCGATAAATAGTTTGTATATAATTCATTTAGATCTGCATGACAATAGGCGCAAGATAAATGGGGTTCCTAACGATTCCAGTTTGAATGTATCTGACCCAGAAGTCTTTAATCCCTGGCGGTCCCCTCCTATAAAGGGCTCACACATAGGCGGCTATTAATTGAGAAGTCACGAACGAAGCCTTGAAAGAAACTTCTAGAAAAGTATACCACCGTGCAGAATCTCGCTGAGCACCTATAAGACGGAAACAATTGGCAATGACGGAGCTTATGGGTTCAGGAAATGAAGGGCATAAAGTGACAGCAGAAGAGGAACCACTTCAGCACTCGCCTACCGATCTGTGGAAACTTCGGTAACCTCATAAGTAAAAGTCGTCAAATATCTAACACGTACGATGAGCGTAGGTTACCACTTCACCTCTCTCCGTTTCCTTCAATGATATTCATTTCCAACAGTATATTAATCACAAGTTCAGTTTTCAATACTATTCTCTGTTTCATTTCATAACAGCTAGTATTTCCTTATTGTCTTCAATACGACTGTGCCGTAAATGACATAAAACGTTTAAGTCTACTAAATGGGAGATCGTATACTTAAGGAAAAATTAAGTGTGTTCCATTCACATGACTTTCTCTACACCTTTGTAACAAATTATTATTAATAAGCTTATTCTTCTATCTCTTCATGCTAATCGAGATTAACATTGACAGAAACGGTCGCATTATTTAGTTACTAGCAAGTAGAGGGAAATATGGGAATACACTAGGCTAAACCGACAGTCAAATGTTTTTAAAATGAGGTTGCTATGGTACTGAAATCCATTTCTTTACATGGCCAGGTGTTGAGAAGCTCCCATATGAGAAACGTTTTACATATTTTAAAACTGAAACTAATAACAAGGAATATCCAGAAAACGGTAACACCATGGAAAAAGTATATGACGTAGATTGTGTGTTTTAACGAGATCTACATTTTCTGTGTAGTAAGATTTTGCCTATCTATTACGGTTAACTAGTTATGCAAAATACAGTAAAATTCATCCCGAATGAACAGGTGTTCAGGAGCTATTCCCATAAAATGTAAGATATACATTTTATTTGCGATGGAAATGGCTTTAGTATGTGATATTTTAATCAAAACTGTTAGCGCCATTTTTGAGTAAAATAAAATTCGAAAATGTTCCCATGTAAAGGGTAGTTTGGTATGGAGGGATTTTCTTGAAAATCTTCGTGTCGCATCCTTGAAAGATATCAAACTGAAATGCTAAGTTTGGTATTTAACGGTCTTTTATTTTTGAGCTGTGCTGTTCACAGACACACACAGGGATCTTTTGCTAAACATGCTTTAGGACTCAGGGGTTCCCAAAACAAGTATTTCCGGTGAAATCCCGATATCGAACTTTTGGGTGCAATACAGCACTTTCTTTATACACTATATACATAGTACGTGTAGAAATTACTAAAGAGCGTCGATACAGTAACTAAAATATTAAATTAAATCTTTTAAATATCGGTATAAACAAAGTTTGTAATCCATTTTTATATATTCTGATACACAAGACACATCTTTAATCAATTATATCAACTTTTTCAAAATTTCCTTCACAGTACAGACTCCAGAGGTTGGAGACCCAGAAGCTGGATCAAATCCAAACTTGTCATGATCGGTAACTGAACCGGTGCCTCTTGCAGCCACTAGACAACCGCTGAAACCGCCGAGCTAACCCCTACATTCGATGGTTTACGTAACTTTTTCATCAAAGGTGGCAGATTCCGCAGAACCGCTGTTGAGAGTATTTGTTGGTGGGTAAGTTTGCAGTGTAAATGGCGACCGCCCAATTAACTGACCAGCAAATTGCAGTTAACGAAGGTTGACACCGTGTAGAGGTTGTGACCCAGGCGCTTGCTGCCCGTGTTAATCTGCTGCTGCTACTGGACCAACGTAATTAATAGCAAATACCGTTAACTTACGGTGCTGCCTTGTATCCAAACTTTACAGCCGCTTCGGCCTGAACTATTTACCAACTAAATAATTAGATGGGGTTTGTAGTCGCACTCGAAAAGCGAATATGTGATACCAGTTCTGGAGTGGAGGAATCCGTGAAACCAGGATACGTCTTTCTGTACTCTAAGGTTACTGCGTTTATATATACATACACACACAATTTTACTTTCTCTGTAATTACTACTCACATAGTAGCTAGAGAAGATATTGTATTCCACCAAAAATTCCATTTCGAGATTTCACCGGAAAAATATGTTTTATGCTTTGGGGTCCCTGACACTTCCCCCCCAAAAAAAAAACATTCTTAGAAAAAACTTTATATGTGTGTTTATGTGTTTATAGATATCATAGCTTATAAACGAAAAAAAAATGCTTTAATCGCCGAACTTGGTACTAAGTTTAGTATTTTCCAAGGATGCGGTACGAAGATTTTTAATAAAATAACTCACCCTAAACTACCCTTTAAATGTAATCATTTTTGAAAATACTGTTTTATAAAAAATAGCGCTAAACATTTTAATTAAAACATCGTATATTAAAGATATATGCATCACAAATTAAATGTAAATCTTGAACTATCTGGAATTCCCTCTTCATGCTGGATGAATTTTGCATAAATGGTAAACCGTGAGAGATAGATGAAAACTTGCAACACAAAAATGTATAACTCGTTAAACCAATAACTTATGTCATATACATTATTTTTGTAGAGTTGATCGTTTCGATAGCTTTTTCGGTAACTTTTTATAACGGGAAGTCACCATTCGTTTCTCTATTTTGTATTACTTCAATTGTTCTCGTTACGATCAGCTTTAAAATATTTGATTATCACTTTTATCCAGTGTGTTTCCTTATTTTCCTAACAAATAAGAAAATTACTGCTAAACCTTATCCCGATTAGCATGTAGATAACGTAAGTCTTTTATAAGGATACTTTGTTTGCAGAACAGTTAAAGAAAGTATAAATGGAAAACATCAGATTTTATTCCGTCTTCTCTACCGGTTCAAAGTAAGTAGAGAAGATATTGATTTACATTAAATTGCTATTCCTGATTTCAATAATAATACTGGTGTTGTGAAAAAAAATATTACATATATATTTTAGAAAAATGGTCTGTGTATGTATCCACGTGCCCGTGTGTGTTTCTGTAAACGACATATCTCAAAAACGAAAAGTCTGCTTAATGCCAAACTTTCATGGACACGACATGAAGATTTTTAACAAAATCTCGCCACCCGAACATTTTTTTCAAATTGTCATATTTCTAGAAAAAATGCTCTTAGGTTTCGAGTAAATATGTTAAACATATTTATCTGAATCTAAAATGTATATCTTGAATTTTTATATTTTCTGAAGTCCTCTTCATTCCGAAGAAACTTATTTGTAACATTACGTATCTGGTAAATGTTAAGAAATAGAAGTAAACTAGACAAAACAATTGGTTTTTATTAATTTTTTGCGTCCTAAGCTATCTCCGATAAATCCCTGTTTAAAATATGGAATCGTTCAATACTTGATTAGCCTTTAAGTTCATTCAGTGTTCAGTTATTTCTCACGATAACATGGGAAGAGTATGGAATTTAAAGCCAGTATAGATATCGTCCAGTTCTTAAACATTTGATATCGCTATTCTCTGTGTATCTGTAACAAACGATTTGGGTAAACTGATTCCCCTTTAAATATTGCTAGGATTTGAGTCCCTTCTAAATTTTCCTGATGGGCAAGCTGAGTCCCTCGATCCGTATTTTTTAATGACAAAATATCCCCTCCTACTTTGTGCACACGTGTTTGAAATGTTGTCTTAATAGGGTGCATAGCTCCCCAGAGGTTTTACAAAATAAAATTGTTCCTGTAAGTAACTATAATTAAGTCATACATATGAAATTTAAAAGAAAGCTTTCACAAATGCAAATCTTGATATGCCCTGAAGGAGGAACGGACATGGACACTTTGTCAGAGGAGACTCGACCCGAAACTGAGGTTACACTACCTACACCCTAAGAGGGGGTGCCACCAAGAGGGAGGTGTTGTGAGAGAATACACTGGGCGGCCGGAACCAGGACAGCCGACACAGTAATGGCAGATCGAAGCATTCCGGCAGTCGGACAGTCAGGCACGGTCCTCCCGCCACATATAGGGTCCAACGATTGCCGGTTCCCGTGGCGGCTCTAGCTAAAGTGCCTCGCTTTGTTGCTTCGTGGCGCAGGGGATCGTGGGTTCAAGTTCTGCCTTGGGCATTGATGTTTGTGTGTTTGTTTTGTTTGTATGTGGAATTAAAAAGCAAAAGGAAAATCAAATAGTTCAACAAAGGAAATGTAGGGAAACTGCAAAAAAAGAGACAAAAGGAATGCGGCACCGGAGTTCCAGGAGCGGCAACTCTGCAACCAACTGAAATAGGGGGATGAAGATATGTACTCAGAGCAACCTTTTTCCCTGCCACGCCGCACCGGTCACCATCACCAACACTTCCAACCCTGAAAGAAGTCAACTGGATGCAGTATAAATTAAATGACAATGGAAGCGATTCGGAGGGACAGTAAATTTGGGAAGGGAGGAGGTGAAAAACCTATTCAGAGACGCCTGGTGACCCGGGGAAACCACCGAAAAAACCCATAGGTCAGATAGGATGGCTACGGGAAACGAACCCGGACCTCCTGAATGGGTGCACCTGAACCATCCCGCTCGCTTGTATGTCCCAGCTACTCCACCTTTATCATCTCTTCCCTCAACAATGTTTCCTTTTTCATTAGTTTCTCTTTTTCCTGCACTTGTAACTGAGCATACACATCTCATGAAATGACGATCAAAACGTCAACAGTTTTTTAAACGTTCGGTTGTGAAGTGTAAAAGAAACCGTTCGATTTGACACGGAAAGATTTACTGCTATTTGTCCGATATATGGTAACTATAAAATCTGCCCAAATAGCACGGCGAAAATTGAATATGCAGCAATGTTAGTACGCTCCCAGAATGTCATTACTCTTGTATTTCTGTGTCACCTGGTTGTACAGCCATCTTCGTTAAAGCTATCCTCTACGATTTAAAACGAATTTGAAAAAGGAATTAATAACCAGTTTAAAATGTACCTTTTTGAGTCCAATTTGTATTCCTTTGCAGGCATGAATAAAAAAAAGCTGAAAAATAAATGAAGACTTCCCATTTTAAAAAAGTAAAACTTAGCGGAAAATTTAAACCAATAAAAACAAATGTCACGGAAATCTGTTACTTTATAAACATGTACCTTATAAACTGTGTGCTTTAACGAGATATTTATTTTGTTATTATTAAGATTTTATCTATCTTTTATAGTTTACCAGTTTTAAAAAAGACATCCGATATTAACAGATTCTATGGCTATTCCCAGAATATACAATATATATATATATATATATATATATATATATATATATATATATATGTGTGTGTGTGTGTGTGTGTGTGTGTGAAAACATTATATAGTGCTTATTTCAACAAAAAACTGGTTACAAGTATTTATTCCGATGCTTTCACAACAATTCTGTAGTACAATTTTCTCTCGTCGCTTAGACGTATCATAATTTTTGTCCCGTCACACTGCTGCATGCGGTGAACTCTAAAAGATAACTGACTAGTCTGGCTTGCAGCCCTCTTTTTCATAACTGTTAATGACATCAACAGAAATTTCTAGAAAAAGCGAACTTTCTCGCCTTGGCTCTTAAAGCTAAATTACAGCATCTGAAACAGCAGTGGCTACTTAAAGAAAGCAGGCCGAACACCTGAAATAGTCAGTCAAAAGCTTTCCAAATTTAACCAATAACACACGTGGGACGGCATGGCAAGTCACAATGTTTAAAACGTATGTAATTTTAATCCAAAGTTTTACAGATTTTTGTTAAAATGAAATTCGTCGAGAAAATATGCTCCCTATAAACAGTAGTTTTCTGAGGTGAGGATTTTCCTTAAAATCTTCCGGTAAATTCTTGGAAAATACTGAAGTTGATATATAGGTACTTAATTACTTTTGTATATATCCGACTATTTCATTTTTAAAATATGTTGTACACAGACACGCGCGCACACACATGGAACTTTTCTCTAAAAATTATTCTTTTTATTTTCCCTACACGTACTGCAGGGGCTATCACAGAAGTACCCGACCTGTCATATAGATGGCGGTGGTTGTTTCAAACAACAATGATAAGAAATACCAACTTTAGAAGGCTTAAGTTTGAAGCTTGCCGATTTTATGTTGTTCAGCATTTGTTTAGTAGCCATCATTAGTGAATGCTCTCAGCGAATTTGTAAACATGAATAAAACTGATCATCGTTATGTGATACAATATTTTCATTTAAAAGGTCTTAGTCCAACTAATATTAAAGCTGAGCTAGATTCTAGTTTAGGTGAGTCTGATCCTTCGTTTACAACATGAAATATTGGGTGCTAGAGTTTAAGCACGGTCACACGAGCTGCCAAGACGAACATCGCAGTGGTCGACCAAATGAGGTTACCAGTCCAGAAATTGTAAAGAAAATCCACAAAATGGTATTGCATGGCCACTGGCTGAAAGTGCGCGAGCTAACAGACATTGCAGTCATTTCAAATAGTTCTGTCCGTACCATATCGACTGAAAATTTGGATATGAAAAAGTTGCGTGCAAGATGGGTGCCGCGTTTGCTCACAATAGAACAAAAAACAGCGTCGTGAGGATGCTTCAGTCGAGTTGTTGGCAATGTTTTGCTGAAATAAAGCTGAATTTCTTCTTCGATGCATAACAATGGATGGAATCTGGGTCCATCACTTCACACTTTAGATCATGAAACAATGAAAACAGTGGATTGGAAGGGGAGAATCGGTTCCAAAGAAGGCAAAGACAATTCTATCTGCAGGCAAGGTCATGACGTCAGTTTTCTGGGACGCACGCGGGATAATTTTCATCTATTATCTCACAAAAGGAAAAGTAATCAATAACGAAAGTTGTTACCGCGTTTGAGTGATGAAACTGTCAAAAACGGCCACAATTAGCGAAAAAGAAGGTTTTGTTTCATTAAGACAATGCATCAGTATACACGTCCATTATCGCCATTGCCAAAAGCAATGAGTTGCTTCCTCATGCACCCTATTCGCCAGATTTAGCCCTCTCTGAATATTTTCTGTTTCCAAACTTTGCTCCACGACACGCCCGCTGCACACTCAGAACAGCCCGGTGAAAGTATTTTGAAACTTCAAAATACTTCTACAAGGGTGGAAATAAAAAGAGAAAACGTGTGTATTTGGGAAAGAAGGAAGAAAACAAAGCGAAAAGGTATAGTTAAGTAAACTACCAGTCGTTGTTACCAAACTTAATTTTTTCTTTTTAAATTCGTAAAGCTTGGCTGGAGCAACAATAATAGTTTATCTTTAACAAAAAGTGATGTCTGCAATTTACAAGTCCATCATTAAGGTAGGAACTAATCCGATATTCAAAATAGAATTTTCCATCCACAGCTGAAAACTATGACTGTATTAACCCCCCAAATTTCAGACAAAATACTGAAAACCCTAATCTGAGCAAGCTACTTTAACCCTGATAAATGTACATACACTTCCAGCTATGAATATTTATATACATTTGCTTTACATTGGTTTAATTCCTAACAATAACAATGGAAAATGCAACCCCGATAAACGAGTTAATACTCTATGCAGGACTTACAGAAGTAATTAAGAACCCTGACTTTCACTCTAGCTCGAAGTATAGTCCACTAAAATTAAGCAGCAGTAATACGTGGCACAACAACCGCAAGTTCCAATAGGAAAAATATATGCTCAAATTTATATGCATAACTTACAACTGAATGTGCAAAAATATGACAAATAAGGAAATTAACCCTTATACAAGTCAAAAGAAAAAACTAAATAAAAGGAAAACTAAGTTTAAGTAAGCAAAGCGCTACCCATCAAACAGCCTGAATCCCATACCATTACGAAAAAGTTGATTAAAAAAATGTGAAGAAAACCTTGAATCAACAATATAAACGAACCCCTTCAAATTTTACAATTACAACGTAAATATACACCTAGTTACAATCAGGGATTAAAAGAAAAAAATCAATAATCTAAAACCGCCTTTAGCATGAAAATTCTCAAAAAATATTAACATATAAGCCCTTTAACTCACAAACAAAAGTAGATCGAAAATGTTCACAAAAAAGAATCGTCATCTCAAGTTAAATTCTTTTTCCACTTCTATATCTCAGCAATGGAACCATGTTCCACAACCACTTATGACATATACAACACGTGAGCAAGAGCAAATCTTTAAATGCACGAGAATAAATTTTAGCAAAGTGAATACTACTTAGTGTACTAATAGGAAATCCTTTCCAAAAAGAAAAACAAGAAGTCTCTTTTTTTCAAAACCTACAGCATCGGGAGCAAAACTGCCCTGAGTTAAAAGCACAATGTAGAGTAGAAAAGACAATTAGCCGCAAACGTCGAAGAGAATAACTATATCTACTGCATGAATTTAAACGGAGATGTACGATTTGACCAGATAATCGAGGAATTGTTTTAATCTTAATTTACCTTTAATCACAATTATTAGACACAAAAATCGGTCCCACTAATACGAATACAGTATAAAAGAGTTTTCCCATTACTTTAGTAGCTTATACGTACAAATATATGACTCGTAAAAATATCATTGATTTAAGTATTTTGTTCAACCAGAACACTAGTTCTTCACACAGCATAAATAACCCAATCCCTCAACAGAGTAAAATAAATTTTTTTCACGCAGGTAACAAAAATAAATAAATAAATAAATAAATAAAAATAAAATAAAACACACATTAGCCCATTCGATTCACAAAATTCTAAAATATTGCAACCATTTCATTCTTAAAACAAAAGCAATGAATCGCAACTATACTCCGAACATAATATTAAAATATCCCTCATAAATAGCTTTAAAACAAATCCATAGGCGATCATAACCATTTGATTTCTCCTAAACATGGACATCAAAATCAACTTATGTCTGAAACTGCACAAAAGAAAGCTACTGCCCCAGAACAAAAGAAATTTACCAGAATTCTCCAATCACCCGAAAAGATCACCCAAGTAAAACCTCTGTATTCAGCTCTAAATTTAAATCCACCAGACTATATAATTGAAAAAAGGAAGGAAAGCCCAAAAGCTCACAGTAAATTAGTTTAAATTTTGGCCCTGAATAGGTGCCAAGTGGTGTTACTTACCCTCCAAGAAGTTTTTTTTCAAATCAGCACCCCCACTCCAATCCTCAACCGACAGCATTCATAAAGGCATGTTGCTCCAAAGTGAAACTCACTCTGCCGGCCTTTGTGTCTCTCTCCTACCGGAAGAACCTTCAAGGCATGACCCAAGACCAATAAGAAGCAAGCACCACAACAGGTGACCAACGAAACTGACATAAGAACAAACGTTCACGGATATGCCCGCGAGAGCTGCCCTAAAAATGGCATATGAAAACAAAAATATTGTTTCAACTTGAATAAATTGCTTGGTGGTAGAAGATTTGCCAACAATGAAGTGGTGAAGTTTGCAGTTGATGGCTATTTTGCAAACCTCGATAGTTCTCTCTATAAACAAGGTGTCGGAGCTATTGAGCATCGCTGGGAAAGGTGTATCGAGCTGAAAGGAGACTATGTAGAGAAATAAATATGATTTTCCCCCAAATGTTTTTTTTCTTTGTTAGGCTGCGTACCTCTGAGACAGCCTCGTATGTACATAGTGTATAGAAAAGCAATTGTTGTGCATTAAAAAATTCGATACAGAGATTTCACCGCAGATATATGTTATGAGACCCCCTGAATCCAAAAGAAATATTTTTACAATGTGCATATGTGTCTGTTTGTCTATCTGTGCGTGCGTGTGTGTGTGTGTGTGTGTGTCTACGGGCAGCATAGCTCAAAAACTAAAAGTCTGTTAAATACCAAACTTGGTATTTAAGTTTAGTATATTTAAAGGATGCGACACGAAGATTTTCAAGAAAATCCCCCACCCCCAACTACCCTTTACATAGACAAACTTTCGAAAATGTTTATTTTCTCAAAAGTGACCCAAACGGTTTTGATTGAAATATCGTACTTTAAAGATATTTATATGACAAATAAAATGCAGATCTTTAATTTTCTGGGAATAACCTCTGAAGACTTCTTTATTCGGGATGAATATTGTGGAATTTTGCGTCACTAGTGAACCTTAAGAGATAGACAAAACTTACTTAACAAAAACTGTAGAGTTCATTAAAACACACAATTTATGCTATATACATTTTTTTCGTAGGATTCACCGTTTTTGAGGTATTCCTTGTCATTGATTTCAGTTTTAAATTATTTATACTTTTCTCATCCTGGAATTTGCCAGCTCCACAGTACTTGTATTTTCTGGAAAATCTTGGTATGGAGATTTTAGGTCATATGTAATATTTGCTCTGCGTACTATGCACATGCGTGGTAGATGAACTAAAATATACACATGTACCACTTACTGGTGAAAACGTAAGGTTGCTGGGTTAAACGTTCCTAGCATTCTCTGAGGCGAAAAGTTGGGGAACATTGCCTTGGAAATTCTTTTTCTTGACTTTGTTGCAGTTGAAGGAATCAACCTGTAGAGAAGGTGCTCTTAGAGGAAAGAAACAGCCACAGTCAAATGAGATGCTTCTTTGACTAAAATTCCCTTTGTGTGCTCACACTAAAACTTTACAATCGATTGTATCCGAATAGACAAGTGTCGCTTCACGAGACGACGTGCTTTGTGGGAACGCTACAGCAAACATGATGACCGTCTGCTCAGAGTTTCCAAAGGAACAAAGACGCGCGGTAGAAATAGCACTTTAGCTACTGTGTTAATGCCTCAAGTAACTCTGGAATGAGCTTAGGTGTGCTGAAACAAGTTCCTCTGTTCAGTGCTTTATGTCACTGGGATTCTACGACACCTTTGGTAGGTAGTATGACTGTCTACATACAGTTTAGCACATCAAAGATGCTTCATCCCGCTCTCAGTAACGGTGACCCATAAACATTCTATGGTTGCTATTATATGACTCCACTCAGTTTATTTCTGGTTAACCTGGGGTAATTCCTGGGAAATGATCGATAACAACAACTTTATACTCGTAGGATCGAGCGAGATGGGTCCAAGGTAAGGCTAGATCTCCATTGGCAGTAATTCACTATACCTACTACATATTCTCTGCAGTAAATTAGCAAGATTTTTTTTTCCCTTCTCTAGAACGTATGTACAATGTACATAATAGGCAGAGAAGGTATTGCATTTCACCATAAAATTCGATACCGTAATTTCACTGGAAATACATGATTTCGAACCCTCTGAACAAAGTATTTTTAGAAAAGGTGATGTGTTTGTGTGCCTGTTTGTCTATTTGTCTTTGAGCCCATAGCTCATTAATTATTAACTTGACATTTCTAAATCTTGACCCGTCTCGCTCTCAACATACATGGTATCCACAAAAGTATTCCATGGTTATAAACAGTAATAGCATCGTTGTCAATAGCATTTTTGATTTTGTTTTTGTTATTGCTGTTTTTATAGCTTAATGCCCTTTAACCTATTTTGTCATCGGACGATAAATTAAATCGGTAAAACGATACTCAAATGATTTCGGGGCAATAAAGTTTAAAGTTATTCAACATTCGTCTCTTTTCAGGATGTGGAAAACCCCGAGGAAACCTTATCCGGGTAAATCGCTCAATGCAAGATTCGAACTCGCGACCTCTTGAATGTAAGGCAGACAGACTAACCACACAATAACGAGACGGGCTATCAGTAGTTTAATTAAAACAGAATTGCTGTCATTAGAAAGAACAGCTTCAGGAGATGTGCAACTATAAATTATTGATTGTAACAAGAAAAAAGCAACATAAAAAACACACGAGTTTCCGCCGTTTCCACTATTTGACTTGTTATTGTTTTGTTGTTGTTGGATAGAGTAAATTGCGTGAAATGGTGTCATGGTTAAATTTCAACCTCAGGTAATAACTTCTACAGCATTTACAGCGTTATGGAGAACCCATAGAAACGTAGTTGGTGTGTAATGGAATACCACAGTATGAAATGAACGCGCTAGGAACCAAGGCTGTCTTCCGAGGTCCCTTATCTTGACCATCTGTGACTGATTTTTGTGGAGTTAAATAAAGGATCTTGTCTACATACCGCACTACATCGAAAGCTGCACTAATCGAAAGAGCTCCGATTATGTATCATCGAGTCCATCACTGGAGAGCATGTGTGGAACGATTGCGAATATCGCCTTGACATTTGTGCGTGACACGTAGAACAGGTCTTTGAGACAAGTACTAAAATATTTGAGTTTCCTTTCTAATCATATTAGTTTCATATAACATTTTACACCACATCTACCACACGAAGCCTTCTAACCACAAAATGCTTATTTATGAATTGCCTTTCTACACCAATATTGTCGGAACATTATTTTTCCATATCCTGTATATTGAATGTACATTGATACTTCGCCGTCTTTCTACGGTTTCCGTGTTCTTCGTCTGTTTTTTGCTATGCTGGACCACTGCTGAACATCTTGCATTGTCCATGAAGCTATTTTTAAATCTTTGATAAGCACATACACAGACCTTTAAACTTTCACAAGTATAGTATATCTCCTTTTTCTGGTACTCCATTTCGTGAATTGGGAATTTATACCGTTCTTTCCAAGTCTCCTGTGCAATCTCTCTCTTTTTCCTAAACTGTAATAAAATACTTCAATACTACGTTGATTACTCTATTCTTTGCCAAATGTTCTACATAGGTTTTATGATATTTTATTTTACTGTTGTTTATTGTATCAGTATTTAATTCTTCCTTGGCATAAATGGCATTTATTCACATCAGTAATTTCACATATTTTCATTATTTTTGCTTCCTCCACCCAAAATTCAATACCGACCTTTCTCCAGAAATATATGTTTTGAGGTCCCCTGAGTCTGAAAAAAGTATTTTTAGAAGAAGATCCGTGGGTGTCTTTGGACAGCGTAGCTCAAACACGAAAAGACCGTTAAAATACTAAACGCGGTATACGTTTAGTATCTTCCAAGGATGTGACACGAAGATTTTCAGGACCCCCTCCCCATCACAAACTACCCTTTACATAGAAAATGTTTGAAAATTTTAGTTTTCTCAAAAATGCCTCTAATGATTTTGATTAAAATACCGTATATTAAAACTATTTACATAACAACTAAAATGTATTTGGAATAGCCTCTGAAGACCTCTTTATTCTGGATGATTTTTGCATAATTGTGAACAGTGGTTAAGCCGTAAGAGAAAAACAAAAACTTCTGAACAAAAATTGTAGATCTCATTAAAACACATAATCTATGTCATACACGTTTTTCTTGTAGAGTCTACCGTTTTTGATATACTCTTTGTTATTGGTTTTAATTTTATTACCTAACTTTTCTCAAACAGCATCACGCAAAGCGAACCGAACTTCAATTGTTTCACATAACGAATAGCTTTTAAAAGATTTCAATATCGCTTTCGCCTAATGCACTCCCTTATTTCTTTTTACTTATGTCACCCTTCGTGGTGTAATGATTACCATGCTAAGTTCATATACCCAAGGTCGCGGGTTCAACCCGGTGGAGGACGGTGGATTTTTTTCGGGTGTAAAAATCCTTGGCATGGCTTCGTTCGGAAGGGATTTACGGTTCGTAAAAGAACCTTAAGCCTGATAAAGCGGCCTCTGAGCAAAATTAAGCGGTCTTTCACGTCCAGTATAGAATGGGAAGCTGAGAACCACAGTAGTTAAAGAACGTCCATAAATAAAACTCCGTTTCATTTCTTCTACTTATAATGAACTAAGTAATAATAGCAAGTCTGCTAATGCTTATCTCGATTAACATGTAGATAAAATAAGTAAGAGTAGTTTGTATATGGGACAGATAGAGTAAGTCATGTGAATGTAGCATATCAGATATTTTTCTACATCTATGTGTACTACATCATTTTGATGCTGCGAACTTTCGAAGCAGAGCAAACGAAAGAGGCTATTGCTATGCAACAAAGTTGCGTCCATACACTTTAACTATTATTATCTCGAAGCAAGTATCTCCAACCTTACACAATACTTCATAAACATGAATCATGTCGCACCAACACACATTATAGAAACATTAAGCTGCGACCCGCTACTTCTTCATGCAGTAATTTTACAATAATTACCTCTGCTACGTAACTTGCTCTCTGGCGATTAATCTTACGCAAACTTTGGAAACAATTTGTACAACTAAATCTTCCGCTGGGCGCTTGCTGAATTAAAAGACTCTTTGTTAAGTAAAGGAGCGTAGTGATGGAAGAGTTCGAGTGAACACATTTTTCATCTGCCATATATCGCCAAAGTTTGGCTTTAGGTGCCAAAGAGCAGAGAGAAAATTGATGGGCTTCTGTTTTGCACTTAAAACTCTAAATTGAGGAAGGTTTACGATTAATAGCTGTTCCTGTAAAGTTTAAAACTCATGTTGGAGTGTATATTATTTTCAATATTTTCCTTTTAAAAAATTAGTCATGTAACCGTATGATTAATTTTTTTTTGCACTGGTGCGTCTTCAAATGTAATGTATAACAAATTGCAAAAAGGTATGCATTCTGCTGCGACATTAAAAGGAGCGTTTTTGTGAAAGAATTTGATACAAAGTCAATCTAATTTGATACGTTCCCAAGACTTTTTCTACATAATTTGCAACAAACTATTTTTTCAGAAGCTTATTCTTCTGTTTTTACTTCATGCTAGTCGAGATAAGCGGTGGTAGAAAATTTTACATTTTTTTCTTTTGTAGATACACTAGGAATCAAGAAATCATTAGGCTTAAGCAGTAGTTGGACACTATGGTATAAAATACCATAATCTTAGCATGATCAGGGTATAAGAAGGTGAATAATGATTTCCTGATTGATTACAGTATAAGTATTGGGAAACTGAAACCAATAACAATGAATATCTTGGAATCGGTTAATTATAAAAAAAAAAAAAAAAAAAAAAAAAAAATCAAAGAGCACTTATATTACATAAATTGTATGTTTTAACAAGATCTCTATTTTGAGTACTAAGATTTTGCCTAGCTCTTACCGTTAACCAGTTATGCAAAAGTCGTACAGAATAAAGAACAGTTCAGAGGATACTGCCACCAAATTCAAGATAAATACATTTCATTTTTTATGAAAATATCTTAAACAAATGTTAATTTAAACTCAGAGGTATTTTTGAGAAAATCCAATTTTTTGAAAAGATTCCATATAAAGGTTAGCTTGGGATGTGTCGCATCCTCGAGAGATAATACCATTTGGTCAATCGGCTTTTTGTTTTTGAGTTATGCTGTTCACACATAAAAAAAACAAACACAGGCACTTACTCAATAGTTCACACAAATGCTCTGAAACTTTGGATTTAGAGGCACTATATTTTCTTACATTTCCTGTGAAACCTCGGTATCGAATTTTTGGTTGGGGTACAACATTTTGCCTACTTACTCTACGTAGTAGAGAAAGTAAATATTAAGATATGCCCTCAGTTAAGGAATACCAGTGTTATTTTCTAAAAATCTCAGACAAATGACATTCGATTTAGCCGTCGAAAAGAATATTTAAAGACTATAATCTAAAAACTCACGTTTCCTTTGATATCTCGCATATTAACCTTTTGAGCAAAGAGGTTTTATTTTTTTTATTTGAATGTTCATAAATGTTTTCTTCCAAAACTCCTAATGCTAAAATCTTTCAGAAAATGAAGATTTTAATATATTTTGTTTAATATTATATATTCCGACATGTAAAGCATTAAACTGTCATAAATCATATTTGCTGTGAAGCATTTTAACGGTAAGTTCATATCAGTAAGTGTGACACAGCAGAAATTCAGAGAGACATTTCCTTATTGATAATTTTATATTAAGTGTTACAAACAAGTATGTGACAGTTTTATCTGAGCTAGAAAAAATAACAGGAATATTAAAAGGAAAATATTTTTATGTGGATTACTGGGACTCAGACAGTAACATTTGTTTTTAAACACAATAAATTAAAATATATATTCAAGCGAAATTTAATAAGGTTGAATATTTTCCATAACATTACATAATTATATAAATTCACTGATTAGAAAATTAGCTTTTCAGTGGCGCATTCCCTTATAGTTTATTTTCCTGGCGTGGAAATGAGAGCGTTAGCTATTTAGCAACATAGGCATATCAAAATGCGAGGAATACAATAGTGCAATCTATGGTTCTAGAAACGTGACAAACATTTATAGGAATATGATGGGCAAACTCTAAATGTTCCCCAACTTTAACCATAAGGAGTTCATTTTTGTACACACATGACGTTACAAAATGACGTAGTTTTGCAGAATTCAATTTCTTTAAGTTTAATTATTTTTGTCTTATAAAATATGTTGTTTAAAATGTATATTATTCAAAATCTGCTTCTGCTACAGTTTTTAATAAAAGCAGCATAAATTCTGTTGATAATGCCATATAAAAGGGACCACGCATCGAATTTTTAATATCTTTGTTACAAAGTGAGAAAAATGTATAACCCCATAAAATCAAAATATTTAAAGCTTTTACCTTATATGGACACATTTCATTTTTATTTCATAAAATAATGTAATAAACATCGATGCTTATTTGTGTTAAGAATAATTTTGAGAAGATGCAGAAATTGTTCAGTTGTGGAGCGTGTATATTTTTGGATTGCATTAAGCTTTGAATGTTATAAATTAAATAACCCTACATCTTCAATATTATGTAAATAACTTGCAGAATTATTGGGATTTTGTTTTGCATTATTACTTTAATTTGACTAGTATATTTTCAATAGAAAATTTACAAAAAGCACAATTTTACTGAAATGGTTGAAATTTTGCGCTTCATTCCCTAAGATTTGTATTGTTGCTCTTAATTTTCGTCGGAATCTATTGCATAAGCATAGTGATTTTATGCAAATTGCTTAACGAAATAGATTTGATTGGAATGAATTGGAATTTAGGATGCACAGAATGACTAAGGCAATGCTAAATGTTTGTTATATCCTAAACCTACGCGTATGGAGCAATTACAATATTAGGACTTACACGTGAATGCCGAGGATCAGAAGTTTGTGGAGGAGTTAATATGGAATGAAGAATTCGAAACGAAGGGAAGTAGATGATATGAAATAAAGATGAGAGTTAGTGCATGCACCTCCTAGACGTCGCTTTGTCCACCACAAATCCACATGTGGTCCCTGGTATTGAACCTCAACCCACTTGGTAAGAGGCAGGCGGTATAACCACTCCGCCACGGCAGCTATTGTTACATTCTAAAGCTTAAATACCGAGTCGGCGACTCTGAACAATGTTTCGTGGTTTCCAGGACGGTAACCAAATTCTGCGGTGGATCTTGAAGACATCCTGTCCATCAGTTCCTATCACCTCTTCTGTTATATATAGGATAATCTACATCACACATAAAATGTATAGCTGAATTTTCTGGGAATAGTGCCTGAAGTCCTCTTCAAATTGCACGACTTTTGCATAACGTAAACCGAAACATTTTTTTTTGTAGTGTTTAACGCCCGCTTTTACTACTCTGGCACACAGGCGATGACAGTGATGATACATGAAGATGGAGCCCCGGTGGAATGAGATGGCAGGGGAAACCGGAGAGCCCGGAGAAAACCCGCCCATGCGCCGCTTTGTACACCACAAATCTCACATGCGGTTGCTTGGGATCGAACCCTAGGCGAATGGTCTGACCACTCGGCCTAAACCGAAACAGATAATCAAAATCTTATTACACAAAAACTCCATATTTCCTTAAACTTCTCAATTTAAATGAAATACAATTTCAGAAAAATATTTTTGGTTTAAAATTCCCAATAGTTATACTTTTGTCAAATGAAAAGTCATTATATTCCTTTTATCCTTTTGTTATTCCTTAGTAACAGCTTCTAAAATATCTTGTTTAATTGTTTCATTTCATAGCTCCGTTTAATTTCTATGGAAATAATGGGGACTTTGCTCTAAAAACAACGCTGGATTTTTTTCACTAAAACTTTGGGTTTCTTGACATTAGTTTTTCTTCAATATTATACCAATAAACAGACACATTCACTCTCCTAGACACACTTACAAACTTTATGCGGGTAGAAAATGCTTCTGCTTAAAGAAAAATTTCCTGCCGCAGTTTAAAATCGAACATGGCATCTCTGCGTGAGAAGCCTGAACGCTGACCATTCGACCGCATAGGCAGTCTACATATTTGACTATCCTTTTAACCTAGTGTATTCCCTTATTACGCTTGAACCTGTAACAAAAATTTTAATAAAATCATTTCTACCAATGTTTATTTGATTAACATGAAGTAGATAGACGAATAAACCTTTGTAAGAATAGGTAGAGGTCGTATGAATGTAACAGATCAGCTTTTCAACAAATCCTCTACAATCGAAGATTAAATAGGGCCCGTTTCCTCCTCTTTATTAAAGATTCTATGTTTAGGTTTGCTTTTATAACACCCTAGGCCAGATATGGGCAAACCACAAACCATTTGACACGCAGTCCGCTAGTGTGAATATATATGCCCAGAAATAAATTCCCAGAAAATCGTTTTGTCTGTATTTTCCATTAAGGGGACATGCTTATTAAATTCCTCGTTCCCATTTGTATTTTTGAGGAATTGCACAGAGGGAAAATGATACAGTGGTCCCTCACGCAGTTCCAAATGCGCGGCCAGATTTTAATTGAATGTTGCATGTTATTATATTTTATGTCTTCCTTGTTGGTTAAGCTCATTTAAATGTTTATTTACCTATTTATTCCCTTTACAGAATCTGCGATAACGACTTTTCAACTGTCACCGTTCGAAATAGATTAATAAGCTACGTCTTACATAAGAATATATCTGCCACGTACACTGAACTTCCACAGCATCTTCTGCCGTATGTGGAAGGTCCATGCCTGCCATAAGTTCATGAAGATATTTCCTAATAACCGGTCACTACTCCCACCACGTACCTTACCTGACCGCTAATTAGTTTTAGGAATTCAGTTACTACTGCTTTTACTTTCTCTACACGCTTTGTACCTACAAGGTATATAGAGGAAGTATTGTATTCCACTCAAAAATTGATACCGAGATTTCATCGGAAATATATGTTTTGAGGTCCCCTGAGTCCAGAAAAGCATTTTTAGAAAACAATCTGTGTGTATGTGTGTTTTTGCGGACAGCATAGTTCAGTAACTAAAAGACCGTTAAATACCGAGCTTGGTATTTAAGTTGAATACTTTCCAAGGATGCGACAAAAAAAAATTCAAGAAAATCCTCCAACTTTTAAACTGAACTTTTCAGAAAATTTTTATTTTCTCAAAAATCACTAACGGGTTTTATTAGTGTATATTAAAGGTGTTTACATGACAAATAAACTGAATCTTTTCAATTTTCTTGGAAATGCCTCTAAGGACCTATTTATTCTGAATGAATTTTGTTGAATTTTGTATAACGGATAAACCGTAAGAGATAGACAAGAACTTTAAACACTAAAAATGTAGATCTCGTTAAAATATGTAATTCATTTCAAACTTTTTTCATGGAGTTGACTGTTTCTGAGACATTCCAGGTAATTGATTTCAGTTTTAAAATACTTCAATTTTTCTCATACGGGCACATCTGCTCATGCTTTAATCTAGTGTATTCTCTTATTTATCTTCTACTTATAAAAAAACAAGTAATAAGGTCATATTGATAATGTTTATCTCGATTAATATGAAGTAAATAGAAGAATATATGTTTTAACTATAATTTGTTACAGAGATGTAGAGAAAGTCATGTGAAGGGAACTCATTATATTTTTTGTTGTTCCATATATAACCCTCAATTCATCTGCAATGGTTATTATCAGCGGCTAGTGTTAACTCTGTAATTTTTTCTTTAGGTTTTTGTATTTCGTTCAGTTTTCTTCATTGCAATATACTACATACATTCACACTTCCAGACTCTAGAGAAAATTTTTCGTTCCACAACCATGAATCCAACAAGGATCCTTCGCGCAGTACGCAGAAGCTCTATCGGTTGAGCTACTCGGCAGCCGCTATTGCCTTGTATACTTCCTTCACCATGAATTTTGTATGTTCTTAGACGAAATATTCCTACAGTATTTGGTATGTCAGTCTTTATGCCATTTTTGAGATGTTATGTTATTCGTTATACCTATAGTTATAACTATAAGGTTTGGACTTCCCTGTCTTATTATTAAAATGACCGTACTTATCCAAAATGCTCCTCTTGGGTCGAACTAGTCAAGTATTCTAAAGTATGCTGAGAGAATTTTCTATTCACTGAAGAAATTCTTTCCAAAATATTACCCTGGATTTTGCCAATTTGCTTCCTGCTTAAGTTGTTATCTTGGGTGCGATTATGTTTAACCTAAAACCAACAGAGAAATACCTGTGCTGTCGGCAATCCCAGCTTCTTTTTATTTTAATTACCGAGTAAGATTAATACCAAACGCAAGAAGATGCTTCTTAACACAATTAAATCTCTGACACAAACATTCACTTCGTGTTTTAATATCCAACACTCAAAATAACTGAATGTTAAACTAAGGACTTGTATAATACATAACCAACTGATGCAACTAATTTATCACCTTCTGTGTGCTGCAGGGCATTAAAAATTGTTTTGTGTCGTCATAAGTACATCATCCATCAGATGAGAGGTATTTACATCTCCGATAGTGTTGTTTGCTGAAACAGGTCATGTTTTATTATCTGTTTGTATTATTTTTATAAACATTACGGTTTACCGATATTCGTTTCAGAGATGCGCTGTTTTTATAAATACAGCACACGCATTCTTTAAAACACCGATGCTCCTACACGTTAAATTAATTAAACTCTTGTTTTATTTTAGTTTAATCGTAACACTCCCACGAGAATAAACAACAGAATTCCCCAGTCAATTAATGTTTCAAACATTTTGTTTTTACCTCTGATTATTAAAGTTAAATTTACATGTGTGCCATTTTCAACGTATTCTTTGAACTCGTTATTTAGATAACATTAGATTGTAGCTAAGTGATCATAAATTATAGGTATTTTCGATATTAATGTTATTACAAGAATACTCCTAATCTCTGCGGAAATATATTTCGTCTGAATTTTTGAATTAAGCATTTTTGTAAACTCCCTAAAGTTGAATCTCTTGATTACTTCTTGTCTGCAATGTTTTTTATAGCTTTTGTAATTCTCTTGAGCGGTCTTTGTTACTATGTTATCGCAGATTGAGCTGCAAATTTATGTAGGTTGTGAAAATACGTACAAAACAAAAATACCGGCCCTTTTTCTTCAAGAATAAAGTCCCTATCCGACAGACAAGATTTTGAAGTTATAGTTTATAACGGATGGATTTAGGTCTGTCTTTCTCAGAACAAATTGCTGCCTGCTACTGGGCGAGACGCTGATAATGAACTTCGCCCGCACTGAGGCAAGACCACACTGAAGATTTCATGTACCGAAGAAGTTACGTTAAATTTTTCTCCCAAAAAAAGTTTCCTGCAAGAAAGAAAAACAACCGAACAGATAAAAATTGAACAATTTTAAGCTCTCTTGTTTAATGCCTAAATAATATAGATGCACGAACTGGATATGGCTAGGCTAGTTATACATTGTAATTTGACTCTTTTTTTTGTTTTGTTTTTGTTTTTGATTTACTTTACTACTAAAACTGTCCACTAGATCTGTAATATCAACGTGAGTGGCCCCTTCTTAGCTCTAAAATGGTGATATCCATTTCTAAGACATTCTTCATAAATACCCGATTTAATATACTCGTATTTAACAAAGCCTCCTCTAACAATAGCAAATTCACAAGTAATCGTTATGCAGTGGTTTTCTTGTAACCATCGCACGTGAGTTGCCGAAACAGTTACAATATCCCCGCAACTTCTTCACGTTATCGCAGTTTCACTCACAATTACAAACACATGTTTGGTTATAAGTACTGCTGGAATTGCGTTCCTCCTCTCTCCTCATGCTTGAGTGCAAATTTCAATACAAGAGGATGTGTTTTATACACCTAATTACTTGCCCCACTATGTACATGGTAAGTAAAGAAGGTTTTGCTTTCCACCAAAAATTTCATATCGAGGTCCATGCAGTTTTAGAAAGAGGCCCTATGTGTGTGTGTGTGTGTGTCCGTGAACAGCTTAGCTTATAATTGAAAAGCCCACTAAATACGAATGTTATTAGCTAAGTTCAACATTTTCCAGACTGCGACACGACGATTTTTAAGAAAATCCCTCAACTCAAAACTACTCTTTACACGGAAACTCTTTTCAAATTTTTTAACAGTTCTAACGATTTTAATTAAAATACTTTATTTTTTCGTTACAAATAAAATGTATATCTTAAATTTTCTGGGAACAGTCTTTGAAGACCTCCTGATTCTGGACGATTTTGCCTAACTGGTACATTATAACAGATAACACACAATGTATATCAATTATACTTTTTGTGGATTTCCACAATTTCCATAATATTTCTTACTATTCTTTTTAAATTTCCAATACTTGGCCTTTTCTCAAATGGGATTTTACGTGTTTTCATCCTGATTCAACCGAATCTGAATTGCATCACCAGGTAATTTAAAATATATGACCAAGTATTTTTAGCATATTCACTTATTTTTCTCGTAATTGTAGAAAGTAAATGATAAGATAAATTATGCTAAAGTTTATCACACTAGTGTTTTATTAACATTAATTAGAAGAATGATAAGCGTTTTAAAGAATAGTTTGTTGCACAATAGGCAGAGAAGGTTATATGAATGGAACACATCATACTTCTTTTCATACGATCACAAGTCAGGTAAATTTCTGTAATTAAGCTTGCGTAAAGTCAATGATAAGAGCAAACACGGACCCACCCTTAACATTTTTGTTTATCGAAGCATGGTTCCATTAACAGGCTGTACTTCGACGTAAAGTAACAGAATGAAGAAATCCGATTTTACGTACGAGTTTCTCTTGTCTGACATACAGATTGTTGTATATAGATTGCTATATAGGTGTTTCAAACCAAACGAGCGGCACAAATGCAATTAGTCTTATGCCTTTACTTGAACTGGTCCCAAGTTTAATGTTGCAGGTTGCACACGGAACTCTAGTGTGTGATTTAAAAAATCTGATTTCTCTACATATCTGCAACAAATTATTGCTAAAAAGCTTATGCTTCTATTTACTTCATTCTAATCGAGAAATTGTCGCCCTTCGTGGTGAAATGGTTACCATACTAACTTCATATATCTAAGGTCGCGTGGACGATTGCTTCCTTCTGAAGGGAAGTAAAGCCGTTGGTCCCGAATCTTAGATTTACGGCACGTAAAAGAACCTCAAGCCTGATAGAGAGGCCTCTGAGCAAAATTAAGCGGTATTTCACGCCCAGTATAGAATGAGATGCTGAGAACCACAACAGTTAAAGAGCGACCATAAATAAAAAGGCATTTCTAATCGAGAAAAATTAGCAGAAGTAGCCTTATTACTTGATTTCTTGTAAGTAGAGCTTAAATAAGGGAGTCCCATAGGTTAAAGTGATAGTCAAAAGCTGGTTGCTTTGTGACTGAAGTTCCTTTGTTTGTAGGGACATAAGTTGACAAAGTCCTGTATGAGAAAAGTATAAGTTTTTAAAGCTAAAACCTAAAACAAGGAATATTTCAAAAACGATCAGCACCACGAAAAAAGTGTATATAACATAAATTGATGCAAAGGGTATTTCGGAGTGGGCGGATTTACTTGGAAATCTTCATGTCGCATCCTTGGAAGATACCAAATTTAAATACCCAGCTAGGTATTTCACGGTCTTTTCGTTTTTGAGCTATGCTGCCCACAGACACACACACAGAGAAACACACACACGGACATTTTTTTAAAAATGCTTTTTTTGGATTCACGGGGACCAAAAATATATATTATTGGTGAAATCTCAATATCCAATTTTTGGGTGCATTACAATATTTTCTCTATACACAATGTACATATTACGTATAGAGAAAGTGAAAAAATCTGATGTTACATTCACATGTCTTTCTCTACATTCCTGTAGGAAATTATTGTTAAAATGCTATGCTTCTATTTACTTCATGCTAATCGAGAAAAAAAATAGCATAATTAATCTTATTACTTGCTTCCTTGTAAGTAGAAGGGAAATTAGGGAGTGCCATAGGTTAAAGTGATAGTCAAAGGTTGGTTACTATATGACGAAGTTCCTTTGTTTGTATGGACAGGAATTCACAAGTTCCTGCATGAGAAAAGTAGACGTTTTTCAAAGCTGAAACAAAAGCAAGGAATTTCTAAAAAACAATCAACTTCACAAAAATGTGTATAACATAAATTGTGTGTTTTAACGTGCTCCACATTTTTTGAGGTAAGTTTTTGTGTATTTCTTACGGTTTAGCAGTTATGAAAAATTCCGTAAAATTGATCCAGAATAAAGTAGTCTTCAGAGGCTATTCCCAGAAAATTCTAGATATACATTTTATTTGTCATGTAAATATCTTTAATATACTATATTTTAATCAAAATTGTTAGAGCCATTTTAGGAAAATAAAATTTTTTTAAAAATGTTCCATGTAAAGGGTAGTTGTGGGTGGGGGGATTTACTTGAAAATCTTCGTGTCGCATCCTTGGAAGATACCAAACTTAAATACCAAGTTTAGTATTCAACAGTCTTTTCGTTTTTGAGCTATGCTGCCCACAGTCATACATATACACATAGACACACACAGACAGACAGACATAAATGGACATTTTTCTAAAAATGCTTTTCTTGGATTCAGGGGACCTCAAGACATATATTTCCGGTGAAATCTCGGTATCGAGTTTTTGGATGCATTACAATACCTTCTCTATACACTTGTACATAGTACGTGAAGAGAAAGTAAAAAAGGAGTTTGTTTATTAACGATACTGTCAGCTGCCCGTGTGCCGAAATTTTGTACCGCAGGAGTTAATTAACATGCCATAAATCTACTGACATGGGGCTGTCGCTCTTAATACTTGGTATGTAGGTTTAGTATCTTCCAAGGATGTGACACAAAGATTTTCAAGCAAATCCCCCACTCTAAACTTACGTTTACATGGAACTTTTTTCGAAAATATTAAGCTTAATCGTTGTGTAATTATGCTAATATTAAACTCTCAAAACTTACTACATATACCTACCAACAAGCACTTGGTGTTACATCTGCAAATGTTTTGTTTGGTATTACTATTATTTAAAGGCAGTGCGAAAGGGAGGTAATTTTACTTTTTCTACATGTACTATATACATAGTATATAGAGAAGGTATTGAATGGAACCCGAAAATTCGATATCAGGATTTCACAAGAAATACACGTTTTGGGTCCCCCTGAATCCCAAAAAAAGCATTTTTTGGTAAAAGGTCTATGTATGTATGTATGTATGTATGTATGTATGTATGTGTGTGTGTGTGTGTGTTTGTTAACGCATAGCTCAAAAACGAAAAGATTACCAAACTTGGTATGTAAGTTTAGTATCTTCCAAGGATGTGACACAAAGAGTTTCAAGGAAATCCCCCACCCTAAACTATCCTTTACATGGAACTTTTTTCGAAAATATTGATTTTCTCAAAAATAGCTATGCCGATTTAGTTTAAAATCTCTTATATGTAAGATATCTACATACCAAATAAAATGTATATCTTGAATATTCTGGGAATAGCCCCAAAAGACCTCTTTATTCTGGATGCTTTTTATTGAATTTCGCACACCTGGTAAACTATAAGAGACAGATAAAAACCTACTACACAAATGTAGATCACGATAAATGAAATGGCTTGTTATTTATAGACGATCTTTAACTGCTTTGGTTCTCAGCGTCCCATTCTACATTGGGCGTGAAAGATCGCTTAATTTTGCTCAGAGGCCTCTCTTATCAGGCTTGAGGTTCTTTTACGTGCCGTAAATCTACGACACGGGATCCACAGCTTTACTTCCCTTCCGAAGGAAGCCATGCTAAGGATTTTTAAGCCCGAAAAAATCCATCGTCCTCCGCTGGTTTGGGTATATGAACTTAGCATGGTAACCATTACACAATTTATGTCATATACATTTTTTTTCGTGGAGTTGATTGTTTTTGAGATATTCCCTATTATTGGTTTCAGCTTTAAAAATCTTATGTGTTCCATTCACAAGACTTTCTCTACATCTCTACAACAAAGTATAGTTAAAAAGCTTATGCTTCTATTTACTTCATTCTAATCGAGAAAAGCTTAGCAGAAATAGTCTTATTATTTGCTTCCTTGTAATTTGAAGAGAAATAAGGTAGTACCATAGGTTAAAGTGCTAATCAAAAGCTCATAGCTATGTGACTGAAGTTCCTTTGTTTGAATGGACAGGAGTTTAAAAATTCCTGTGTAAGAAAAGTATACGTTTTTTAAAGCTGAAATCAAACGCAAGGGATATCTAAAAAATGATCGACTACACGAAAAAAATGTACATAACATAAAGTGTGCGTTTTAACGTGCTCTACATTTTTTGTGTGGTAAGGTTTTGTCCGTCTCTTTCGGATTAGCAATTATGCAAACTTCCGTAAAATTCATCCAGAGGCTATTCCCAGAAAATTCAAGATATAAATTGTTATTTTCAGGTAAATATATATAATATGTGATATTTTAATGAAAATCGTTAGAGCCATTTTTGAGGAAATCAAAATTTTCGAAAAAGTTCCACGTAAAGGGCAGTTGGGGGTGGGGGAATTTTCTTGAAAATCATTGTGTCGCATCCTTGGAAGATACCAAACTTAAATACCAAGTTTGATATTTAATGGTCTTTTCGTTTTTGAGTTATGCTGTCCACAGACACTCAGAGACACACACACATGCACACAAGGACCTTTTTCCAAAAATGCTTTTTTTGGATTCAGCGGCACCCAAAACATGTATTTTCGGTGAAATCTCGATATCGAATTTTTGAGTGCATTACATTACCTTTTTTATACACTAGGTACGTAGTACGTGTAGAAATAGTAAAAACTTATACTTTTTTACTTTCTCTATACGTACTATGTACGTACAGATACAAAAAAGATCTCACTTTTCAAAAGAAATACCTTCATTTTCGATATATTCTCATAGGGCTGCACCAACCCTTGTATTTTATCAGAATATAATAATTTTGGTTTTGGGCACAAACTAAGAACTCGCCGTCTCTTTAACCTCATGTCTTTCAAATCGTCGGTCTCTGAAAACTTTTTTCAGGGATACAGGCACATGGTAATTCAAAGGAGCGAGATTAGAGCTCTTTCTGTAAGGTGGGGATTCTATAAGACCTGAAATCTCAGCTTCCGAATGTTGGCATGAGTTGCAGAATCGGTGGGGTTACGCGTTGTCGTGAAGGATAAAAGCTTTCACGGCTCCGTATTGCTGCCATTAGCTCATTTTTCAAAATGTCATTGTACCGGCCACTAATCATTGGTTCGCTCTTTTGCTGACAGAACTCCAAAATCGCTCTGTTCATATCCGATAAAGAAACCTCCGTAAGGGTTCTGGACCTGAATACCTTCTTGGATTAAGAAGATGAATGTCGACCTTCTGTTGTTTTCTGTTTTACAGTAATGTTGTGGTGATATATGTCAAAGCCGTTTCCTTCAGTTTTATATTGCACCAGAAACGATTGGGAATCTTAACTCGCATCATCTTGTGTTTGTGTTTTTGTTTGTAACTGAACATTTTAGGCATCCCCCGTGAAAAAAGTTACTGTGTTTCTATAACATAATAATAATAATAATAATAATAATAATAATAACCATAATAATTCCTGACTAAATTCACCACCACATGAAAAAAAAAGTTACTGTGTCTGGATAGGCAGAGTGAGACTGAAAAATTCAATAACATAGCTGGAATTTGAACCACGGATCTCCTGGTCTCTATTCTGTAGCTACCACTGAGCTACCATGGCAAAATGTCGGCATAGCCTTAAATTTCTCAACTGACCCGCATGTTTCCCGGTAAACCATACAAGGCTTTCTCAAATTATTTTGTGATGACAACTCCTATGGCGACTTACAATGCTGTAAGTACTTTACGTCACAGCATTCATAGTATAGCCAACTATTATGAACAATTGCGATAATTTTAATTGTTTTCTCACAGAAACCGTGTTGGATAGGTAGAGTCAGACTGAAAAATTCGATGCCATAGCCGGGATTTGAACCGCGGATCTCACGGTCTCTAGCCGGTTGCTCTACCATTGTACCACTGAGCTACTATGGTAACATCCCGGCATAACATTGAATTTCTCAACTGACTTGCATTGTTCATAATAATTGTCTAAGACTATGAATCCTGGGACTGAAAGTGCTTACAACATTGTAAGCTGCCATTGGGGTTTTCATCTCAAAATAATTTGAGAGCACTTTGTGGTTTACGGGAAACATACGAGTTAGTTGAGAAACCCGACCATGCCATGGTAGCTCAGAGGTAGAGCAACCGGCTAGAGATCCGTGGTTCAAATCCCGGCTATGACATTGATATTTTCAGTCTGGCTCTACCTATCTAACTCCTGTCCTATCATAACTGTGTCTCCAAATAATATTAATAATTCCTGACTAAAATTCGCCATCACATGGCAGTTTTCCATCAAGCGGCCTTAAATGCTATAGTCGACTCTGTTTCACAAGGTCTCCGTGGCCGCGCTCGCTTTGGTGCTTCGTGGCGCAGGGGATTGTGTGTTCGAGTCCCGCCTTGGGTATGGGTGTTTATATGTTTATAAAATGTGTCTGTGTGTATTAGAAAAAAAAAAAACAGCAAAACGGTAGTCAAACAGAAAACAAAGGAAATATTAGGAAAATGCAAAATAGAGGTAAAAGGGTATACAGCACCGGAGTACCGACCAGACTCAGAAACTGTATTTAAAAAAGAAATAACCGCGGGTTGTTCGGCTTGGCCGGGGAGCGACTGTCACAGAAGTCACGTCGTTTCTGTAAGTTTTACTCCACCGTAAACCAGTTCCAGTAATAAAAACGCATCACCATACTAGACTTTCATTCGCCGATAAATTTCAATAGTTTCGTACCTTCACTGCCCATAAAAGTTTTAAGAGAACGTTGTTCGCTGTCGCATCTCTTGGTCATTCATTAAAGCAGTGTTAAACAGAACTGCCAACTTATAAAACAGTCGCAGGATGATTCTATCTTTTATTGTATTTTAAGGCGTCAATTTTACAAAGTGAATATAAAATATTATTCTATCCAGTTTACGTTATTTACAATATACTTTTACTTATGAATGATCTAACTTAAGAAGCGGTTATTTGCAACTTAATTGGAAGAAGTATTGCCGGTAATGGCTATTGCATAAAAAAAAAACAAAAAAAACAACAAAAACTATGTATTTTAAAGAGTTCTCTCTCTTTCTCTCTCTCTCACTCTCTCTTTTTTTTTTTTTTTTTTTTTTTTTTTTTTTTTTTTTTTTTTTTTTTTTTTTTTTTTTGCAATACGGTTTTATCTATCTTGCAGTTTCCTTGTGACAAAAAATTGAACTAGGTGAAGAGGATTTCGCAAGTTATTCATAGAAAAGATGATATACATTTTATGTAAACATTAAAAACCGCGGATATTAATAATAGTATCAAATACTTAACAACAAAAAAACATTTTCATGCACAGTGTAATTTGAGAAACGGTAATTTCTGTGAAACTCTTTTGGCGTATTCTTGGAAGATACTAAACTTTAGTTCCACAATTTTCCGTTTTTTTTTTATACTTGCTTTAAAATTTTTAGTTTGAATACAACATTTCCTCTTGCCTAGAATACGTAGCTGGTAGAGAAAGTAAAAACGCTTTATTCTTATGTCATCAGAAATGTTATAATTAGACAAAAATTAAATCATTTTAACTATTTCAAATGTTACATGATTCTAAGAGCAAACGGTGGCCAAGAAAAATATTTTCTACCAAGTTGTGTTAAGTTTATAACTTTTATAGACTGAATTTTTAAAACCGCATACTCATTTTAATTTAAATTCATTTATGGAGCGCCGAAGAAACTGCAGCTGTAAATGCTAGTTACGGATAATCTTTGTTAGAAAACATCTGTAGCTTTAATTCATTATACGCGAAAAGAATGAACTTAAAACAGATACAATTTTAAATATTTGTTTTATTACTATTATCTTTATTGATATTCATATACATTTAGAAAGGAATTTTATATGGGTGAAATAGAAACCAAAGATTTAATTTTGTATAGAGGGTGACAGAATTTGAATATATTGGCGTAAAATAGATAAATAAGATAGACAGGAAAATGGCATTAAAAGCGAATCAATAAAAGCAGAATTATAACTTCATGCTGAAATGCGCCGTGCTGAACAGACATTCATAAAATAAATTAAAAATATATAATAGAATAGAGAAAAGTACCCGCTGTTACATTATGGAGCTCAAATATGGAAATTTAAGAACATAAAAATACTGATCTTACATTCACATGACTTCTTTGGCTGTTGCTCAAACAACTTCCTTTAAAAAATATTATTATTTTATTTATGACATGTTAATCAGGATAAACGGTAGTAGAAATTGCCTTACTACATGCTACTTTGTAAGTATAAGGGACATAAGGGAATACACTAGGCTAAATCGATAGATAAAAGCTGGGTATGTGAACAAATTGAAGTTCGGTTCGCTTTATATGGCCTGCAGTAAAACAAGAGAGATGAAACGAAACCCCACTTCCCGTTTGAGGGATGTTTAGTCGTTTAAAACTGAAACGAATAAAACACATATGTATATATAACGTAGATAATGCCTTTTATCGAGATCTACATTTTTTGTGTAGTACGTTCTTATCCAGCTCCTACGCTTTTAACCATTACGCAGAATTCTTGAAGACTCATCCAGAATAAACAGGTGATTATTCACAGAAAATTAAAAATATACATTTTATTTGTGGTGTAAGTATCTTTAATATACGGAATTTTAATCAAGTCATTAGAGCCATTTAAAAAGAGAAAAATTTAAGTATTTTTCTGTGAAAAGGGTAGTTTGTGGTGGGGGGATTTTCTTGAAAATCTTCGTCTCGCATCCTTGGAAGATAATAAACATAATTACCAACTTTGGTATCAACGGTCTTTTCGTTTCTAAGCTATGCTATCCACAGACACGCGCACATGAACCTTTTTCAAAAAGTGCTTTTTCCGGACGCAGGGACCTAAAAACACATATTTCCGACAGATTTCGACGTCGAATTTTTGTAAGGACTACAATACCTTCTCTATACACTATGTACATTTTATATATGAATATAGAAGGTAACAAAATACTAGTGTCAAGAAAGTTCCGCGAATTTGCCAATAAAAAAATAGATTATTCATTCAATTTTATTTTATCGCCTTCAAAGTAGGCCCCTTCTGAAATAATACATTTATGCCAACGAATAATGCAATCATCAAAACATTTTTTGTAAGCACTTTAAGGAATCTATGTCAATTGTCGCCGCGAATTTTCCTTTATGTCTTCTATCTACTGAAAACGGGTGCCTCGAAATGGTAACTTGAGTTTTGGAAAGAGAAAGAAATCACCAGGAGCCAGATCAGGTGAATACGGTGGTTGTTCGATGAAATTTGTTGAGTTTTTGGCCAGAAACTCGTTCACAATATTAGCCTTGTAAGCTGGTGCGTTATCGTGGTGCAGAATCCATGAGTTGTCGTATCACAAATCTGGCCTTTTTCGCCGTATTTGTTCTCTCAAACGCTGCATAGCGCTCAGATAATAGTCTTTATTTACCATCTGACCTTCTGGTAAGAACTCTTGAGTGCACGATACCGCAATAATAACGGTCAACATGACCTTCAGTTTTGATCGAGTTTGACGTGCCCTTTTAGGTTTCGGTTCAGTTGGAAGGCGCCATTTGGAAGCTTGTTGACTGATTTGAGTGTCAAACTCGTAAACCCACGTCTCATCGCCAGCTACAATGTATTTCATGAATGTGGGGTGGAACTGGCTCGTTCTAGCATATCTTACGCGATTGAGTTTTTGTAGAAAATTCAAGTCTTTCGGAACTAACCGAGCTGCAACGCGTAGCATGCCCAAGCAATCGTTTAAAATGGTAGAATTGATTTGTGAGACACAGCAAGTTCAGCGGCAATCTCTCTCAGACCTAAATGACGATTTTCAGACTCCATTTTCTTCACTTTAGCACTGTTCAGTTCAGTTGAAACCGTTGATGACCGACCATAGTGAGGCAAATCTTCCACCACATCTCGGCCATTTTTAAGTGCACGGTACCACTCATATGCACATGTTTTTGATAAAGTCCATTCAACGTAAACCCTCTATAACATTTTCAGCCATTTGGCATACGAAATACCATTTGCAATGCAAAATTTGAAACAGAGTATTGTTCAATATTTGTATCCACCGTAAAATCGCAAATCACCTTTGAGATGCACTAACAAAATGGCGTACTGTAAAGAAACTAGATGACAAATGACGATCAAACTGCGCGTGGGTATAGAGGAAAGTTGTACCAACTTAGCGATAACAATAATTTCGAATCCCCTTTTAAACAGGATTTTTAAATGATCAATTCCCGTACTTTCTTGACAGAATGACTTGTTTCCATTAAGTAGAAGGGAAATAAGGGAATACATTAAGCTAAATCGATAATCAAATATTTTAAAAGTGCTCGATATACATGTGGTTTAGTTTGCTATGCAAAGTTCTGTTTGAGAAAAGTTAATCAGTTTAAAACTGAAACCAATAACAATGAATATGTCGAAAACAGTATTTTTACAAGAAAATAGTTTATGATAATTGTTTAAATTGTCTGTTTTAACGAGATCTACTTCTTTCTATAATAAGCTTTTGCTTATCTCTTAGTTTAACCGTTATGAAAAATTCTGCAGAACTCAACCAGAATAAATCAAATTAACTTCAGAGGCTATACCATAAAATTAAAACAATGCACTTTATTTGTGATGTGAATATATTTAGTATACAGTATTTAAATCAAAGTCGTTGGAGTCATTTTTTGCGAAAATAACATTTTCGAATAATGTTCCATGTAAAGAGTATTGGGGGTGCGGGGGATATTCTTGAAAACCTTGGTGTCGCATCCTTCAAAGATGCTGTATTTAAACACCAAGTTTGATATTTAACCCACTTTTTGTTTATGAGCTATGCTGTCCACAGGTACACATACAGACAGACAGACACACACACACACGTGCTTTATTCTAAAATATTATTTCGGACTCAGTAGACCTCAAAACATATATTTCGGTGAAATCGCGGTATCGAATTTTTGGGTGGAATACAGTACCTTCTCTATTCAGTATGCACATTGTATCTAAGACCTAGAGAAAGTAATTATAATTAAAAAATTGACGTGTTCTATTCACTTAGCATCTTTGTAACAAGTTATTGTTAAAAAGCTTTTTGTTCAATCTATTTCATACTTATCCAGTTAACATTAGCATAAATGCTCTTATCACTTGCTTTCTTAAAGTAGAAGGGTAATAACGAAGTACACTCGACTAAAATCTGGTTGCCAAATGGTTGCAATCCGTTTCTCTGCATGGCCAGGAACTTAAAAATTCACGTATTAGAAAAGCTTAAGTATTTTAAAACTGAAACAACAATAAGGAATGTCTCGAAAATAGTCAAATCCACGAAATATAATATATATATGCCATAAATTGTGTGTTTTTAACGAGATATACATATTTTTGTGTAGTAAGTTTTTTGTCCCCCTCTTACGGTTAATCAGTTATACAAAATTCAGCAAAATTTATCCAGCACAAACAGCTCTTCAGAGACTATTTTCAGAAAATTCACGATATGCATTTTATGTGCCATTTAAATATTTTAACATTGGTATTTTAATCAAAACGGTTAGCACCATTTTTGAGAAAATCAAACTTTTCGAAACCTTTTCTTTGTGAAGTGTAGTTTGGGGTGGGAGGGAATTTTTACAAAATCTTCGTGTCATTTTTGAGAAAATCAAACTTTTCGAAACCTTTTCTTTGTGAAGTGTAGTTTGGGGTGGGAGGGAATTTTTACAAAATCTTCGTGTCGCATCCCTGGAAATGTGCCAAACTTAAATACCAAATTTAGTATTTTACCGACTTTTCTTTTTTGAGCTATCCTGTTCGCAGACACACACGCACACACACACACGCACACACACACCACAGATGGACCTTTTTTCTAAAAATGATCTTTTTATACAGGGGGCACTAAAAATCTATTTGGGGTGAAATAACGACATCAAATAGTTGGGTGGAATGCAATACCTTTTATATGCACAATGTATATAATAGATGTAAAAACGTAAAAAATGAACATTAAGAACTGAGTATTAATTATGTAAGATATAAACAGCTGAGATGTTAGGACATATCAGAAAAATGAATGAAGATTGGTTACGAAAAAAGGATTGGAACGAAGTCCACCTACATAAAGAGGAAAAGAAGAACTCGAAACTCATTCATGCGTAAAGAAAACTGGAATAAGAGCAAGAGGCCTAGAAGATATGGAATGAATGAAAGGAGAGGTAGCGATGAGTGGAGAAAGAAATAGCAATAGGTACAGAAGGATTGAAAGCATTAAAACTATAAATATTATTATTAATTGCTGTTTAACTACATTTAAGGGGTTATAATTACTTAAATATCTAGTATAGCTTGAGCCCAAATTTATATATATATTTAAAGGAGTGGCCTTTCAACTAATGCGTATACGGGTTGTTGCAACCTTCAAGTGCAAATAGTTGGCAATTAAATCCCTGTTTAATTTTTCTTATGCTATTTTAGTCTAAATACAAAGAAGTATATATGGGAAAATGCAAGAAAACTGAAAAAAGCCTTGAGACCGGTTAGTTAGTTATGAAAATATTCATCTTATGTACCTAAAATTCTGGTTATCTTAAGCATGAAAATTTACAGTTTCAATTTTCACAGAGACACGCGCATATATCAGCTTTTTATGGTCCAAGAAATCTTAAAACGTGCATTAACGGTGAAATCTCGATAACTGAATACATCTAGTCCAAGAAATCTCAAAACGTGCATTTACAGTGAAATGTCGATAATTGATTACATCTAAGCGTTCCTAAAACTCCACGGAAATAGCTGTATTTTTCCAGTACAGATGGAAATGCGGACCTTAAAGAATATCACATTAAATTAAATTGCATTTTGTTGCTTGGGCTCAGGTATTCAGGAGCATCAGTAGAGTGATTCAATTAAGTCCTTAAGGCACGGAAGGTCTTGCCGCAACCATAAAGTAAAAGGCATTAAAGACAAGCGAGTGTTTGTTTACACATTGTCTACAAAAGACATTACTTTATTAAGCTTCAGAAGCAGAGGGGGTCCACAGTTTCAAACTGACAATTGTTTCACGCTTTACAGAGAAGATAATGTCTTGTGTAGTCTCCTGATTACTTTCCTTTGTTTAGGCTACATCCCAGCGCTTGAGCGGCGACATTTCATGCCTGCCTGCTTCCATTTTGTTGCTCACATGTGCACACATGCCGTGTGAACGGTAAAAATAATTACGTCGGCTTAAACCTGACAGCTAAGCTCGTCAGTGCATTACGAGCCTCATGCTTCCTGGCTTACCAAGAGAGTGGCTTTATGAGCACCCTTCCTTTTCCTCCTCGTGTGTATGTACTGTATAAAAGTTTCTCTCCCAAGGGAGGAAAGGAAAGCGAGTTTCGGGCACCAGAAACTGCTTGATCAATTACAAACTGTTCGTTGTGTTTCTTGCAGAGTTTTATTTACAGTAACTGCAGAAGTTTAAGTAACTATTTGATCTAAAGTTTATTGCAAACAACTTTCGTTGCTCATAAGAAGAATAACAATGTGTAAAAACTTCTGGCCCTTTCAAAGAAACCGATATGATTCAGTTTTACAGAAATAACATAAACATAATTTAGAAAATGTTAAAAAGACCTGGCACATTATATCATTCAATTCTGCTTTTACTGATACAAAAGGTATATAAAATAATCTACAGTGAAAATAATTTATCTGAATAAACAATTACTCACACTACAACGGTTACTTAATTTATCATTTACGGGCCAGATAGGTAAACAAACAGGCAACATCAGAAATAACAAAAAATAATAAATATCTCAAAAACGGTCAACTTCACGAACAATTGTGTGTTTTAGCGAGCTCTATATTTTTGTTATATATGTTTTTGTCTATCTCTTATGGTCTACCAGTTATGCAAAATCCACAGAGCTAAAAACTTGTAGATAAGATTGCAGGATAAAACACTTTTATCTTTGTTTCAAAATAATAACGAGAGTAATTTTTCAAATATTTAGGTAACATATTAGTAAGTAATTTAAGCGGTATATATGATAAAATTATGCACAAATTATTATTACTATTATTATTAATTATTATTATCGTTATGCGTAATAATTTCTAAGTATTAAATTCAGGACGAAAAAAATAAAGTTGAAATATAACATTTCTTCTTTCATAGTTTAGGACTTAACAGTTTGACAAACGTTAAAAGCACAATAACATGCCGTATTTTAATAATACAATCGGCCGTAAAAGCATACGAAATAAATTCGACATTTGTCTATATAGCCAGAGACACAATCCACGCACTCCAGCCTTCTTATTGTCTTTTGGCGTTTTTGGAGAACACCGTTTTTCACCTGTCAATGGTCTACCTAGGCCCTTATCTAGGCCCTTGTCTACCTTCTTTGTATGATAATGATTTGCATTATAGACTTCAATTGCTTAAGAATCCTTATATCTACTCACCAGCTTCCAGAATTAAGCGTTTAAGACTTATTCCGATCTCGTAGATTTTTAATTAGAAGTTAAATTTATCTCTCCTTCTTTTCTTTCGCTATGACCTGTAAGACCTTAATGGACATATGTGTGGAGAAAACAAGCATTCTCCAGGCCTCAAAAACTTTTGAAATTGGAGACCCAATATATAAGGGGAAAAAACTCTCTACGGCCTAGTAAAATAGCGAATGAGGTGACTCTTCAGATGATTTAGTACAATAATTGGAGACTCTGATGTTTGTCTTAAAATGGCAACATCATTCATTCCATTCTGAAAAGCGCAATGCTTTAATGAACAATCCAAAGGAAGAATGAAACTCATTTCGGTTTGAAGGGTATTCAAAAGACATTTTATTACCCTAAGACTCATAGCTACTAAAGTAATTAATTGATCTTTTTTGCAGGCCTCTAAAATGCTAGAATAGCTTCGTGAATCAAATCTTTGCTTTCCCATGAAGCTAGTAATGCATCCTAAGAAATATACCAAGTAATAATAACCAGCCAGGTATTAACTCCTTCAAATGCTTTATAACAATACCGCACGTACAATAATAAAAATGTTAATAATACATAGCATGTACAGGGGTTCCATTACGTATCTGCAATTAGATATTACTTTTGCAGCTAATAATAAAAATAAACGTTTTAATAAATTCGATTTGAATTAAACAAACTCGGCAAGAAAACAGGACTGGTAATGAAATTCACTAAGACCTATGACAAATATAGCACCAATCAAACTGGAAGGGACCCGAACTGCGCTATGCGGAAGAATACGAATATCTTGATTAATTAGTGGCATTTGTCAGTTAAAATGAATAACGAAATAAAAATAAGAGTAGCGCAAGTTTTGGAGGAGAAGGCCATTGGCATCCATATTGTTGAACAAAACATTAACTAGGAAAATTAGATAAACTCAAAACCTGTATGTTACCAGTCCTATTGTACGGCTGCCAAACATGGACTCTAAAGTCAGGCAGTAGAAAATATGAGCATGGGAAAACATTTGACATGTCGTTGAAGGACAGAATAATTAATAAGATCTGCAAGAAATTAGCTCCTCCAAGAATATAATTCAAGAATCAACAAAAATAAATTGGAAATGGGGAGGGTATGTTTCAATATTACGCGGGAACAAGATGGTCAGTTAACATGAGAGCCTACAAAGGGAAGAAAATTCGAGGAAGACCAAGAGTCAGATGGGCAGACTTCTATAGACACAAGCAACACAGTGTAGGAGAGTGGAAGGAGCTGGGAGGACAACCAGAAGAAACTAAAGAAACGAGGTAAGTCATCCCAGTGACAAAAGTTCTAAGTACTCAAATGGGAAAAGCTGGTGTTAATTATGTGAAGTACACAAATTCCACTCATAGGAACAAAGTGTTTACATGAGTTTTCCCTATAGTAGGAGCCTTTAGTCCTTCAACAGACACCAGCAAGCTAGTTCATTCAATATTCAATAGAGAAAATGCCGAAATATATTTTTTTCGGCCGTGCCTTATAAATTAATATTTCATCGTTCACTTTAAGCATTAGGTACTCCATCAGTTATTTTTGTAGCTATTTTTTGCATAAAAATCATAACTCCTACACTATTTGGAATACAGAGATAAAATTATCCCTTCAATTAGGTGAAGGGTTCCTCTACTCAAGTTCTGTGGTTTATTTCAATAAAAATGTATTCTGTGTATTTATTTTCTCATTCGCTGCTTTGAAAATCATTTTCTGTGATTACCATTTTCTTGTATAAATTACTTGCTTTCCTATGAGTCATTGAAGATAGTTAAATTAAATTTAAAATGCTAAAAGTACATAAAACTTCTGTTATTGATATACTTTGGTATTAATAATTTAGTATCGTAATAAGGTATAATTAAGCAATGTGATGAGTGAATTATTAGAAAAAATATGCAGTTTTCTTTCTCCAGGAACAATAATAGGCATATGTATGTGTATTAAAGTCCTGTTATGGATAGTTTGATATCAGCGACTTCGTTAGTTGCACAATATTTAAAGTTCTGCTCTATTTAAATATTCGTTGGTAGGGATACTAAAATTTCAATTTTCAACATATTAACTTTTTATATATCTGCAAATTTAAGACCTAATGCAATCAGAATATATGCTACTAAGCTGAACATTTTACTGTATATTTTTGGAATAAAAGTATTTATGAATAAGAGTAAAATTAAAAAAAGAATTACGTTCGCAGTGAATATAAAATATTTTGTTCCTTTGTAATAAATTGTTGACAATTTAATACTTGCAACTTTTGTATATGCTTCTAAATATTGTCCAAAGCATTGTAGTAATTTTTCATAAGAATAATAGCAAAAGATGTTTTAAAATATATTAAAAACCTATCTGACTTAGAGAAATGAAATATTGCAGAACTACGTATTTTATACCTTCAAAGTATGTACACAAATGAAGCCCTAACTTTAAAGTGTGCAAACCTAAATTCCATCCATCATATCCTTAAAAAAGTAAGCCTTACAAAATAAACTTATTGTATAATAGCAGATAACAAACGCAGACAGCATGCGTTCACATCCCTAATTGATAGAATGAATTTTATGAAGTTTATGAATTTGGTAAGTCATAAACATTGGTGGTATAAGTCTTTTAATCTTACCTAACAAAACAAGCTAAGGCTGGATTTAACTATTTGAACCGTAGTCATTAACAGTGAAGTTTCTAATTTCATCATGATGAAATGTTGATTTCCTTAAATTCAACGCTTATGTACTCAAATATAAAGGATTTTTTGGACATAATTCAGCACATATTTAACCTTCCCTAAAATGTGTAATGCTTACTGGTAACCGATAGAGGATACACACTATACACCTACCGAGTAGAGACAGAGCTATTAACGACCCCACGCGTCGCATGTAAACAACAGGTCTATGTATCGGAACCGTGTCTTCGTGCCACGAAGTTTTTCACAATATAAGAACTCTTTACGTGCCAATCGGAGACGATTCACATTTCAAACTCAAAGTATGTATATTGTTTCGAACTGTAATTAAATATCTTGAGAGATAATAAAACGGATAATCAGTATCAGTTAATCGATAGCATGTATGTTTACCGCTGATCAAGTCAAATCGTCTAAGCTGCAAGTTAAAACATCAGAGTCTACCACACAACCAATTATCTATTTTCGTTTTGTTAATACCAGTACGTGCACAGCACATTTTAAAAATATCACAGCAATATACTATCCTCTTTCGGTCCTCAATATATCTCTAGAGATGAATTTTAAGTGGTAAACTTGAACAAATGACAAATTCTTTCATGGCTCCTCGTGATAAGAATTCTAGAGTCTTGCTTAACCATTCTAGTCACAGACTAATAATTAAAAAGCCGGACCTTAAAGGGGTTCCGAGTTATTTCTCATTAGAAAGCGAAAGTAGCTCATGAAAATATGGAAAATGTAAAGGAAATATAAGGGAGGGAGCGAGTACGGGGAAAGGATAATACTGAAAATCAGTTGCTCTCCTTGAGTTTTGGTGGCAAAATAAACGAGAAAGAAGAATTGGGTAACATGCTTGGTACCTTGACCACCCATCTCAACATAGTTGTTCACCATTGTTAACTATGCAACGAATATGTTGGTTAGCCTGTATTTACTGTTCTTAGTTGTATACTTCTACCATATAGACTCTTTTTTTCTTCTCAGGGCTGTAGTATAGGAGAAGCGTTCTGTATTTTGGTTTGAACTATCATAACTATTAACTGTTATTAAATTCTTTTGCATATATTGTAAATCATTGAAAATACATAAACACACACACACAAAATCAAGTTATAACACTTATTTATCACAAGAATACAACACTTTTTTACTCCTTGTTTCGTTGTTAAGCAAAATCGATGTTCCTTTTTCTTTTAATAAATTATAAACTAAACTACCTATTTGTGTTGCCCTGTGTTCATTCCAAGGCCGTGTAATGTATGTGAGTTTTAGAAATGCACTTTCACAAGTAAAATAATTCAGCAATAACAATTAACACACAAATTAAGAATTAAATGCATGTATGCAAGCTCTTTTTTTGCCCAAATACATTTTACGTTATTAATAAAATTACAAAAAAAAAAACTTTTATCTTTAGGCTTGCTACGTGTGACCTTAATATTGTGACAACTAGAAATACAAAATTTTCTTTCTATTCTATTCATATGCTAATCTCAGAAAATTGAACATGTGTATTTTTTATGTAAATACCTTTAATATGTCTTATTTTAATTAAAATTGTTAAAGCTATTCTTACGAAAATAAAACATGCCGAAAAATGTTCATCTAAAAGACTGTTAGAATGTGGGATTTTCTTTAAAATATAAGCATTTTTGTAAGATAAATATCTATCATGGTATTTATGCGTCTTCTTTATACCCAATTGAAGTCAAGGAAATTTAATTTCGCGCGTCCGCCACTCTGCATACGAGGAATAAAATCATCGCCCCATAAATGGTACCACATATTGAAATCGCAACAGTTGGATTTAAAATGGCAAAATTTAGCCTAGGGAACTTTTTCTTTCAATGCAGGCACACCCAGTGTAAAGTATTATAATAAATATGATGCAACAATAATTATGGGAACTACAAAATTAAATCTGAAGAATCGATTTAAAGTTGCATTATCAAGGAGAATTGGCCCTCCAACAGTGTTTGATTTTAATAAGGGATTCGAATTGTCATCAGTGAAATAAAGAATATGAAGAGAAGGTAGAACTTTAAATTCTAATAAATGTGCTGGATTACTGTATTTTATTTTTATGTACAATCACCATATTGTACAAAATTCATATTTAGAAAATGTTATACCTTATAAACATACTCTAAGATAGGAAATTAAAGGTTGTTTTTGTAGAAGGAAATGCAAAAGGATTAGGATATGATAGTATAAGTTTATATTATCCATTCCTTCATTTCGTATGCTTTGTAGAGTATTAAGGTTTATTAAAGTTTTGTAGTGGCAAACCTCATCATTATTTTTATTATAACTATTATTAATGTTGTTTTTATTATTAATGGTATTATTATTATCATATATCATTATGATTACCTACTGTATTATCAATAGTATATTATTAATGAAAAACACTTTTTACAGTTTTTTTTCTTGAGTTGGCAACTGTTAAAAATCTCTATCACTACAACCTTAAACATGAAGTACTAATCCAAAAGTTTTAATTTATAGTTTTCCAGTATGTTTTTGACACACCCCGTACTCAAGAGAATGAGGGTAGCAGGGTGGGGAGACAGTGAAAGAGAAATAGAGAGATATGTGTATCTTTATTTATAATTCAATTTACATGTATTAGCGAAACTTTATTGTGGATTGTTGCAATACAAACTCCGTTTACTGCAATGCAGCTATAGAGATATAGAATAAAATAGAATAGACCACAATGGTATGCTTTGATGCTGTTTGCAAAGCTTCCCAACAAGAGCAGTAGGTACATTACAAAAGGGTTTCAAACTGTCTACCTTCTACTTGATAGCAGAGCCCCAATCGGCGGTACTGAGTCAGAGACAATAGGTGCTGCTACGTGGAAACTGCTTCTATCGCTAAATGGATTCGTGCAATGAGGATTACCTCTGACGGCACAGAAATAGTATACACTATATTGTTCACTGTATCCCACAGAAAATAGGCGAGGGTGAAATATCTGGTGATCATGGTAGACATTGAACTGGTCAACATCTACCAATCATCGATTTGGATATGTAGCATTCAGGTGATTTTTCAAATTTATACCGGGAGTTCATTTTTATCCGTGATTTCCCGCTCAAGAAATTTCCAATCGACAACCCCGCTAATGAAATGAGTTTATGTATTATCCCTTTGGGGACAGGCAATTCTACTGAATGTGATGCTATCCTGATGAGGTGACGTGATAGCTGCCCCTTTAGCGGTAGGTTTTGTTAACTAATGTTTCGGAGTAGTCTAATTATATTCAGAGACCTCTCTATCAGGCTTGAGGCTCTTTTACGTGCCGTAAATCTACGACACAGGATCAACGGCTTTACTTCCTTTCCGAAGGAAGCCATGCTAAGGAATTTTAAGCTCAAAATATCCATCTATAAAATATCTTTGTAAATCACCCTCATTTGGCACCAGAACGATAATAACATAACACATATCGTTTAAGTTTGTCAAGAAAGAACAGAACAACGTTTGAATGTTATTCATTACTGTGGTAAAACGGGAAGTAGGAAGGCTAGTTGCATTTTTTAGCAATGCAATCACAATCTTCCGCAAATCATTAGGTTCTTTCTAAATAGAGGTCGCTGCTTCTGGGTAAACGTTTCTGTGATAGTTTTTTTTTTTTCGGACAAAAAGAATATCGCACTTTCTTGTCAGAACTACTGAACTATCTCATTCTTTATCAATCGAATAAACTGCAAGTAAATAAGTGATTTACTAAATTTTTGGAGAGGAATCGGACCACATGGTAGGTATAATCCCCATAGACTGCCTCCGAGGTCGAGTGGTCAGCGACCTGACTTCTCATCCGGAGGTCCGGGGTTCGATTCCCGGCTGGGGCGTTGGATTTTTCTTTAACCAGAATTATTCTCTATCCCCACAGAGTCTGGAAGTATGAATGTGGCAGTGAATGTACGTGTGTTTAGTAATAAAAGCTTGATTAACCTCATGTTCTACGAGTTCCACAAGTCAAAGCTCCCGCTATGACCAATTTGCTATATAAATGAAACAATAAAAAAAAAAAAAAAAAAAAAAAATAGACGCGTGGGAAATGAACACTAAGTATGGGCGGTACTGGAATAGTATACCGGTGCGGGTTTTTGGTATATGAATGGTGTGGAATTATGGCTTAGTTCAGGGTTGTGGTGAGACACAAGTGCTTTATTAACTGACTCCGGCCTTTTTCCGCCATAGAATATACGCGTATACTTCTTAATTTTCTACTGTGACGTTACACTTTACTCACTCGCTAATGTTATTATTTACTAATGTTGAGGCCGCAATTTATTACGTACTATGATCGGTCTTAAAATCACTTACTTCCGTCACAACTAATGATTACACCACGCGCCCAAATACCACATCTTGGTCGTACGAGTGTTCTTCGTCAAGTGCCTCACAATTAAAAAGTAGCCTGTTCGGCTCCATCACGAATTCTAAATTTCACATCTTGGTTGTTCGGAGGTTCTTCACCAAGTTTCTTACACTGCCGCCTGACCAGCGGAGAGCATTATCTTGCTGTGTCCCGTTAGTCGCCTCGGGCAGGGTCCATTCATATTCACCCCTTCGGTTCAATGCAGGCAGGTAACGGATCTTGTACCCTGGGCTTGTGACTTATGCGTGTTAAAAGCATCTCTACCCTTCCCATTTTCATTGTACATTTATATTTTCTCTTCTAAGAATATAGTTTTGCCCCGGGCCAAGATATGTATACTGTCTCAAGTGTAAATGTATGCTGGAGCTTCATCTTGTCACGGTTAACTGACGAGCCTGTAGTGGAATTTGTCTTAGGCGAAACATATCTTTTAAATGTGAGATGGGTCGTATTACCAATCTGCTTGGAAATTATTTAATCCCAATTATATTGCCACGAATAGTAATCCTAGTCGATATATTAATACTGAGCTTATATTAATCACTTCGAAAAACTTGCGTGGTAGATTTTCTTGTGCCTAAACATGCAGAATACCGTCTCTAATAAAAGCACATTCGCCAATGAATATCACCACGTTTGGAATTGAGAGTGAATGTAAATACCACTGTGCAAGCTGTATTCTGTTGTCCTGAAGATGGTCTGGATGGACAATACGCAACACCCGCGCCACCTTGGTTCGAGTGCTGTTGACGAGTCCTCTTCGAACAATGTCAACCCCTCAAAGAGTGGTGTTCCAGCCGAGATAGGAAGTTCCTTGAACAAATAAATGCGTTGTGTACTGTTAAATTGACTTTGTATAACAGTGTGCCTTGGCTTAGCAATATAGAACATTCTGTACCGATCTCAAGTTGCAGTCTCGAGATGGAAATTCGTATCATTATTCAAATAAATAATAACATTAATTTTGCTGTTTAGCTACTTATTAGCTCTGTAAATTATAGTAATCGAATTTGATGGCTGCGATAAAAATATACATTTGGCAATATTCGAACACCTTTTGTAACGCTTTGTTGTCGAGTTCGCGAATTACAGGCTAGGTTTAGCACGTAACTGTGCTAAGACTGTCTTTCCCGCTATCTTATTACTCATCATGCTCTTTTTCATTATAAGATTACATTACATACTGTTAAATTATCTGAAAAACTGTTAATACTTTCAATATTTTGCATCATACACAATTTAACTTGGGCCGCGCCGTGGCCGAGTGGTTAGACCATCCGACTCTCACCTAGACGGCCGGGATTCGATCCCAAGCGACCGCATGCAAGATTTGTGGTGGACAAAACGGCGCTGGGGCGGGTTTTCTCCGAGTACTCCGAGCATTCCACCGGTGCTCCATCATCATTCATGTATCATTAGTGTCACCGCCTGCGGTGCCATAAGTAGTTAAAGCGGGCGTTAAACACTACAAAAAAAAACAATTTAACTTTCCTTATATTTTCTATTCAGTCACATCATTTGGGTATTTATTAACTTTTTTTATTGTTTGATTTATATAGTACCCTTTAACATCTAAGATCATATTGGGGGCCTTGCACTTGGAACAACTCGTTGTCTGTAGGCTCTTCACATTGGGTTTAAATCGTATTATTTTCCTTAACTACACACTCATCCATGCTCACATGCATACTTCCAGACTCTAGGGAATAATTCTAGCTAAAGAAAAATTCCCCGCCCCCAGTCGGGAATCAAACCCGGGACCTCCGGGTGAGAAGTCAGCTCGCTGACCATTCATTAAATTATTGATGCGATTTATTAGGCATATTTGGCACCATATGGTTTTTATGTAGCGTCACTTTAATTATCTTTGCGTGCCTTTTCTCATGTTCACCTAAGTATAAAATAATTCTTTAAAGGGTGTATTTAGTTTTGCTGAGTTGGCCACTTGGCCGGTAGTGATGTAATGCGAAGGCTACTAAAGACGCGACATCCTAATATGAGCGGAAAAAACGTGCCCCTTTCTCTTTAAATATCCTTCAAGGAGGAAGCTTGCGTATGAATACAGTAGCCACATCTCGGCGTAACACCCAGGTATCATGTAACATATACTTTTTGAATAAACCCCTACGTATTTGAAAAGTTTCCGCTAATTTCCTTAAAAGAGGGGAAGTGGGTACAATATGTTGTTTTCAGTCAAAAAATACTCTTTTAGGAAAAATAAGTTCTATGAATCTTATTTTACGTGTTTCCGAAGGTTTGTGGTCCGATAACGAATAACACTTAATAAAAGGCATACATTTTAAAAGCCTGCGCCCTTTAAATGCCCTTCACATGTAAACCTTAAACTTAATATTCTCCCATTTCATTTTCCAACGTTTTACTGCATTCAAAATCGATCTTCTCCTTCAATGTTTATACAAAGAGACTAAAAATTACACTAGATATTCAAGACACTATGATTTATAAAACTAAGATATGGATTTTTAACATATTGCATGATTCATGAAATAAAAAATAAAGTTTATTGCATGATTGCAAAAATTTTGTCATCAGTACACAATGTTTTTTATTCTGCACTAGAAGCAGATATAAAAACCTGATAATTAGTTTTATTAATCGCAGTTTCTGGAACGTTCAGTAATACTTTTGGCTCCGTTGCCTTAAAATTGCAAGAAGAGATACATTGAAGCACAAAAACATGAATAACTAAAATGTGTTAGAGCTACAGAGTTGAACATTCAATGTGTTTACACATTGGTCATGCAGAGAATGTGTACAAACATGTAAAGTTGTATCTTTAGAACTCTACACGTTAAGATTTCCAGCCTATTCGTCCGCTTTAATGTGCTCTAGATTTTCTCTTTTGATTACCAGGCAGGGCTTCTAAGGCGCTCCCAATGAGATCTCTCTGAGGATGAAAAATGGCGTTTTATTTATGGACGCTCTTTAACTGTGGTTCTCAGCTTTCTATTCTATATTGGGGGTGAAAGACTGCTTAATTTTGCTAAGAGACCTCTTTTATCAAGCTTGAGATTCTTTTACGCGCTGTAAATCTACGACGGGACCGACGGCTTTACCTCCCTTCCGAAGGAAGCCATGCTAAGGATTTTTACGCCCGAAAAAATACATCGTCCTCCGCCGGGTTTGAGCCCGCGAATTCTCATTGGCCAGAAACGTACTACGACGTGGAGAATTTCCAATCGGAAATCATTACAAATACAAATTTGCAGTAGTTCTACCATTTTCATATATTTTTCATATCCAAGCAACAGTCATTTCCTCCTTAGTTTAATTCTACATGTTGCACTGCTATTAACAACGTTACTGCACTGAAACACAGATTCAAAGTACTTCAACTAGCTCATGCTCACAAGCATGCGAAAGAATGTTATTAGGCTCCACATTACGCCCAAGACTAATGGACTTCATGAACAACTAAAAGAATCTGAACAAACTATGATATCCCACGGTTTTCCTTATTGAAAAATGATTACTGACGTAGGTTGATGTTTGTTGAGACAGTTAAAATATAATATACATTTGATTAAATTGAAGAAAAATAATATAATATAATAACGCAATGTAAAGCGTGAGTTATCCTCCGTAGTGAAGGGCTAATATAATAAGCGTCTGGTTCCTTTTTTATTTTTTAATAGTGCCCACTTTTACTACTGTGGCACCGCAGGCAATGACGCTGATGATACATTGAATGAAGATGGAGCACCAATCAAATGCAATGGCGGGGGAAAATGGAGAACCCGGACAAAACCCGTCGCTTTTTCCATCACAAATCTCGCATACGGTTGCTTGGGATCGAACCCGGTGGTAAGAGGTAAGTGGTCTAACCACTCGTTCACGGCGCAGCCTCCTGTAATTCCCAAAAGTCACGGTTTGAAATCGGCAGAGGACGATAGCTTTTTTCTGGCGTAAAAATCTTTAGCATGGCTTCCTTCGGAACAGAAGGAAGCCGCTGATCTCATGTTAGATTTACGGCTCATAGAAAAATCTCAATTGTGATAAAGAGGCCTCTTTCACGCCATGTAGAACCACAGCAGTTAAAGAGCGTACATAATAATAATAATAATAATAATAATAATAATAATAATAATAATAATAATAATAATAATAATAATAATAATAATAATAATAGCCCGCCTGGGTAGTGTGGTGGAAGCGTGTCTGCCTCACATTCAAAAGGTCGTGAGTTCGAATCTCGCTAAGGGTGAGTTGCCCGGATAAGGTTTTTTCGGGGTTTTCCCTTATCCTGAGAAGACGAATGTCGAGTAACTTTAAGCTCCGTGGACCCCGAGAACATTTGAGCATCATTTCATCAATTTCATTCATCGTCCGATATAACCAACTAGGTTAAAGGACGTTAAGCTACAAAAAAAAAAAAAAAAAATAAATAAATAAATAAATAAATAATAATAATAATAATAGTAATAATACAGCCTAATTTCCGCTAGGATTCCTGGATTTCCTGTAACACGTGATACATCTAGCCGGTACTCCATTTCTTGCAACAACTCAGGAGAAAAATATCAGATTTTCTTGGTCATTCTTGCTACTATATAATGATGTGGAACATTTCTCTTGAAAATCTTTGCACAGGTGCATTGACGCTAACATGTGTGATGTAACTGATCCTTTGTTTCAGTATATTTCTATCTAAGTCAGGGTCCCTTTTATGGTTTCCTAACGCCTTTTTCGCTGTCACTGTTGGAATTGCTAGTTCTTGACTCGCACCTCCCCTCACAGATTATTTTAAGACTTACATGTGAAAGCCGTGCTGGTTCTCCCCGTCTCCACTGACTCACGTGCACCTTTCGTTGCTCTTTTATTAATAAAGACATCCGCCTGTGTTTGGATACTCGCTTATGGCCCAGCTGGACTTTAAACGACTGTATTTTTTTTGCTTCATTTGTATAGCCCCCTTTAACATCAATGGTCATATCGGGGGCTTTCACTTGTGAAACTGTAGGTTCAGAACATTAGGTTAAACTTTATATTAGTAAACACACGCACATTCACTCTCACATTCATACTTCCAGACTCTGTGGGGGATAGGGAATAATTCCAGTTAAAGAAAATTTCTCCGCCGCAGCCGGGAATCGAACCAGGGACCTGCGGGTGAAAAGTCAGCTCGCTGACCACTCGACCATGGAGGCAGTCTAACTGTATTATTCTTCGAGAACTTCAAGGCAACAAACATGTGAGTTGCTATATTTAGATGCTTTTCCTTTTCGTTACTATGGCGACAAAATAAAACAAAAACCTACCCATAGAGTATTCAAACTTATATATCTATACCTAAGTAAGCTATAAATAAGAACTACCAATATGTATGTGTTTAATTAGTGTATCATGTACTTTTCACCCAGTGAGTGGTTAAAATGTAATGAGCGTTTTTCTTGCATTCGTAGTTGTCACAAAAAAAAAAGGGGGGGGGGATTCATTTGGAGCACCGCTCTTTATTACTGCTACCGCCATCATTCCTGTGCGACAAGCAGACTGTCGGTAATTCTGATAGGTGTGAAAAAAGCAGGTTTCGCACGTACCTCTAATATAAACTTAGTACCACAACTGTCGAACAAAATACGTTTGAGGCTTTGCAATGTCACGCTAAATGTGGCAGCATTTTGCCTTTCTTTCTTTGGTCACCTTTAAACTGTTGGTATCATCTGCTCCGGGCAATGATGTATCACTATCACAATGGAAATCTACCTTCTTCTAGCTGTCTTTCACATTAGGAAATTTACAGCTATCATTGAGTTATTAACACTTCATTTTAAATTTGATTAGCCATTAAATGTAACGCCAGTAATTTATTTAATAACTAAATTATAATAACAAATCTAAATTACATAAAGACGATTTTACTACACACCAGTCGTCAGTTCATAAATCAGAATCATGTCCAAGTATTCTTTTGCTGTGTAAAGCTCCATTCTACACTCTGTTACTAGTGGCTAGCAACTCTAAACACTACTGTCGCTTACAGTGACGGCACTCATGTTCTCCCTTCATAACATTGCAATTCCTGGCACGCACGCTGGCTTGTGCTGTAGCTAAGCTGGTCTGAAAACAAGGTTTAACATAAAATTGACTATGATATAACTAACTACGAAAAATACATTAGGTGAAACTTAGTTATAAAATGATACACTTACTTTCTGCAAAAATCAACTTTTCATTTAGAACCACTGAAAAGCTAGCCGTTCTAAAACTGTAGCATAAGTATTTTTTGCTCTCGTAAACCATGAATAAGCGACGAAAACTTCAATATAATTATGTTTTGCACTTATATAGACCAGTCTATTAACGTATGGTGTATCAAGTACCTTACACCTGTGTATTGTATATTGCAAGGAAAAAATAACTTAAAACACTGTACTACATTTTGTATATTCTTAAATATTTGGGCTACTATAGGTGTATGATGTTTCGATAAATTTAGGTTCTATTATTAAACGAGGACGCTATTTCACTGCTATAATTTTTCCGCACGGAAGTGTTACATTATTTAATGTTTTAACGCATTTTTACATGAAGGGAATAAACGCTTTTGCTATAATTTTTTCACACGGAAGTGTTGCAATATTTGGTGTTTTAACACATTTATGTATGAAGGGTATTTAAGGATATGCCAATAATGAATTATTCTTTCGATTAAATTACATCTAAAATGCACAGAATTCCTAAGTGTAGATCACTGAATTCCAACAGCATAAAGTATAATACATTGTTCGTTACTAGATATTCTTACAAAAAGTCAATAATGTAATGACATATTTGTGGAATGTAAACCTTGCTTTATTAACGTTGTAATTACGTAATCAAGGAATTTAACTCATTAGTAGCTAGAGTTACCTTTTGTTCATTTAAATCTTATAACAGAATTACGAGAAGATATTTAATCAAATAAGGGTGGGAAGAATTCTAAGAATGTGAAATATGTTGCGAGGGAAGTTAAGCTTATTATCGAACCTCATGCTCACATATCAGCGAGTGACTTTGCACGGTATATTCATAGAAAGATTAATTTAAAAAAAACAACATGTATAGCTTTTTTACTTGCTTCGAATCATTTCTAACGCTTCTGAAACCGAGGATGTTAGAAAATAAGTTTTATTTTCGCTGCAAAAAGAGAGCTCAAAGAAGCTCTATCCTCGTCTACGTTTAAAATTAATGATTCTCAACATTGTAGTTCATACTTCATGATTGCTACATTATATTTTATATGCAGTTGTCTTATATATTTGCTTAGAATTTATCAATGCTATGACAGATAACATTTTCACCATTTCATGCTATGGCCTGTAAAACTACCGTAAGTATTAAAAATAAATAAAATAGGATCCTCTGCATATAAAATAGATTTATACATTGCTTAATATCAGGTACCTCTTCCGTTTTTTATTTCTAAAATTACATAGTATTTATGTTCAATGCATGCAGTAAATAATTAATGTTAAATGTTCTCAGGAACAAAAATTCTGGACTTCTCTAATGTGGAACTTAAACATAGTGCAACCTCCTTAACACTCCCAACCTGAACACGTAACTACCCTTCTATAAAAATCCTAAAACATGTCTATGGTAAAAGTCATAACAAGGCAGGGACATACAAAGGAACGACCTTAGGCTCCCTACGAGCCTATCATATAGTGAGTGAGTGAGTGAGTGAGTGAGTGAGTGAGTGGGTGGGTGGGTGGGTGAGTGAGTGGGAGAGTGAGTGAGAGAGTGAATGAGTTAGTTGAGTGAGTTGAGTGAGTTGAGTGAGTGAGTGGAGTGAGTGAGTGGAGTGAGTGAGTTAGCCAGTGTACTGAATGAGTAAATGAGCGAGTGACATGCAGAGCAATGCCTGTAGAAATGGCATAGGCAGCGCTTTTTGTACAGTAGCTCGAAATCAGAAGTGTACTCCTTTGAATTGGAATGTCGAAAAATTAAGCATGTGATTGCAGAATTAAAAATTGGACTTTTATATTTATATGATTTTCTCTATCTAATCTGCAACAAAGTATTTACAATAACATTTTCTATTTGCTTCACGTATATCGATATAAACATTTGCAGAAAGATAGTATTGCATACTTCCTTGTAGATAGGCTGATATAATAGACCGCACTAAGCTAAAGTGATTGTCAAATCCTTGAGGAACTGGTGGTTGTGTGATGCATTGCTATTCCGTTTTCTTTGCTTCACCAAGAGCAAAAATAAATAATCTTTTTTCATTCTAGAAATGTTTAAGTATTTTAACATTTAAACCAATAACTAGGAATGATTCGGAAACATGACTCACCAGAAAATGTATTTGACATAAATTGCGTGTTTTATATATATTTGTGTATTAAGAATTTCTCTATTGATTGTTATTTGCGAGCTATTTAAAGGTCATATAAAATGAACAGGACTTCAGAGTCTATTTACAGAAAACACAAGATATATAGTTAATTTAGTACATTGTTCCATGTAAAGGATATTTTTGGGTAGGGAGATTTTCTTTAAAATCTTTGTGTCACATTCTGGAAAAATGCTTAACTTAAATATCAAATTTGGTATTTAACCAATTGTCGTTTTCATGGCATGCTATACCTAAAAAACAAGACACACGGAAACACACATACATGGATCCTTTTCTAACAATACTTTTTTATGGATTCAGGAGAACTCAAAACATGTTTTTGCGATGAAATCTCGGTCTGCACTTTTGGTGGAATACAATACCATCTCCATCTATGTACTTACATTGTATGTACCTACATGACAAGAAAATAAAGGTAACTTCTATAATATCCTAATATATCCAACAATAATACTTAAAAATTACTATTTGGAAACGCATATGCATAATTTGGACCCGTCTACAATAAACATGCTTTGGTAGCACCAAACCACAACAAGAAAAAAAAAAACTTATAGTAAACTGTAAGCAGTCTTTTTTTTTTTTTTTTTGTAGTGTTTAACGCCCGCTTTAACTACTTATGGCACCGCAGGGGGTAACACTGATGATACATGAATGAAGATGGAGCACCGGTGGAATGCGATGGCGGGGGGGGGAGAACCTGAGAACCCGGAGAAAACACGCCCCAGCGCCGCTTTGTCCACCACAAATCTCACATGCGGTCGTTTGGGAACGAATCCGGGCCGTCTAGGTGAGAGGCCAGTGGACTAACCACTCGGCCACGTCGCGGCCCAGCAGTTTTAGGAGCTTACCTTACAACCCAGCGTCAACTATAAAGCAAAACTAAAGAATTGTTATAAGTCCTTACTTGTAGGAGCAGGGAACTTTCTTTATCCATGATTACGGTTCTATCGTGCTCCAGGACGACAGTTATGTGTGCTTAAATGCGATATTTATAAATTAGAAGATTTTTCAGCGGGCAAAGAAACCCATACCGGCAATCCTGCAAATACCTTCATACTGGCCAGCGTGGTTAAGATAGCTATGATTTTGTTACTACAGTCTGTATCTCGTTTTAAACAGAGCAATTTAGTGCGTAAATGAGACAAGAGGAAGTTGCATTATGTAAACAAGGAAAGAAATAACAATTAAATTTGGGAAATTGGAAAGTAATCTTAGGAACTTTATTACATAGTTAATAATAAATAACTCTATGCTATTGCTCAACGAAGCTGCATTAACTATCTGTTGGAACACTGTTAGCTAGAAGAATTATACACGGTAAACTAGAGAAATTATTTGTTTTATAGCTGTATTTACATACCCGAGCTTTTAAATACTTTAAAAACTATTATTTTTATTAGACTTGCTTATATGTTAATAAATGCACACAAACTCTAAAAAGCGGTATATAAAATCTCTGTGTGACAAAAATATTTTGGTGTACCATATATTTCACTTTTCAACACTGCCGCCTCATCAACGATATGGCTAATGCATAGATATGGGAAATCTGACTAATCGGTTGTTGCAGCTTGGGTTCACTACAAAAGAGCAGCGAGTAACTCGCGACTCAAACTACCCTTCACATGGAAAAAATTTCGAAAATTTTGATTTTCTTAAAAATGGCTATAACGTTTTAGATTAAAATTACGTATATTAAAGCTATTTGCACCCCGAATAAAATATATATCTGGAATTTTCTGGGAATACTTTCTGAAGACCTCTTTATTGTGGATGAATTTTGCCGAATTTTGCATAACTGCTAAACCGTAAAAGATGGAAAAAAACTTACCATACAGAAAATGTAGAGCACATAAAACACACAATATGCTTTATATACATTTTTTTCGTGGAGTTGATCGTTTTTAAGATATTCCTTGTTATTAGTTTCCGCTTTGAAAAACTTATACTTTCTTCATACAGGAATTTATCAACTTCTGTCCATACAAACAAAGGAAATTCAGTCACATAGCAACCATTTTGACTATTATTTTAACCTATGGTACTCTCTTATTTCACTTCTACTTACAAGGAAGCAAGTAATAAGGCTGTTTCTGCTAATTTTTTCTCGATTGGCACGAAGCAAATAGAAGAATTAGCTTTTTAACAATAATTTGTTGCAGAGATGTAGAGAAAGTTATGTGAATGAATCACATCAGATTTTTTTTTTTCTTGTTGTGTGCACATGCAAATTGCGAAGTAGATCCAAAGTATAATTCCTTAAAATGCCTCGAAGGCAGATTTAATTTATGTAAACGGCAACACAAGTTTAGCTGTAGAAACAAAAGCCAACAGCCCCATTTCCCTGTTTTCAGATAAAGGCAGGTCGACATATTGTATTGAAACAATAGCTTGACACGTGCAGCATGATAATAAAAACAGAACAAAAAGGGTTGCCTCTCTCTGCGCTCGGCGCTTATTATTTAAAAACTTTGGCATTGATTAAATTATTGAACGTGTCAATACCTTGATACTAATTATTTTTTCACCCCGTTTGTTTCATCGATACAAGGTTAAAGCGCATTTCCCTCGAGCTATTTAAATTTTACTTCCCGAGGCAATTGGATGAACTTATAATTTTGTTACTCTCGGATTTTATGGCCGTAGTTTAATATTGTCTATTTATTTTGGAGAAACATTATGCTGCATGTGAAAGCTGCAAAACCTGTTCGCAATAACATTTTGTCTAATTCATGAACTAATACAAATAAAACTTTGGTTAATTTTTAGATTTCTTAATAGAATATTAATTTCCAACTAGAACTTAAAACGCCGGGCAGTCTGTATTTCAGAAGTGGCAACTGCAAACAAATGGTTAATAGATATATATTTCTGAGCTTCATTTTTCGCTTATGGTAAACTTTTTTCTGTCTGAGGGTATTATTGGTTTCTTCTTCTTCTGCTTCACGGATTAGACTCAGTAACTGTAAATCTCTTTCTCGTCCTGTACTTCTTTTCCTTCAAAGATTGTAATTGACAGCCGACTTTGGTATTCTGGCATCATCTGTTCTAATAGAGTATATTTATTTTATTTATATTAATATCTTATCAAGTAAGATTTATTTACATTTTTCGTATAAATTAGCATCTTTATTTATACAAAGTATATTAACTTAACAGGAGAGATAGAAAAGTGTCAGAATAATAAATACGTAAGATTTGTATTCCAATTATTATATATATATATACATATATATTAACATGCTTTTAACTATGTTGTGAATATATTGAATTCTTCTCATATGACATCCATTCTACTGTATCTCCTTTCACTTCCCTCAGTAATTTCATTTCAGCTATCCATATTTTCCTTCTATATTTTGAAAGATTACCCATAGTTCACAGCCACAAGTTAAAATAGGCACCACCATAATCTTTATAACATTTAATTGAATTATTTTTCTACAATAAAGTAATTCTTTCTGGACCCTACATTCTTGACCATATATTAATTTTATTCTCTATATCTTTATCAAAACACAAGATATATCACAGTCTGGACATTTCAAACGAGTAACTTGTTCAAGGACTTAAAAGTTAATATCTTTCTCTAAATAGGAGGTGGTACTAGTTGGAGAAGCTATTGCACTCCACGCAAAACTCGATACGGAGAATTAACCGAAAACACACCTTTTAGTTCCCCCGGTATCCAACAAAAGCGTTTTTAGAAAAACGCGCCAGTGTGTCTGTGTGTGCGTCCATCAACAAGATAACTGAAAATATTAAACTTCGAATTTTGAGGAAATCCCCTCACCGCAAACTACCCTTTAGCATTGTTATAAAATACCCCTACTACCATATTAAAATAATGTGTAGCTTTTTAAGGGAACTTTCATTACTACTTCATTTAATTTTTTGAAATAAATGAATTATTCTTTCAAACATTTCTTAATAATTATCATAGTCCCTAAATGTATATTTTCCAGATTGTTGCCCTTCATAGTTTCTATGATTAATTACTTCTTAATTTTCAATACTTTCATTTTAACACTGTCGCAGTTCAGTTGTTTTCTAGATGTATCAGAAACAGAACGGATATTATAAAGCGAGTATGTATATGTGAGGAAAATTCAGAAATAACTTGGAATATCAAAATGAGGGCATATAGGGATCAGAATTGTAACATTTGAACTATCTCTGTTTCCTTTTAACTGCATTGAAATATAATGCAACTATTTATTGAAACATATATCTAATTTAAAATAAGATAAATAAATAAACTTATGAAATTGTAATTAGTAGTAGGATCTATATAAAAATAAACTATAGTGGGTAGAGAAAGTTATATAAACGTAAACAGAGGATTTGAGTGTGTGTGTATGTGTGAGTGGTTTAACGTCCTTTGTTGAACGACATTATACTCAAATGAGCTCGGAATCTATGAAGTTTAAAGTTACTCGACAGTCGTCTTCTTAGAATAAGGGAAAACCTCAGAAAAATCCTATCTAGTTAACTCATCCGAGTTCCTCAATTAAGGTTCAAGCTCGGGACCTCTTGAATGTGAGGGGGATATGTTACCCCTACACCACATATCCGTGTTTTACGAGGGCCGCCTTTTTTTTTTTTTTTTTTTTTTTCACCTCCGATAGGCTATAAATAAAAACAAGTTCATAGATAACAATTATTTTATTGCTAAAAGTTATGGTTACTTTTCAACATAATCACCGAAAAGATTGAGACATATATTATATCTTTGTAATACCCGCCTCAAAAAATGTTGCCCCCAATGATTTCAAATGAGCATTGACGTTGTTTTGAAGATCTTCGTACTTTACGACGTTTGCGGAGAGCCATTCAAAACAAACGAAGAGGAATTCCGACTTCAGGAATTGTGTTTATCTATGACAATGCTCGTCTGCACACTGCTGGCACAACCCATCGGCTCCTTGAACAATTTCAATGGGACATTTTCATCATCCGCTGTACAGTCCTGACCTGGCACCCAGCGACTTTCACGTTTTCCCTGAACTGTAGACGTGGCTAGGAGGGCAGCACTTTCAAACCAACGAAGATCTTCAAAACAACGCCAATGCTCCTTTGAAATCATTGGTGGCAATATTTTTTAAGCAGGTGTTGCAAAGCTTGTGTACAGGTACGATAAATGTCTCAATCTTTTCGGTGATTATGCTGAAAAGTAGCCATAATTGTACAAAACTTTTAGTAATAAAATAATTGTTTTCTATGAACTTGTATTTTATTTGTAGCCTAACGGAGGTTAAAATAAACATCCCTCGTATATCTATACTCACAAAATTTGTTTAATCACTATTATACGACGCGGCTCTAGCGCAGGAAATCGGTATTATACGTGGAGCAGTTAATGTGCCAATGTTTTATTAACGGTCACAGAAGTGCAGAACATACACCAATTTCCATAAGCTAATTAATCCAGGCGATATCTCCTGAGAACACATTTAGCTAAGTGAGTGGATTCTCAAAGTTTATATTCCAATTTCTCGCAGAGCACGGTGCTTGAGAAACTTCTTCCTTGTTTTACTGTTAGGCCAACAAAGGCATTTGGCTAAAACTCGTCTCCGTCATCAGACTATTCCACCTAGAGCATATAGGACCATTTAGGCTTAGTTTTTACTTTGTCTACTGCGTGGTTACAGTAAGCAGATCAACAATTGCATTTCGCACAAAAATTCTATGTTGCTTTTAACTGGAAATACGTATTTCGAGACTTCCTGAACCAAAAGTATCTAATATAATATATTCACATGCTTCTGTGCCCTTTTATAGTTCACTTTGGCTAGGAAAAGCATTATTACTTTCTCTATACGTACTATGTAAGTACATAGTGTATAGAGAACGTATTGTATTGCACACCAAAATTCAATATTGAGATTTCACAGGAAATATATTTTGAGACCCCCTGAATCCAATAAATGCATTTTTAGATAAATGCCCATGTAGGTGTCTGTCAGTGTGTGAGTCTGTGTGTCTGTCAGTGTGTGAGTCTGTGTGTCTGTCAGTGTTTGTTTGTTTGTGTGTGTTTGTGTGGGGGGGGGTAGCATAGCTCAAAAATGAAAAGTCCATTAAATACCGAACTTGGTATTTAAGTTCAGTATCTTTCAAGGATGCGATGCGATACGAAGATTTTCGAGAAAATCCCCCCACTCCCAACCCGAAAATGCGTATTTTTCTCAAAAATGGCTCTAACGATTTTGATTCAAATATCGTACATTAAAGATATTGACATGGCAAATGAAATGTATATTCTGAATTTTCTGGGAGTATCTTCCTGAGACCTTTTCATTCTGGATGACTTTTGCATAACTGGTAGACCATAATACATAAAAATTTACTACTCAAAAATGTAAGTCTCATTAAAACATACACTTTATATCTTACGCATTTTTTCGTGGAGTTGACCATTTCAGAAATATTCCTATTTATTGGTTTCAGTTTTAAAATATTTAACACTTTTCTCAATACGGAACTTGTCAACTCCTGACGTGCAAAGAAATGAATTTCAATCCCGTAGCAACCAACTTTAAAAAGATTTTACTAGCGTTTTAGCCTAGTGTATTCCCTTGTTACACTTCTACTTACAAGGAAGCAAGTACTAGGACTGTTTCTGCTAATGTTATCACGATTAGCATGAAGTAGATAGAAGAATAAGCTTTTCGAAAAAAATTTACGGAGATGTAGAAAAAGTCACGTGAGTGAAACTCGTCTTATTTTTCATTTCTCTATGCATACTATGTACATAGTGTATAGAGAATATACTTATAATCCACCCAAAAATTCGGTACCGATATTCACTGTTCGTGAACATGATAACTCAAAAACAAAAAGTCGGTAAAATACCAATCTTTCCCCCCACCCCAAACATGGTGAAAAATGTTCCATGTGAAGGGTAGTTTGTGGTAGAGGGATTTTCTTGAAAATCTTCGTCTCGCATTCTTGGAAGATAACAGAGTTACATACCAAGTTTGGTATTTATCGGTCTTTTCGTTTTTGAGCTATGCTGTGGACTTTTTTCTAAAAATGCTTTTTTCGGACTCAAGGACCCCAAAACATATATTTCCTTTGAAATGTCGTCATCGAATTTTGGGTGGAATACAATATCTTCTCTGTCCTCTGTTTACATTGTACGTGTAAGCTAGAGAAAGTAAAGAATATTTTGAAGCTAAAACCAAAAACAAGGAATATATCAGAAAGCGTCAATCCTAGGAAAAAATAAACTGTTTGTTTTACCGAAATCTTCACTTTTTAATAGGTCTATTGCAGTTTAACGTTTATACAAAATTCAGCAAATATAATTATTAAATATCAATTAGAGCCATTTTTGAGAAAAGCAAAATTTTCGAAACATTTTATATATAAAGGATTGTATGTGGAGGGGGGAATTGCTCTTAAAATCTTCATGTCGCATCCTTGAAAAAGCAACTTTGGTATTATACCTACTATTCTTTTTAGAGTTATCATGTTCACGGACACACAGACACACGGAACTTTTTCTATTTTTTTTTTTTTTTGATACAGGGAACCACATCTACCTGTATTTTCGGTGAAACCTCGCTATCGAATTTTTTAGTAGAGCGTACTACCTTCTCTACCTACATATCGTGTACTATGTAGAGCAATTAAAAATGAATCTCTTGTTTCAGGGGCCCTCAAAAAACACATCTCTGCTGAAATCTTGACATCGAATTTTGGGTGGAATAAATACTTCCCTTACTTACTGAGCCTATTGTAAAGAAAGCAAATCTTGGTAGAGGAAAATACCGTTTTACCTTAAATTCCACTTAACCTTTCGTTTAGAACCGAATTAATGCAAACCCAGGCTTAATGAGATTACATTTCTACAAAACGAATATTCCCAGGACCTTTGAAGTTCCTTGAAACTGCTACACAGACACACACACACACACACACACACACACACACACACACACACACACACACACACACACAGCAGTAAATCCTATCAATATTAATATATATGAGTAATAGCATATAACAATGATAAATTATCCAACGAGTTACACAACTTAATTCCTTGTCAGATCCTAAATTTCTCTATATGAAATGTATGTTCATAAATTGTTGCATTCGATAGAAATGTGTTTGTTTTTATTCAAAGTCGAAAAAGAGGAGCGTTTTATAGAATTTTGTTTAGGTGAGATGTGTTTTAGACATGGCTTTATTTTCGAACCAATACATATGATGTCATGCACAAACATTTTTCGGGCGTTTAGCTCGATTGGAAATGAAAGGCTGACCTTTTATCAAATTCGGTGGAGGAAAATTCAGCAGCTAAGCTTCATGTTCTGCTGAAGTGATTGCAAAAGTTTATTTCCTACTTCGTGTTCCTATTTTTATAAAAGAAGAAATACAATTGATTTATCTTTCTCCGCTCTCATTATTAAAACTAAGAATATTGGGGGCTACTTGGAGGAAATTTTACATATAAGATATAGTATATCACCCAAGTTAGTGGATTCACACATTTTTATTATTATTATTATTATTATTATTATTAAGAAAAAACTTCTAGTTGTCAACTAGAGAAAGGCCACAAAACAAACTGAAGTTAAAATAATAGTAACAATAAAAATTAGTGCAACAAGAGCATAAACACGTATAAAGAAACTTACAAAAATTAAAAGGCGACCAAACACGATAATAGAGATCTTCCATACTAATACTGCTGTTTATAACCAGAGTTTTAATAAAAGAATGCAAACACTATACAGGAATTAGTGTACGGTTTCCTAACATTTTGAAACAGGGAATTTATGGTGTACGAACCAGCCTCGGGATATATAAGCACAGTTTGAGTCACATTTTCTTTATCCCTCGTTTATTACATGGTTCTGTTATATCATATTTATACACTTGTTTGAAAGGACGTCATAATATCAACGACTTGTTTAATACACAATAATTATGTTCACTTATTCTTAAGCTAGCCTCACAGACCTGTGCCACAAAAAAGTCAGCAGAAGTTCATTTTATTTTTCTAGTTACGATTTTTCTCAAACGTTTTATGTGTTTATAGACGTCCACAAAACGCATCTTTACTAATTCCCTTCTCACACGATTATATCATAAAATAAACACGATTTTTTCTTTTTTACACTTTTTTCAGTTGCACTCCTTTTTTGTACTAATCATACTCCCAACGATTTAAAAACTATCGCCTTGGATCAGTAGTCTGTCGAGGATCAGGAAAAAAAGAGAAAACTTTGGAGCATAACACATCCAGGATGTGTGATTAGCCAAATGCCTGGTATTGCAGTGAAGAAGGAAATGAAATGTAGGAAAGAAAGGGTGGTGAGAAAGTTCGCAGACCAAATTACCCAAATCATTAATTGCCAAACGATGGTTGAAAACTGCGAAAAACCAAAACATAATTAAAAGTTTAAGATTCTACTGCCAGATTAATTATATTCTTCCATCATTTTGTTAACACAAAAATTACCATTTAATTAATATGTAGCACTTGAGAAGGAATGGTTTGCGCAAATAAACTTTTGTGAATGTTCATTGTATAAGACAGTGTTGTAGTTCACAGTACATCTCTCAGATTACATGCTAGGAGATCCAAAATAAATCTTTAACAACCTAAGATTAACCATTCAAATGCTCCGGTAGTCTGCACATTTTGTAGTTAGCACATTCCTAGTTTTCACAGAATCTAAAGTAAAATTATATTTTTCCAAAAAAGAAACCAAACAAAAAATGAAAGAACACAATACTGAAATTATGATATACCTACTACTGTTGCAATGCTCACATTCACAACTTCAAAACAACTTAACATGTTGCACGTTTAAGATTCCATTTTCTGGATATGATAAGTATTATCACACGTTATATTGAAAGTGCTTTCATTCTAGAAATATCAATAATATTACTCTCAAATATTATTTAGATATATTTACTGATATTTGTTGTAGCTTTAAAACTTGTTAGTCTATGTCTCTTGTGATATTAATATAAATTCACAGGTTTCTCTCCTTAGCATCTGGACAATTTAGGCAGTTCTTGATATATAGGTATATAAAAAAAGAGCGCTAACACTCACTGAAGCTCGCACTTCACCGCCGGCCAACTAAGTGCTCAACAACTTGTTGTTCTGTATATACTGATCAAGCAGAAGGAGAGATAGCGAGCGAATTTGTGTCTATACTGTAACCATGCGCCAAACACACCTATATCTCACCGCACTGAATCGCTGCACATGCTAATTGTTGCAAGTGTGTATATAGATAACAGGACGCGATCTGACGGTTTACATCAATCTGTGAAACAATCTCTACTTCTAAAACTTTCTTGGCACATCAATGACAACTATTTAAGCGGAGCAGGGAGTCTCGCAGAGTTTAATTTTGGAGACAGAGCTCCAATATAGTGCAGTAAAGAAATAGCGAAACAGTCGAGTGTGCGTCGTAGCGACGAGAGACATTTTGCTACACAGTTGCAATAAGGACATATATTTGTAATCAGTTTTAAAAGTGGAGGGATTGTAATATGTAATATGCAGATATAAAATGCTCACATATGCAGGTATAATAAAAAACATGTGAATCATTTTATAATTATCCACTACGTATATGGTAGTATAAACAATAATATAAATGAACTCGATTTTAGTAAAGTAGTGAAGTGAAAAGGGGGTGTGGACTGTATTTTATATGACGCGCATTTAGCCAAGTCACAAATATTTATTCATATTAGTTGTTTTAAATTGCATAAATATGAGTAAACTATGTGCAAACTTATTTATTTTAAACTAAAAATTGGAAACCAACAAATTTACAGCAAATTTCCGAGACATCATCAAATGCACGATGTTAGGTAAGATATATTGTAAAATATATTATTTTTTATTTTAAAATTTGTATTAAAGTACTTTTCTACTGCATTACTCACTTATTACAAATATATTCGTAAATAGTGCATAAATTAATCAATAAACAAAATAATACTAATAAAGTATAATTAGAAGCTAAAATTGCAAGCATAATGTTCAAACCGGATGTTAGTTAGACGTTGTTCGGCAACGTCAGATTTTAATACATTGTAAATAAACTAATTTTTAAGAATTTAACTTTAAAACAAAAAAATAACATTTATGTAGCTGCAGAATAACTCATTAGGCTGTCTTTAATTGTATTCAAAAGTATCGTATGTTAAGATTTGCGACGGGCGATGGTAATAAATAAGCAAGGATATTATCTGAAATTTTGATAATTAATTATTTATAGTATAATAATGGAAATATAGGATTGTTAAGATTTAGATCCAGTTTGGAGAAAGAAAAGTCAATGAACTATTACTGCAGCGGCAACAATAAATGGAAATACAAAATGATATGTAAGTAACCACTAAAACTTTCTTTTGAACATTATAAAAATGTGGATTCTATGTATTTGGTTATGTTTATGTTTCGAATATACTAATATCCATATTAGTAAGAAATGTAATTTATATACTCTTCAAGAAATATAGCATTTGAAAGAAGCGTGAAAAGAGTCGCCGAGAGACTGATGGGATAATCGGTCCACCTTTTATTCAAGGAAGTTCTTCTATCGCCTTGGAGACCAAAAAGCTCCTAAAGATAGACCGTTACACAGGAAAATGTGTGAAGACTGCAATGGTCAACGAGGCAACAGAAGACCACGCAATCAACATGACCCGAAGAACGGAAACAACAACCCTCTTTGTGCGGATTTATATACAAAAAAGCTAGGCCGAAAGCTCTAAGAAAGCAGCCCCTTCATCGACCTTACCTTGCGCAGCGCCCGTAACGCGGCCAGGGTACAGTTCCTTATTGAGAACTATCAAGAGACAATATTTCATAAATCGAAGAATATATGAAATACATGTAACAGTTATACATCCTTAATGTTGTAAATATTTCTGTATGTATTAATTTGTTTTAAATATCTATGTCAATTTGTTACAACATTCCCGCATCATACACAAGAGATGCTGTTATGAATGTATTCAGATAAAACTGATTTAATTTCAGCTCTTGCTACTTCTACTGTCCCAAACCGATGTTCTATCAAACCAAGCTTTGAGGTAAAGCGTTTTATACTCACCGAAATGGAGTAAGTGGATTTTGCTGTTAAGTCTTCTAACCTCAACAATGGCAATAATTGAATGGGCTGAATTATTTGTCGGCATTAATTCCGAAGTAAACTACGAATTCAGCTGTTCCAGCTACGACGTTAACAGTATTGGTACAGCAAAGCAGCATCCGTAGGATCAGCAGGGGAAATCTGGCAGCAACATCGAAAAGAAGGCTACGAACCGAGCAATTCCACACAACACTGACAAACTCTTCAAACGCTGCTACTTGTATATATGCCATGTGTACACACACATATATGTGCATCATATTCTAAACGAGTAAGTTTTGAAGGGGTAACCTTAAAAAATATTGACACTACAGCTCTCCTACCCTCAGAAGAGTAGCCTCCGGTAAAGCGCTATAATCTTTGATCTATACGGCATTATATATTAATTTTTCACTATCTGGAAAACTGAAATTAAAATCCCCCAAGGTTCCTGAAGGTAAATTACCTTTCATGACGCCAACGTGCTTTATTACATTTTTAAATTAATTTTTTTCTCCATCTCTTTAAACTCAAGTGACCAGAATATATTGGAATTCTGGCGGACATACCACTTATAGGGTATGTCAATCTATTGTCTCCACCACTGATACCGATATTCATCTCTTGAAATATTTTACCATTGTAAGATAAACTAAGTGTTTTATTTTCTGAGCCGCATAGGTAATAAATTTAACACAAATTAAATGCTCATATATTTAAATACGTCTATCCTAATTTCATACTTAAATAGTGTAATTTTGAAGAAATATGGGCCACTCTCTTATTTGGAAATTCGCTAATAATGTTGAAATTTAAAAAGAAAAGCAGAACAATATTTCAATTATGGTGGTGTATAGTTATAACATTTCTTTTAAGAATCCTGATATGTCAAATAAATTTAGTGATTCATATAACCACGTTAATCTCTGAATGTAGCTACTCCAATTATAGTTGGGCTCGGTACTTGGTCTACCACAATAAATGAACCAGCATAAGTTTCAAAATTGGGATTTTGCAAATTATTCTGATGAAATGCTTGAAAATGGTTCTAAGATTTTTAAGGATCATACCCTCCCTTCTATAATTACATAATATGTGCGTTTGATGTTGTTTATTGATTAGAATAAGCAACTGTCTCCACACAGATAAAATCTGTGGTATGGAGACTATGTTTTATAGATCTCTAAGTAAAAAAAGACGACTGAATTTTGATTTTCCATTTGGAATTTGTGGGTTATAATGTAATTATATTATTCTATTATAAACTGTTTATTATTATTATTATTATTATTACTATTTCAATTAACTGTGTAGAGGAATTATTAACGTAATCAAAAATGTATTGTTCTTATAAATTACGTTTCAGCACATAAATGGATGTTTTGTAAACAATGAACACATAGTGTTACAAATATTTTGACGCAGCGGCTATGGTCTGAGCTTTTTGCGAGAAAACCACCGCCCGAGTGACCAGCATAAGGTGTGATTTAGTACATGGGGGAACGCACTTACCCATCGTCAACACAGAAGCGCTATCTGGAGATAACCAGATATTTCTGGGATTTCTCTCGTTTGCCTTCCGCGGACTCTCCAGAAAGTGTCCCACTTGTATATGATTATGAATTAGTGAGATAAGTTACTGAATTATTCTTAATGCGGTATAAGATGCTGGTTACACAGCAACAGTTGTGACGTAGAGACAATGCTGCAACTGAGGGGATTAGAGAGTCTTGTGTTTGACGCCACAGCGAGTAAAGCGAAAGTCATTTCACCAAAAGTGTGAAGTGAAGGCGAAAACAGAACTAAATAAAATTAGTGAAGTGACACTGAGGATTGAATAAATCTATTAGTGATGTGACATTGAGGATGGAACTAAATCACTCAGTGACGCGAAACTAAGTATTGAACTAAACCATTGAGGGACTTTTTAAGTGTATAATAATGTTAATATTTGCAAACTTTGGATATACTTTATAAGAAACAGCTTTTAAACGAAGCGTAAATTCAAAGAAGTATGATTTAAAATATCCACATGAAAAACAAGAGGCACTGGAAAGCAAATATGAAAAGCCACAAAATTACTGTGCAGACACTCGATTATCTGATGCATAGCCTCAAATTTAAGAAATTATGATGTCGAAAGTAAATTAAAGAAATCCATAAAGCTAAATGAGAATAATAATGTTTGCAGAAAGAGGATTTTAAAATCTAATAAACTGAATACATAGCAACCATGCTTTATAGAGTCCGAAATGGACATTAAGAGCAACAATAAGATAAAGTAAACTATTAGTCTCATAGAAGAAATTAAATTAGCAAGACTACTGGCTAGATATTTCATTCTGAAATCATCAGAGAAACGACGACATTTGGTGTCAACCAACATCTCAAAAGTAATAGAGTACTACAGAAATAATGGTATGAAAATCTATATAGGATAAATTCTTCCCGAATTACAGTTAGCACATAAACGCAAGCCAAGGAGGAAAAAGACAGGCCAAAAATATTGGAAGCATCAGTTTTAAAATGTACTGAAGTCGGACCGCGCAATACTCAAAATAGTGACTGACGAAGTAACAGTGAAAATATGGACTGTCATAATGTTTTACGAGAATAATTAGTCGTAGAGCGGGTTGAACTATTTGTTTCAACGCGTGGCGTGTTGCTTGCCTTACACTGCGCTCTTCTGTAACTGTTCTGTTCTCTCCATGTGACCGAGAACTGAGGAGAAGTCTGAGCGATTGATACGTATTTCAATGTAATAGTGTCTTAGTGCTGTTATAATATCAAAGTGCGCATTTACGTTGGCACTTAGAATCTTGATGTATGATTCCTGTGTGACAAATTTTTGTGGAGAAGTGAGGCGGCGATATATATGTAGAGGATGTTAATGAACTACAACGTAATAATTTGTGAGATTGTGCACGTGACTGATATAAGTAATTTGAGATCGGCGATGTATGGTCCACTGCTAAACATAACGCAGCTACATAGTGTGGGTATCGGGCTTAAAATGTTTTTAAAACTGCTGCCCGCGTATAGAAATATCAATTTTAGCAGCTCGATACTAGCGTTCTCAAGATTTAATGTCGCAAAAATCTGTAAAATCTCGAACTAATCACTTGACCGTGAGAGACTGAGCATTCATTAACTACGTGCTTGAGTTATGTAACCTACTATAGAGGCGTTTTTTCAACCGCTTTGGTTATTTTTTCAGCTGCTATCCCAAAGATCATGATTTCGATTCCTGTCATAGAGTAAATGCTTTTTATTATTATTCTTTTTCTTTCCAGACGAAGTGCGGTGATCCGTGTCGTACTGGCACTTCAGAAACTTGTAGCCCAAATTTCAATAAACAGGGCTTAAGTCTCCTATCTCAAATTACTTACATATTCTGTGAAAATAGTTCAGTATAGTTCATTAACACCCTATAGACTGATATTCGTTATCTCACAGAGAAATAGTTTGTTGCACTGAGAATCGATTTAGGTAAACAAGAATTATTGTTGACAAGAGGGAGCAAATCGCTTTTATTACATAGCAAAAACTCGGTGACATTGCAAAAAAATTTTACATGTTTCATTCACATGACTTCTCTACATCTCAGTTACAAATTATTGTTAAAAAGTACTTCTACCTACTTCGTGCTAATCGAGATAAAGTTAGCAGAAATAGTCTTATTACTTGCTTCCTTGTAAGCAGAAGGTAAATAAAAGAGTACCATAAGTTAAAGGCATAGTCACATCTTTTAAAAGCTGGTTGCCATGATATTGAAATTCCATTGCTTGTATGGTAAGGAATTGAAAAGTGTTAAATATTTTAAAACTAATAACAGGAAGTATATCCGCAGCAGCCAACTCTGCAAAAAATTATGCGCTCTGACAGAAATTATGCGCTTTAGCGTGATGTACATTTTTATTTACTTCTCACGGTTTACCAGTTATATGAAATTCAGCAAAATTCATCCAGCATAAAGAGGTTTTCAGAGGTTATTTCCCAGAACATTCTATATATTTTATTTGTCATGTAAATATCTTTAATATATGGTACTTTAATCAAAATCGTTGGAGCCATTTTTGAGAAAATCAAAACTTTTCGAAACATTTTCCATGTAAGGGGTAGGTTGGGGGGATTTTCTTAAAAACTTTCGTGTCGCATCCTTGGGAAGTATTAATCTAGAATGCCAAGTTTGGTATTTCACGAACATTTCCTTTTTGAGTTATGTTGTCTACACATACACACACAAACAAATACAGAGATACACAATGAACTTTACCTAATTTTTTTTTGATTCAGCGGATCTCAAAATATATACTTCCGTTGAAATTTTGTTATCCAATTTTTAGGTGAAATGTAATACTTTCTTTACACACTTTGTATATAGTACATGTACAGAAAGCATAATGCTGCTAAAAAGTTCAAAATAAACTCTGAGAAAATATGCACAGAAATCAGAAATTTCACAAACCTCACATTGGTATTCCTTTAAACGTTTAAAATTAAAACCCTCTAAGACAATTGTACATAGTTCAGGAACTTCAATCATGCGATATCAGAAGAATGAATTTATGCAAGTGATGCCCGTTTATTTTTTATTGTTTTTACTGAGGAAGTACGGTTGTGTTCTCATGGCCATGAAGGTTTAATGAGTGTTAATGCAAACTTTCTTAACAGGTATATAAGGTACGAGTCCCACAAAGACATACTCTATAACCTGAATTCGCCTCAGTTTTAAAGACTATGAATATCTGGGTCCGTCGGAATACAACAACCTTCCGGTGCAAACAAATTCCCCATAAACGCGTACTAATGAAAGCCCTATGAATGCCAAAATAGCCTATTGGCTGAAATAAATAAATATGTATTAATAGTATATTTTCAGCCAATAGGTTATTTTAGTATTGATATATTATTATATCTTGAAAGAACATATAATCAAAACGACACCGAACTAATATGTGGATGTTGTCTTATCCTGTATGATACGAAAATAGAATTTTCAACGCCAATAAAGAGGTATATCACCAAAATACGTCATAGTCAAGAACAAAGCTGCGTACCTGGATGGATATTAGGGTTAACGTAGGTCACTGGAAAAGCTCCGATTCGGGTTCTTTCGCAATTTTTTCGCACACATACCCAAATGCTGCAACAATGGTTCGCTAACATTAAGCATTCTGTTACTGAATTCCACTAAAAAATATTACATTTTGGGATTAATTTTTTCATAAATTTTATATAAAAATAATGAATGAAAGGAAATGACTGAAAAACAAGCTAGATAGATAGATACGCCCCCAATACCTTCCTTTAGACACAATTTAACGTTAATGACCTTTAGGATGGACGCAAAATAATTTGATGTGTGCCATTCGCATGACTTTCTCTACATCTCTACAATAAATTATTTACTAATACTAGTCGAGAAAAAAAAATAGCAGAGAGGATCTTATTACTTGCTTCCTTGTAAGTAGAAGGAAAATAGTGGAGTACCATAGGCTAAATCGATAGTTAAAGCTTTTAAAATCTCATTACTTATCTGAGTATTGGTGTTACTATGCAAAGCCCTACCTTAAGAGATAAGTCATGGTGTGCCTAGGCAAGGTGAGAAATGAGACGGTTGGGAGGTTGAGCGGTTGGACCCGGAGCGACGCCTCAAGACGTACAAACCCAGCAGAAGTTCCCCGACGGTGAAGACCTAGTGGTCTTCACCGTCTTTTAAATAGATATAGCGTCACCCTTGACGGGCTTTCCAAATGGTGGCCGTACTCCTAATATGGAGAACCAACACCCTGATAGTGAATAGCCTTAGCAAGTCAGTATGGAATTTCTAAATATTCTAGAATATCCAGTGTAACGTCAAAAGTTTCTCATTACAATGCGAATGTTCACGTAGCCCAACGGAAGTTGGTGTCATCGAAAAGTTCACTAGGAGTGACATCGGAAGAGGTCAGTCACTTTCATCCTGTTACTTACTCAGATTATAACAAAGCTTGTATTCTTCCAAGAATATGTAAAAATGAAATCCCAATTAATTCAAATTAATTAATTCCTAATTAATAGAATATTACTAAAACAATATCAGTTAAGCTCTCTAAACGTCTATTAATATTAATAATAATAATAATAATAACAATAATAATAATAGTAATAGAGAAATTAATGTTTTAATACGGAATAAAATAATGCCGGTCTTAGAAAATGAATGACATATAATTCTCGAACTGACAGTCCGCTGGCGCTCTTACGGCTTCCACTGCACGAAGGCAGGCATGAAAGGTTGAGAATCGTGAGCCACAGAATCTTCTGTTGAGGTTACTGGGAAGGTGAAGAACCACTTCTGGATAGCCAGCAGGCTCACATGCGACGAAAGATCATGTAAATAACCGGCCTTATTGAGAAGCTTCAATTTGAATGCAAACTGCAGTGACCCCTTTTAGCAGAAGCTATCGATCTCTCCCACCACCTCTCCACCACTTTCCAGTCTTCTTTCTCGCCAAAAATCGGTCGAGCGATTAATTTTAATAATGAAGCAAACTTTAGAAAGCACATCTGCTTCAAAATAAATCACATAACATGACCATTAAAAGTAGTAAAAATAATCCGTCGCAACACACCCCTTCATATGCGGTTATTATTAAATATATTATCATTCCCAAAAAGGCCGCGCAATGGCCGACTAATTAGATCACTCTCCTCTCACAAAGATAGTCCGGATTCGATCCCAGACGACATGTGGAATTTGGATGCATAAAGCGGTGCAGAGGTAGGTTTTCTACGGGTTCTCCGGTTGTCCCCACCATCGCTTTCCACCGGTGCTCCATCTTCATTCCACGTATCATCAGTGTCATCGCCTGCGGTGCCATATATAATAAACGCGTGTGTAAAACACTTAAAAAATAGGTACATTGCCTATTCCACCCAAAAATTTGATAAAGAAATCTCACCGGAAATACATGTTTTGAACCTCTAAATTAAAAAAAAAACAATAAAAATATAGAAACCTGTCCATGTGTGTTATGGGCAGCATAGCCCAAAAAGGAAAAGTCGGTCAAATACCAACTAGGCGTTTAAATTCTGTATCTTCCAAGGATGTGATATGAAGGTTTTGCCCTTTCCATGGATTTTTTTTTTTTACAGTTTTGATTTCCTCAAAAAGGGTTGTAATGATTTTTTTTATTAAAATGCCATATTTTAACATATTTTTATGACAAACGAAATGTTCATCTTGAATTTTTTGGGAATAGCCTGGTGATTTTGTTTAACTTTTGCATAATTGGTAAACTATAAGGATAGACAAAAACTTACTACACAAAAAATACAGATTTCATTAAAATACAGAATGTATATCATATAAATTGTGTGTAGAGTTAACCATTTTCGAGATATTTCGAGTTTTTGGTTTTCGTTTTAAGCTACTTAAACTATTCTCAAACGGCGATAGCAAGATATCTTTCTTTTGTTTACTCCTCGCAAGCAAAGAGAATCTAATTTCAATTATTTCACATGTCGATAACTTTTAAAATGTTTGTTTGAAGAATAGGAAGAAGTAGTAATGTGAATTATATATATATATATATATTGTTGTTGTTGTAATTTCACATAGCTTTCTCTATAGAATTTCATTTATCAGAAAGTAAATGTTATTAACTGCTAACCTTTTCTACCAGGTATCTAATAGGTATTGTGCCTAAAAATAGCATGCATGCTTATCAGATACAATTAATAAAACAACATTCGTGTGTGTCCTTGTATGGTAAACTCCTTACAATATTGTTGATAAGTGTCAAATTTGGTATAGTTTGTGTAAAAGTTTTTAACATCTGAGAACAAGGCGTGTCGAAATAGCTCCCATTTCAGAATTCGCTACTGTCGTGCGTAAAATAGAGGATATCATCAGACTCATTAAGTGTTGGTTCAACGGCACTCCGCTTATAACCAATGGTAGCGTACCTGCTGAGTTTCCAATCCATAAGAAGTAGATGATAGCTACTGGCAAGTACGGTGAGAATCGAGAGGGAGAACTCACTTTCATAAATGAAAATGGGGGTAGTGTAATAGATTTTATTTTAATAAGTCAGGGTTTAATTGGCAGAATTAGAAATTTTTGAGTGGGGGATCGTATCGAGTCGCATCACTGTCTGGTTGCCCTGGAACTGAATATAGAGACAGCCATGGCTGCGCTAGCACCTGAAGAGGGGCAGGGGGACGAAGGGAGATTCATTAGTAAATTTATATGGAAACCGGTAGAAAAAGAAGTATTTGTTGATAAATTAGAAAGAAGATCAGGGGAAAGGAACGCAGACACAGCGGAGGAACTAACGCATATAATAGCAACGGCTGCGGGGACAGTGAAAGTCCAAATGCATGGTAAGTTAAAACGATTCAATGGCTGGCATGACCAGCAATGCAGAGCTGTAAAGAAACAAGCAGAGGAGGCTCTGTCAAAATTCAGAAGGGAGGGGGGAGATGACATTAGGAAATTTTTTACAAAAAAGCGAAGGGAATATGAACAGCTCTTACGGGAAAAGAGAACTACGTGGCAAGACAAAATTACTCAGAAAATTGGTAATATTTTAACGCGGGGGGATAACGCTGAGATGTGGTAAGTAGTAAAACATTTAAGAGGCAACCGTCAGGCGCCCAACGAAATTTCTCCCAGAAAATGGACAATGCATTTTATGGGAATATTCGGGAAAGGTGAAAGGGAAGGAATTTTTATAAAGGAAGTGCAAATTTTGGGAAATCTTGAGATCCCAATACTGGACGAGGAAATATCAACACGAGAAATAGCACAAGTGCTGAGGAGTCTGAAGGGAGGCAAAGCTCCAGGGTTGGATGGGCTGCCCCCGGAAGTTTTTAAAGCCGCAGCCAATGTTAATGAGTTTGGTAGGAGTATGCTCCAGATATGTAACAGATTGTTTATTGAGGTGAATTACCCTACCTGTTGGGGAAAGGGCATTATTCATCCCATTTATAAAGGGAAGGGAACTATTGGAAATCCGGATAACTATAGGGGGGTTACTATTTTGCCAATTATGGAGAAAATTTATTGTAGAGTGTTATATAACCGGATAAAGGACTGGGAATCTAAATTTGGCAAACTTTCAAAATTTCAAATGGGTTTCAGAGAAGGACACAGTACCATAGATGCCGCTTTTATATTACTCCCTGAAGTTCTCTTCATTTCGAGGGACTTTCGCATAGTGGTCAAGACAAAAGATTACTCCACAAAAGTTTGTTTTCTTAAAAACACACAATTCATTTAAAATAATCGTCAACTCTTTGTAAGGTGTTCATTACTATTTATTTGAATTCTTCAACACTTTGAAGCTTTTTAATTTCTCTATACGTACTATGTACATAATGTATAGAGAAGGTATTGCACTCCACCAAAAAATTCGATACCGAGATGTCACCAGAAATATATGTTTTAAGGCCCCCTGTGTCCAAAAAACGTATTTTCAGAGAAAGGTCCGTGTGTGTGTCCGTGTGTCAGTGAACACGATAACTCAAAATCGAAAAGTCGGTAAAATACCAAACTTGATATTGGAGTGTAGTATCTTCCAGGGATGCGACACGAAGATTTTGAGAAAAATCCCCCCACCCCAAACTACCCTTTACATGGAACTTTTTTCGAAAATTTAGATTTTCTAAAAAATGGCTCTAACGATTTTGATTAAAATATATTGTACTAAAGATATTTTCCTGACAAATAAAATGTATATTTTGAATTTTTGGGAATAGCCTCTGAAGACTACTTTATTCTGGGTCAATTTTACGGAATTTTACATAACTACTAAACCGCAAGGATACACAAAAATTTAGCACGCAACAAATGTAGAGCACTTTAAAACACACAATTTATGTTATATTTTGGTTTCAGCTGTTAAAAACTTATTCTTTTTTCTCATACAGGACTTTGTGAACTCGTGTCCATACAAACAAAGGAACTTCAGTCACATAACAACCAGCTTTTGACTATCACTTTAACCTATGGTACTCCATTATTTCGCTTCTACTTACAAGGAAGAAGGTAATAAGACTATTTCTGCTAATTTTTTATCGATTAGCAGGAAGTAAATAGAAGCATAAGTTTTTTAAAAATAATTTGTTGTAGAGATGTAGAGAAAGTCATGTGAATGGATCACATCAGATTTTTTTAACTTCTGCTGCTATTAAATTGCTACTTGTGATGCCATTTCAAGGGCAGTATATACTTATACATTTATAAACATTTTGCAATTGCTATTTCCTTTGTAAGTATAAATAAATGTGAAACGAAACCACTTGTAAAAGTCTTTATCTCAGCTTGAAGGAAGTAGAAGAATAAACGTTGGCAAAAAAGAGTTTGTGGAGGTTATATAAAATAAACCACAGTAGTTAGAGAAAGTCATATGAATGTAACACATAGAACTTCTTGCGGAGAAAATAAGAAATAGAATCAGTCCCTGTTTACATAATCCGACTTACAGTAGAAAATTTGAGCACCACACTGCAGCATATTCCTCGCCGTGAAATAACTTGTGACTTCGGTGTACATTTTACAGTCACTTGAAGAAGAAAATTACTGACTTTCAGTCCCCAAGGAGCTTGTAGTTAAGATAACCTCAGAGGCCACATATTCTCAAAGTGTTTATGGTAGATTCCATTTCTGTAGAGACCTTTCCCTAAAGTACAGCTCAGCGTTCAGAATTTTGTAGTCTTTTCTATCTAGCATTGAAGCATTTATTTATGCCCCTTGAAAATAGATATTGTATCTGCGGAATAACTGGAGGTGGGTTTCATAGGATTTGGCTGTTTCATTTCAATTTTTTCTCCAGAAATCTGGGTTGTTAAATTAGTCATTTCCGTATTAGGAAATATTTTTTCCATTAATATGCGATATATTTTCAAAACGAATATCTCTGCTCAGTTTTTGAAGAGTCACAAACTTTTGATCACAATTTCGATATATCTGCTTATTAAATTTGTATGAATACAAGATCCATTGAGCGATTTGGCGTCGCGGTAACGTGAGGATCTAGCCTTTGGGAATTTCAAATTCCCGGGCCGACCAACCCGGATATTTTCCGCTATTTTTATTACTAAACGAATGCAGGTCGGATAGTTTGATCTGCAAATTTTTCATTATTGCATTTAATTTCCTTCTTCTTCACCGAAATACCAAGCATTTATCTGATCACCTGTCCTGTATAAACTATGATCCAAAGTTTGCTTGTACCTCGACAAACTACTGGTACAAGGTATTGGCTTGAAGTCCTTAGGAGTGTATGTCCTACAAAGACGAGGGTAATATGTAGTAGAAGAAGAAATCCAGACACTCCAAGTATAGTTTTTGAATAATTTGGTACAATGATTACTTTTTGGGGTTTTCTCCCCCATAACATGATTTTTATCTTCACGTTTAAGTCATAAATTAGTTTGGGATAGATCAATTTTAGGGGACTAGGAATTGACCAAAGGAGGACATAGTTCTACGCCCCTCGAAAGAGCGTCCCGGAAGGGACGAGGTGAGAAGAGACACCGGGTGGTCGAAACTAGGAGTGACGGGACTGCGATATTCCAAATTGAGATGCCCCGGCATTTGGACAGGCAGACTAGAAAGCACAACCTCGCCTAGAGCCCTCCCTTCAAAGCGGACAGTGCGTATACGCCGGCAAACACCTGAAGACTCAAGGGCGGAGAGCATTTTACAGAGAGAGTAATCTTTCTCCTGCTATAGTGCATCAAAATACCATCGCCATGCATTAAAAGATTTGCAGAATTCAACAAGAGTATTTCAAGTTGAAACGGGTAAGTGGGGAACTGTATTTACTTTCTTGTGGTGTCAAGAATAATTTGCCATAATCTATTAATGGAAAAATAATCTGCACGACAGTGAACCCAGCTTCATTCCCAAAAATCTGCAGAAATGCATGCTGATTAATTTTAATATAGGTTCAGGCAACGGAAGGAGTATTTTAACTTGTTTATTCTATTTAAGAAAACATGTTTCACAAATATAATGTGGTTCTTAACCAATAAAATATGCCAAATATTTCTTGGAAATAAAATCTTTCAAGTGATGGCCATTCGCTCGCAGACATCCTCAAACATTGGCAGCAAGTTGTGCATACGCAAAATGTCCAGTGAAACATTGGCAATTTCATGACTCATATTGATCCAAATCTTTGAATATATTGCGGACGATCTTTAATGACAAAGCTCTTCAATGTCACCAAAAGATATCTCTGAGGAAATTGGTGTCCAGATGATGTCACCCCTAATTGAGGTAATTTGATTTGGGAAAGTTTCCTTAGGGCTTCACGGAAGCTCCTACAGTGTGATAAATGGTTTCATCTTGTTTAACCCACAAAACATAAGGAAGCCATGCAATTTCATTAGTAATAAAGGTTTCCATAACATTCAAGCACCTGCCCGATGTCGCTTTTCCTTTATCCTTCTCAAAAAAGAAAGGGTCGATTATTCCAGAACACGACTCCGCACACAAAACGCTTACTTTTTCATTGTACGATGACTTCTCGTATTTTTAAGAGGATTATTTCCATACCAATATCAGGCAGATAAAATGTGATTCCTCAAACATCCATAGTTTTTCAATAAATTCTTCATATTCTTCATTCATGTGATTTACTGTTTCTTCACAAAATGTATATGAGAGAAAATCACAAGACTTTACTTGGTGCACTACCTGAGCTGATGAAAATGACGTCCAAGTGCAAAATTCTACTCACAGTCCTCTCCAAGAAGTCCACTGCATCAGAATGCTTCGACGCCAAGCGCATTGAACTTCTATTCAAATCAACTCTTAGCTGAACAACATTCTCTGTGTACACTGGTTCTTCTTTACCTTCAGGATCATCTACAGTACCGAATCAGTTACCTCTAAGTTGTTAACCCTTATTTTTATGAAATAAGCAGATAGGATCATTACGTTCTATATTAAAATGACATAAAATTAGGTTTAGTGAACTCGATACATTTTCACTTTCTCTACAGTACTATGTACAAAGTGTATAGAGAAGGTATTGTATTCCACCCAAAAATTCGATGCCGAGATTTCACCGGAAATACAGGTTTTGGATCCCCCTGAATAAAAAAAACTAAACATTTTACAGAAAGGTCCGTGTGTGTGTGTGTGTGTGTGTGTGTGTGTGTGTGTGTGTGTGTGTGTGTGTGTGTGTGTCTGGACACACAGCTCAAAAACGAAAAGACCGTTGAATACCAAACTTGGTATTTATGTTTGATATTTTCCAAGGATGTGACATGAAGATTTTCAAGAAAATCCCCCCCCCCCCCAACTATCCTTTACATGGAACTTTTTTTCGAAAAGTTTGATGTTCTCCAAAATAGCTCTAACGACTTTTGAGTAAGATCTCTTATATTTAAGATATTTACATGCCAAATAAAACGTATATCTTGAATTTTTTGGGAATATTCTCTGAAGACTACTTTATTCTGGATGAATTTTACGGAATTTTGCATAATGCTAAACTGCAGGAGATGGACAAAAACTTACCACACAAAAAATGTAGAGCACGTTAAAACACACAATTTATGTTATCTATTTTTTTTTTTCGTGGAGTTGATCGATTTTGAGATATTCCATGTTTTTGGTTTCAGCTTTGAAAAACTTATTCTTTTCTCACTTTCAGTCTCTTCGGAATACATAACTGTGAACTAATTTGCCGTACACTGAAAGAAATCAAGAAAAAAATTAGGTATACTCAATCCCCGCCACCTGCTGGCTAATTATACCGGTTTCGCGGGAGGCTTAGGGGTTGTTACCTGCTAAGCTTACCTGGATACGGGAGGCTTCGGTCCTGCGCCCCTACACTTAGCTATCATAGAACCCAGGTATATACCAACGAGGGTAGGTTCCTAACCTGACAACCTGTCCAGAAAGAGCCTTCTTGGATATGTAGTCAGGCTGAAAAATGCAATGCCATAGCCGGTATTTGAACCACGGATCTTCCAGTATTCCAGTAGTTGCTTTAACCATTGAGCTACCATCGCAAAATGCCGCCATATCATCAAACTCCTAAACTGAATCGCATGTTTTCCGGTAAACCTCAAGGTAATCTTAAATGATTTTGAGATGACATATTCCAATGGCGATTTACAATGCTCTAAGTCCTAGGATTCATAGTTTAGTCAACTATAGGTGTTAATTTAATTGTTTTTTCACACAAGAGTTGGATAGACAAAGTCAGACTGAAAAATGTCCTGGCCATAGCCAGGATATGAACCACAGATCTCCCGGCTATGGTATTTAAAAGTTTATTTTAATTAACATTTTAATGTATGTTTAATTACCCTTTTCACAACCATCATTTTAGCATCTAAAACATAATTCCAAAGTGTCAGTATAATATTTATTTATGGAGTTTCTCCTCTATATTGTTAACAGTCTTAAAACAGATCAGAGTGTTCTATTCACAAAACTTTCTCTACTTATTTTGCAACAAACTATTCTTAGAAAACCTTATTCTATTATCTACTCCATGCAATTGGAGACAAACATGAGCAGAAACGGCCCTATTAATTAGAGTTCTTAAGTGCAAGAGGAATTAGGGAATTTGCTGGGATAAAATGATAATCAAATCTTTTAAAAGTTGATCGCTATGTAATACAATTGACATTCCATCTACTTTGTATGACCACAATGAAAGAAGTGAATAACGGCTTATCTTTTGAATGAAAGGTTAGGCATTTAAAATCCAATAATAAGGAATATCTCGGAAATGGCTAGTTCCACAAAAAATTATCTGATACAAACTGTGTGCTTTAACGAGCTCTATATTTTCGTATGGTATGATTAAGTCTACCTCGTATAGTTTACGAGGATGATAAAGGCTTCAATGGCTATTTCTGGAAAATTCAAGATACATTTTATTTGTAATGAAAATATCTTAATCATATTATATTTAGTAAAAAACATATTATACCCTATTTTCTGAGAATGCAAACGTTCAAAATAGTTTCCATGTAAAGGTTAGTTTGAGTGGTGGGGGGGTGGGATTTTCTTGTGTCGCGTTCTTGATGGATGCTGAACTTAAAGTCTAGCTTTGGTATTCAACAGACTTTTCTTTTTTGTCTTATACTTTTCATGGACACACACATACAGACGGACCATTTTCTAAAAATGTTTTTGTTTTTTCCTTGGATTGAAGGATTTCGAAACTTATATTTCTGGTGAAATCTCGTCATAGAATTGTTAGGTGGAATACAGGACTTGCTCTACCTGCTATATTGCAGTGAAAGTAATAAAAATGATGTATTATGCAGTTCGAAAGCTAGTAATTCTTGTTGCAGGATTTCGAAAATAAGTATTATTGTGAAAACTGTGACGTTATGCTCGATATACAACGAGCAGAACGAAATGCGTGCAGGACAGCGCATTAATGCATCAGAGCGACAGCTAATAGCTGAAATACTCTTTATTAAAAGGCTTTCCACGTACAGAGTAAATATCCACACAAAGCAGGTAGTTTTCTATCTTTCTCTTTATCTCTTACCCGGTGTCGTCGGCCTCCTCCCCAACCCATTCCTCTTTGTACATATTCCACAGTTACTGAATTCCATCTTCCAGCGCTTAAACGAGGACTTTGTTCTGCAATATCAAATGAAAAGCCTTCGGCAGAATAAAACAACTATAAAACAAACAATATCCGCATTCAATACACATCACACTCTCTTTGCACTTTTATTGCAGGTTCTTTGTTCCATAAAAGGCATTTTGAGGATCATTTCTATACACGAAAGAAGCTTTATGAATCTCTAAAACCTTTTATAGTTAGGCGCTCAGGATATATTAGGAGAAGTGTATGAAAACCGATAGGCGTGAGATTCAAGCCGTAGATATATGCTGCAATAATGTAATGGGATGGTTCTATGTATAAAACAAGTGAAAATTATTATACCATTTTAGTATGTGGATGCTTATTTTTCTTTTAAAATTAAAAGCTTTCTGCAAATTTTTGTTGTATTACAATCAATATATGAAACGGTTATACAAAGTATACTGGGAGTTAGCCGTGATAAATATTTATCTACTTTCCTGTGTCAGATGTTTCTTCTCTTCATCTAACAGTTTCCCACAAACGCACTATATATTTTACCACCTGATATTTCCTGTACGCTGAAAAATTAACAACGCCTGTCAGTATAGACTATCCGTTTTGTTTCCATCTGTTCTCACTTTCATACCTGACTGATGGCCCAGATAGAGGGCATTAGCTTTGCAGAAAGCATTCGATCTCTGCTTTGCGCCTTGAACACTCCCACCCGCGCTCTCGGGGAAAATAAACACTTATAGTATGTATGTGAAGCAGTAGCAGCAGCAGTGGTAGTGGTAGTGATGGTACTGGTGGTGGTGGTGGTGGTGATAGCAGCAGCAGCAGCAGCAGCAGTAGTAGTAGTAGTAGTAGTAGTAGTAGTAGTAGTAGTAGTAGTAGTAGTAGTAGTAGTAGTAGTGTACCGGGGGGAATTCCATACCTCAGCCACTGATTAGCTTTTTGTACATCAGGTTGTACTTTTGGAGGAAGGATGAGATTAGTGCAATTTCAGAGAGCGGCCAACAAGGAGAGAGCCGCCGTGAAGGGTCCTTAACATTTCACAGCAGTTATTCATCTCGAAGCGGGGAGCGCTAGGAGCCCGCCACTTAGTTCCGGATACAAAAACCGATTCCGCAGATAACCATTAGCGCCATCCTGCCGCCGAGAGCTGTATTACCAGGGCGCAATCACCTCCACGAAATGGCGCCCCTGCTGTAGTCCTGGTCAACATTTACAACTCAGATAGAGGACGCTCAGACATGAAATGGAGGGACAGGCAGTTAGGGGGCAATGAAAAAGTCTCCCCAGCATTCGCCTAGTGACCCGGTAAACCCCCAAGAAAAACTCATGGCTCAGAGAAAGCGAAACCAACTCCAGCCGAATGCCAGATCCTGATAAAACGCCTGAGCCACCTGGCTCGGTATGGCAGCTGTATGTTACCCTCTTTGGATGTACTAAGCAAGCCGAAAGAATAGTCTGTAAATGAAACAAAGTTGGATTTAATATTATCCTCAATTACCAATACAAATATCTGCACTTAAAACAACACATAATCTACAAGGTGATTATGAAAATCGAACAACAAGAAGGAAACGTCTGCCGGAAATCAATTTTACACCACAAATTAGACATATAGCAATAAACAAATCATTAAGAACTCACTCGGAGATCCCGACTGGTGTGGAGAATTTTAATTTAATCGGACTTATTTCCTATCCCCCACAGAGTCTGGAAGTTGACGCAGGATTTAATATTAAATAAATCAAGTCAAGAGAAAATGAAACAAATTATGTTCTAAACTAATGCTATAAAATAATAAAACATATTGTTTTGCAATGTAAGCCAAAGAATTGTACGTATAGAAATGGCACGTGACGTCATCGCCTCACGATACGCAAGAAAATAGCCTAAAATGACGTGCTTTTAGGAAAATAACATAGCCAAGGTTATGTAACGAATACAACGCATTATAATGTATAGCTAAGAATTGATGTTTAAAAAATCATATTAATAATAAAATATAATTAAAGTAGTAATATGAGAGAAGAATAAGAAGAAGAATAAAGGCGAACGAGATACCGGATGCTGTGAATTGTTTATACCGTTAACAAAGCATAAGAACAGAGTTAAACAAATATTGATTTAGAAATGCCAGCTATTTATAAGAACATTTTCATGTAAACTATACAAAAGTATTAATTTTAATTATTATGAGTGTATACAAATTTATTGTAAATAGTATTTCACGAAATGTGAACTAAGGAAGTCTGTCGTCCCCATGGTGAAGGACAGATTACAATGTTAGAAAACAATGATCTTCAACTTTTGTACATATAAGAAAAATTTTAAAGGTTCCGGGACGCTTTCTACAAAATAGAAGACAGGGATACAGACGCTAAGAGTTAATCTTGTAAATCGAGACCTCTAATACAGCAATTTAGTGTGAAATATTGTATTTTACTGATTATCAATAAGAGATTTATAGTAAGTACATATTCCAAAGTGAATATTTGGCACAGTTTTCTCAAAAAGAGATCAGTTTAAGTAGCGTGCTTTAATTTAATACATTGTTTCAACAATGTACGAAATAAAAATTTATAATTAACAAGAAATCTTTTAAATTAATTCTCTACTGTATCAAATCCTACCATCCAAGCAAGGAGATTAAGATTCTTATACTCACCGACTGAAGCTAGCAAACCTATAATGGAATTCGTGGTCGAGCTGTAAACAAATAAGTTAATTCACCGCCAACAATAAGTTTGCAACTGCCCAACAATCAAGTCTGGTGCAAATAGCTAATTCCAACAGCAAACGTGATCGACATCACATACAGTGGCAAATTTAAACCCGTAAAAAGGTTTAAATAAAATACCACACCGAGACGGCCAGCTTATACCACACCACAGAGTTCCAATCCGCCCCTAAGTATGTATGTGAGAGTAAATGTGCGTGTGTTTGAAGAAAAGAAAATGATAAAAAAATTCAACTTTCAAACACCCAAAGTCAACAATTTGTTTCTAAAGCAAACCTCACGATATGACATAGATGTTAAAGGGAGCTATATAAATGAAAGAATTGCAAAAATGATTAAGTTTACCAATCCCTACATAATCTTTGAGTCTGCACATGCAGTATTTGCTGTAGCCTCCACACGTACAGTTAGAGCTGCTAAAAGCATGGCATTTGAAATGTTTTGTATAATTATATTCCGGTGGTTTCTTCTGTCCCCGCAGTTTGTATGTAATCCCACAAATCATTTAAATGGTTACCATAGGACCGTGAGAACAAGTTAGATCGACCATATCCAGATATACTCAATGGGTGACATGTCAGGCGAACGTGCAGGCCATGGAAGTAATGGCACCTGCCAATTTTTGCATTCTCTACATGTAAGCAGAGAATGTATTGTACCATACCCACAAATTCTATGTCGAGATTTCACCCGAAATATATGTTTCGAAGTTCCCCGAGTTCAATATGTTTGTTCGAGTCTGTGGACAGCAACTATTATGGTCAATAATAGTTTAATGGTTTTTTCACACAAGCCGTGTGTAGTACTATCCTACCAATATTGGCTATAATATGAATTCTATGTCTTTAAGTACTTACAACATTGTAAGTCGCCATTAAGGTTGTCATCTAAAAATAATTTGAGAGCATCTAGTGGTTTACTGGGAAACATGTGAGTCAGTTGAAAAATTCAATGCTATGCCATTATGTTGCCATGGTAGCTCAGTGGCAGAGCAACCGGCTAGGGACCGGAAGATCCATGGTTCAAATCCTGACTATGGCATTGCATTTTTCAGTCTGAATCTACCTAACCAACTCCTGTCCTACACACGGCTTGTGTGAAAAAACAATTAAACGAATGTTACGTGTATTCCACATTGTGTAGTATTTCCATAGTGTACACATTATTATCAAATATTAATTATTATTATCATCAACATCATTATTTCATTCAAAATTAATAATACACCTTCATTAAACATTAACTGTAAATATACGAAAGATTCTTGTGTAAATAAATACATTTGCAAGGATATGATCGTTTATATAAGACTACAGGTGATAGAAATAGAGTGCGCTTTGTTTTGGGGCGGTTGTCACTTTAACCAAAGTGCTTACGACAAAATATTCATTTTAGTGCCAGATAATATTTATTTCATCATTCGTGAGTATCGGTTATAGTCAAGAACAGCATTCTCTAATGGTGGTCTTATGTTTTTAATTAGGTATTTTTGTTCCTTTTTAATTTTACGGATACTTTTTCTATTTTATATACACACATATATACTAAGTGTATGGAAGTTTTCTTACCCAATCAGATTGTACCCAGTGATTTTCACTATATTCAATACAATTTCTGAAGTAATGTAGCATAGGCACAATGGAAGAATTTTATAAGCTTAAATTGCTGAACTATTTACGTCACACAACGGAGTTCCCATCCTTGCACTACTATAATTTGGCACATACTCTGCACAGAGGTACTCATCAAAATCTTCGGAACACTTTACTGCTCTACTCACGAACAGAGGAGAATACTCTCAAAATGTTTTTCTCTGTTGGCAGAGACAAGAGTATTATCGTTGTGTCTTAGGCTCGTTTGTATTTGTGCAGAAACACTTATTAAAAGTTTATATGAAACAAAAACGGAATTTATCTCTCAACACTATTTACAAGCAACCAAGACAGCACAATGACATTATAAACAGGTGAGAAAAATACTAAAAACCTACACTAAGCTGGTGAAAATCGTAAGTTTAAAGTTAACCGACCGCTTAATCCTCTTATCGGGAAATCCTGCCCGTGTTAAGGAAATACACACTAGCTATCCAGTGCCTCGGTTTCCGCCACGTAATCTGTAAAACAGATTTGTTTCTGTGCTTAAGTTCTGTGTTTTATTTTCTGGTCTAAAGCTGAAGAGTTTTTCTGCATGCTTTGTTAACAAAAGCACTAAAGTTTCGTAAGGGTTTTAAATAAACAGAGAAAGGATAAAGTTACCTACGTCGCACACAATGCGTTTAACTCTAATTATTTTTTAGGAATTTTAGGTGTGTTTAGTACCACAAAGCAGCTACTTCTCTTTGTACCCTTATTTATCGATTAGTATGCGAGGAAAGCCAACTAACCGTTCCTAAAACGGAGTTGTAACTTTATAGCGGTGGCCCAAAGCCCGTATTTTACGTCTGCCAATGTTTCTTCGCGCGTTAAAAGAATTGCAAAATTCAGCGTATTAATTCAAGTTAAAACCGGCCAGTAGCGAGAGATACTTTCGTGTTACCCCTGCCAATCAGCGCGACACGCCTCACCCTTTACGCAATAAGTAAGAGGCGTAAAGCGAAGGTTGCTCAGACCTATAATTTGTGGGTGGAATACCTACTACCCCTACCTCCTATACGCGGTAGAGAAAGTAAAAACCAATAATGATTTTCAATTTGAAACGAGTATAAGTTTTAGAGAGTTTAAACCAATTATAACGGATATCGCGGATGTAGTTAACTCCTGAATATATGCGTTAAACGTGTCTGGTTTTATGAAATCTACATTTTTTGTTTATCTATAGTGCGTTATTAACTATGAGAAAGTCATCAAATATTAAGATGACTTCACAGGCTTCCCATTAATTTAAATATATACATGTAATTTGTCATGAAAACATCTTTAATATATAAAACTTTAATCAAAATTGATAGAACTCTTTTTGAGAAAATTAAACTTTTTGAGAAATCTTCTATGTAAAGGTAATTAGGTTTAGGGAACTTTGCTGAAAGTCTTTGTGTGGGATCTTTAGAAGATGTTGAAATTGAATATTAAGATTGGTATTTAACTCATTTCAGTGTGAGTTATGCTGTCCACAGACACATACATAAACCTCTTCCACAAAATGTTTTTTTTTTATTCAGGGAGTTTCAAAACTGTATTTCCGGTGAAATTTCAGTGCCGAATTTTTGAGTGGACTGAAATTCTTTCTCTCCTTAGTCTGCAGTACAGAAAATAAAGTTTGAAAACTGAAACATACATTTATTGAATCCAATATCTTAATGATATTTATGATTCTTCAGTGGTGCAGCTACATCAACATGTCGAAGTTGAGGCTGAAGACCAGTCTCTTTACCGCAACTACTTTGTTTTCTTTTATGAAGAATTTCCGCTTCACTTAAAATCCGTTACCCCTATTTCGCTTAAGATTGTGCATCTCTACTGTAGAGCATTAAGGAAAAGATGTCCTTGGACTCTAGAAATAAAAATACTTTAATATTTCTGCCAAAAGAAAACTTAGATAAGAGCCATTCGTTTCTGATTTTATTATACGTAATCTAAAACATTTGAATACAAAGTCGTCTAAATGTCATTCAATGGAGTAAAGATTTAGAGCCATAAAAGTATTAAAAATAGAGCCCTTTGAAATTTAAATAGCTTATCTATAGGAGAATAATACTGTAATAACAGAATCACTAAATCAGACTAGATACTCCTAAAAGATTAACAGCATTTTAATTATCAATTATTAGCGTATTTTAGGAACTAAACAAATGGACTAACAAAGAAAAAAAATAATCAAAATTGAGAAATGTATGTTGTTTAAGAGCACCATGTAGTTCTACAACATTGTAAAAATGGAAGAGGGAATAATTATTGCGTTACGTCAGTATATGAAGGTAATTAAACTCCATCAAATCTGAAGCAACTATTTTCGCAGTAGCTGTGTTTAATTGGTTGGCGAACGGTCTTAAACATTTCCAACAGAGCCTAATTTTCAACTCTTCATGAAGAACTGTTGCAGAAGTGGAAAATCTATGAAATGGCAACAGACCACGTAAAGAAACCATTTCCTTTGATTAATTTTAATGCGAAAGTCCTCTTTCATATTGTTTGGATACGGAAACCTCCCACCAGGTGGTGACTCTAACTGTTATTACGTATTCTCACGTTTTCTAGCGATTCATTCATTGGCAGGTACAGAGAACCCTTGTACTTGCATATTAACTATTGCTGCGGTCTAATAGCCAAGCTTCTACTCTAGATATCACAAGTTTGAGCCCCTGCAGTTGCGAAGGAACTTTTTGTTTAATTAGGAGTATATGCGATCATTCCTTAGAGTGCAGAACCATGGATGATAGTGTAAATTTGTCAACTTTGCCATCAACACCACATTATAGGTAAAAACTAAATGGTTGTCCTCTTTCAAGGAATTTAAATGTTATTTTTCCGAATCTAGGCTTCGCCGCTTTAAGAACAGCATTACACTCATATTATCCGCAATAAAACAGGATAGTTACATTTTCTGTTTTTTAAACCTTTGTTTTGACGAGTGTTGGCTGGGAAGGTACAACAAAAGTAATAACAGTGTGACGTGGATGTTTATTACAAGACTTCATAACTTCTTTTTTCAGATGGAATCATGCTAAAAATAAAATGACAAGAATATTCTGTTTTTTATAAAAGTTATTTCGGCAGCCCAAATTTTTTCTTCCAGGTCAATAGTTTCTGGTTTTTTAGTCAGATTTAGAAGGAACTGGATATTTCTCAACTTCAGTTATTATCTGTTAAGTAACTAACTCCATTTTAACAAATAAGCATGTTGAGTAATTGCTTCTTTCAAACAGGGCACATGTACAAGCACAATCTTTATATTTGAGCCTAATAAAAATAAAAACGTAATTTCTCATTAATATTCTCCTTTATGATTAATACACTTGTGAATACAATCAAACCATTTGCCATGACATTTTTTTCAAACCTGCTGGAGACACTTTCAAATGATTTTTGAACGCATCATCTTCTTCTGTCGATGAAAATCGTTGCCCACGAATTTTATTCTTATGCTCGGGAATAAAGGGAAGTCCTTAGGTGCCAAATCAGGACTGTACGGCGGATGAATCATCAATTCGATTATTTTAGCGTTTAAATGTCGGTTGTTATCCGAGATGTGTGAGAGTTCGCATTATCTTGATGAACGATCCGAAGGCACTTGTTTGTTTTCTTTATTTCACCGAGACTTCCGACAAACAAATACGTTCCTTTAAAGGCCTGCTGCTACATGACCAGTTTTTATGAATAAACAAATGATCATTTATTTCGAAGTTCTTCGGATGCGAACAACTTTTGTTGGATTTGGTTCATCTTGACACACCCACACCCACTGTTGTTTACGTTCCTGCTGATATGCATAGATATCTGATTAATTACGTGTTGCAATCTTAAAAACGTTCCGACAAACAAATACGTTCCTTTAAAGGCCTGCTGCTACATGACCAGTTTTTATGAATAAACAAATGATCATTTATTTCGAAGTTCTTCGGATGCGAACAACTTTTGTTGGATTTGGTTCATCTTGACACACCCACACCCACTGTTGTTTACGTTCCTGCTGATATGCATAGATATCTGATTAATTACGTGTTGCAATCTTAAAAACGTATTTTGACCTTGTTATAGTATTTATTGAGCATTTGTGTCCACCAATCGACACGAGTAAGCTTTTGAGGTTGTGTCAAATTATCTGGGATTTATCGAAAGCAAAGCATTTTCACGGTAAAATGATCATGAAATATTTGATATATGCTGGTGCAACTAATGATGACCTTTTCTCAAATTTGTGACATGACAACCTTGCATAGGCGCATTCTCCAGACAACAGGAAAGCGTGCATACGTAATGCTAGTGCCAGCGTTTAGTTCCAAATGGCTGAATTCGCTGCCAATGTAAATTGATAATGTAATGTACTACAATGGAATGAGACTTGTTATTGCCCACAAAATTCCAGAGATTTTACTTGCAAGCTTGTACTGTAATATACATATATTATAGTTAGATATTACAGCATATTTATATCAGTTGGCAATTATAAATTGAGTACAGTATGTTTACAATTCACTTAGTTTTCCTCGCTTTTCAAGTGATCAAAGTGATACAAAATTAAGCCCGTGAAGTTTTTATTCAAATATAAATAAAAGAAAAACATTAGAGGCGGCAAATTAATTATTCCACACATATTTACAACAAAAATATATGAAATGATCTCTTCTGCACACATTCTGAAGATTTAGTTTGCTGTGTGACCTACCGGACAAAGAACCCTCTATACTGTAGAAGATGAAATAGAAGTATAACGAAGAACCGATAATGATGTTGGAAGTTCGTGAGATGTACAAAGTAATCCAATATACCCTTAATAGCCGTCTTTAATATAGATTTGGCCGGGCGATACAAAGCGGTAAAAGAGATTTCCAGTTCTTACGAGAGTTGCATTGGAGGTTTTTGGGTGTGTAAATCCTGCAATTATTTAATCTCAGTTTTAAGTGTATCAAGACAGGTTTAGATTAGAATCCCACAGTGCAAAGTATAAGTACATAGTGGTGGAAAATCTAAGTACACCACTTTCTGAATAACGAAGATTACAGATTCCAAAGCCAAATTTCATGTGCCACTCTTCCAACGTGAATAGAATTAGGGACAATAGTTGTAAATTATTCATTAAATTAGTTTGTGTGCTTATAGGGAATGTAAATGTAAGACTAAAATAGCAACAAGCATGCATTCTTACTGAGGAGGATGGCTCAGGCGGCGTCTGAGGCCCGCATTCGGAAGGTTTCGTTTCGTAATCGGCTTACCCTCCCCCTAAAACTTACAGGCCAATGCCTAAAGGTCAGAAACCTGTCGGAGAGCCAACGGCACGAAACCACAGAATGGGGAACATGCTACGAGAGGTCGGCCCGTAGCCGGCATGTACATGAGAAAGTGGATGATATGAAATGTAAGCGAAATTGATGATAGGAAAGGTGACGATGGAGCAATTGGTGGAATGAATGGCGGGAGAAACCGGAGGACTCGGAGAAAACGCACCCAGACGTCACTTGGTATTCGGAAGCTCCCAGGTTCAAAACTCGAAAGTCAACCAATAAGGGTTTTTTTCATGGATTTTCTCAAGGTAAATACCAGATTTGATATTTAATACTACAGCTAAAACTCCACTTTTAGTATAAAACAATAATAAGCCTAAAAATAGATGATAATAGTGTCTCGGCTACCATCTATTCACAAACAGTTAAAGTAGTTAGACTAAAAAGCCAACTTCAGGCCATCTTCTTGCCACAGGATGAAATATCGGTATGTGGCCTGAAGAAATGGCTGAAATGACTGAACAAATAGGATAGATGCTGTCTGGCTGCGCGCGCCACTCTCACTATAGATATTGAAAGCGGCCAGACAGTGGCGCCTTATCGCCATCTGCTGTCACGAAACGAAAATGGTATGGTAGGGAGATAGACTGTAGGCTACTGTCCACCATATACCCCTAAAGAAGTATCTGGCCGCACCGTAGGCGAATATCAGTTCACTTGCCTCTCAGCATGCTGGCGCGGGTTCAATTCAAGACAACCACATGTGGCATTTTTTGGTTGACAAAGCGGCGGAAGGGCGGGTTTTCTCCGGATCCTCCGGTTTCCCCGCCATAGTATTGCACCGGTGCTCCATCTCATTCTATGTATCATCAGTGTCATCGCCTTTGATGGTTTTTAAACACTATACAGGAAAAAGAGGTATCCTACGGAAACTATCCGACGCGATATAACTTAGCATTTAAATCGGCGTAAAATAAAATGAGATCCTAAAAAAGTGTCTTATTGGCGGCCTGTTTAAAATAAATATATACAAAGTTAAAATGAATTCAATAAATTAAACGTTTCTTTAAACGAACTGAATTGCAGGTATATTATTTATTTATTTTTGTATTGTTTCATTTGTATAGCCCCCTTTTACTTCAATGGTCATATCCGGGTTTTGACTTGTGAAACAACTCATATTACTGTAGGTTTAGAACATTTTTATGTCATTAAACACAGCACATTCGCTCTCACATTCATACTTCCAGACTCTGTGGGGGGATCGAACCCGGGACCTCCGAATTACAAGTCAGCTCGCTCGATAAGGAGGTGATAAATTATTTATTTGTTGTTTATATACGAAAAAGAAGGCCAGGAGCCTCAAACACAACACATAATAAAATAGTAATTACATCATTTGAAAACTTGATTTACCATTTAATAATAATGATGATGATTATCATAATGATGAAAATAATAATAGCAATAACGATGACGATAAATATACATTAATAATAATGATAATAATGATAATAATAACAATAAAAATCCAGATTCCTGTATTGTCCCGGGGAACCCCTATCTGTATTTCCGAGGTATATAGAGCGGTTTATTTGGTGAAGAAAGGAATCATAAAAGGCCATGAAAAATATAGCCCTTCCTGTGTGTCGGTAGAAAATAAACCGAGAGCTTAGTTGCTCGCTTGCTGTAGCAACAGGAATACGGGAAGAAGTTGATGGCATTCCACTCAAAAGGAACGAGATCTAGAATTTTAAAAAGATGGATCCGCCTCTATAGATCACATATGACGCTATCTGCGAGCGAAGATGCGGAAACGGAAATAAGAAAGGGAGAGAGAAATTCCACCAGAGGGAAAAGGACAAGCAGAGAGCTGGGAATGTGAGGAGATAAACGCGGCCGATTGGAAAGTGACGCTACTTAATTCAAGAACACAAGACTAACTTTAAATATCCGATAAATGACACAAGTATTTCACTTTTACGTTGTTCTAGCACAATGAAAATTATTTGTTTTCGACTATAGCGTTTTTTTTATATCTTCCCCATCTTCTATCACACGTGGGTGGTTTAAATTCCCCGCACTTGATGCGTTTTACATTTTCTCCGTGGACGATAATAAAACTGTGTATTTAATCCTTCAATATTAATATGTATATTTAATGGTGCACGCAGGAAATATAATATTTAATGGTTAACTTTACATTTTAAACTTTACCTATTCACTCCCCTGTATTTGTTAAAATTTAATTACGATTTACTGCATGCATCATTGAAATATAGCTCTTTCAGAACAAGCATTCATCAACCATCAATTGTTCTCCTATCGTTTTTTAAACGGTAGAGACCTGACAAAGATTTGTTTTTAGGTAGGTTATAACTAGAGCTCGGTTTTGGATTACAAAACGCACACAGTAACAAACACGCAGAGCAGTCAGCAAATAAAAGTATAAAGTATAAAGCTTGATGTAAAAATTCAGCGCTTTGAAAAGCAATGAACATAAATCAACCAAATTCATTGCACTGAATAACAAGATGCATCTTTACTGTATAGGAAATATGTTTGAATCATCCATAAAATTATTCAATGTTGAGCACTTACTCTTTAGTATTTTCGACATTTTTCAATCTTCACTGTCTTCAATATTAGTATAAATAGTAATGCAAGGGATATAACAAGAGGAACTGTTCTACCCATCATGAATCTATGTACACCAAATCTATTATCCTATGAAAGGTGGTTTACGTATTAAACTAAAATATTGTCATAGTTACCATAGTTCTGAACTGCTTTCCTTCGTAGTGCACAGCAACCGATTCGTAGGAGCATCGAGCAAATTCACTTCTCTGCTTTACTCGAAGGACAACCAGTTAGCGAGTCTTGAATTAAGATAGCAAAGCATACAAATATCTCAGTTATTTAAATATTTCGCTTATCATCCACTTCCTCATGCTCATGCCTGGCTACGGGCCGACCCCTCGTAACATGTTCTCCATTCTGTGGTTTCGTGCCATTGGCTCACCGACAGGTTTCTGACCCATAGACACTAGCTTGTAAGTCCTAGGTGGGTACAAATTCTACAAATACGGGGAGGGTAAACTGATTACGAAACGAAATGTTCACATTACCTTATATACCTATTCTAATACAAACAGTCTAAGATCTAATTCTTCAATAACTATAATTCTAAACATAAAAGTTCGTAGAAAAGGTTTTATTACGCATTTGCGTGCAGAAAGTTTAAACGGTCATGAAATGATTTAAGAACTAGTCCCTATATCACATAGGAAAATTCCGTTGTTTTAGTTTGACAATGAGCAACACTTTTGAATTGTTGCACTTACATAACCTTCTCTATTCCGTCTTGTACGTATTATTCTTACAACGCTTATTCTTGCATGTACTCAATCCCAACTGAGATATCCATGAATATATATGGTTTATTACATTTTTCCTTAAAGGTAAAAACATTAGGGAATTACAATAGGCTTTAAGCGAAAGTACATATTTTAAGAAAAAGTCGCCATGTGATGATCTAAATATCATTCGCCTTGTAGAGTAAATTTCTTAAAATTGTCTATGTAAAGGTCAAGGGATTTTCTTTCAAAACCTTTGTACCAGATTCTCAGAAATGATTGGATTAAATACAAGTTTTGTATACAACTGGATCTAGAATTTTTTTATACGCACACAGAGATAAACAAAGATATTTTTTTATGAATGCCCTTTTCATTCAGGGATGTATTGCGGATAAATTTCGGTATACAGATGTTGAATGGAATACAATATTTCCTCTATTTACTGTAAATATGTAGTACAGAAAATAATACACTACGAAAAATATATTTCTTCTCCAGCTACTTACCCTTTTCATGCGGATAGCTTACATCCCCCAGGACTTAAAAACTAATTACTGGGGTCGCACACTATTGAGGATACGACCTATGGATCAGATAGGTATCCAGAGAAGGAGATCAGCCCAATACGTGAAGTACATGATATGAAATATAGGCGAAATGGAAGATAAGCAAGATGATGGATGAAATTGGTAGAGAAGCCGGAGAACACGGAGAAAACCCGCCCAGAGGCCGGTTTAGCCACCACAAATCCCATATCGATCCCTGGAATTTAACCCTGTGGGAGGCGAGCGGTTTAACCAGACTGCCACTGCCCTAATACTGAAACAATCCTCTTTAAACAGTTGAATGATCATTGTCAGCGTACCAGCATAAATCGATCTCATAATGCAAGGCAGGGCAGTAGGCAGTGTTCGCCAAATCACCAAATATTTAACACGCAACACAATACATACCTAGCAGCATATGGGAAACATAAAAAAAGAAAGAGAGAGAGAGAGAGAGAGAGAGAGGGGGGGGAGGCAGAGAGACCTAAAGACCTAGGTTTCTGTTAGTAATACTAGAGAATAACTTTCACCTGATATCCCTATCCTTTTCCAAAACAGAAAGAAAGTATATAACAAACCTCCGTGGTTGAATGGTCAACGAGCTAACTTTTCACCTAGAGGCTCCGAGGTTGATTCCCGGCCGGAGCAGGAATTATTCTTTAACCGGAATCATTCCATATCTCCCACAGGATCTGGAAATACGAGGTACGTCCAGAAAGTAAGTTCCGTTTGCTAATAACATTAAATTGTATACAGATACAGAATAATTATTTATTGCACAAAATTCTACAACTCTTAAACTACTTTTCCACATAACTGCCGAAATTTTGCAGGCATAAGTTTTTGTATACCTTCTTCATAGAAGTTTGCCACCTGTGTCTTCAAAAAGTTGGAAACATTTTCTTTCAGCTCTTCGTCATTGTTGAAGTGTTGACCGTCAAGGAAAGACTTGAGATGTAAGAATCGTATAATATGTGAGAGTGAATTGGGTGTGTTTAAAGAAATCAAAATGTTTCAAAACCCGACGTTCGAGAGCCTATACAGTCAATGAGTTGTTCTTGAGCAAAAGCCCCTGATATGACCATAGATGTTAAAGGTGGCTACATAAATAAAAAGAAAAGAAAAAACAGTGCATAGAATAGTATTGAGTCCCAAGATCACTTCATTATTCCTTTCTCTTGCACCATGTATATAGTAGGTCGAGAAGCCATTGTGTCCCCCCTAAACTTTCGATACCGAGTAAAACATATCTTGAGGACACCTTACATGGAACATTTTTCGAAAATGTTGCTTTTCTCAAAACTGGCTCTAGCGATTTTGATTAAAATATTGTATACTAAAGATATTTACATGAAAAATAAAATATATATCTTAAATTTTCTGTGAATAGAATTTGAAGATATCGTTATTTTGGATAAATTTTGCGGAATTTTGTATAATTGGTAAACCGTAAAAGATAGACAAAAACTTACCTAACAAATAATGTAGATCTCATTAAAACACTTAATTTCTTTGTTTTTTTTTTAAATATAAAGATGACCAATTCTGAGATATTCCTTCTTATTGTTTTCAACTTTAAAATACTCACACTTTTCTCATACGGAAATTTGTCAAGTCTTGGCCATACAATCCATAGAAACCGCCTTTTAGAAGATTTAAGTATCACTTTAAGGCACTCTCTTATTTCATATCTACTTGTAAGGATGCAAGTAATAATGTGGCACTCCGTGGTGTAATGGTTGCCATGCTAACTTCATATACACAAGGTTGCGGGTTCAAACCCGGCGGAGGACGATGGATTGTTTTCGGGCGTGAAAAAATCCTTAGCATGGTTTCCTTCGGAAGGGAAGTAAAGCCGTTGGTCCCGTGTCGTAGATTTACGGCACGTAAAAGAACCCCAAGCCTGATAGAGAGGCCTCTGAACAAAATTAAGCGGTCTTTCACGCCCAGTATAGAATGGGACGCTGAGAACCACAGCAATAAAAGTGCGTCCACAAATAACACTCCATTTACATTTGCAAGTAATAAGGCCATTTATTTTAATTTTATCTCGATTAGAATAACGTAGATAGAAGAACAGGTTCTTTAACATTATTTTTATAGAATTGCAGAGAAAGGCATGTGATTGGGACACATCAGATTTTTATGATTATGATCACATGATATAGCTAAAATATTTCCATAAAATCATTAGAGTTTAATAGACCTGCAAATATGTATGTGCTTCTTGTTTGCATCAGGCTTTCAAATATTATACGTTAATATGTACCAGAAGGGGCTATAAAATTAGTGAAGACCTATGGTAGTAATTTTAGCCACATCCAAGAAACATAACTTACAATAGTAATAATGCCTAGTTTTGTTTTTTATTATAATCTAATCTGTTTGTATATTTCCTTTGTGCAGGTTACTTGTAAATGTAAATATAACTGCCGTCACTTTGAGGAGAATGAACTATGGAAGCTGCACTCAAGAGTTTTGGAACCAAAATCTAGATAGCAAAAAAGTATCAAAACTAATGACTCCAGAAGAAATAGCTGAAATGATTATAGAAGCAAGGAATGTTCAATGTTGTAAAGATGACAGAAGAAGACTTCTACGATTTCGCCTCTCTATGTATACATGGTTGAATACATCACAATAAAGCTCAGTTCTGATTAGAATTATGAGGAAAAAGCGACCCTCATAGAAATAAAACAAATTGTTAAGTGGAATCGAGCCATGAAGGAAACACAGTATCTTGAAAAAGGGTAATCACATCTGTGCAGTAAATTCTCTACCACCATTTGGAAAAAGATTTATCATTAGTGATGCTAATAACTGCTGTCGATGTTGGAATTTATGGACATTAAATATCATGCATTTTTTCCGCAAACTTTGCACACCATAATTATATTTTTTTATAACACTGTGATAATTTGCTTCAAATATTTTATTTTTAAGATGAAATGGATGTTATGTAACCATTTTCTACATAAAAGTTCTTATTCTATTGTGTAAATGGTTTTTTGCTTCTTCTGTAAAATTTGCTTTTCATGATTTACTATCTTTCCCATATCAACACCTCAGTTATTTGATAAGTTAAAGAATAACTGTTAACAAAAGTGCCGCCATTTGGCATTCTGTAACACGTTTGTTAACGCAATATTTGTTTCCTCGCGGTTTGTTAATCATCTGGAGTGACTACTCAGTAATCAAACATCGTGCGCTCTGTAGAGCGTTTTGTTTTCTCACAGTCAACGGACTATGATGCTATTGTTTCTTTTTCTTGGCACGATTAAAATAAGCGTGATGTGAAGGTTTTGTACGAAAAAATGAAACAAAATTAAGTGCATTATATTTTGTTAAATTAGCAGGAACAGAAGGTAATGACAATGAATAAAGTATGCTATAGTGACCTGCTGTACAGCTGTGACATTGACCCTGCAAATTTAGGATAGAAGAGATCTGCAAAATAATTAACAGAACATAATCCTATCTATTTATTGTCCATAGTATTTTAGTTACTCAATAAGCGGATGGTAATATTGAACAAAGTTTAGTTTCATTCATTATGTTATATGAAGGAATATGCTGCTACTGATATTTTCCAATAATTTGTATGAACATTTATTACATATACATTAAAATCATTTAATTCACTTTAAACCAATGACTGCCAGTAGGTATGCTCTTCCCATCAGCAACACAATCATTTTCTTTGGTTATGACACGTGGCAAATAGCTTTCTGATACTCCCTTCTTTTAGGGAACTTCAGATTGTCTTAAAATGATTCTCAAAACGTAAACTTTGTAATATCTTAGAACCTTCAGAAGTGATGCGTTTCTAATCTTAACATAAATATATTACTGAATGATGCAAATAAACTCAACATTAATAGATACTATTCGAATTTAAAGTTCTTAAATTAATCACAGTTACTTTTTATTATGATAGGAGGTTACACATGGATATAAACATTTGTGTTTTAAGAGCTAAATTGAGAGTAGCATTTAACAGTGATTTTACGCTACTGCGGATAAATATCATTTAATAGTTAAATATTAAATGACTTATGTATATATAAACTCTGAATTAAAAACTACATTAACAACAAAATTTCAGTTTAAATCTACCTTCAAATTGTATTTTCAATAACAAACCATATTCTAAATAAAAGTTATTGTAATCCATTATTCAACTTATATATAACTGCATAAATTATATTTAATATTTTAAGCATAAATTAAATAAAAATTCAACATTTAAAAAACCAGAATTAAATTTTAACATCTCAACACATACTTTATTCTTAGCAAAATTTTGTGTTGTAAGAAAATGACACAGTACCGAATAACCAATAGTTACAGAATAGTACTGAACATTGACCGAGTAAGAAAGGCCTGAGATAGAATGGGTTGTAAGACGGAAGAAATAATGCTATGAACGTGAATCCAGAATGTTTGAATGAATAATTATACTTATAGCAAGGGACAACACCCTAGGAGGGAGAAGAAGTCAAAGACGACCAAAATGAAATTGACAGAAGGATCTTTGGACAATGTGAATAATTTTTACTCCTTACCGATACTGTTGTTACTGGATGTAAGCTAACATTCCCACATCTAACCCGGTTGCTTCTCTCGAATTAATGTAGAACATCCCACGCTCCAGGTACTTCTATTTCTCGGTTCGCTACTATAACTTTCTGCATACTGAAATTATCAAACCGATTCTAATTAGAGTACTACAGATAACATTCTTTCCACAGCCAGCAAAACTTGTTTACAAAAAAAAAAAAAAACAACGAAAAGCATATAATAACGACTACCAAATCATATTTCTCAAAGAAGTCATTTGAATCCAGCCAATATTTTAATTCACTTATTAATTACTACATTTTAATTAATATTAATACTGATCGCTCAAAAACTAGTATGCCATACATGTGTGTTATGTACACCTCCAACATTTGCATTGAAATATTGTATCAATTCCCGCATAGAACAGAAGAAAGCGACAGATGACCAATGCACAGAAGAAACATGTATGCGCATGAGGATCTTTGTAGATATTTTGCAAGGGTCTATGTATCTGACGAGAAAAGCTACTGATACCACTAAATTTAGCACCATCAGTTTGGTTTTAATGTAGCAATGAATGAAACACAGAAATCTGAAGCTGTTTCTAGCGCGCGGTATCACAATTGGTTTTAGATTGTATTCACGACAACCCTCGGCTTCGTGCAATCTATTAGCAAGCGACAATTAAGAACTGAACAAAATGCTCAAATGTAGAAAGAAGAGATAGGTAAAGAATAATGCTAAAAGTTGTAGAGAAGTTAGTTTTCTTTAATCGTTTCTTTCATGTATACTGAAGTAAAACTTGCTTTAATGAGCGAAGTATTTGATTTTTTCCAAGAGAACTGAAATGTGCCAAAATGTGCCAAAAATATGGTATTATAATTTTCCATTTGTTTCTGCACACAGAACTACCGCTAAGCTGATGGCATTGGTTCTCCTTCGAATGGGTTTATTCTATGTCGCTGTTAATATACAGACGCTCAAATAAATTATCGCATTTATCGAGATTTTACAATTTATTTGTTCAAATTATCTAAATTGTCTTTGATAAAATCGCTACGTACTGATGCAAAAATCACGCGACTGTCAAAAACAAACATTGTTTCAAGCGTGCAGATTTACACAATATAGCACATTTTACGTTTAAAAAGACGACGAACCTGGGTGGTATACGTTCGCAGCGAAGTTTGATTTGTCGCGCTAGTAAAAGGAGGTTTAGAAATATATTTGCCTCTTTGTAGCTGCAAAACCGTAAACACAACAGGATATAAACGCGGTATTCCCTATTCAGCACCTTAGGTGGAAATGGACTATATATCTTATGAAACAATTTAAATGCGCAAAGGTATAGATATATCTAAGACGTGTAAAATACATTGGAAGTAAATACATCTGAGTTGTGTGCTCATGGACACTTAAATACGTATTGAAGCTTAAAAACCTCACAGCAAAACCTGGCAAAGTGGCGCCAAAGTAACCCGGGCGACTCGCATTCCGGAGGTCATGGGTTTATTCCATTTGTTGGTTTTTCTGATATATAAGTTTTTTCAAAGTTTTTAGAGTCGGGTGACCAGGCGAATGCTGGGAAGGTTTATTAAGGTTTATTACATCTTCTGAATTCGTCAGTCAATATTTCTTGTATGTTTCAGGGTTACATGGTCAGACGGGTTCGGCACATTGTGACTTGCTCACTGTAAAGGGTTTTTCTTGGTACCATCGTTAATACCCCTCCATCAGACCGGTCTTCGCGGCTTTCAAACTCGGCCCGCTTAGAAATCGTGAATGGGACCAGGTGGTGTCGGAAGGGATTACACTTGTAACCGTTAAAGACCTGCATCCAAGTCTGCGCCCTTCATCATCCGGATCTGGCAGTTCTTCCCATCTCTCCCCTCATCCCTCCCTCCCTTGCGTCTTTAATACAAAGAACCTCTGTGTTGTAGGCACCCTATGGCGACTCCATCCCGTGTAACGCTAAGCCTAATCTGAAAGCAAAGGTATGCAATTTGAGTTAAATTTTCAAAAATATTCTGGAGATAAAGATCGATTTTTGAAATGTTTGAACATTTTGATCAAATGTCAGTTTGCTTACCCTTATCCTCACGATTTACTAGTTTATGTATAGTATAAAGCTGATACCTCGGACATCTCGTGTGCAACGGAGCGATACATCACTTCATAGTATAAGTAAAGCTAGTGTAATAGTAGCAGCGAATGGATAGAGAGACGGGGACCCATTTGCTGGGCGTATATCCCAATGACTGGGTATTAGAGGAGGGAGAATAAGTGCTCTTTTGTTTCTTTTTTGTTTTGTTGTATTCTCTCTCTCTCTCTCTCTCTCTCTCGCATAGTTCACGAGATGGAGATTTAAGGGCAATTATGCGCCTGTAATAATTAAATTATGCAAGCTATCTTGTATCCTTTAAAAAGTTGAACGTATTCATGATACTTTAATATTTTTCAAACGAGCCCTGGTTTTAAACAGGATACCTCCATGTTTTATCGGATACATCCACGTTTTCTATATAAGGAGCAAATTCTTATCGAGGCAATTCACACCTTCTAGGTCCAAAAATCTAACAAAATAACAACAATTAGCTATTAATTAAATCACATGAGTTTAAATATGATCGAAATTTTATATGTTGAATTTGATTCATGTATAATTCCTTGGGCAATTACTTCAAGAGCATATTACAATGAACTTTACATTTTTTGTATAATAAGTTTAAAAGGTTCAAAATAGTATTTAGCTATTATTTCAGAACTATTAGCACTATTACCTACTATTACTTGATTGATATTGAGATGATAATAGTTTTTAAAGATATCTGTTTTTAGTAACTGAAGTTGACCTATTAAAACATAGAAATACTATGGTCTACAATTGCTGACTTTGTTAATTTCAAACCTTGTTCATGTAATATGGTTTCTTACTCAGTAAGCACATTGCTTCAAATTCTGGATAGTTCAGATTTTGCAATTAAACTTGTGACCATCGACTTTAAGAAGAAAAACAAGCTATTCTTATCATAAACGTTAGTTATGACTTTTTGCATTTGGAAGGCAGTAATTCTCCGAGAAAGAATAAAGTCCAACTAAAGGTAAAGTTCTTTTAAAAAGAATATCTTTCACATAAACTGTAGCTGGAACGAAAGGCCTTATTTTCTAGTCTAACCTCGCCCACAAGAATTGCCGTACCAGAAAAGTTGCACAAGAAAGTGTAGAGGAATTAGAAGAATGGAAATAAAAAGAAATTCTATAAGGTTACGACTCTAGAGCGGAAATAAAGAAGTAGAAATCAAGGAAACTCACAAGGGAAGTAAAAAAAAAAAAAGGGGGGGGGGGAGAATGAAAATATTTCCTAGAGGACAGTAAGATGGTCCTCGAGCCGTAGAATAGACGACCTGAGAGCAGTTTACCACATTCTTTTCTCTTCTTCACCTCGATTACATAATTCTCCTTCTCTGCTTTTAGAAGAGGAAAGAGTGAATTTGGGTGGAACCCTTTATTTACTTAAGAGAATGAAGTCGTTGTTTAACCATTCGGTCAAATGCTACATTAATTCTGCCTATTTAGCAAGAAGAGATCGCAATTTAAATTGCCTCTTTAGTGTGAAGTGTTTTAAAATGTTACTTACATTTACTCACACCCATAACTGGGTTACAAATCCAAGTAGCTTCAAAGCTGAGGTTTCATTCTTAGTTTTTCTTACCGTACAGACATTTTAAGGACAAATTTATATTCGCTGCATTCTTGGCAATAGAGTAACATGATGCTTAGGTGTACCTTGATTATCTGAAGCTGTACAATCAATCTTCCTAAGGATTTCTTTAGACTGTGTTTAAAACCCAAAGTATACCCGTACTCTAATATTCTTTAAATTAGTGCTTCACGGCTCGTTGAAGTTTGTATTGTTTTCAAACGGTTGTATCAGATAATATTATGTTAATAATAGAACAGATATTCTTTGGAATTAAGCTTTGAACTCCTAAATTTAAAATAATCATAATGGGACATTCAGTACTTTTACGTTATGGTTACCATGTAGCTTGCCGCGTTATAAAGTTTCACTTTTTGAGTAATACCCTGTTTCAACTAATATTTTTCGTTTAATTACATTTCATTAAGATCATATTTTCAATTGAATTGAAAATATTAGTTACTTTGAAGTTCAATCTGGGCTAAAATCGGAGTGGGGTATGGAGCAATATATCAAAATAGGTACCAACTTATTAGAACGAGGTTCGTGTGGATTGGCCTAGGAGCATGGCAGCTGATAAAAATTACTGACGAGATTGGCAGGAGCATCTGTGAAGAGAAAGAGCCGTGGACTCATATTTTGGCAAGTTGTAAGAATACAGAAAAATTAAGGAAAAAGTATTTACCAAGATCCTTTACTACCACAAATAAAGAGGAGCATGTTGAACGCCACCGGCAGGAATGGAAGACGCGCATGAGATAGTTAAATTTCTAGAAGGCAAGACAGCTGAGATCTGAGAAGGCTGATAATAGGGAAGAGGGCGATAAGAAGAGATAAAAAGTGATTACAGTGTTTTATATATTTTCATGTCATCCTTTTCAGTCATTATTTCAGCTGTTAGTATTGTGTGTGTGTGTGTATATATATATATATATATATATATATATATATCTCTCTTAAGTGTATTTGTCTTCTATAACAGGCGGCATTAATATACCACATGATTCATTGTGCGATTTAAATTTAAGATGCTATTTTCGAATATGTTTCCTTTTTATTTTCATGTTCACTTTTTTGTTTCTAATGTGGATTATTATTTTGTGTATTGCAAAAGCACGTACGGTCTATGGTCCTATCCTATTGATGAAGATAAGTGTATGTATATTGGTATGTATATATATACATTTATTTATTTATTGATAATGGAATTTAATATATTTCGAATCAAAAATATAACAATAAGCACTCCAGTGCTATTTACAATCACTTTAGCATACAAAAAATGCAGTAATTGAATACATGGAACCAGTCTGAAAAATTCAATGCCATAGTAGGGCTTTGAACCAGAGATCTCCCAGTCTCCAGCCGGTTGCTCTAATCACTGAGCTAACATGGTAAAATGCTGGCACGGCATCAAAACCTCAACTGACTCATGTCAACTGACCTTCCTCAACTGTCTGACTCAAGATGATCTCAAATCATTTTGAGAATACAACCCCAATGGCGACATACAAAGTCCTAAATACTTTATACACAGATAATGTGATAAAGAACACTTACATTAACACTAATTGACTTAATAGCTGGCTAAACTATGAAGCCCGAGACTTACAGTACTTGTGACGTAAACACATTATGTTGCAACCAGTGGTTTTAATTTGGTAACTGGTGGCCAGATTGCATGCTTTTTGGTTCAATACAGAGAATCATATCAGTTGCTGCTAAAGTTATTAGAGCCCCATTTCCAACCCAATTCCTTACGGAGCAATATTTCCACGCCTTAGAGCACTCTAAGTTAGCGCTTCAGTGTTGTATGGCCATAAATGCCCCAGACTTATCTGCCTAAAACATTTTTATAAATAAACTATGTTACTTCACGGCAGTATTACTCACTCCATCATGTACCTTATAGATAGATGGCGTATTGATTGCATTTCTTTCAATTTTGATTTATAAGAAAGCATTAAAAGTTGGAGCAGAACTCGTTAAAATACACACTTTGTAAGAATTAAACTTCTCCGAAGTGTTAACCGTTTTTTATATATTCCATGGTAGGTGTCTATGTAATGGATATGCTTGAAGTTTTGCGATTCTTTTTTTTTCTCTTCTTTCTTTTCCTACTATTACAAGAGTTTTCTATGGATAAATATTTTAATATTATTTCGGCATGCATAGCTAAGCAGATTTCAATCATTCCGCAAAAAATATAAATCGTGAATAAGATAACTAGGGTAGAAAAAACATTTTTATGTGCATAGTACAGCAAATAGCTATATGTGGATTTATCTTTTATAGAGAAAGTATATCACTTTGCTGACGAAGACCACAGAGTGGTCGAAAGCTTGGATTTCTCCGATTCCAATTTAACTCGGTTGCTATCCCGTGAAGCCATTTGTAATATACAACACAAGAAAAGCTTCAAATCTTTAACATGTGCAATCAATTTTTTTTTAAGTTTTGGTAATTGCTCTTTTATCAACTTACTTTCCGCCATTATTGTGTTTAGCAGAAAATAAACCATAACGCATTTAAAATTACACAAAAATGGTGCTTGTAGCCTAAGTTTTGTTTAAACAAAGGATTTTCTATGATACACATAAGCATGTCTAAATATGACAGTCAGAGTGAAAAATACAATGTCATAGACAGGATATTAACCACGATTTTCTCAACATCTATCCAGTTGCTCTACCACTAAGCTACCATGGCAACATTCCGGCATGGCATTCAATTTCTCAACTGACTTGTATGTTTTCCAGTAAACCACAAGATGAACTCAAATTATTTTGAGATAACATACTCCAATAGCGACTTACAATGTCGTAAGTACTTTAAGTCCCGAGATTCATAGTGTAACCAATTATTATAGTCCATTACATTCAATTTAATTGTATTTTCACACATGGCGTGTATAGGAGAGGAGTTGACTTAGCTGTCCAACATTTGTTTCACACACGGATTGCATGAAAATACAATTAAATGAACATGTTATATACATGTATGTTGTATTATACCCTAGAAAAAATCATACTAATAAAGTGAGTTAAATGGCTACTTATTAGATGTTAAAAGATTGGTAGAGGAGCATTAAGTTATTTTTTCATAGATTTAATACCCCAAATATAATTTTAAATTCAAAAGAAACAAATGTGATGTTTAATGATATTTTAATCTTGCACTAATATTCCTTAAATAATCAATTATAGTTCATCATAACAAAGCCCAAGATAAAATAAACCCATACCTACCCTATTTATTATTCTTAAATAATATATATCGTTAATATATTTTAAACAAGGCATACCCTAATATATATTTGCTGACTAACGCAACAGGTGTCACTGTTGAAGGTTTCGTTTCACGATATAAGATAATATATGGTACGATGGCCTAAGGAGTACAAAATCTGCCAAACCGACTGCCGCCCGCAAGCCTTCCAGCATTGGACGATCAAGTTTATGGGACCAATCACAAGTTTATGGGAAAATCAAGACTAATCTTTTATCTGCTTGTTCGAAAGTTTTCCAAAACTGAAATTGATAGTCTAATATAGGTTTTTAACTTAACTGTAATTTTTCCATAAAACAAATTTTAGGTTTTTATTAGTAATAAATGTTGCGACCCTAAAAAAACACAACAAAGTCAACGATAACAACAAAAATATATTTATCTTCTAACATAAGACAAGCATAATGGCGGCAGACTCGCTTGCCATACGAAACGTACCAGGATTTCACTGCTTTAAGGAATAGCGCTACTAAACGGAGGTACATGGAATTATACGTTATAAATTCGAACGAGATAAAGTTTTATTAACTTTACCAATGCATTCTATATTGACGGCTGTTGATCATGAAGCTTTTACATCTTGCCTGACTTGCACTTGCTAGCAGAGACTCTCGACGTCTGTCCTCCTCACACCGACCTTGAGGCTCACTCAGCACCGCGTCCGCCTCGTGAATGTGCGCGACGCTGGAATAAACTGCACCGGTCTCATGATTGGACCCTAATCTCGTATGTAATGTTTCAACCGACCTATTTAATTAGTATCAGATGCCATTAACGAACTTTAACATAAACAATGCTTATCTCCCAATTTTAATCTCCCAAATAATAAAAGCATTTATACTAACTAACCCCCTAGACGGTACATCTTCCCCACAGTCACCAGACTACTGACCCCGGTGATAGATAAAAACAAATTACAATTACTTTTAAAGAAAATCAAACAAACAAAATGATAAACAATAAGTAGATCAGGAATTGAGAAAGTAGGGCTCGCCAGGCTACTTGGACTCTTCCACTTTCCTTAAGCAGGAACAGTGCACGCTACTTCCCTCTGCTTAGTACGTACTACAGTAATAACGCCTTTTTCTGGGACCCCAAGAAAAAATGTATTTTCACCAGTTCTGGACTGCACTTACACACTTTTCTCGAACTTAAATGCTGTGAAAGCGGCACTGGTTTCAGAAGTTTCTGCAGTGATAGTTTTGGATAATTCACTCAGTATATGCCATGATTAACACGAAGTATTAAAAATTTTAGCTTTTATAGGAATAGACTGCTGAACAGCTATGAAATGATAAATAAAACCTACGGCTGTTACACTTTTATATCACTTTGTTGAATATTAACTAGTGTACAACAGAACAAAGTTACAAATGTACAGGACAGCGATTATTAAATCCTTTAACGAATGCTGTAGGTTCGGAAGCTTTCGAGTAGTGGTCGTTTTGCTTTGCTTTATAACTTTGTAACAGAGAATGTTTTGGGGGCGGGGAGAGACTTTCAATACGGCACATGTATTCCAAAAAGGGATTTGAAGTAAGTCTTTGTGGTTTTCCAAAGCAAAGCGGACATTTGTTAGCTAAAGGAAATGAACATATAATATGTTATTGATTGACGCGTATGTGGAGAATTATCAGAAGTTTCAATATATTCGGCTTTTGATGAAGTACACAGAGACAGCTGCAATAAATTGGAGAAAACATATTCTCAACGTGTATTTATGCAGTATAAAGGGCAGAGAAAAAAATCGGTATAATTCTATTACTGCTTTATCGTGCATAAAACTGTGGTAAATAACAAACATAACAACCCTTATTAGTGGCTACGCTAAAATAGAGGACAGCTCTCTGAGGACATATGTTGCTTAAGGCAGTGTTTGTCTTGCAGTCAGACTGTCCAGCAAATTCGGCCGATGCAGCTAACAATATTTTGAAGCTATGCGTGTCGTGTTTCTAATTTTCTGCATTCTGCAGTAATTTTTAGCGTACGAAAATAATTTGAATTGTTAAAACTCTTTGAGAGGAAGCGTACTAGAAGCGTGGATTAAGTCCTTAGAAACTCCAAGAAATTACACCTGTAGCATCGAAAAAAAGTTTGTATTTAGTAAATACCATCTCTTACTAGATGGCAGTTAGAGTTTCAGCTATATCCAACACATGGTTTTGTTGCCTTAGGCGATTGAATAAACAATCTTGTGCTTCTTTAGAAAGATGGCAAAAACGAGTTTCGTGCGCAGATTAAAAACATGTATTTAAAAGCTTAACACTGAAAGAAATAAAAGCCGACTTGAAGTTCATGGAACATCTGCTCCTGAGTTTACACAATTTACAATTGGATAAATGAATTAAAAGTGGCCGTACATTCACATATGATGAACATTGTTTCGGACGTCCAGTAAAGTGACTTCCTGCAAAATTATTGACAAAACTTAGGAAATGGTTTTGAATGATCGACGAATCAAAGTTCCCGAAATAGTAGAGACTCCAGGCATACCACAAGTTACTGTTCCTAATTTTACACCAAAAATTGCGGACAAGAAGGGTGCCGCCTTTGCTGTCAATGGAGAATAAACGCAATCGTGTGACCGATTCGGAAGCTGGTTTTGCCGTATTCAATCCTGATGAGTTTCAGCATCGATACATAAGTGTGGTTGAAATATGAATACACTACAACTCTCCACAGACGAAATACAATCGAAACAGTGCTGTTTTAAACGCGAATCCTCAAGATTCTAGTTTGTATGACCATTTAAATTAATTGTTATAGGAAAAATGCTCCATACGAATACATTTCTAAAATTGTCCAGTTAAAAATTCAAGTTTTATAAAAATGAGAAGAAATTAAATTTATTAGATATATTCCACCTTTTATATATTTACTCCCACTTATAAGATCTGAATTACTAGCTTTAGAACTCTCCAAAACATTTAATGTTTGAAAAGATACTTATTTCTCAAAATTGGATTATTTTGAAGAAGTATAATTACGGACCCCTTTATTTTACTTTTAAGCGGCAGAAAATACATTTTGAAATAAATTAGTAAAAAAGGTGTATCGTGTGGGAAATGATGCAAAAAAGTTTATTAGGGAGTAAATTTTAAAGTTGGGTATGCCTGTTAATATGCATGTGCCTGTCTACTTCTAGCTTCAATTAATTGGCCAAGTAGAAAGAATGTATGCTTTTTTGTTTAATTTGGCATTTATATTATTGAACTATGAAAATTAAAAATATTTCTTAATTTTTCACAAATTTGGGAAATTCACAGCATGTAAGACATATTTTTTAAATTTATACGAGTTACTTTACACAATAATAGCAATATTTTTGGTATATATAAAAATTCTAACTTGCACATTTATTTAATTGATTCATTTCTACTGTCCAATTTCGTTGTTCCATTAAAAATAGCATTTTTAAAACTCTTCCCATAGAATTTTCAAGTTCTGCATAGTTTAGAAAAAGTTCTATCATATCATATAAAATATTTCAACCCTTGTTATAGTAAAACTATTCTTATTTTTACTATTTTCCAAAATTCCATATTTTCCAAAATTTGATAATTTTTTCAAAATTTAGAGCATAATTTCCAAAACCTATATGATCATTTTCTTTAGTGTGCTTCTCAGAGTCGGTACAAACATTTTCATACAAATTAGAGTGAAGAATTTCGATTATAGAAAAGTGTGGAAAAAATTCCCAGAAAGTAAAGTTTGAAGTTGGGCATGCCCATAAAATAAGCAAGTGTCTGAGAAGCTGTAGCTTCAGCTAATTGGTAGTTAGATTGCGCCAAATCAGAAAATTATATAATTGCTTAAAGTTTACAATTCATATTCTCAAAATGTTTGTTAAAAATGTCACATATGCATCACCATAATATTCACTCATTATGCGCGAATAAATAATGCTGGTAATTTACAAATCAGCTACAACGAAGTAAAGAAAGTTGAAATTCGTTTGTTTGCAACTCGCGAGACTGACTATGCAATTCAAAATGTTAAATTTCCCACCGTATTCTCGCTTGTTTCAGACTAATTTAAACACTACCTCCTTCGTTTGCTAAACCAGGACCTGCGTGGAAGAGCGCCCCGTCCCACTGGCTAAACCACCGCCGAACAGACAGTAACTAACTAATGGCTGCTAAAACAGCTCATGCTTTGTGAAGCACACATGATTTCACTGATTACCATCGCCGCTAAAGGAATTTAGTATTTACAGAATACTACACGAGATTTCCTAATGAGGAAATACAGAGGTGTTTTTGTAAATAAGTAATCAAATTAGAAGTGCACAGAAGGTAGGTTGGAGAGGGAAGGGAAGCGATTGCAACCTTACAGTGTTCTCTGTAAACAAATATAATGAACAGTTGACAACACTACCATCTGCTTCGAAAGCAGGTAGATTAGGATTAATGAGTATCGGAAGAAAACAAACTTTAGCTATTGAAAGTACGCAATCAAGATACTTCATTATTTAATTACGGTATAAATAAACATAAATAACTTAGTAATGTTGTTTTCAAAACAAGTACAGAAAAATCGCTTGCGATTAGCACATAGATAGTTCTCATGTTTTGAAAAACTACTCGCATACCACATCTGATGTGTTCCATTCGCATAATTTTCTCTACATCTCTGTAACAAATTACCGTTAAAAAGCTACTTCCTCTACTTACCTCATGTTAATCAAAACAAACATCAGCATGAATTACTTGCTTACCTGTAAATAGATGGGAAATAAGGGAATACACTAGGCTAAAACGATAGTCCAATCATTTAAAAGCTGGTTGACATATGGCCGAAATCCTTTTCTTTGCAAGGCCAGGATTTTAAAAATTCCCTTATGATAAAAGTATAATTATTTTAAAACTGAATCCAATAACAAGAAATACCTATGTCCAAGAAAAATGTACATAACATAAATTTTATTTTAACAAGATCTACATTTTTGTGTAGTAAGTTTTGGTCTATCTCTTATCTTTTACCAATTATGGAAAATTCAGCAAAATTCATTCATAAATAGATCTCCAGAGGCTATTCCTATAAAATCAAGATGTGCATTTTACTTGTCATGTAAATAGTTTAATATCGTTATTTTAATAAAGATAATTATATCTATTTTTGAGAAAAACAACATTTTCTAAATTGTTTCCATACAATAGGTAATTTGGAACGGGGGAATTTTTCTCCAAATCTTCGTGTCGCATCTTTATAACATACTAAACTTAAATACCAAGTTTGGTATTTTCCCCACTTTTAGTTTTTGACCTATCGTATTCATAGTCACACAAACACATCGACACAGGACTATTTTCTGAAAATGTGTTGTTTTTTTTAATGAGGGAAACCTAAAACGTACATTTCCGATGAAATTTAGTATTGAATTTTTGGATAGAGTGCAATAACTTCTCTATGTATGTCCTATGTACTAAGTAGAGAAAGTAATACAAAACGAAGTATGACTAGCTTGCAATTCCCTGCCTGAGTAACGGGCTGGTTTTTTAACACATTTTTAGGTACTCTGATTTTTCTATACAGTATTTAACATTTACTTATGCTATTGCCTCAAGATCTTCCGGTATTTTTAGTGTAGATTAGGCAACTCAGTTCGCTTGAATTTATTGCGAAGCAAATAAGAGTTGCTCCGAGCAAGCAATGAGTAAGCATATGACAGTATCGAAACTCATTACGGTCATTTTATATTAATATCAGGTATGGCAGCAATGAAATTGTTTTATGTCAAAGGAAAGTGAGGAATCAAAGAAACTGGGTAATATTTGTGAAAGGTAAAAAAATAAAATTGGATAAGAAAATGAAAGTGTGCGAGAATAGGAAAAATAAAATAAAATAAATAAATAAAGTCTACAATACGCTATCCCGGCACCTAGATACCTATACCGGTACGTGTATATACAAAGTTTATATTTATTTCCACAATCAATAACATATATAACAACACTTACATTTTACAAATATAATTATAATTAGTAACTAAATTAACAAACTAATAATAATAAACAAAATTAAAAAAGTAAAATACAAGTTTGGGTTTTAAAAACTAATTAAACATTCTATAATACTAATTGTACTGGAAACGAGTATTTAAATATGGCTGGTAACCAGGCACACTATCCCTTTTACTGTAATCTAATATTAAAAGTAACTAATCAAACTCAAGATTTAAATCTATTCTATTCATTAATCTTCCTACATCTTTTACTACTTAAGCTAGTAAACTACTGCTCGTACTACCAAGATCCCTAAATCTAAAGTAGTTAGCACCAACCAACGGACTGCGTTCGCTAAAAGCCAGGGAGCTAGGCCACGGCGTGGCTGAGTGGTTAGTCCACTTGCCTCTCACCAGGTGGGATCGGCGCAGCGGCGGGTTTTCTTCTAGTTCTCCGGTTTCCTTCGCCAACGCATTTCACACATGTTCCATCTTCATTCCATGTATGATCCAGTGTGATCGCCTGTGTTTGCCTATATAGTAAAAGCGGACATTAAACATTACAAAATACGAACAAATAAAACAAAAACAAACAAACAAAAAAGAGAGCTATGCAGATGTACTGTCTAAGTACCACTGAAACCTATGTGCATCAGGATAAGTAATATAGTTTGACAGGACTTGATTTTATAAATAATTGTAGATGTAATTTAAATACAATAGAAAAGTTATGTTACTTAATTTGTAATAAATAACGATATAAGTAAGAAAGTTGCTTGGTTTAATTTTCTAAACTTTTCAATTTATTGTACTTCCTCCAAAAACTGAAAATATTATGGTGAAATCTGTTTTATATTTATTGTAATTGTATTTAGAATTTAGTTAAAAATATTTAAGTGTAATTAGTAGAGTATAATAATAAAGCTGTAATTGTAATAATTGTTACATTTGAATATATTGATAAAAATTAGTAGTGGTTGTCTCTCTCCTTTGTATGCCCCCACGTGTGTTGGTAGAATAAAATCCGGTTAAAAAAAGGTATTCCACATAAAGCGAAATTTGATACTGTAAAACAAGCAGAAGTCTTATAATCTCGGGAACGGAAAAAAATCCAAAACGCAAGACATTGACTCCTACGTTTTTACCTGATTAAGAGGAATCTTTTTTATTCATGGAAAGTGGTGGAATAAGTGTTTAGATTTTGGCAAAGTTCTGCATTCAGAAAAATCATTATGCAGCGTTATTATGCAATCAATGCAAGTGAATATGACAGTTACCAGGGAAAAGAACATTACTTTCAAATTGTGTTCGATCGCAATTAATGCCGGTTTATATTCGTTGCTATAAGGGCTAAAGTTTTTCGTTATAAATTAACTCTCATACTGTTGACGATACAATTGATTAAAATGGTATTAATCAAGTTAAAGTGTTCTTTTATTACGTTAATACAATAATACTTATAATATGTTTGTAAATATTGATATTACTACCAAAGCTATGAGAATATTATAATTCATAGCCGAAGTATAAACACAGTTGTAAGACACATAATAGAGCTGGTATCTACTGATTGGTAGGAAGATAAAGTAACATATTTATTTACCTGTTCTGCCAATTAAGAACCTACAGTAGGTATATTAACCTACGACAGCTGGTTTGATCATTTCAAACACAAAATGCTACTGACGCAACACTGAAGGAATTACTGTTCTTGCTTTCCACGCAGTCGGACGCGCAGTGCACAATTGGCGTTTCGCAAGAGCATCGAGCATAACTGCTCTCTTTGCTTTGCTCAAGGCAACAAGTTCGTGAACCCAGATGCAGATGCTTGTAAATGCATGTTATTGTGGTTAATATATTACTGAAATATTTCTGATATATAAAAATATCTTGAAACAAAATGGTGAAATTATTTCCTTCACTTCACGTATGGTGGCGATATCTCTTGTAATAGAATTTAATAATATTAACAATTTTGTCGTAATATTAAGCTTAGTTTACTACAGCCTTTAACTATGATGGTTCGCCATTTGAGCCAAAGTGTTCCCAGCCAAATACTGTCACAAATGATCTAATTGTGATTATTAACATGTGTGATTCTTATTTACAAGCCTACAGTTATTTCTGGTTTTTATGCAGCGAATAAATGGAACAGCCTTAATGGAACCGGCTGTTGTGGAAGGAAGAGGAGGCGAGTGTCCGTCACAACAGATGCCTGATGTCACGTATGCCGCCTGTAGTTTCTCTGTTTCCTTACTAACCCCCCCCCCCGCACTGCTAATGAGATATATTCCAGTGATATTCCCCGTGTGGAATAATTAAAGCCGGATACTTCACCAAAAGTGGCAGATACGATTACACGCCGGACTGATCTCACTTCACACTATGATGTCGTGATCTGGCTGAAACTCATATGAAGCTTATCCTTCGCCAGGTGGCGAGCCACTGCCTCTCGATGCTCTGAACTTGCTTCTTCCGTTCCAAAACGGACTGGCACAGAGCAGAGAAACGGAATGAGCTAAACTCCTACATCATTTGCAACATGGAGGCAACGAAATAATAACAGAGAATGCACACTGCTATCAACTTTTATCACATATCAATAATTTCAATATTTGTTATTATTTAACTAGTAAGTATCAAAAGATTGTCCTGAATGTAAAATCTTAAATATATACCTACCTTCTACTTTCTCGACCACGTATGCACAATGTTCATAGTAGGGATCGAAGGTATTTTATTCCACCCAAAATTCATACCGATATTTCAACGGAAACACGTGTTTTGAGACCCCGAAATAAAAACACACATTTTAAAAAAATGTTCATGTATGTGAACAGTATAAATACAAAACGAAAAGTACGATAAATATCAAACTTGGTATTTAAGTTCGCATCTTCCTCCGATACGACACAAAGATTTTCAGAAAAATCCCTCCAACCCCAACTACCCTTTACATGTAACATTTTTTGAAAATTTTGACTTTCTCAAATATATCTCTGACGAGTTTAATTAAAATACCATACGTTTAAGATATTATGGCCAACGAATTATATACGTTAAATTTTCTGAGAATAGGGTCAACCGCTTCATTAGAATGACTTTTGCAAAACTGGTAAACCGTAAGAGATAGACAAAAAATTACCACACAAAAACTGTAAATATTGTTAAGAATACAATTCATTTTATTTACAGTTTTTTATATAGTTAACGATTTCCGAGATATTTCTGCTATTGGTTTTATTTTTAAAATACTTACTTTTCTCAAACAGGACGCCGTCACCCATAGAAGTTAATCGCATAGCGACCGGCCTTTAAAATATTTGAATAATGGTTTAACCTAGTGTATTCCCTTATCTATCTTCTGCTTATAAGGAATTAAGTAATAAGATAATTCTGCTAATGTTTACCTTGATTAGTATGAGGTAGGTTGAGGAATATTTTTTTTTAAAAGTGATTTGCGTCAGGTAAAGAGAAAGTCGTACAAATGGTAGATATAATGTTGTAAATTTGTTGGAGACATAATAATCTGTTCAATATAAGATGGATTCTTTAAACAAGTGTTGAACATTAAATATAGTGTTGCTATTGTAAAGTTTGTGGAAAGGAAAAGAAAAACTCTGCTGACTGGTTCGATGTTTCTTGGAGTCTACAATTTACGGCTCCGCTGATGATTAGGTCGTCTTAGCACGGGAAAGGTAATGGCTTGTTCAGCGTTACATCTGTGTTATCACGTGCTTCCAGCAGAATGCATCGGCTTCAACAAACTGCTAATTCTGTAATATGGTCGCTTTCTTCTCTCTCTGGTAACGACCTCACAACTTTTTTATGCGAAAGCGACAGCAACTAAGGTCAAGTTCTAAAGAGACGGTTTCAGACAACTACGGGATGTAAAGTTAGGCTTCGCATAGGAACGAACAAATGAAGTGGGTTATGTGAGAACGATTCATTTTCTTTCACCCTGACCTTGTTGATTTCCAGAATTGTACACCTTATCTTGACAACTAAAACAGTTTTGGCATTAAACTTCATAAACCATTATTCATTAATAGTCTTCGTCTACCTAAACGCTTTTAACTAATATTTGCCTAACAAAATAGATATGAAGAACATAAACCATGAGCACTTATCAAAACAAAACTTATATAAAGTCCTCAAATATTTAATGTTATTAAGCCGTTTTCGATGTTTCAACTTTGATATAAATGTTTTGATATTTTACAAATGTTAATCCTTATATATTCTCAACAATTTTCTCCATGACGGAGAACAAAAGATAGATTGCATTATTAAACTGACGGCGCATCTTTAAGATGAGAGTTAAAACCGAAAAAGGTTGGTGAATAAATAATTATGAAACAAAAAGACACACAGAAGTCTTTTGTATGTTTTGTTAAAAGTATGCATTTCCAACGGCTATAAGCACTGCCAATAATAGCTTAAGACATGAGTTTAAAGACTTGAAAAACTTTTCAAATATCTCTGGCTACTTAAAAAAAGTTGAAAAAGTAGTTCAACGTAATCCCAATGAAATCTTCCGCAAGAACTTTAAAACGGTAAAGTTTTAATATTTCATATGTAGTTTGGAGCATATAATTATTAGGAAATACCTTAAATCTAACATTGTAATCATTGGGATGATGTACATAATTTAATGTCATGCAACGTAGATATTAGTCAGTTTACGGGCAAGACTTCAAGAGTAAAAAGACATGTTACCCAGTTCTGCTTCACTCCCACCGTCAGTTAGTATAAACTAGATTTTTCTCTACCTGCCCAGCATTGAGGGAACTTGTTTGCCTAAGCGTAGATTGGCCCACGAATTTTTTTTTTTTAATAGAGCCCCATTTAACATCTATGGTCATATCGGGGACTTTACTTAAGAAACAATTCGTTGACAATAGGTGCTTAACCTTGGGTATTTAATCATTTTATTTTTTCCAAGCATATATACATTCATTCTCACATACATACTTCCAGACTCTGTAAGGAAGGGCATGGTCTGGTTAAAGAAAAATTCCTGCTCAAGCCGGGAGTTAAACCCGGAACCTCTTGCAGAACTGAACACCTCTATATACTGTATCAGTTCTTTCTCTGTAATTGGACAGAGTTAAATGTATAAAATTCATTTACAATAAAAATCTTACAATTAATACTAGTAATACAAACTAATAATAGTAAATACAAATTAATAATAGTAATACAATATACTATATATACATGTTTTTTGAAATACCTAATTATTATTCAGTATAGCATTACTATGTCAGTTACCAACATGTTTATAACAGTTAGCATGAAGCCTCAACATTAATAGTTACAAAACAGTTTTTGCGATTCTTAATTACTTTTATTCAATTTAAATTATTCCTATACTTATTTAAGGTCAGAGGGTAGTCCTGAAAGGCTGCTACAGGCAACTCATTCCATTTTTCAATGGCTCTACTAACAAAAGACCATTTTCTTCCGTCGTTTCTGTACCTTCTACCCGTAGTTTTATACAAATGATCATATAGTCCGACATTACTTAACAAGTATACTCCCAAATATTTGCAGCTGTCCACTTGTGGTATTTGTTCCCCTCCCTTAAGATAGCTATGAAGAACGTTCCCCTTAGTTCTACTAGAAACAAATGACTTACTTTTTCTAGCATTCATTGCCATTTTGTTTGTGGCGGCCCACCTATTTGTTTCATTTAGGTCATCCTGAAGAGCGATCTCATGCATGGTATTTCGAATCTTATTGTAAATAATACAATCGTCTGCGAATAATCTTATCTAGCATTTAAATTACAAAACCCTTTTCAGTTTTTTACCTAATCTTTCTTACTCTTTGTGTCTTCCCTTTCAACAAATGTTCTATCCATTACACTAAGCGGTTGTTTTTGCTAGCTTTCGGATGAGTAAATTATGCGGCATTACGTCAAAAGCACTGCATCAGTCTTTCCCCCTGCATCTATCTCATCTGTCAAATCCTGAAATAATGAGATTCGCACGAATACCCAGATGTAAACCAAGTTGCACTTCTTTAAAACACTTCTTGCTTTCTAACTCCTCCCGTATGTACCGTAATTAAATGTTCCGCTACTTTACACCTACTGAAGTTAGACTAACAGGTCAATAATTACTTATTTCTGTTTTATTATCCCCTTTATACACTGGAATTACAATAGTTGCTTTCCAGTCTTCCTGTGTAGCACAGTAATTGTTAACTGACAAGTAAAAGAAGAGCATTATAGAGGCTTCTCCCCCTATTTTTAAAATTTCCGTAGGTATATTATCCGGTCCTCTTTTTTTCCATTCTGTAGCAACTTGATCCTTATGTGTAATTTGGATGTCATTATATAAAAAAGCGATTATCCACCATCCCCAAATTCCTGTTCGGAACTATTATTCAATTTACTGAAAACCATTAAAGTCTGGTATGACCCCTTTATTACCACTGCATTTTCTCATGTAATTGTAAAAAGCTTCCCAGCCATTATTTTCTTTGTTAAGGATTTCTTATAAGAACCGTTGCTGTGCTTGTTTTGTAATTGCTTGGTTAGTTATTTAAATTTATTAAAATACCATTCTGATTTCCTCTTTTTATGATATATGTGCCTAGACTTCCTTTTAAATGACCTAAGACGTTGTGTATAAAATCCTGGACTGACGTTTTTCTTCAAAACTTTAAAGAGTTCATGTTTAATTATTGCTTCCGACGTGAGTGTTTTGAAATTAGCCCAGGTTTCATTTACACTAATGTCAGATTGTACAAATTCACCATATTGTTCGTGCACAAAGGTTTGGATAGCAGCCCCGTCCACTCCTGAAATTTCCAGGTGATTTCTCTATTTCAAACCGGTTGGTTGGTCCAGTTTACTTCTAATTGCACACAATGGTGGTTACTGTAGCCTAGTAAAGAATCGCATTCAGAAAACAAGGGCTCAGGCGTCAGAACCGGAAGAGTAGAGGTACTTGCGAGTTTTATTCGTTCCGTCCTCACCCCTAGCAGCTAGATTAAATTAATTTGGGAATAAAACCAATCAGCATATGAAAATAGACGCTGCTGGTGGTTTATGCAAAGTGACGACCAACGTCAAGGGTGAAACATCATACAGAAAGGTGTGACGAAGTGCCTGTTAATTAGTAAATAAATGCTCCCGGAGCATTCTCCTGCTTGCAACCCTCGAGCTAACACTGAGCTTCAACTAACAGACTCCCTTGCAGGTGCTGTTAATTATATTGGAGATGAGCATGTTATATAACCTAGGGCTGCCCATAGGTCTAGAAAAATTCTGTTCTTTTCGAATTTTCTGCAGGTTAAATTCTATAGAAGTTATTCTTCATATAAATCTTCAGATTTATTCGGGATTTGTCGTCAGTCGTTACCCGCGCATGAGTCAATGCTGGTAGTAAGTTTATCACGCATTATCTCTTACAGAGGACTAGAGAATGATGAATAGAAAGGGCGCACGTCAACAGTTTCGAGATCACTTTTGTAAAATGGGACTTGTATCGCACCTTTCCAAAATGTTTACATTTGGAACATTCACTTGCCTCTCTTAAACTCAAAATCGCAGTTTTATGCTGTTCTATAACGTATTTTTTCAGTTTGGAAATAGCAGTCAACCATGCACATCTCGCGTGAAAAGAACGCACCAAATGTCTTTTGAAAAGCACTCCTGCTTCGTCCAGTAGATCAACCTGTTTACGAAGTCGGCAATGCATGTATTGCAAGACTCAAATCCGCACCTCCCCTTTGAGAAAACGGACTCGCTCTGAAATAATAATGACGCCATACATGTATATCAACTGGCGCTAAAGGCCGAATAAATCTGAATACCTGGTATAAGAGAAGCTCTAATAACGGAAGAGCAGACATTTTAGAACTGGTCGCCACTGCACAGGTGCAGCTCTTACAATAGAACAGATAACTTGGAAACGAAGAGAGTTAAAAATGGAGAATTACTATGCCTTTATATATGAATGAAAAAGCGTTTGATCGAGTATATGGAAAGAAAATGAATATGCAATGCACAGAAAGAGTTTTCCAAACCATTTAATCGACGCATTTAAAGGTATATTAGAAACATAATTAGCATGCATATTGGGAAGGGAAGATATGTTGAGAACATTAATCAAGGCATCCGCCAAGCAGACGAAGCTGCAGCATTTTACCAAGCTATTACCTATCCCCATAAAGTACTATGTACATAAAGGGTAGAGAAGTTATTGTATTCCACTCACAAATTCCAAGTCTAGATTTCATCGGAAGTATGTTTTGAAGTCCACCGATTCCAAGAAAATTATTGTTAAAAAGTCCATGTGAGCTAATGTGTGTTTGTGTATGCGTGAGTCTCTCTGAACAACACAAATAAAAAACGAAAATTCCATTAATACCAAACTTCATATTTAAGTCCGCACCTTTCAAGAATGCGACACGAAGATTTTCTGGAAATATCGCAGCAAATACTGCCCTATGCATAGAAAATGTTTCGAATGTTTGATTTTCTCAAAAATGGTTCTAACGATTAGGATTAAAATACCATATGCTTAAGATGTGTTAATCACAAACAAAATACATACATAAGACACATAAAATACATATAAAGTTTTCTTTATCCTGGAGGACTTTCGTATTACTGGTAAACCGCAAGAGATAGACAAAACTTTATGTATGGAAATGTAGCTCTCGGTAAAACATACAATTCACATTAAATGTAATTTTTTGTGAATTTAACATTTCTGAAATAATCCCTGTTATTTGTTTTTAACTTTCTAATAATTGTGTGTCCCTGAAATAGGGAGGCGTTATTCACATTTTTCATCCTAGTCATGCAAAGAGAAATTAATTTCAATTGCATCGTATAGCGACCAGCAGATTTGACTTTCTGTTTTTGCTCAATATATGTTCTTCTTCCCCTTACACTTAGAAGGAACTAAGTTATAATCCATTTCTGCTAAGGTTTATTCTGGTAAGCATGAAGCAAAGAGAAGAATATGCTTTTGTGATAGTAGCTTGTCTCAGAATAGGTAGTTAGTGTGTGAGAAGAGAGAGAGAGAGAGTAAGAGAGGGAGGGAGGGGGGAGAGAGAGAGTCATGTGGATGAAAGACATCACATTTTTTTATAAAAATACATATGAACTGCGTTCAAATGAATGTAAAAATGTTTCTTTAGATGGCCAAAATTGCTTTTAATTTTACCACTAAGGCAATGCTATCTACGCCTGACCAGGTATTAATACACAGAAGCGAATATTATCAGCAGAAAAAAAGGTATCGACTATAAAACTCCGATGTTCCATTTTCTCTACCTGTTCTGCAAAAAAATTATTATTATAAAATATTATTCTTTTCTGCTAATTGAGTTAAACTTTAGCAGAGAGTGTTGTATCCCTTAGTTCCTTATAAGTTGAAGGGGAAAAATGGAATACATTAGGCTAACATGATAGTCAGATTTATAAAACAATTAGGTATGTCAGACAATTGAAACTCAGCTTTCTTTGCGCGGATAGAAGTAAAACAAAAGAGATATGAAACGAAAGATGCCTTCCCGTTTGAGAAAAGTATAACGTTGTAACCAATAACAAGAAATATCTTTGAAACGGTTAACCCTGCAAAAATGTGTATGACACAAAGTAAACAGTGTGTTTAAACGAGGTCTATAATTTTATGTAAAGTAAGCTTTTGTCCGCTCTTATGATTTACCAGTTACAGAAACGTCATCCAGAATGAAAGGGTCTTCAGAGGCTATTCCCAGAAAATTCAAAATATACATTTTGTTTGCTATAAAAATATTTTAGATAATGATAATTTACTCAAAATCGTTAGAAGTTTTCGAAAGGTGTTCTATGTAAAGGGTTGTTAGGGTGGGCGGATTTTCTTGAATATACTTTTATCACTTCTTTGGAATATACTGAACTGAAATAACAGGTTTGATATTCAACCGATGTTTCGCTTTTCTGCTAAGCTGCCCGAAACTGTCACACACACACACACACACACACACACACACACACACACACACACGAGCATGGTGCATAAAAGTGCTTCTTTAGATCAGAGGATCTCAAAACAAGTATTTCTGGTGAAATTTTGTTTTGGATTATTAGGTGGAATACAATGTTGTAGCATTTTTTTTCCATCTTCTCCTCCATTGCGTTCCATTCCGGTCTTCATTTCCGTCTGCACTATTCTCTAATGAGGAATTAACTTTTCTCATTTCTCCATGACGGATTCAATCCCAGATTTATGTTTCCTCCTTCATATTTATCCTCCGCATGAATATCCCAATTCTGACACAAGTGTAAGAAATGTCTTTATTGACTCAACAATTGGTTACAAATAAAATCTTTGAATCACTGTTGAAAATAACGCACTCAACGTTAGACAGCTGAGATTGTGGCTGCACGCCCTCCATAGCTCACGCCTCAATGCGCGCTAACACTCCAGTCACTCATGACTAAGTACAATTCACAGCACACTGCAATGCAGTTCTTCCTGCTTTTATAGCGAGAAAATGACGTCACAAACTTTCTGGAAATTTGTCGAAGGTAATAGAAACCGAAACTTGGAGAAAAATGTTGGATATCGGGAAAATCATGATGCCACGAGTCTTGCGCACGTAGAATCCCGTTGCGGCGCGCCATTGTTTAAGACTCCAACTGCGATATCTTACAGATCCACCGCCGCATGCCAAAGCGAACATGAGATCGATCAGACTACCGGACGGCATTGTCACAATATAATTCTCTGTCGACTATTTACATTGTACATGTCTGCCAGACAATGCAAAATAAGTAGCATTTATAATTTTAACGTTTTTGAACAGAAAACAAAGTCAATAGTTTTTAAAGGAAATACTAGTGTTAGAACCAAAAGTGTGAAGTTAACAAATATTTAGCATTTGAAATTACCCATTAATAGAAAAATGTAAACAAAAATAGACTTCCAATATTCCAGCAGATATATAGTGCTATATAAAACTAATAAAGGAGAGAAAAGCAAAGTAATACAAATTAAGTTTTATATTGTAGTAGTTATACCCGTTTTGTTCTATGCATCAGAGATATGAACTCTCACAGGCAACGACAGGAATAAGTTATGGGCATCGGAAAATAAAGTTTCTGTGATCAGTTAAGGTTGCAATAGGTTGGACAGATTTAGGAATGAAGATTAAATATTTTATTACTGGGAGAAAAATAAATAATTTTATGAATGTGTTCCATTCAAATGACTTTCCCTATATTTCTGCAACAAATTAGTTTTACAAAATATAACTCATTTACGTGCTTCATTGAAATCAGGATAAACTTTATCACATGAGTTACTTGTTTTCTGGTAGTTATAAGGCATATACTAGGCCAAAGCGATAAACAGCAGTGATGACGAATCCGTTCTCTTCTCATGGTCAGTGTAAAAAAAAAAAAAAAAAAAAAAAAAAAAAAACACGGGTGAATACTACTACTTATTTGAGAAGAGCATAAGTACTGGAAAATTTAAACCAAAACAACGAATTCTCGGAAATTGTTAACTCCACAAAAAGCTTTGTTGAACATAAGTTGCGTTTTAAGGAGATCTATGTTTTTGGTCTACTTTTGATAGTTTACCAGGAAATGTCATCAGCAATGAAGAGAGCTTGGAGGCTATTCTGAGAAAATTCGAGATATACAGTTTATTTGAGATTAAAATAGTTTAACATCTGGTATTTTAATCAAAATTTTACTGATTTGTCTTGTTGAGTAACGGTATTCACACACATACATACAGACTAAACTAAAACTAGCTTTTTCCTTGATTAGGGGAAATTAAAAACACGTATTTACGATGAAACCACGACACCAATTTTTTGGATGGAATGGAATACCTTCTCTACCTTCTATGGACGTAGTACGTAGAGGAGAACGAAAAAACAATATCGTTTTATTTTTCAGAAAACCTCAAAACGTTGTTTTTCAATGAAATCTTCATATGGGAGGAATAATATACTTCTTCTATTTACCAAATGTCGTATAGAAGCTATGTAAAATCTTTATATGGGTGGAATAAAGTAGTTGTCTTATTTACCACATGCAGTATACAGAAGCTAAGTGAAATGTTCACATGCGTGGAATAAAATATCTCTCCTATTTACCATATGTCGTAGAGAGCAGCTAAAATCAAAGGCTCATAGAAATATAACCAATATACTCCTAAATAAATTAAAATTAAAACATAAGAAAATCAAAATCTAGTAGATACTAGTAATAACATAACACTAATAATTATAAATTCAGAAAGAATTTGAAGTATTTTAATTCATCCATAAAATAATTATCCAAAAAGCAATCATATTCTCATAGGCTTTTTACCTTCCTTTCATCTCTGGAGTTTGAGAGTGGTGCAAGGACACTGGTATTTATGCTCTGGGAATTCCATTAAAAACGTTAATGACGTTTGTCGTAACCTAGTTTTGGGTTTTACCGCTGATTAGATTCAATTTTCTTATAATTTATAAAAATTAGGTTTTGTATTGTGTTGTGGCGAATATTTATGAAAACATATCACATTAATATAAGGCCTTTACATTCCATTTTTATGATAAGATCGAAAATTTAAGCTTATCAATTGAAACTTGTGGAATCTTAAGATCCTTGCAGATGCATAATTGTAAATGTGCTTCGATATTCGTGTCTTTTTCTGCAAAACAATTATCTACAGTTACAGAATTCTGTGGCAGTTGTAGAAAGCTTTCAGTATTTGTGCAATATTTTCCTCTCTTAATTTCTTGGCAAAACGTTTCAGATTTTCTGTACAGATATGACAACTAGCCGCAGTCCTCAGCTTTTGTAGTATTGCCAACAGAAACACGCCAAACTCTGCCCCTCCCACTGGTTTCCCAACATCAAAGTTACCTTCTGTTTTATACTAGTGTCAAGTTTGCCTCTGGTCCACTCTGCTATCTCTAATATTGCTGAAATAATCTTCATAGCATTGTCCTTTGTCGCTACAGTCTAAATGGATAATATTCATTGTCATGGAGCAAAATTAGGTTTTGATGACAATCAGAAAATTGCCATACCGAGTATTACAGTCTAGCACTCTACAGATTCACTCTTCGAAATGTGTACATAGTGGTTGTAATTCATTACTAAAAATAATATAGATGACATGCTTTAAAATAAATAGTGGATATTTTTAAATTAGTTGCCTGTAGAGCTTGGCCGGTATGAGATATTGGGGTAGGTCAGCCAAGTGCCTGTGTGGGACGCTGGATTTCCGTAAAGTTTGTAGAACCATTTACATGTGTGAGAAACAAGTGTTTATGCTTCTTAAGACAGAACCAGACTCTACTAAAGTAATTTTTTTTTAATAATTTATTTTTGATTAATCAGCAGAATTGCTTTATAGGTCATTGAAAACAATTAACTATATGACAGTAGCAAATTAAATGTTGAGGTTGACCTATAAGGCTCCTCTATCGTAAAAAACAAAATGTGTATTTTACATAACATATTTCCAGTTGTTAAATAATATCTACTTATAAGTAACAATGAATAGTGGTCATTAAGTAAAGAATGAAATACAATAATGACAGTAAATGCGTGGTAATAAATTAAGTAATGAAAATAAAGATATATATAAAACATTTAAAACATTGGCTGTGATATAATTTATTCAAGGTGAGAAAAGTTGCTGTCATCAGATTGGCTGAGTAGACTATATTGGGATAATTTCTGTTCTAACCTTGTTCTCTTTCGAGTTTTTATTCCTGTGATATATGAAGCTCCAGAAACCTGAAGTTTATTGTAGAAAGCCTTTGCTAATTCCCTGATGCATTGCTGTAACGGAAGAACTCCTAATTCTTGAAGGAGTTGATTGTTTCTTACATACCAAGGAGATTTTGTGGCAACTCGAATGAATTTATTTTGTACTACGTGTAGCCGATGAATTTGTGTTTTGCCTGGTTTGCTGGTTTTTGTGGTTCAAATCCTGGCTGTGGCATTGCATTTTTCAGTCTGACTCTATCAAACTACTTCTAATTTTTACTTTCCCTACACCTACTATGTACCTAATGTATAGAGAAGGTATTGCATACCACCCAAAAGCTCGATACTGAGATTTCACCAGAAATAACACGTTTTTGAGTCCCCTGTATTTAAAAAAAGTATTTTCAGAAAAAGGTCCGTGTGTGCGAGCACGATAAATCAAAAATGAAAAGTCGGTAAAATACAAACTTGGTATTTAAGTTCAGTATCTTCCAGGGTTGGGACACGAAGATTTTGAGAAAAATCTCCCACCCCAAAATACCCTTTCCATGGAAAAATTAAAAGATTTTGATTTTTTCAAAAATATCTTCTACAATTTTCATTAAAGATATTTATAAACAAAACATATATCTTGAATTTTCTAGGAACAGAGAATGAATTTTGCTGAATTTTCCGTAATTGGTAAACCGTAAGTGATAGACAAAGAAAAAAATTACTACACAAAAGAATGTAGATCACGTTAAAACACAAATTTATGTCATATACGTTTTCGTTGAATTGACCATTTCTAAGATATTCCTTGTTATTTATTTCAGATTAAAAATACTTTTAAATTTTTCACACGAAAAGTTGTAAATTCCTGGCCCTGCATAGAAACGGATTTCAATCACATGGCAACCAACTTTTATGAGATTTGATTATTACTTTTGCCTAGTATATTTTTTATTTTTATTATTTTCCTTCTATTTACAAGGAAGCAAGTAATTAAGGCAATTTCTGCTGTTATAATTTTTAATTGTTTGCTCACAGAAACCGAGTGTAGGATAGGAATGGGATATATAGATTCAGACTGAAAAATTCAATGCCGGGATTTGAATCACGGATCTCCCTGTCTCTAGGCGGTTTCACTACCTCTGAGTTACCATGGCAACATGCCGGCTAGCTTTGAATTTCTCTACTGACTCGCATGTTTCCCGGTAAACCACAAGCTGATCTCAAAATATTTTGAGATGACAAGCACAATGGTGACTTATAATGTTGTAAGAACTTTAAGTCCCAGGAATCGTAGTAAAGCCAACTCTTATGGACAATTGTAATAATTTTAATTGTTTTTTACAGAAACCATGTTTTGGACAGGAGTTGGATATGAAGAGTCAGACTGAAAAATGAAATGTCATAGCCGGGATTTGAACCACGCATATTCCGGTCTCTAGCCGGTTGCTCTACCACGGAGCTACCATGACTACATGCCGACATAGTATTGCATCTTTTTCTATCAGTCAGAATAGTCCTCTTCATTTTGAATGACTTTCTATTCTATGACTTTCAACTGATAAAGCATAGGATAATAATGAATAGTTGTTAAAACACAATAGTTTTTTTACATATACGTAAACATAAAAGTATCAAATTGTAACTTTACGCCACATAATAAAAAGCACATGCAACATTACTGTTAGTAAACATTGCTTATCTTTATTTATTTTCTTCTAAACCAACCATGTTTTTTTAATTAATCAAAATCTATTGAAACAAGTAATTAGGCTTTCAGGCCGTAGAATTGTCGTGGCCATTTTAATTTAACATTTCCAAATTTTGTTTAAACAGATATGGCCATATAAATAACCGTCATGTTCTTGAAAATGGTAACATATTACTAATATTTATTTTATTTTAATTTTGTACCACTCGTCTGCGCCTCATTTCATAAGGACCTCATTCAATGAAAAACAAGTTAACGCACTTCAATCATAAATAACTATGTGACTTTAACCAATTCCAACTAATTCGCTGATGTGGTTGAATTATTAATGGACTTTTAAGAACAAATTAAGAACATATTCAGCACTATTTCTCCTGTATCTCGAAATAACCAGAATGAAACATTTCCTTATGCATTTATTACAATTAACATAACATAATAAAAAGGTTAATTTTAATGATATTAGTGTGCAGAAAAGAGACAAAACTAAACGATAGTGAATGGAAATAGTGATGTATACTTTCATATACAGAATATTTTTATGAACATGTTTAAGGTCTGTCGAATTTCTCCAGAGAGTTACTCCTATGCAGTCAATGAAAGAAAATAAGTTCAACATTGTCCTATTAATTTTACATGAAAATCTCAGTTTGTGTAAAATGTGATAATATTTCCAACTTATATACTATGATCGAGAACAATAACTAGATTCAAGCATTTCCACGACTTCCTTTTGTATCGCTAGATACCGCAATGTTTTATCTTCCCTTCTCGTGCTAACAGTAAGTATAGCTGGTAATGTACTTATTAAAATTTATTATAAATGTTTTACACGTTTTAAGACACCCTGAACCCATAAAATTACTTTTAGAAAAAGGGTGCGAGTCCGTGAACAGCATAACTATAAACAGAAGAAAGTTAGTTCTCCAAGCACCAAACCTGGTGTTCAATACTGTATCTTCCAAAGAGACGAAGCCTTTCAAGAAACTTCCACCACTTCAATCCATCTTTTAGACGGAGTAGTTTTTGTTACTTTTGACTCTCTCAAAAATATTTCTAGGGATATAAATTAATATAAAATATTTTTAAGAAACTTTCGTGAAGAATAAAATGCACATCTTAAGTCCTCGGGGAATAGGCTGTGAAGTTCCCTTCATTCTGAAGAAGTTTTATTAACAGTTAAGAAAAGAGAGAGGAGAGAGAGAGAGAGAAATAGCTTTTTACCATCCTCGTATGCAGGACTCAGATCCGCCAGGATTTGAAACCAGAGCCTGGGGTCAGATGTCTGTTAAGGAGCAGACCCACTCTGGCTCAGACCAAGCCAGGATGGGGTGAATACTTCAATGCGTGGAATGAAATAAAATGTCGCTGAAATGGATAACTACAAAGATGAACAACATCAGGTGGTAGAATTTGCGGGGGGAAACGGAAAACCCAGAGAAAACCCGTCCAGAGCTGCTTCGACCATCACAAATACCTATACGGTTCCTTGGGATCAATCCCGGAGAGGTAAGTGATCTAGTTACTCGGCCACAATGCCGTCAAGTACACAGTTTATGCTAAATAAAATGATTTGTGGCATTAGCACTTTACAGCAGGTCTTTGTTATTGGTACGAATATTCAAATACTTCTCCCTATCTGAATAATAAAACCGCTATTCGGTTTTTATTTTCTCTACTTGGTCCGTAGTACATGGGTAGAAGAGGTCTGCATTCCACCAAAATTTCATACCAATGTTTCGCTGGAAATACACATTTTAGACCACAATTTATAATAACATATTTTAGAAAAGAAAATTCGGTGAAATGCCAAATTTGATAACTAAGTTCAGCATCTTCTAGAGAAGGTTTTCAAGTAAATCCCAACAACGCTTTAAATGGAACATTTTTTTTATAATTTTGATTTCTCAAAACTGGCTGTAATGATTTTGATTAAAGTATTATATGCCTCAGATATTATCATAACAAATAAAATGTATATTTTAAGTTTTCTGGGAATAGCAGCTGAAGACCTCTTCTCTTTGACTTTTGTATAACTGATAAACCGTAAGAAACAAAAAAATTATGGTTCTCGTAAAACCCACAATTTATGCGATGCACATTGCTGTAGAGTTGATTATTTCTGGGATATTCCTTGTTGTTGATTTTAATTTTAAATTGCTTAAAATTTTCTCAACAAGGGAAGTCGTCCTACGTTTCACAGTTTTCTTTTTTTACTCCTGGCTATGGAAAGAGAACCTAATTTAAACTGTGTCGCAATACGAGCAGCGTTTAAAGGATCTGATTATCGTTTTAGCCTAGTGCATTATCCTATTTCCTATTGATTACAAGGAAACAGGCATAATAAACATTTCTGCTTATGTTTAACTCGATTAGCATTATGTAGTTAAACATAATCTTTTATAAGGATAGTTTGTTTGCAGAACAGATAAAGTTATTGGATTCGAACGGATTTGTTGTGGTCATACAAAGATAGCAGAATTATAAAACCATCACATAGAGACTCGCTCTTAAAGGATTTAATTACCGTTTAAATCTAGTGTATTCTCCTAATCTCCTAGTTCCTACAAGTAAATATGAAATAAAACCATTTCTTTAATGTTTTATACCGACTAAGATGACACATATGGTAAACTTTTAGCAAAAGTTATGAAAAAATTAGAACAATAATTTTCTCATAATAAAAGGAATTGAAATATAAACCTTAATAAACTACATAGTTTTTCCCTGTTTGGCGCATTTAAAGTACCAATTAAGTTGGTAGATGGGAAGGCGCATGTTTATTAATAGGCACTTCCGAATTTAACCTTCTTTTCTGCCACTTCTTTCCACCATTTTTCCATATTCAGAATATTTCACACGATGCAGATATTCACTAATTTGTACCAATGTTTTTATACTCCCTCTCAAAGGTACATTGAAGAAAATGGTCAAATTATTTTTTTCGAATGATACTCCAATTGTGATAGATTATTACATTTTAAAAATCAAGAGTACGGAAATCAATATTGTTTGTATACTAATTAAGGCTAATATAGAATTATAGAATAACAGATCTATTTGAAAAACTTATTTTGTGTTAAAATAGATTATTTGTGAATATTTTTAAAAATGTATTACATTGTTAATTTTATTAGTAATAGAACAATGAATTTCGCGAATAAACAATTATTATTTTAATTAACAAGCAAGTTAGAATTTTGATACATGGTAAATATATTGGTATTATTGTGGTATAAATTTCAATAGGGTATCCTACAATCGTTTGATTTTTCAAATTTCACAGACGAATTGCCTATATATGTAGTATATACCAGAAATGTCTAATTTTTGTTTAATTTATACGTTTAAATATTAAATTTACTTTTAAAATTTTGGAATATTCATTTGTGGTAGTCGTTTGTTGAAAAATGGGCAGTGAGATTAATTCAAGATATATTATTATAATTAAAATAATTATTATTTTATTGTGAAAATTGATTATTAATTTAATGACAACTAAATTCACCTATTCCTGGTTTCTTTTATTTTGTTCTCGTTTTAAATACTCGCAGCAGTAACCTCTTATTTTCTAGTGTTGCACATGGATAGCTTATCCCCTAATGAGAAGCATTTGTTAGTGAAAACAATTTTTAGACGTCAGTACTTTCCAAGCAGCAAAGTCAAAATAATGGGCGCAAGTGCGCGCGCTTGCATCTCACGTAGAACCATGCTATCTCTAAAGGAACTCCTGCATAAGCAATAAATTAAACTGGATTACATTTTTACTGCTTCGTCGAGAAAATGGGCAAATTAGCCGGTTTTTTGCTCGACATGCGAGTCACCAAGTCTGGGTCTGACAAATGCACGGCGGAAAATAGTCGTAGAATCTCAGAGAGAAGCAATAAACATTTTACTTACGAAAATGTCTGGAGAAATACTAGATACTTTTTCTGTGTGAGAGAATAGATATAGTTAAAATGAGTAACAGACACTGAAGTTAAATTTTAAGGCTTGTCCTCTATCCGTATGTTATATTTCTTGAGTGAAAATGTTTATAAGCATAATATGTATTTTGAACGCAATAAGTAATTTAATATTGATATTTGGTTTAATATTTTATCTTTTCTTTAAATTCCGATATCACATACCTAGCAGAGGTGTTTTTCAATAAATATTTCCTTAATTCACTCTGCAGAGGAAGTACTTTGTTCCAATGTAACATTCGATAATGATACACGTCCTAACATCCTTGGAATTAAATCGGCACATTTAAGCAAAAACACTTTTTCTCAGCTTCTTTCTCTCTGTCTCGGATGTCTGTCTTCTGTCTCTCTCTCTCTCTCTCTCACTCACTCTGTGTGTGTGAGAAACGAACAGAGAGAGAGCTAGTATACATTGCATAATGTAGAAATGACATGTCGAATAAAAATTCAAGTGCAAGATCTCCCGAAAATTCTCCGTATTATTTTTAAGCTAATCCCCACCTCATCCCAAGCTACTCTTTGCATGAAAGCCTTTTTGTTTCTTTTTATTCGCATCGAAATTTCAATTACAGTTTTGATTAAAATGTATATATTCTGTGTCTCTTATAAAAATTATATTTTGAATTTTCAACGATTAGATGTTTGAATTTTCAACGATTAGATGCTGAATCATCTAATAGATATAATAAATAAACCTGACATAATTAGTAAGCATAGGAGAGAGTAAAAAAGCATACTGTACAATCATACCTATTGGATGAAAATGTCCCATCTGTATCAAATTTTTTTTTTTTTTTTTTTTTTGCTTTAACCACTCTCCTACTTAATCATTGTTCTTAATTAGAACACTTCTGTAGTTATTTAGAAAAAAAACATTATCATTTTGTGCGACGGAGGTAAACCATAGGATATATATATATATATATATATATATATATATATATATATATAAGACATCCAATTTATCCGCTTAGTTCATCAGTCAGGGGTTAGTAAGGTAATTATTCTATCAGAATTTAAATGCAAACTGTACTTTATTCTACTAAATCAAAAATATCATATGGATATTTTCAAATTTAACACAAATTAGGTGAGGCATTTGGAAAATCCATATTTTCAGAATGCCTAATTGAATTTATAGAAGTTATTGTTCACAATAATATTTCCGTCATTCATTAAAATTCAAGTTGTCATGATTATTTGAATAATAATTTGTATTGTGTAAATTTTAATACAAATGAGCCATGATGAGATTTCAATAATGTTCATACAAAAAAGTTCAATTTTACAGTAAATTAGTTCTCAGATAGATCCGCCATATTATATTTTATATCAGCCCAAATTGCTAAAAAAAATTATTACGCATTAACTACTCTCCAAAACGTTTGATTTTTCAAAGTTTAACAACGCATTCGTTAAAATAAGAGCATTGTTTCAAAAAAGTAATATGAACATTTTCTTTAAATAGTTTTCACAGGAAATATACAATTTTTGAACAATTTTGTGTAAAATAAATTTTCTGGAGCATTTTGAGTATGGAAAAGTGATGGGAAAAAAAGGTTTCAAGTTGGGAGTATGCACCTACCCAATTATAGCTTTAGTTATTTGAAGTTGAAGTTAATGAAGTGGAAAAACAATATATTTCCTTAAAATTTAGAATTAATATAATTGTATTATGACACACACGTTTTTAATTTTCACAAGTTTTGGTCAAATCTCATCTTCAGCTAAAGGATTATTATTTGAATGTCACGTTGCAATCTCTTCACATACATTTATTTGGATTTTACGTGCCAAACAATATTATTTTATGATTTTAATACCCTTTTAGTGCAGTATAGTTTTATTTTTAGTTGCCTAGATTGCTTCAAGCTTAAATCCTGCGTCGAAATGCCCTACGAAATAAATAGTATAGTAATTGCATATAAAGTCATGAATTATATTAACTATCATCAATAATTTATGTAAAGTACCAACGATTGATACTAGGCACAACGAGAAACAGTGGAGTCCCAGAGACATACAGCATCCCAGCCAACTCCGAGATTACAACACCTACCGACAGCGAAAGTGAGGGAATTGCAGAAAAGAGGTTCCGCGCCAGATTTTAGCATCCGACTTTGTCAACTACTGATAGGTTAACATTATTCAAGTTCAACGACCTTTAATATTCCTTTCTATGCACAAATATACCACACTAAGAGTCTGATAGGTCTTCGAAACATTGAAACTTATATAATACTGACGTGCCTAAAACTGGATTAGTATTCAATAATGAACGAAAATGACCATGAAAGCCCAGGTTTTTTTAAATTACTGCCATCTATAGTTTAGGAAAAATATTTTTCGCGGGTTAACAAAAAATAAGTCATGAGATATAATGAGAAATATAAATGTTTAATAAAACTGATAATATCCTTTCAAAATTTATGAGAGAAAGCTCTTAATATACTCTATGTACGAATTGTATATATTTTGTATGTTTTTAGCGGAAAAACAAATATTAATGGATAAAATGATTTGATGTAAGAGTTAAGGGGGTTTGAGCTCAAAGATTATGCTTCTAATTTTGATATAACTTTGTTCGATTTTATTATCGAGCCTAAGATACTTTGAAAAGCGTTCATGCCTTGAAGTTTTTTAGCAGCTCAGGACGCGCATCTTCAGACTTAAGGACACCAGCTGCCGCTTACCGAGAGAGCTAAAAAGTAGTACCAAAACAAGGTCCAAAAATGAATACGCCAATAAGATTTCCGGCAAGTATCTCTTTATATTTAAACATATCCTTCTATATTTTTTATTTTGTGCGCATATACAACATATATACATACTTTAAGTTTTCACTTTTTAGCGACACATTACCTGCATGACAATATGCGATAGTTCCGGGCGTACTACTCCGAACGTATTACTGCATTTTCTGGAAGTTCGATAATTTCGATACAGGACTATTCATAAGTGAGTGCCTCACTTGGAAAACATCTTGTGCATGATATATGAGACGTGAGAGTCCGAGTGATGCGCATGTGGAAACAGAAACTCTCCAAGTTTGTGTCATGTGAAGTGCACATATTGTGATGACACGGAGCCCGCTAGGCTGCAGGATATTCGCAGGTAACGTGAGAGCGTTTCGTGTGATAGAGTTTGCGAAAACAGAGGCTGCTGTGACTGTTCGCATTCGTTTTCACAAGAATGCGCCAGATGGCGGACCATCAAGAGGTGGTATGAAATGTTCAAGCACACTGGTTGTCTGTGTTCACGCAAACGAACCGGAAGGCGGGTACCGTCAGGCTATTGTAGAAGTGCGTGAATTGTTTGCGCGTAGTCCTCAGAAATTGACAAATTGTGCAAGTCTGCAGTTGCGATTTTTGTATAGTATTTAACGCTCGCTTTTGCTATTATGACACCGCAGGCGATGACATTGATGATACTTGGAATGAAGATGGAGATCCAATGGAATGTGATGCGGGGGAAATCGGCGAACCCGAGAAAACCCGCTTCTGCGCCGCTTTCTCCATCACAAGTTTCACATGCGGTCGCTTGCGGTGAGAGGCGAGAGGTCTAAGTATTCGGCCACGGCGCGGCCCTGCAGCTGGGAATGTCTTAGTCGACTGTGTGGTGGATTCTTCACAAGCAACACTTTACAAATTGAAACTCCTGCAGGCGCTCACAGATGGGGACAAGGAGATTTGCCATCGGCATAGTAGATGATGAAGATTTTGGTGAGAAACTCGTCTTCTGCAATAAAGCAACGATTCACAAGGGAAAGTGAACCGTCAATATTTGAGAAATCCAACGCCCACATATGACAATCAAGCATGTGTGCGACTCCCCAAAGATCAGCGAGTTCTGCGTCCTGTGAAGGACAAGGTTTACGGGCCCTTTTTCTTTGCCAAATCCACAGTGGCTGGCTTCACTTATCTGTATATGTTGAAACGATGGTTTATGCCGCCGCAACTGACAGACAGCACTAACTTTTCCAATATGACGGGGCCCCACCATACTTCCATCGACTCGTGCGCAGTACCTGTTCCAGAACTTAACGGAGTGTTGGACTGGACGAAATGCTGGCAATGACTTCGCATTGTTTTGTTGGCCGCTCAGATCCCCAGACTTAACACCATACGATTTCTTCCTTTGGAGATATGTGAAGGATAGGTGTTCATTCCATTACTTCAGCTTGAAGGACCTCCGAGATCACATTACAGGCAGCGGTAGCAACGATGGATCGCGACATGCCGGTACGGCGGAATGGGACTATATCCTGGATGTTTCCCGTGTAACCAAAGGTGCATACATTGAACACGTTTAGGGTAAAAAAACTAACTTTGAGAGATTACTTTTCGTTTGGTATATATTCACACTGATATATCGAGTACTTATTTCACAACAGACTTCCGAAATGTGACATTGACTTATGAATAACTCTATATTAAATAAATGTCTTCGTTCCATAATTCCACATGGCTTCCCCACAAAATCTCATTTAGTAATGTTAAGCACAAACATTTTATGCTAAGTGGTTTAAGTGGAAACGCTCAATTTTATAATTTAACTTCCAGTAGGTTTATTAGATATATTTTCTCAAAATTTTCAGGCAAAGATATTCAGAGCAGATTGTACAGCTTCTATGCGATTCTGAAACATCAAACTTTTGGAAGTGCAATAATTAATTCAGGATGTATACATCTACATACTGTAGCTTTAGTAAATCAGAATATATTTTTTATATTCACGCCAAAGACCTGAATTTGCAGAGCAGATTGCATAGCTTCTATGTGATTCTGAAACAGCCTTTTGGGAGTAAATAATAATTCGGTATATATACAATTATACTCTGGGTTTTTAAACTGTGGCTTTATTAAATGAGAGGAAATTATACATTTATATAAAAAATAAATGTGCAAGGAAAGAGTGTTGAAGTTAGTGCATCTATTGTCCTTATCAAATTAGGTATGAGAAAAACAGGGTTCTCCTGTATGGAAAAATCGTTAACATGGGAAAAACATCCCATGAGAATGGGTAAGCTTTAAATAATATATTTAACAGAGAGTGATTAGCTTTGAGAGGTCTCTCTTAGGCATAGTGGCAGAATAAAGGGACCCACAGAAGCTCTCCTGTAAAGAGTAGTATATTGAAGGAGGATTGAGGAGTCTCAAGAAGTTTCATCTGCATGGAGCTTGGTACAGAGTGCAATGCGAGTGAACCCCAGTATTTTCTATTGCAGGAATCCTGGTACAAGTACAATTCGAGCGAACACCAGTATTTTCCACTGAAAGCAATCTGATGCAGACAGCAATTCGAGAGAATAAGGCTATTTTCTACTGCAAGGATCCTGAACCAGAGTTTTCAAGGGGGCACCAGTATTTTCCACTGCAAGTAGCCTGAACCAGAGTGTCTTTGAGGGGGCTCTAGTATTTTCCACTGCAAGGAGCCTGAATCAGAGTGCTCGAGGGGGCACCAGTATTTTCCACTGCAGCATTCTGGTACAGAGTGAAATTTGAGGAGACTCCAGATTATCCACTGCAGGAAACTTGGTAAAAAGTGCAATTCGAGGAGACACCAGTATTTTTCACTGCAGCATTCTGGTACAGAATGAAATTTGAGGAGACTCCAGATTATCCACTGCAGGAAACTTGGTAAAAAGTGCAATTCGAGGAGACACCAGTATTTTTCACTGCAGCATTCTGGTACAAAGTGAAATTTGAGGAGACTCCAGATTATCCACTACAGGAATCTTGGTAAAAAGTGCAATTCGAAGAGACACCAGTATTTTTCACTGCAGGACTCTTGGTAAAGAGTGCAATGGAGGTATACCAGTGTTTTTCTATGCAAGAATCCAGGTACAGAGTACAATCTGAGGTATACACTGCAGGCATTCTGGTGCAGAGTACAGGGTGCAATGTGAGGTAGACCAATATTTTTCACTGAAGGGAACCGGTACAGAGTACCATGTGAGGGGACGCCAGCATTTTTTACTACAAGGAGCCTGGTGCAGAGTACCATGCGAGGGGACACCAGTGTTTTCCGCTGCAGGAATCTGGCACAGAGAGTAATGCGAGAAGCATCCAGGATTTTTCACTAACGAAAACATAATACAGAATGCAAGGTATACAAGAAAACCTAAGTATTATCCCCTTCAGGGTGATTTGCATACAGTGCAATGCGACGGGTACAAAGGATTTTCCTCTGCAAGGAGGCTATTATAGAGTACAGTTTAGGAGACCCATAGATTTTGATTTGCTGATACAGAGGTAATATGAAGAGATATAAGGATTATGTTCTGCATGATTAATGGTACAGCGTGTATTGCAATGAGTGCACGGTCAGCAGCTCTCTGTGCAAAGAGCGTGCTAATGGAGAATTAACAGCAAGAGATGCAGAAAATGCAGCGGTTGTGTCATGGTATTGATTCTGTCGGACATTAATACATTTCGAAGTATGATATGTTCCTTCTCAAGTAAAATAAGGAAACATTTGTAATGATGGTGTGTACGACACTACTCAACAGTTGTATTATCTTCAACCGAAATTCCGGTTAAAGGATATTCTAAATATATTAATATATTTATTTTGTTTTATCTTCTCCCGAATACCTCCCGTCCCAGCTCATGTTACCGGTGAAAAACGCTCGCACTGTCACGTCATACACTGGATAGGCGCTGAGGAAAATCGGTTGCTTTATATAAGTATTGTAGTATAGTGTGTGTTAAACACACGTGTTCACTCATCGTGAATAATGCCTCATTATAGCAGTGCGGACATTATAGTAAATACTTATAGTACATCCGATAAATAATGCCTATTGACTAGTATTAATAAAATAACTGTAACATCAACATAAATACCTACTGTTTATAGCATTATGCGACGTACTGTAACATGCGCTCAACCCCCGCAACTCCCTGCGGCCACTCAGTCTGTATTCATTGGACAACAGCAACAGTAGCTATACCTCCGTCAGCGGTAGCATGAATGGAACAATATATATGTGATATTAGTAAAGCCACTTAGGATTACAATGTTCCTCCTTTCATCCAAAAGGTTAAAAAACTAGAAAGTTTTCATAAAAGTTCAAATTACTTAGTACTCCAACTACATCACTATTTTTCTAAAAATTAAAAGCGCTTTTGAGATATAAAACAAGGCGTTGCTAAACTTACATATTCTTAAATTCAAACTTCTGTGAGAATTCAGAGTACACAACCTATTTCATTAATTACATAAAAAGAACTATTTACAACCGCGCGTTTCATCACAGCAAAATTAAAGTTATTTTAGTGGACTCATGATTAAACCATTTTGACATTAAGACCGAAATAAAACTCTGTGCTGTAGAATTCAAAAACCGAGAAATTACTCCTTTCAACTCCGTGACCTCAAACGTTTCGTTTTACGACGTGACTCCTCGAAAAGTCTGCCTTCTGAGCGGTTGAATTTTCTCGCCCTCTGGTGAAATGTACGGCAGGAGTTTAATTACGTAGCGTGAAAACATGTACATGACTGCCGACTTTGCGCCCCTCCACATCTGTAACCAGAGATGGAGATAAAGTGTGAGCCGCTTCAGGCAGCTAATTTCTCGATGTGCTTAGGGCGTCGCGGCGTTGTCATTATCCACCAATTACGAGCAGCACAAACAAAGATGTTTACAATAGCTTCGACAGATCTCAATGTAATAAATCAGCAGTGTAAGGTACTATTGCCACAGTATTAATCTATAGTCATCAGCAAATATTCAGAAAATACTACACGTAACAATCTGTAGTGTGTTCGTTCGGTGGCTTCGTGCTACCTTTACTTTTTATTATTATTGATCACTTCTACTTCACGTCGCTGATTAATAGCTGGTCGAGTTAGTTTACCTTGGCAGGGAGTAATAAGTAAAGGAATATTTATTGATATCACAAATACGTTTGGTGTTTAGATTTATTGTACAACTGAGACAAATTTCCAACAAATAACCTTTAAACTTCTTAAATAGCCTACCTGAAACTGTATATAATATTTTTAAATGGTATAATGTACATTGTTTAAGCCTAAGGATTGGCTTCAAGTTAAACTTAGAATTACGAGCCTCAATTTTTACTTTCTCTAGCCCGCATGTACAATATACAAGTGGATAGAGAAGGTATTTTATTCCACCCAAAAATTCGATGTCGAGATTTCATCGGAAATATATGTTTTAATGTTCCCTGAGTCCGAAAAATACATTTTCTTTTAAAAAAAGGTCCGTATTTGTGTCTGTAGACAGCACAGCTCCAAAATGAAAAGACCGTTAAATAACAAACTTGGTATTTTGGTTTATTACCTACCTTCCAAGTTAGCGACACGAAGATTTTAAGAAAATCTCCCTGTCACAAAGTAACCTTTACATGGAAACATTTTCTAAATTTTTTATTTTCTCAAAAATGCTCTGACGATTTTGATGAAAATGCATTTACATCACAAATAAAATGTATATCTTGAATTTTCTGAGAATAGCCTCCGAAGACTTTTTTATTCTGGATGGATTTTGCCAAAATTTGCTTATCTGATGAACCGTAAGAGACAGAGAAAAATTTAATGCAAAAGGGTATCTAGATCTCACCAAAACACACAATTTATGTCCTTTAATTTTTGTTGTGCAGGTAACCGTTTTCAACATATTCCTTGTTATTGGTTTCAATTGTAAAATACTTATACTTTTCTCAGACAGAAAGTGTCCGTTTTTCTTTTGTTCTATTCCTGGGCAAGTAAAGAAGTGATTTGCAAGACAATCGCATAATGACACCTTTTAAGACATTTGACTATCACTTTAGCATTGCGCACTCTGTTAGTTTCCTTCTACTTATAAGGAACTAAGTAATAAGAACATTCTGCTAATGTTTATCTCGATTAGCATGGTGTAGATGGAAAAATTATGTTTTGTAAGAAGTTTTTATTAGAGCAGCTAGAGAAAGTCATGTGAGTGTAACACAGCAGATTTTTTTAAAGTGAACTATTACGACGAGTCTTCCGTGGATTGGTTTGAAGAACTGCGCGACTGTATCTCGAACTGGGAATACATACATTTCTCCCTGGAGCATTAAAAGTAACCTTCAATTCGGTACATTATGTAGCGTCCTTTTCTATGGTCCATCACACATTTTGACAACTTTCTAATAAATATGAAAGAACAAGCTGTCGCTTAGCTGTCTTTTTCCATTATATATTAGACACACCTCTCTATCGCCATTGTTCAACCATATCAACCAATGTTCGTAAATATCAACTAATTATATTTGATTTTGAGTACCCTCAACCTGATCTGTTGCATGGTGACCTTCCGTATCTGGTCACCCTTCAAGGGATTCCATCCCATCCCTCCCTTTTGGAAATCATTTTAACACATCATGAGGTGTTTGATGACTTCATTTATGTTTCACCTTTGTGTACTCCCTGTTTTATCCGTCCTCTCTATTCTTCCATTAGTGGTTGAATAGGTATTTTATAGACCATATTCCATGTCGCTCAACACAGAAAGTGTAACATTTGAGTTAAAATGTATTCTTGTGTATGTATATGCGTAAATATCAAATTTCAAATTTAAGTCCAACATTCAGTAAGGGAGTAGTGCTTTCATTTTATGATTTTTTACTTTCTCTACACGTACTATGTACATAGTGTATAGAGAAGATGTTGTATTGCTCCGAAAAATTCGATACCGAGATTTCACCGGAAATACATGTTTTGGGACTCCCTAAAACATAAAAAAACAAAAATTAGAAATGTGTCTGTGTGTGTGTGTGTGGTGTCAGTCTGTGCGCAGAATAGTTCAAAAGTCATTAAATACCAAACTTGATATCTAGTAGTAGTAGTAGTATTTTATAATTAATTTTACAATAATACAATATTTGCGTCATACAGTCGCATGGGTCGTGTGACCATACATGCTATCTAAAACACTTGAATTTAGAATATTAGCTACATATCTATTTTATATATCTTAACAACATTAGAAATAGACACACAAACACATACACACATACATATGCTCGCGCGCTAGGACAACAGAACCATAGAACAATAACACAAAGAGCACTGATATCACACAAAACTTGAAATGTAAGTGCAGTATCTTTCAAGGATACAACACGAAGATTTTCAATAATATCCCTCCATCCCATCAAACATTTACATGGAAAAAACTCTAAAACCTTGGTTTTCTCAAAAATGGTTCTAATGATTTTGATTGAAATCTCTTATATTCAAGATATTTACATGACAAGTAAAATGTATATCTTGAATTTTCCGAGAATAATCTCTCAAGATCTCTTTATTTTGGATTATATTTTTACATGACAAATAAAATGTATATCTTGATTTTTCTGGCAATAAACTCTAAAGACCTCTTTATTCTGGCTGAAGATGAAATTAAATATAATTCACTTCTATTTAGTATACAATCCAAATAAGAATAATATTCCATCATATCGATATCGAGGTAATATTCCTCGTATCCATAATTTAAAAAAGCAATAGCAATTTATTTTAATTAAAATGTCATGTTTCTTTCAAATCCAAAGCTCCCTTCAGAAACTTTAAAATTAAAAAATGTACATATAAATAACGTAATAATAAACAACTATAAGCAAGAATAAAACTTATTTTGCATAACTGGTTACCGTAAGAGATACACAATTAATGTAGATTTTGTTAAAACACACAATTTATGCCATACGTATTTTTTTCGCAGAGTTGACCGTTTTTAAGATACTCTTTGTTATTGCCTTTGGATTTAAAATATTTAACTTTTCTCATGCGGGAACTTGTCTCACTTATGGTTTATTAACATGAAGTATATATTAGAATAAATTTATTAACAATAATTTATTAGAGATGCAGAGAAAGTCATGTGAATGGAACACATCAACATATTTAATTCACACACCATATACACGTAAAGTTGTTTTTCAGTCTATTTAAGTAAACAATTTTGATTTTTTTAGAACGATTAGGACAAGTATATATACTTATCTCAAGTAACCGTATAATATTAACTTTTCAGAAATATTCAGTTATTTCTGTGTGCATTTAAACAATGCACTTCTGCATTATAAGTGGCTAGCTACTTGCAAAGAACTTTGACTGCCGTATAAGTATATTACTGCTTTTTATAAGCTGAAAGTTGTGTTAGTTAGCAAAATGTGTTTTTGTAATGTTGCAGTTATTTCAATACTCATTTGAAATCATTGGCGGCAACATTTTTTGAAGCGGGTATTGCAATACTTGTGCATAGGTACGATAAATATCTCAATATTTTCGGTGTTTATGTTGAAAAGTAACCGTAAGTGTACAAAACTTTTAGTAATAAAATAATTGTTTTCTATGAACTTGTATTTTATTTATAGTCTATCGGAGGTTGAAAAAAAAAAAAAAAAAAAAAAAGAAACGGTTCTTGTACCATAATATTTTTCCTCGGAGATTATATTCCTAGTGTAAAAGTATCTTGGTTTGTATTATTTATAATGGAATACAGAAGGACATAATTATCTACGTCTTTGTTTCAATGAGAGGACTAATACGACATTAACCCAGCTAAGAAAGGAAAGCATTATAAACCGATTCCCAAAAAGGAGCGTACTAATGAGGCAGATTTTAAATGGAGGCTTCTGTACCGGGTAACAATAGCACGCATTGATTAGTCAGCTGGTGAGGTCACAGCTTTACCCATCCAGAATCTTGGATTGCTTATTCCAAAAATCTGATGTGTTCCAGTCACATGACTTTGTCTAATTCTTAGTAACAAATTATTGTTAATAAGCTTTTTCTTCTAGCTATTTAATGCCATTAGCAGAACCGGTCTTATTACTTAGTTCCTTTATAAGTAGAAGAGAAATAAGGGAATACACTAAGCTAAATCGACAGTCAAATGTTTCAAAACGTGGTTGCTATGGGATTGAAATCCGTTTCTTTGCGTGGGCAGGAGTTGAGAAGTTCCGATATGAGAAAGGTTTAAGTATTTCAAAACTGAAATTAATAGCAAGGAATGTATCAAAAACAGGTAACTCCACAAAAAAATATGTATATCACATAAATTGTGTGTTTTAACGTGATCTAGATTTTTTGTGTAATACAATTCAATAAAAATTATCCAGAATAAAGCGGTCTTTAAATGCTTTTCCCAGAAAATTCAAGATATACATTTTATTTGTCATGTAAATATCTTAAATATAAGGTATTTTAGTTAAAATTGGCAGAGCCATTTTTGAGAAAGTCAAAATGTTCGAAAGTTTTTCCATGTAAAGGGTAGTTTCGGGTGGAGGAATTTTCTGGAAATTCTTCGTGTCGCATTCTCAGAAGATACCAAAGTTAAATACCCAGCTTTGGTATTATACAGTCTTTTCACACTCTCTCTCTCTCTCTCTCTCTCTCTCTCTCTCTCTCTCTCTTTTCCCCAAAATGCTTTTTTTTTTTTGCATTCAGGGTGTCCCAAAACATGTATTTCCGGTGAAATATCGGTAGCCAATTTTTTGGTGCAATACCTTCTTTATACTCTATAGACAGCGTACTTGTAGAGAAAGTAAAAATTGATGTGCTCCATTCGCATGACCTTCTCTACATCTCTGTAACAAATTATTGTTAAAAGGCTTATTCTTCCACAGCACACACGGACCTTTTTCTAAAAATTCCAAAACATGTATTTCTAGTGAAATCTCGGTATCGAATTTTTGGGTGCATTACAATACCTTTCTGTACACTATATTCATAGTATGTGCAGATAAACGACACTGATTCCCCCATAGAGGAACAATACCGAATCGAATCGAACGCCTTCTGCGCTCCTGTAACCAGGTATAGGAAATTAAATTTAATTGTTTGATTTTAACGACGCTGGAAATCGTTAGGATCATATCAGTGTCACCAGTGTGCTGCAATTTCCTCCGGAAATGGTCCTTTTACACTCCAGTAAATGTATTTAAAAAGAACTGTCGGTTTTAAGCACGCTTAACAAGCATTGCTCTGGGTTTTATTGGAATTCGGGATCTTGGAATCAGAGGCCAATGCCTAACCAATTGCGCAATTCACAATGGTAAACTGACCATAGGAATTCTTAAGCATTAAAGCCAGTGCTGACCCACTACTCGTCAGTGCTGAAAACTATTCGTAGAAACAGCATTGGATGAGTGAAGATGTTTCCCTTACTGGCTAAGTGGGATCCCCACAACTGCCATCTTGCCAGCCAAGAGGCTCTGTCCTCCAGGGATTAGCTAAATGTCTAGTAGAAGACATTTGAATTATAATGTAGAATTTCTTCAAATACTAGCAAAGAAGAAAGAGAAAAAGATGTACAACAAATATCTTTTAATTAGCATGATACCAAAAACTGTTAATTTAGCTTTATAATAATTCTTAAACTCTCTCTTTTCTATTGATTCAATTGTTTTTTACTCAAGCCGTGTTAGGATAGCAGTTTGTTAGGTAGATTCAGACTGAAAAATTCAATGCCATATCCGGGATTTAAACCACGAATCTCGCGGTCTCTAGCGGGTTGTTGTACCACTAAGCTACCATGACAACATGCCGGCACGGCATTTAATTTATCAACTGAATTCCGCCTCTATCTGTTAGTAATATGCTATATTCAACTCTCAAACTCGAAATATAAATCCAATGTTTTGAATTCAATTACTTTCTTTACTCACTCCTCTGCAAATTGTTATTGTTTTTCATGTATTTCTTGACAAAACTGATAAATTTACAAATCAAATTTACACATGTAGTATTCAAAGTGATAGAAATTTTGACAGCCTTCGCAGAGCCTTCGCCGTTTAGTGACCCTGAAATTCCTTATTCTTTGCATGACTCGATCAAGGCGACTTCACAGCTGAGATTACTATAAAAAAATTCCACAAAAATGTTTCTAAGATAAGTAGTGAGTTTAACGAGCTCTACATTTTATTTCAGTAAGATATTCATCCGACGGTGCCAAGGTCGAGTGGTTAGATCGCTCGCTTCTCATTTAGACGACCCGGGTTTGTTTCCTGGGCACCGCATGTGGGATCTGCGGTGGACGAGGCAGGGTGGTTTTTTTTTTGGTAGTGTTTAACACCCGCTTTAACTACTAATGGCGGTGACACTGATGATACATGAATGATGATGGAGCACCGGTGGAATGCGATGGCGGGGGAAACCGGAGTACCCGGAGAAAACCCGCCCCAGCGACGTTTTGTCCACCACAATTCTCACGTGCGGTCGCTTAGGATCGAACCCCGGCCGTCTAGGTGCGAGTCGAGTGGTCTAACCACTCGGCCACGGCGCAGGGGTCTGACCAGGTTGTGGGCAGGTCTTCTCCAGGTTCTTCGGTTTCTTCGCCAATCATTCCACTAAATATCGCATAATTATATTTCGTGTCATCCACTTCCTCATTTGATAATAGTAAGTGGGCTGATCACCATCCTAACTTCTCTCTGATCCAATCCTCTACTTCTAACAGACGGCTGACCGATGGCGCTGATTTGTAAATGCTACATAAGAGGGGATAAATGAGAAAGACAGAAAGAAAGAAAATATTTTTATCCATCCGTTACGATTTACCAATTAACCAAAAAGTATTTCGAATGAAAAGTTCTCATAAGCTATTCTCTAAAAAATGCATTATATAGGCTGAAAGGAAGGTTATTATTTGTAATATGTATTTCTGAGGGGTATTACAAACAGACAGTATAATCGCATTTTGTTCGTTTCCGAAAAATGTAATAATAGTTCTTCCAAATTAGTTATTTTATTTCGCAAGAACATATGAGTAGCAAGTTCCAATCTCACTTAGGATGAGATACTCTGATAAGGCTTTCTCGGGTGTTTCCCATATCCTGAGAAGAGGAATGTCGAGTAAATTTAAACTCCATTGACTCCGAGATCCTTTGGGCATAATTTCATCGATTTCATTAATCATTCCATATCACCAAACAGGTTAAAGGACTTTAAGCCACAAAAAACAAACAAAAACAAAAGAAAAAACATATGAAGACATTTTGTTACTTACTAGATGGATAGAGTAGCCTATTTCTGGCCCAGCCTCAATAGTAACCATGTGCCGTCATACAGGGTTTTTTTTAAATAATTAGTCATTTTGCGAACAGTTTTCCAGACGCTTTGTGCTAATCAAGTCGGATCAGTAAGTACCGATTTTGGGTGTAAGCAATACAGCATACCTTAAATGAAACGTGGGGATTAATAATTTTGTTTTCCACACGATCCTTAATCTAAATAATCACCCTAGCGAAAATGAAACTTGTTAACACGCTGGCGGAATCTTAGTTGGAAGGAAGAGTTCCACTCCCTGTCAAATATTTGTGACTGCCGCTGCAAGGATGTCAGCGTCTGCAATTTATTTCTCGAAAAACGTAAAATATCTCCGCAGAAAATGGTTATAGAAAAATGAAACATACAAAAATATTCCTAATACTGAAATATTTAAGTGATATAAATTAATGTATAGACTTCCCCTACTCGATACAGGTACATTTAATTGTTTCGTTAATATCTTAAACATACGGTATTTTAATAAAAATCGTTAGAGCATTTTTGAAAAATTAAAACATTGCGAAAGTTTTCCATGAACATTATAGTTTGTACTACGGTTTTTCTTTTCTTGGCATCCTTCGAGTGCATCCTTGGAAGATGGAGAACATAAATATTAAACGTTTTAACCGAATTTTCGTTTAGAATTTATGCTTTTTACACCTTTCTTTTTATAAAAACGGTTCTTTTATAAAAGTTTGGAATCTAAAAATATGTATTTCCTGTGAAATAGCGGTGTCCAAGGTAACTGTTCGAAGCTTAGCAAGGTTTTAACCTCAACACTAAATACATCTCGTTTTCATACATTAATGGTAAGTTGCGTTCTTCCTCTAAATTAATGCAGGGGCGTCTGTAAATGAAACCTTCACAGAGCTACATTATGAAGTAAGTCTGGTATTATGGTAATTATTTCGTTGTCATTATGATTTTAACGTAGAAACAGAGTAAAGAAGTGGCTGAGGATGGAATATTTTCATTACAAATGTGTTTGTTCTTAAAAAAGGACGCGCTTTAATTTAATGCCAACAGCGGTTTGCGTTTCCTTTGAGACTCGTTTGTTTCACTACTTTTATCACTTTCAAATATATTTCAGTCAGTTGTCATTCGTCGGGATATTAGTATTAAACCTCTTTCTGATATTACTAGACCTCAGATTTTGTTTAAAAATTTCATTTGATTCATTTAGAGGGATATGAGGAACATCAACAAATATCTGCTAGTCCTGAAAAACCAAGTCATGCATGAACTCTCTTCATCCAGGACCATCAAGTGAAACACGCAAATCTGTGGGTTCCTCATTTAGTTCCTCTTTCTCTTATCTTTCCTTTTTTCGTAAGTTTGTACCACATGTTTTTTCAATTCCTTTTATGTACTGTATGTGTATATGACCTTTATTGATTTGAGTAATAAATGTTTTATTTGTTTATTTATTATTTTGCTGATGGCTTTGTGTCTTTGATCTTTTACTCTCAAAGGTTAAGTAATTTGCGTGATTGTTTTTTATCTATACTTACTTTTGTCTCTTGTGTTCTGTTTGCTATACTCATTGGTCTTTTTTAAGTTCATTTACTGCAGCTTTATGTGATATTTGAAATGTATTTATTTACGGCATCCCCCATTAGAGTTGATGTTATTCTATAGACGATATTTTTATATTCTCTTCCCTTTTCTAAGTCTTTATTCCATATATTAATCTAAAATTGATCTCAAATATAAAAAGTAAAGAAAATATAAAACTATAGAATGTCACATAAAACTTGCAATTCAGACACTACACCAACAAAATTGTATTTCTAAAAATCGTAAACTATGATAGATAAAATCTTACTGCACACAAAAAGATAAACATAAGTTAAACACATAACTTACCCCAAACAAAATTGTTGTGACGTTAAGCATTTTGGAGGTATTTTTTGCATTCTTTCCCATGTTCGTAATAGGTAGAGAAGACAATACATTCCATCTAAAATCAGATATTGAAACTTCAACGGAAATGCACATTTTAAGGTCACCTGAATCCAAAAAGACGCATTTTTAGGCTTGTGCGTGTATGCTTCTATGAATATTTATAATAAATAGCTCTAATAATTTAATTAAAAGATCGCATGTTAAAGATCACATGTTATGTGACTTATTGACCCAATGCATTAGATTATAAGCCCTTGGGAGCGTCTTATGAAGAGGAGGCTAAACTATTAAAGAATAAGAATTAGATTAGGTATGTGATGTAATAATGAACAGTATCTAGCTTTAAAGTATAGACGGTATCCAGCTAGTTTTTCATCGCAAATAATCCACTAATCTTGAAGCTTAATTTTATACAACCCGCATATATATACGTGTCTGAGAAAAGTAATTTGAGATAATCAATGTATTGTCCACGGCTATGAATTATGCAGTTATATAGTGTTAAACATAACGGTATCAGATACACAAAGTTGGTGTTAATGAAAATCAGATGAAAAATTGGCTTAGAATATCTTTAAAACTGCTGCATGAGTATAGAAATATCTACGAGAGTCATCCAGAAAGAGACAGACGATTTGGTATAGCCAAATACATATTGACAAAATTTATGAACACAAAACTTTATTTACAATGTCACAGTACCTTACTCTATTTTTCAACGTAATCGTCATTGCTATCAAGGCATTTATTGTCACGGCTTACCAGTTTTTCAATGTCAATGTTATACTTTTCTACCACCAAAGAACTTATTCGTTTTTTTTAATGCAGAAAATGTTCACTCAATCTAATTTTATAGTCAAATAACACAAGTGTACAGTGATAATGGAATGAACGAGTCTTCAGTGAGGAAATAGCGCACCATTTACAATAATCAAGGATGTACCAGTGTACGAAAAGGACGGAGTGGAAGTTCATGAATCGTTATGGAGGAGTTGAAAGCAAATGTTGATAAAAGAATTCAGAAAAACCGGTGTTTTACTTTGGACACCGTTCATGACAGTTTGGGTGGAGTAGATTTCCCAGCTATGAATATCTTAAAGTGGCAGTGACATCTTGGCTCATATTTTAGTAGTAAAACAGTAAAACATCTGCTTTGAAAAACTGATACCACGTAACAATAAATTACCTTTATAGCAATGACGATTACGCTGAAAAATAGATTAAGGTTCTATAAATTTTGTGTTGATAAATGTCATTATTAGAGCCAGGAAGTTCGTACCGTTCGCCCGTTCCGAATACAGGTTGCGACCGACCGTCTCGCCACACCAAAACGAGAGAGGTAAACAAACATTTTGCCAAGTAAACAGTACTGTTTAAAGAACAAAAATGATTTATGAGGCACTCGTAAAAGCACTCCCATTTAGATCATTATATACAACATACAAATTGTTACATATATAAGACTGCCTGACTGATTTCTTTCTTTACATATGTAGGTACATACCAGGTAGAAACGAAAGCAGGAATTCAACTTAATCTTTATTAATCTGCAGCCGTATTACTGAAATATATGTTATTTTGAAGCCTTTTAAATAAAACTCTCATTCTACGTTCCGACAAACAAGATTTGTAATCAACTTGATTATAAGTGGTAGCCCTGTGTCCAAATGACCACAGTGTTCAAGCCTGGCTACAACTTATAATCAAGTTGGCAACGCCGGCCGTGAAAGTCTAAGTGTTTATGTAAGATTTGTAATGTGTAAAAGTTCGTTCCACTTCGCATGATGCATCTGTATCACCAAGCAAATAACATTTGCTGGAATCTAAATGTTCAGCTGTATTCGATACCTCACACTGAACCCTGCATTCTTTTCTTTTACACTTTTCATTTTCATCTTTATATCTGGTAGAATGTTCGTGGATTAGTAGATCCGTCTTAACAGTTCTTCTACATGCCGCACAGCTTCAGTTCAGCTCCATACCTCTGGACTATAAATGTGTGATAGTTGTTGGTAGCTTTTGAACAAATTTGCAATCAATATTATGTTTCTCTGAGGCTGTTCTGTTACTAGACGTTTGACAGTTTGTTTACTAGAACTGCCATCGGTTTCTGAATAATTACATGAATAAGTGCACTGCTAGATAACTTACTATGGATGTAAAACAAATTACATTTTCTCACATTGGAATAGACCAAAGATGTTATTCGAACGCCTTCCTTCCTACCGACATGGTTCTGTGCCATGCAGTGACAGCTGTTTTGCATTAATGGGTTGCGCTCTAGTTGACCTTTGCGTGAACAAAGGTCAACGTAGAGCGCAACCCATTAATGCAAAACAGCTATCACTGAAGTGGTGCCGCATGGTATTGGCATTCCTGGCCACTCTTATTCTGCATAAGGAAATCTGTACGAACTTCCAAGCTCTGATTATTATTTAGTTATGCCAAATCGTCTACTACTTTCTGTATATACCTCATATTTTCAGTAAATCATTATGCGAGTTCTCAAGATTTGCTGCTATAAAGATGTTTCAAATTTTAACCAACTTACCTGACTTGAGATAGTGAACATTGATTAACTGCCTTATTGCATTATAATACCTAATCTAGAGATACTTCTTTAATTGTTCGTGTGGTTTATTGTGCAGAGACAGAAGTTGAGTATCCCGAAGGTTAAGGGTTCGTTTCCTGCCATAGCCTTTGTCTTTTTAATTACATACAAGGAATATTTATAGATTCTTTGAAACACTGCAGTGAACTTTCATCTTTTTGGAAGATGGTTTAGAAATCGCCGAGGAAACAGTCTCTCACAGCACTGGCAGATTCCTCTGTTGCGGCGGAAATTAAATGAATATCTGCTAATTCAGCATTGTGCAAAGGAAAGTTTGCGACTAGGTCGGTCCCTCGTTTTCTCACTGTCAAATTACGTGAATTCAAGACGGCGGAGTGGGAGTTATAATTACCAGAACTGACCGCTGCGTGGTGTAGATGAGACATAACAGAGGGTCGTTCAAAACACATTGTATGCTGAAATTTGGACTTCATTTATGACAATGCCATTAGTAAGATTTATGAGTTAAACGCATTGCTTTCTACTAAATATCAAATCATTTGCACTTATTTACTTCCCAGCCTCTACAAGACAGGTATGTTTAAAAGCTACTTCAAAGAAGAAACATTGGGTTACAGAAATCACGAGTAAGAAACGCAAAAAAATCCCTTATACCACTGAGCTACTTTAAATCCTTAAGACATCGGTATTAAATTCTATTTTAACTAAATCTTTGCAGGTATAATTCTTATATTTAAAATATAAGGCTTTTTTTATACAATGACTAAGTTTACGTCAAGCCAAGGAAGAAATTCCAACTTGTAAAACTGCATAGGAAATTGTGTGAAATTCACTTTTTATCCATTTTCGCCATTTTATTCTCGCTACAAATACAGGTTCACTTGTAGAATCGATTTTGTACGAGATCTCGCCTTGCCCGTATAGTGCAGCACTAATAGTTGGGATTATTCAGTTGGAGCGACTATCAATTCTGGGCTGAAATGAATCTCATTAATCACAGTCTCGTGGAAACAAGGTCACTAATCAAAGCTTTCTCTCCGTTTTATACAATATGGAGCGATAAATCTGATGAGCACACTAATGCTTGGAAGTAATCATGGATAAAAAGCAAAGCCATTCATGTTTGAAGAGACTTGCTTTAATTGGTTTTACAGCCTTTCTCTAAGGCAGTGCTGGGAGTCCAGGAAGCCGTGGATAATAAAACTCCCAGATTCTAGAGAACATTAAGTTTAATGGTGTGCACTGAAATAAGTCACTCCAACAGAGAGAACGTGTCTGAGAACGTGCATTCTTAATAGCAGTTATTTTTATGATTTCGTGCACTTATTAGGAAATGAGAACCCTTCTGAAATGAAATATATTATAGATTGCAGCTTCAAAACTCATTTTATGCAATTTATGGGAGGTAATTATCCAGAGGTGTAACGAATGCCAAAGGCGGACAGATAACTGCAGTTTTTCATTTGAAAGAAACACTTTATAACTTTGCAGATAAAGCTAAGATTGGCATTTGAAAGAAGTACTAACATTTGAGACAGTTTATAACTCTGCAGATAAAGTAAAGATTGGTAAAAAGTGGTTCATTGGAATTATAAATTTAACTCAGTGCAACTTAAAGGACCATGTTTATAAATGCTTGTTAAAAAATTTCAAACTTAATGATTTCTTAAGTTTTATATTCAACGTTGTTTTGCAAAATCACATTGAAACTTTTTTTTTTAATTTTAACATTTCTCAAGATCTGGGTATTACAATGAAACAGATTTGTAGTAGGGTTTATATTACTTAATCAGAATTTTTTGGAGTCTTTGGAGGACACACGTAACCAACATGGGTACGAACGACTGTTTCCTACCTTTTACCTTTGGACTGTCTCAAAAGAATCTCACCAATATGCTTGCATTTGCATTTTTTTCTAACATTATATAAATTTTTTTTTGTATTTTAGTTGCAATGCACTTTTAAACTACATAAATTAACTAATTAGCACAATTCGCACTACTACAGCCTACTTCAAATAAGCTTAGGTGGACAGATACTCTGGAAGCATACTTAGTGTGCCCTTCAAACAACTTCACGACCATTGAAAACAAATTTTAAATGTTATATATAAATAATCGTTTTATTGAAAATGCAGTTCTGTTGTTATTATTATTATTATTATTATTATTACTATTATTATTATACATGTTTTATTCAAATGTTAGTTTTTTAAGTCCTTCTTTTTCAAATTTCATTGATTAGCTTTTTTATTTCTATAATTCATTTTTCTATTCATTATATTTAAATTTGTCAGACAGTTGTTTGAAATACAATATATTAATATATATATATATATATATATATATATATATATATATATATATTTATTTAATAACCTTAAAATTACCGAAATTACAGTCCATCTGGCTTATGTTGAACCATGGAAAATAGAGAAAAAGTACTCGTCGCGTAGTAAGTAATCCTTGACTGTCTAATCACAAGCTGTATCATTTCCATGCAACATTCTGCGTGACTAACCCTGACGATATTGAAGCTGTTATTTAAATAAAAGATATTCATCTCAACGTGATTGCTTTTATCATTAAATGCACTTTTGATTTTATTGTAAACATCGCAAATGTGACGTTTACAAAAATTAAAAACATAGTCCTATAAAGCTTGAAAAAATAATCATTCCTTTCAAACGTAGCGTTTTGTTCATTGTTGGTAGACGGCGCTGATATGTATGAATGAATAAGTATATTTATTGGCATAACAGTATCATACATTGAGCTTCAACAATCGCACGGGTCCACAGACCGCACGTGCTTTTGCAATACACAAAAGTATAAGAAATATTAAAACAACAACAACAACCAACAATTAAAATAGTAAACACGTAAATAAAGAGACAAAATATTCAAATACAGCAATTTAAATTTACAACACATTAATGTATCCTATTATAATCGAAAAACGCCCTTAAGAGAAATATATAAAACCACAACACAACAATGACATAAGTATGACATAAAATATATGTATGTAAAACATAATAATCACTTTCGTTTAGCTATTCTAATCCCCCACCCCCCTTTGCTATTATCAGGCTTTTGAGATTTCAGCTGTATTAGCTTAAGTATAAATTTACCTAGCCCGTTTACGTCTTTTGTGCCTGCCAGTAACGTCCAGCATGCCTCTAACTCTATATTCGCGATGGTAAAAGATCGCGGGAAATATTTTTACCTCCATTCCTCCGTACCCTTACATCTTGTCAAGATATGGGTCCACGACTCCTCTTCCTCGCAAATTGGGCAGATTCTTATAACATTCTCATCAGAAATTTTTATGCTCCGCCATGCTGCTTGGCTAATCCACGTGAGTCCTTCTCTAATGAGTTTGGTACCTGTTTTGATGTATTGCTCCATACCCCACTCCGATCTTAGCCCAGATTGTACTTCTAATAAAATCTTCTCCGTGCAATGCGCAATTATTTGCTGTCTGTCAATATCACAGCGGCAGTTCTTAATTTTTCTCCAAATACTCCGTCTGTTTGCCTTCCCCGCCATCCAAATGCATTCCATTCCAATTGTTTCCAATCCTTTCTTGGGTTTCTTGGGAGTTTGAATTGCGAGATACACCGATGGCTGCGGCAGTTCTTTTCATTACCTGTGTAACAGATATTCTTAGTTTACCAGATTTCGATTCTTCGATTCATCAGTGAAGTACCAATACATTAAACATGCAATTTTCCCTGATCAAACTACTATCTCAACCCCAATTTGAAACAATAGGAAGGCCAACAAAATAAACAGGTCCAAACACATTTCATAAATATTTATACGTTTCAATAGACACGCTGAATCTAAATCAGCAGCCATAAAACTGGTCACAACACGTTTCTGATAAAAAAATTACTCAGTAGCGGATAGCTGCACACTGTTTGTGCCAACCCTCCCAGTTTACAGAGTGAAGTAGTGAGAAGTAGGTCATACTTCACCATAATCCAGACATACCAAAGAAACTGAATACCAATGAGAAAAGCAAAACCACCTACAAACAAACTGATTTTAGTTCTAGAAAAGGGAATTCGGAAGTGAAAAACAACTAAATCTGTGATTTCTTTTCTTTGCAGTAAAAATAAATTCTGCGATTTAAAATAAACTCTTCAGTTTTCCACACGACATATTATCTCTATTTTTTTTAGGGTTTCTAGCTTGGCAAAACATGGTTCATTATGAGTTTAAGACGAAGATGTAAAAAAAGTCCAAGAAAGTTTCTGATTAATATAGTTATTTTTTCTTTAATAATTGAAACAGTTTATTCAGAACATGCGTACACATTTACACAGAAGATATCACATTTATTGACTTGTATGCATAGAAATTCTTTGAATCACATTGTTATAAGAAGCGTTGGAAGTTTATTTTATTGCTCTCGCCGCTTCAAGAGTTATAGCCGCATATTATTTAACTGTGAATAAGTAGAGAAAACGCCTTTAATTTCTTGACCTTGAACTGAATATAATAAGATATATAATATTAAGGCGATGCCTGGCAGAGTGGTTAGACAGTTTCCTCTAGGGAGCCCGGTTCGGTCCCAAATGTCCGCATATGGGTTCAATGGTGGACGAAATGACGTCTGGCAGGTTTTATCCAAATCCTCCGGCTTCCACCTCCACTAATTCCACCAAATGATCCATAATCACCTGTTCTATCATCAATTTCGCTTTCATTTCATATCACCCACGACCTCACTCTCATACCTGCTATGGGCCGACTACTCGTTCCAGGTTCTTCATTTTATGGTTCGTGCCGTTGGCTCCCCAAAAGGCTACTGACCCCTACTTGTCAGTCATAGGGGCCTACTACTCAAAAAAGGAATATATATATATATATATATATATATATTCAAATACATTTTAATTGAGATTATTCATATCAAGACTACCTTCTGCCAAAAACCTGAAAAGTCAGAAATGAACATTACCTGCCTTGTTATACCATAGTATGGTATAGTCATACTTGTCGTAACTATCACATTCAGTGTTTGCCCGCCACACACACACACACACACACTCACACACACACACACACACACACACACCCCTTCATGAATGTAGGGACACAAGGAAATAAAGACGTAAATTGATAGAATTCACATGAATGGTGAAACTGGTCATTGAAAAATGAAGATCGTATTAATAATCACTTGAAAGCATTTTGTAAATTTGTCCACTCAAATGATTTGTAAATGATTTTGTTAAGGAGCTTTACATAATGTAAACCCTAGGATCTCATTATAGACACAATGTGAAATAAGCTAATATATAACAATATGTTAGTATACTTAAAAACATCAAGAGTTAATTGTATTCAACATGTATTAATTAGAATATGTATTCAAAATATAATAATGTAATTAATGTTTGTAATATTACTTTGTAATGGGGCATGCAGTTGTTGTCCAATAAATAAAAAATATATACATATCATATAAATATGATACACGCACATTACGCACATACAAAATGCATACATATATTTCATCAGTGATTTACAGAATATTCTTCTTCAGCTTAAAACTTATACTAAAAGTGAAACCAACCATAGAAGAAATTCTAAATGTTATTGTAATACTATCTGGAATGTGTATTATGATATGCTAGATGGACAGTACATAAATTCGTTCCACAGCGATGATATCGATGACAACACTTCTTGCCCCAGAAATCAGGTATAGAACGAATATCTAGTATTTAAAAGATGCTATTATATAAACCTACGTAGTTGGATAGGTACAGTCAAACTGAAAAATTCAATGCCATAACCGGGATTTGAATCATGGATCTCTCGGTCTCTAGCCGGTTGCATTACCAGTGAGCTAATATGGCAACATACCGGTTTAGCATTAAATTTCTCATCTGACTCGTATGTTTCCCGAAAAACCACAAGGTAATCTCAAATTATGGCAACTTAGAATATCGAAGTACTTTAAATCCCAAGTAGCTCAGTGGTAGAGTAACCGGCTAGAGACCGGGAGATCACTGGTTCAAATCCCCGCTATGACGTTGAATTTTTCAGTCTTACTCTACCTCTCCATTTCTAGTCCTACACACGGCTTGTGTGAAAAAAAAAAAGAATTAAATAATAAATAATGTTGCTTTTTAAGAGAAAAAATTATTTGAAATGTGTTCTCATAAGCAATTAACTAATCTTCAAAATACAGACCATTAGATTCTATGGCCTTGAGTCATCTTTCAGCGAGGTTTATTATTCCACGATGGTACCAGTCTCTGGTTTTTGATGCGAAGAATTCGGTAGACCTACTTGCACTGCTTCAATGTTGTCAAAGTTTCTTTCACATAGAAAAGGGGCCAGGGATCAAAAAAGATGGTGCGAGTTCAGGGCTGTATGCTGGGTGTGGTAGCAGTTCGAATCGTACCAATTCCTGAATTTTTACCATGGTTGTTCCTGCAGTATAAGTTCTTGCATTGTCCTGTTGTAATAGAACTCTATTTCGGTTAACTAATGCTGGGTATCTCCATCTCAAAAGTTGATGAACTCGTTCCAGTTGTTGAGAATAAAAATCAGAATCAATCGGCCGCCTGTTTGGAACAAGCTCCCAGTGAATCACAACTTTCAAATTCCACCAGACACACGTTACTTGGGACCGAATCGACTTTTTTTAACAATGACTTTGGCAGGTTGACGGCGATCAAGCCACCGTTTTGAGGCATCAGGGTTTCGGTAATATACCTATTTTTCATCACAAGTGATAATTCTTCTGACAAATCTATCATCCATGTGATTACAGATAAGCTAATGATAGATATCCACTCTACGTTGGGGTGTCAGTTCATGAATTACCGGTCTACAGCTTCTGTATGATTTTCCAAGTGTCTTAATGTGGCGATGCATGCTACCTTTTGATTCACCAAGTTCTTCTGAAATCCTACAGGTACTTTTTTGCAGATGTTCTTGCAAAACTTGGCGTCTATTCTCAATATTCCATACTTTAGGTCTTCCAGAACGTGGTAAATCTTTCGTCTACAATGTTGAAACGTTAAAACCATCGTTGTGCCACACGCTCACTAACGCCTTCTCCTTCCACTTCACATATTCTTCGAGCTGCGGCAGCGGCTTCATTATCTTGTTTCCAGTAGTGCTTTAGAAAGACTTCAAGTTCAAACTTTCTTATATCCATTTTGTGATTGTTTATTAACAAATGAAGACTGATACATGCTCGCAATGTACGCAACTCTAGCCATGGCATTCTTTAAAAAGCATTGCCAAACAAAAAGAAATCCATACATTTTCAAAACACCAAATCAATAAACCGACATTGTTTATGAGACAACCTAATAATTGTAATCAATATATACGAGGGTTATCTCAGAAATCATGGAAACTATCTCATATATTCCGAATATACGATTATTGCAATATATACATTTGAAAACATGTTTCTTACAGCTCGGGATGCCACCACCAGATGACGTGTGAGTGCATTGGTAGCTGTTAGTAGACACATACAAACGTTAGTATCTCAAGGCCTTGTTTCAAGATGGATGTCACTAAAGTTGATGGTTTTCAGCGCCTTTCACAAAGATGTGTGGGAAACCTTGAGGGATTAACTTTGAAAGTCGTCAGCTCGTAAGGGTATTACGCGTGCATACGCGTACTCTTTTGTGCATATGTATTACAAATAAAATAATGAAGTTGTTTATCTTTCAATGTCCCGTATCCCATAATTCCTTTGTACCTTGATCCCAATTTGGTACCAGATTTCGAAGAGCAGCACAGTGACTTTCAATAGTATATCCTGGATTTTGTTTCCTGCAGCTTTATTGGCTAATAAAAAATAGTTGCCTGACTTGTGAAATGTCCCCGTGTATATATGTTGAGTTTGTACAGTTTTATGAAGCTAATAAAATGAAATATCTTGAAAAACGCCAAAATCAAAGCATTAATATTGTTCATTCTAATTTATTTGGCCAGTTCCGTATTTTTCTCTGTTTCTTCTACAAACTTAGTACGAAGCTTATATTTTTCACTTCATGTTAATAAAGCAAAACATTAACAGAAATGCTTTCATTATACATGTCGCTGTAGGTAAAATGAGAATTTAGGAGGCCGAGACAATATAATATATAATATATAAATGGATCTTTGTAGTTGTAGAAAATATTGTTAGGTAAACCGATGTTTTCATCATTATTTAAATAGATTTTCCATTAATGTTTAATTATTTTGGGAGAATAGGTATTGTTTCTTTATACTATATTATCCCCTTAAAAACCAATCCATTTTAATTAAAATTCCACATTGTTTCCGTAATGCCACAAGAAATAACTGAATATTCATCACTTACAAAAATCATATTACTGAGAAATAAAACCATAAATTAAGAAGACCTTGTAAATGGCTGTCATAATACTTTTTGAACAAATTATATTTTTAAAGTGATGCTTTTTGTGAAGTAAGCATTATTCTATATCTTAAAGCTTACCTGCTATAAAAATTATACAACATTCCTTCCCATTGAAGAGAACTTCACAGCTTACTCAAGAAACTAATTATATATGATTATATAAATATCTTGAATGTGCATATGATATTTTAATGAAAAAAGTTAGATTACTTTTGAAACGAGAAGGATATTTGCAAGGATACTGAACGCAAATACGATATTTTGTTTTAATTTATTTTGAATGTTACACATTTGAAAGATACCTACAAATTAACTCTATACATTTATTATTTAATTTTGTTTGTTTAGTGATATTAGTATTATTGTTTTCAATTTTTTAAAACATGTTATTGTTTCTGATTTTCCGCCTAATTCCCTGATGACGTGGTTCCACGAGTTTGCAAATAATATGTTTTGGGAGTTACAACAAAGTTTATGAGGTCAAATAACACAATGAACCGTAAATGTTTCAATATGCAGTACGTTAAAATGTGTAAAGAATCAAAACTATTGCAAAAACAATTGCATTTAATTACAGGTACTTTAATTTTCTGTGTATGGATTTATCCTCAAAACAGCATTCACAATTCAAACAAAAATTGAAGGGAACTTCTAACACTATTTATAAATGTCTGACAGGTACCACTCACACGAGTTTTCCTACACATTCTGCAACAAAATAATCCTACAAACGCTTCTTATTCTATCTAGTTAATGCTAATCTAGGAGAACTGTTTTATTACATAATTCCTTGCAGGCGCAAGAAAAACAAGAACATTTATTATGTTTAAATGATAGTCAATACATTTAAGAGTGGATCCCTACGTGATGACTATGGAATTTGGTTCTCATTCATGACTAGGAACAAAAAGTAAAAAAATGACAATTTCCCATTTGTGAAAAGTATTATAAGGATAAGTTAAACCAATAACAAGGAATCGGAATTGGTGAATCCGCAACGATGCATTTAACATTAATTGTGTGCTTTATCGCGATGTACATTATTTGTGTAGTACCATTCTTTCCTATCCATTACGTCTTGTCAGTTAATGTGACATATATTTCATTAGGCATAAACATATCTTAATATAAAGCATTTTAATAAAATATCTATAGAGCTATTTTTGAGATAATCAACATTTTTGAAAATTTTTTCATACAAAAGGCAGTTTTGGAAGGAGTTATTTCTTCAAAACCTTTGTATCCCATCTTTGGAAGATGCTGAACTTAAGTATCAATTTAATTGTTTTTTTCATTTACGCCGTTTGTAAGATAGGAGTTGAATAGGTAGAGTCACACTGAAGATTTTAATTAAATATCAAGTCTGGTATTTAACGGAATTTTCGTTTTTGATTTGCGCAGATTACGGACGGCAATATGGGCTTTTCTGAAATTGCTGTTTTTGAGTCAGGGTCCTCAAAACAAATATTACTAGTGAAATCTCGGTACCAAAGTTTTGGGTGGAATGCAATAACTCTCTACCTACCATGTACATTGTATGGGGTTGAGAAAGTAGAAAGTAAGACATGCTTTTTAATAGTAATTCTAGAGATTCTTAAAGCCAATTTTGAGAAATGAAACAATTACGACAAATTTAGGTGTAAATGATGGCCAAGTGTTTGTTAAAAGTAATTGTAGTTCGATGTTTATACACCCTTCTGTATATGGGTGCTGCTCAATATCTCTCTCTCTCTCTCTCTCTCTCTCGCGCGCGCGCGCACACACACACACACGTACACACTACCGCTAGCAAGTGTGTAATTACCACAAATACTTGCTCTCGATGGTATAATATGCTAATGGCACCATCTTATTAGTCAGGCTAGAAACTGGACCTTAAAGCTGACGGAGTGTTTCAAATGGCATATCGTAGTATTCTGTGGTACCACCGAAGGGAAACTTCTGATGACGATGCTTTTACTTGCTTTTCTTCTTTATCTAGATTTACTTGCTCCGTGGTTCTTATCTCTTATACTTGTCCTTATCCTCTTTCTCTTCTTCCACTTTTACTATGCTTCCATAAAGCGCAGAATCTCATACGGAAGAGGAAGTATTACAACTGATACACTTTGTCTTAAAAATAGAGTAAAAACACAGCTTAAGATAGGTGTTAAGAAGGCTACTTCAGTCACTCAAAGCATTTGGCAGTTGTTTCACAATTGGTAAGAGTATTTAACAATGACGAAGACAATGATGACGATATGATAACAATAGCAATAACAATAACTGTGTAGTAACAATATAGGAATAAGATTCTTAAACTCAAGCTAAAAATTTATACTAAAAACTATCTAGAAAATAAGAATAGTAATTGATAGCAAAATACTAGAAGCCCAACAGAAAAGGAAGATGAAGCGGTATTTTGCCGTATAAATTGATGTTAATAAGCAATAAGTATACCAAAAACAGACGATATATTATTATAATTAATTTTGTCATACAAAAGAAGAAATGTAGGTTAACAAGAAATGCCATGTGACGCCATCACCAAAAAGATAGTTGCATTTGATATAATTCTAAATTGTGCCTTTCACAGACTGTGTTAGCGCAATGATTCTGTAATATTTGCCACAATAGGTAAAACAAATAGTGCTAGAATATAAAGAATGCTTGATAAACAATAATATTATAACAAATATGGATACAAAAGGAACGAACGGCCAAGAAACATATGAATTTAATTTGCAAAATTGGGAGTGCACGAAATTTAAATCTGCGACACCGAAATAGAAAAACATTGTAAATAAAATAATATAAAGAATATGACTGTACACAATGCATTGTTACGTAATAATTGTAAAATACTTCTGATATACGTTCACACGAGAAGCTTTATAATATGCTATATACGAGGCCGGATCAAAGGTAACAGCAAACCAACATGTTTGAGAATATTTTTAAAGGGTATTTTGGGGAGGAATTTTCCTTCATGTGTCATATTAAAAGATACTTAACTTAAATATTAAGTCTGGTGTGTGTATGTTTTCGTTTTTGAGTTTTGATGTTCACAGATGCAGAAACATAGACAGTCTGGTATTTAACCAGCTTTTCCTTTATGAGATTTGATGTTCACAAATGCAGAAACATAGACAGACACGCACTAATGAACGTTTTTCTAAGAATGCTCCGTTTATTAGAAGAGAAATGTTATACCTTCAACACCTTTTATATACATTGTTTATTGGAGAGGGAATAAAACTTACTTCCAACATTTTATTGGAAACGGAGAGTAGCATCAGCAACAACAGCACCTCATGGTTTATGACATCAGTCCAATGTGGAGACTGTGATTCCCATTTCTACTTCCTTTCATTTTTGATGTTCTAACAAAGGATAGGTCAAGAGCTTGCATGTTTTGGAGACCACTCCAGACTTCTTGGGCTTGGAAAGCGAGGACCACCACAGATCGGTGACGGAAGCCCACTGCTCAACAAATCAGAAACGAGGTTACATGGCCCTCGAGGGAAATTTCCGAAATTAACCCCTTTCTTCTCGGGGTTACCACTGCCGCTCCCATTTTCTGAGAGTGAACACTTTCCCCTTTTTTCTGTGCTGCCGTGTTAGACTGGAGCGTCGAACGGATTTCTGCACGGCGTCAGCGCATTCCTGCACCCCAACCCCTCCGTTATCAGCAAGAGGTACTCCAACTCCTTTGTTAACTCCCTCTCTCTATGATCTCTCCTCCTTCACTTTACATTTCTATTCCCCTATCTCCCACAAAGACTCAGCCAAGCATTTAACATTCAAATAGTTGAGTTCAGACATGGAAACCATTTACTAACCTCATTCTACACTCTGTGCTTAGTCGGACACTTTTCTCTTTTGCTTCCACATTCCCTTTTCTCATTAGTTTTCCTGCACTACTTCAGAAAACTGCAGGGAATTTATAAGTCCATCAAGTGCTAAATTAACACGTGGGGTGCATAATGACCCTTAGCTTTTAGCTTCGAGAGAGCGCGCAAATTAAACTAACAGTCTGTTGTAAAATGTTTTCGCAAACGATTGAATTTGTTTCCGGCCAGCTGTTGGTGTTCTGCTCAAAAGAGTGTGATGCACACGTGTGACAGATGAATACGGGGCAAATTAGCCGCCGACACAGCCTCACAAACGATGACTATATAACGACAACAATAACAATTAAATACATACATTAATTAATAATAATAACAATAAATGCGGAAGATGAAGAGAAAATAGGAACTGAAAAAGAAACATTTAAGGAAGTAAACCTGTCCAAAAATGTTGTGATAACAGTTATTGTGTAAATAAGAAATGAATGTGCGAGGAAAGAAAAGTAATTGACGTGTTAAATTCTGTTCTATGGAGACAAGTTATTTGTTACACACAAGAGTAGGACATTTAGCTTTGCTTTCTCCATCAGAAATGTGCAATATAAGCATACATAGTAGGTATTCCACCCAAAATTTCGATTAACACATTTCACTGGAAAGATATGCTTTCAGACCCCCTGAATAAATATAAAGGCCAGTGTGTGCTGCGCGCATGCGTGTGGACAGCATAGTTCAAAAACAAAAAACCCGCTAAATACCAAACTTGATAATGAACTTCACTAAACCCTAGTATGAGATAAGAAGATTTTCAAAAAAATGCTCCCCATCACAAAACGTGATACAAAAATGTTGAAAAATGTTATTTTCTCAAAGCCTACTGATTTTGATTAAAATACGGTATGTTAAAGAAATGCAAAGCAAATAAAACGCATATCTTGAACTTCCTGCAAATAGTCTGTGATGTCATCTTCATTCTAAAGTACTTTTGTAAGAGACAGACAAAAATTTACCACAAAAAATAAAGAGCTTGCCAGAACTCACAGCTCATGTCATTTATCATTTTGTTATGGAGCTAACCATTTCTGATATATTCCTTGTTATTGGTTTTCATTTTGAAATATTTTAATTTCCTAATAGGAAGTCGTCTGTGTTTTCTTTGTTTGAATTGGGTGGTGGGAGATGAATTGAGTAAAATAAAACAAAGGCCTTCCTCCTATAAAAAGAGCTTTTGCTCAAAATTCAACTTTTACTCCTGACTATGCTAAGATGAGAATTTTTATGGCAAATGCACAGTGACCACTATTAAGACAGATGACTATCGCTTCAGTATAGCGTATTCTTCTAGTTTCCTTTACTTTTAAGGAACTAAGCTGCCAATGTTTATCTCGAGTGACATGGAGTAGAAAGAGTAATAATATTTTGTGAAAAGTCTGTTTGCAAAGATGGGTAGGGAACCATTCTGCGACGTAGTCGAAATAAAAAAAAATATGACGTGTTAAACTCACGTGATTTTTTCTAGCTGTTCTAGAAACAAAGTTCTTGCAAAGGATTATTCTTCCTTCTACACCATGTTAATAGGAATACACATTAGCAGAATGTTCTTATTACTTAGTTCCTTATAAGTAGAAGAGAATAAAGGGAATGCACTAAGATAAAGCGATAGTCAAATGTTTTAAAAGCTTCATTGCAAATTGCTTCTTAGCTTAGTCTGGAGTATAATAAAATAAAATGGGACTCTTCCTGCCTGAGAAAAGTATAAGTGCTTTACAATTGAAGCCAATAACAAGGTCTATCTCGGAAATGGTTACCTCCACAACAAAAATGTAACGGACATATATTTGTGTTTTGACGAGATCTATATATATATATCGTGTAGTAAAGTTTTATGTATGTCTTGCGGATTAGTAGTTAAGCAAGTTTCGGCAAAATTCATCCAGAACAAAGAGGTCTTCAGAGGCTACCCCCAGAAAATTCAAGATATAAATTTTATTTGGGAAGTAATTATCTTTAAAATACACATTTTAATCAAAATCATTAGAGCCATTTTTGAGAAAATCAATGTTTACGAAAATGTTTCCAATTAAGAGTAGTTTATCGTGGGGGATTTTCTTGAAGATATTCGTGTCACATCCTTGGAAGATACTAAACCGAAATACCAAGCTTGGAATTAAACGGTCTATGGGCTATGCTTCCACAGACCTTTTTCTAAACATCTGACGTGTTCCATTCACATGACTTTATTGTTAAGAAACTATTCTGCTATCTACTTCACGCTAATCGAGATAAACATTAGTAGATGTGTATTGTAAGTAGAAGGGAAGTAAGAGAATACAATAGGCTAAAAAGATAGTCAAATCTAATAAAAGCTGGTTACCACGTGTATGAAACCCATTTCTCTGCATTGCCGGAAGCTACAAATTCCTTTACGTGAAATCTTAAAAGTATTTTAAAACTGAAAAAATAAACAGGAGTCTCTAAGAATGGTCAACCCCGCGAAAAAAGTATATATGACATAAATTGAGTATTTCAACGAGATATACATATCTTGTGTAGTAAGTTTTTGTCTATCACTTGCGGTTTACTAGCTATGCAGAATCCAGCAAAAGTCATCCAGAATAAAGAGGCCCAGAAAATTCGAAATATACATTTTATTTGTCGTGTAAATGTACGGTATTTTAATTAATATCCATAGAGTCAATTTTGAGAAAATCAATATGTTCGAAATTTTTTCCATGTAAAGGGTAGTTTTCGTTGAGGAGATTTTCCTCAAAATCTTCGTGTCGCATGCTTGGAAAATACTAAACCTATATACCAAGTTTGATATTTTACCGACTATTCGTTTTTGAGTTAGTGTACACAGACACACGGACAAACTGACACATGAATACAAGCAAATGGACCTTTTACCAAAAATGCTTTTTTTGGACCCTAAAATGTCTATTTCCGGTCAAATCTCGGTATCGAATTTTTGAGTGGAATGCAATATTTTTTCTACGTACTATATACATAGTATGTATTGAAAAAGTAAAAATGTTTTTTTCGGACTCAGGGACCATTCAGGGAAAACTCGACATTGGTTTTTGGGTGGAATACAGCACTTTCTCTATCCACTATGTACATTGTACATACGCGGCTAAAGAAAGTAATATGTTATTTAATTCCATACACATGTATATTTTAGAATTAGAGTTGAAAAACAACAAAGTTGTCACTAGGTTTTTGAAAAGTTCATTGTAAAATGTGTACTGTCTAATTTACTTTTAAACGACGCCTTTTTATACAACCCAAACTCAAAATGTTTGTACTCTTCTTTAATGAATTTTTGTTCCTTAGAAAGCGGCAAGATCACGTGTTCTGAGGGCCCACATTCTCCCATTCATCGTCGGAGTTTTTTATTAACGGACTAATAAATTTTCCTCCTAACCTTTACTCTCTATTCGCTTAGGTAGGGAAAATGCTTTCACAGGCAGTGATTAAATGCTTTTTCTTTGCGCGAATACCAAGCTGTTACATTTTTCCGTTACTGTGCCAATTAAGGGATATAGGAAAATGCGTAGCTTTACCTGTGAAAACACTGACACCAACTTTGGAGCGAATATTTTTCGCTTTCCTTATTTCTTAAAGGTATTCACAGCGTTGTATATAAAAGGCAAAGTGTAATTAATTCCGTTAATGCAAGCTGAACCAAAATATGTTGTGCATTCGACTAAAGAGGCAAAATGCTAAGGCCGTAAAAACACGAAGTAAAATGAAGGTATAATATATTGGAATGTACCAGAAGAAATACAGGGAAAAGTGTGATACCGAAAAATCGCATAATTTTCTCCGCTTACATAAGAGATGACATATATTGAATTCCGAATGTGGAATCCGGCTGAAAAATTAAATGACGTTGCCAAGAGTAGTAGTTGAGTGGCTAAACCGCTCACCTCCCATCTGATTGGACTAGATTCGAACCCAAGCGCCCGCATGTGGTATTTGTGGTGGACGAAGCGACGTCTTGGCGGGTTATCTCCGGGTCCTCCGGTTTCACCGGCCACGCATTCCACAAATTGCTCTATCATCATAATTTCGCCAGCATTTCGTATCATCCTCTTCCTCGCAGTTATACCTGGCTACGGGCCAACCCCTCGTAACAGGTTCTCCATTCTGTGGTTTCGTGCCGTTGGCTCCCCAACAGGCTTCTCACCCCTAGGCATCCTTTTTCTTGTAAGTTCTAGGGGCAGGTGTCAGTCCTAAATATGGGGAGGGTAAGTCAAATACGAAAAAAAAATCTCAAATTATTTGGCGTATATACAAAATAGTCTGATGTTTTCCATTCATATGACCTTCTCTATTTTTTCAGCAAACAAAGCATTCTAACTAAATAATATTGTTTAATTACATCATGCTATGACATTCTCTATCTGTTCTGAAAACAAACTATTCTTGCAGAAAGTTATTATTTTATCTCTATAATTATAATCAAGATAAAAATTATAAGAAATTATCTTACTATTTAGTTCCTTATGAGAAGAAGGGAAACAAAGATATACAAAGCGAAAATAAAACCTTTTTAAAGTATTCGCTATGCAATTGTCATTGAATTCAAATCTCTTTCCATGGTTAGTACTAAAACAAAGGAGATACGAAACGGACAAGAGCTTCCCGTTTGAGAAAACTATCTTAAAATTCAAACCAATAGCAACGAATATCTCTGAAACGATTGACTCTGCAGATAAAATGTATGTGAATGAATTGTGTGTCTTAGCGAGATCTAGACCTTTTGTGTAGTACATCTTTTGTCACTTTCTTATGGTTTACATGTTTTGCAAAAGTCATCCAGAATGAATATGTCTTCAGAGACTATTTACCAGAAAGTTCAAGATATACACTTTATTTGCCATGTAGCCTTTTTAATGTGCAGTATTTTAATCATAATCGTTAACGCTATTTTTGAAAAAATAAAATGCATTTGAAAATTTTACAATTTAAAGGGTAGTTTGGGTAAGGGAAATTTCTTTGAAAACCTTCCTTTCGCATCCTTAAAATATATTGAACGTAAATACAAAATTTGGCATTTAACGGACTTTTCGTTTTTTAGTTATTCTGTTCATACACACACACATACACACACAAAGACACATTACAAGTACACGTGGATATTTTACTATACTAAAAGTGTTTTTTTCTCAGAGGAACTCAAAACATACATACTCGGTGAAATATCGACACTGATTTTTTGGCGGAATACAATACCTTCTCTATCTACTTTGTACACAGTACATGCAGAGAAAATATAAATAACACCCAGTTGCGGAATTTAATCCTTCCGGCATGAAGACAGAACAGACCTCGGGAGAAATGGAGTGAAAGTAATGCGCTGTAAAGTGGAAAAGCCTGTATAAGAAATAATTATTTCAATACATAAAGCAAACACGTTTGACTTCTCAAACTATTATTTGGTATTATATATTATTGTTATTATTATTAATAATTATTATTGTTATTATTATTAATTATTGTTATTATTACACATAAACTCTATGCCTTTGTATGATATTTTATTTTTCTTTCAGACTCTCTTTCCCTCCCTCCCTCTCTCTCTCTCTCTCATGATTTAGCAGTTATGCAAGTCATTCACAATTAAGAGAGCTCCAGAGGCTATTCCCAGAAAATTAAAGATATGAACTTCATTTGTAATGAAAAGTTCTTAATTATGTGGCATTTTAATTAAATTCCTTACAGCCACATAATAAGTTCAGAACTGAGAAAAACGTCACGTAAATGGTAGTTTTTTGGTTGAATGAATTTTTAAGAAATTCTCATGTTGGGAGATACTGAACTTAAGTACCGGATTTGGTACTTAAATATTCATTTTTGGGTTTTACTGCTCACAGTCAGAGACAGACACGCACACGCATACCACATACAGATAGGCACACACATGCATACACACATACGGAAACACACACATAACACGCACATAAACATTTTTTCTAAAAAATGATTTTTATTTTGGGTGCGAACATTTTTAAACTTTTTTCGTTGGAATGGTTCATCTGCGCAATCTGTAGGTAAGTTATAGGTACGAATATAAAGAAGCAATTATGTTTTAAAATTTATCAATTTGCTGTAGTAAATCAGGCATCTTTGAAAGGTACGAGATGAAAATAAAAGAAACACTTGCAATTCCAAGGAGTCTTTGATTGGAAACATGTTCTTTATTTTAGGCTAAAAATATTTTAATAATAAAATTAATAAAGGTAAGAGTTACATAATTATTGTACTTTGATTTGGGTCTATCGATTTTGGTTTAATAAATCCAACTCATGAAATTATAATTTTAGTTCATTTCATTTGTTACAGTGTTACTTTGTATCTTATATGTAATATTGCATTTTCTAAAAAAATTATTTTAAAATTTTGATTGAAAGCTAACTAATCATAATTTTATATACTTAATTCTAAATATATGCAAAAAGATATTCTTATTTGAATTTTGTCATGTTTTCTGTTCTTGTAACAATTTTAAAATGAACAAAGATGCAAAAAAGTAATCACAGAAATAGTGTAAGTAGATCTCATTGAATTAATTACTAAGTTTATTTGTATTATGTTAACATTTATTTAATAGCAATATTGCAATAATAAACATTTTCTTTTGTAGATACTTTCCAAAACACCTATACTTAAAAAATAAATATCAAATTCTGTCCTAAAATATACACGATTTAAAATTGTATTAGTGGGGAAACAAACATTTAAACTCGAATTTACAATGACTTGTGGATAGCAATGCTACTTTAGTATACGGGGCATACACATACGGTAATAATAGCAGTCAAAAGCACCTCCAGCTTATCATCAATCATCAGCACGGCACATACCTTAAAAACCGTTTCCACAATATCGTGAATAAGGTTCACCGTGATCAGGCGGCGGTTAAATCTCTAGAGCAAATGATGCTTGAAACGTGATTTATAAGGTTCCTGCACGTCATATACACATAAATAACATACTTATGCAACAGTAATATTTCATTCTAAAGACGCGGCAAAATAACAAAGCTATTTGTCCTGACGCTAAGGAGAATCTAAAGTTTGGTGCTAACTTATATCGCGCTCATAAACAACTGCATGTTCTGTAATGAATGCTACGGTATACTTCGGGTATAAGAAATCAAAGCAGATTTTCCGATAGTTTTAGGTGTGTTTTCTACTCCGGAACATATAATAGCATTGTTTTTGTACGTATTTCCATCCTCACGTATGAAACCCTAATTATTGATGTAGTATTATGTATAGATTTGGTTGAATTCACTAAAAGAACAACAACAAAAAACAAAAAAAAAGTTAGTAGTATAAATACCGCAATGAAATACACTTATTGAAATTCAGTAGAAAGTCTCTCTCTATCTCTCCAGCCCTAATAACGTGATACCAGATTTACCATAAGTCTCTACTACCACAACAATGCCACTGGTACTGCAAGGAGAGTAGTGGTTAGCTAACGTTAAGGGATTCCTTGTTTTATGAAACTCCGCTACAGAACTTATACTTTTAGTTTACTTTCTCTACATGGTATAGAAGGTATGGCACTCCACTCAAAACTTCGATACTGAGATAACACCGGAAGTATAAGTTTTAGAGTCCCATGTTTCCAATAAAAACAGTTTTAGAAAAAGGCCCGTGTGTGTATATGTACACGATAATTCAAAAACGAAAAGTTTGTAAAATACAAAAACATGGTGTTAATCCTTAACATCTTCCAAAGATGCGACTAGAAGATTTTGAACTACCTCTTAGAAGGAAAAAACATTAGAAGGAAAAAACATTTCCTCAAAAACGGTTCCAGCGATTTTGGTTAAAATATTAAATATATTTACGTGGAAAGCAAAATGTATATCATGAATTTTTTGGGAACAGCCTCTGAAGACCTCTTCATTCTGGATGAAGATCGTAAGAGATAGACAAAAATTTGTTGCGCAAAAATTTAGATCTGATTAAAACATACAGTTTATGCCATGTACATTTTTTCGTAGAGTTGACCATTTTCGAGATATTCCTTATTATTGGTTTCAGTTTTAAAATACTTAACATTTTCTAATACAGGAATTTGTCAATTCCTAGCCATAAAAATAAACAAACTAAAACAAAACAAAACAAAAAACGAATTTGAGTCACATAGCAACAGTTTTTAAAAGAGTTGGCTATCGTTTTAAGCTAGTGTACTCCCTTATTTGCCTTCTAGCTATTAGAAAACAATTAATATGACTATTTTGCTGTCTTCTGTTTATCTTGCTTAGCACGAAGTTGAGAGCAAATTCAGCTTATATAAGAATAATCTGTAACGATATAGCTGGAAATAGTCATGAGAGTAGAACATCAGATTTTTACTTTTCCAACATACAGTTTTACCACAACAGTGAACACTTTGGGATACAATCGCTGCGAATACTGTATTTTAGAGGCATATTAGCAATCTTGAGGATGGAGACAAGGAACTGATAAGTACAACAGAAGCAAGAAAAATATCGAAATACTACGAGAGGATTGTAGGTAGAGTTAAAGGGAAAAAAAAAAACCCTTTTGCAGTGGGAAAAGAAGTTTATTTTACTGTCTTTAACTTGTAATACTAAATGCAATATTTGTAAATTTAACAAGTCCTTGTTGTTTAATAAATTTGTTAAGAGAATAATTACAAAATGATTGTAAAAAGTACAAGAGACTATACAAGATGCTCGTGGTTAGGACAAAATATGTTCGTATTCAAGAACAATCTAGAAGCCATCCAAGCAATATATTTTTAATAAGCAACTGCTCTTTACTCCTTTACCTGAAAACTGGGATAGTTTGCTGATAACGAACAAACAGAAGCCAGTTTGTTTTAATGACACGTGCTAACCAAGAAGATGCAAGTATTGGTCAGTAGACACTAATGTTTCACGCGCTGCCTAATCTCAAAATAATGCAATGTTCAATGTGACTTAAAATATACCCAAAATACTTTCTAAATTGGCACATTAAACCTTAGATTTCCTCAAGTGTAAGTTATACGACGTTATTCGGTCGGTGTAGTTTCCAATTAGCTTGAGTCTACGATTAGGGCATTGTTTATTTTTTTTCTGGGTTTTAATATATAACGCTCTTTGTCTCAGATTCTATTCTGCAAATCACTATTGGAATACTAGTTTTGGAATACGAAATATAATATCTTTGACTAGACCGCTTAGTAATCTAATGTAAAAGAGAACAATCATTTAAAAAGCCTGCTTATGGAAATAAATAAGAACAAGCAAAAGTTCATCCTGCGCTGTCACATCTTATGCCTGGTAATGCAATCTATGTTTTCGGGAAGCTTATTATTTATAATGAAATAAATTAGAGGATTCGAGCTACACACCCGTCACTAAATGTTAAGCCATCGATTCATTGCCCTAAGAAGCTTATGCCCATCCTTTCTTGCATGTCGAATAATTCTGCAAATAATTTCACAGAATTACTCTACAAATTAAATATCAGAAGCGTTCTGCTATTTCCAATGGGAGAAATCTAATACGATCAGCCTTTTCTGGGCCGAAGTTTATCATTAATAACGACAATTCAATAATCCCTAAAAATTGATTTGTTACACTCACATGACTTTCTCTAGCTGTAATACAAACAAGCTTTTATTACCAAAGATTATTCTTATATATATCATGTTAATCAAGATAAACATAACCAGGTCTTACTACTTGGTTCTTTTTAAGCAGAAGGGAAATCAGGGAATGCAGTAGGCTAGAGTGAGTGTCAAATCTTTTAAGAATCAGTCGCAAAATTATACAGTTGAAATTCGATTCTCTTTGCTTGCTAGGGGTAAATAAAAGAGAGTCTAAAGAAACATGTCTTCCCGTTTGAGAGAAGTTTATCTTAAAACGGCACCTCGGAAAATCTCAAAAATGGTTAACGCTATCTCTAACGGTTAAGATATTCTTGAAAATCTTTTTGTCGCATTCTTGGAAGATATTGAACTCAAATGCCAAATTTGATTTAACTGATCATCTGATTCATTGATCTCGGTAAGCCATCAAGGCAATATTATATCCACAAGATGATATGCCCTAAAGGCGAATTGCATATAACAAGCGCTCAAGTTAAAGGTATTTAGAATGTCACAATTGGTCCTTAAGGTATATTTTGGATATGGCAAACTCTGTTGAAGATTTTCCAGAATATAATCAAGATTGTTTTCTAGTAATCTGTGGTGACTTCATGTAATAGCAATTCCTGACAAGATTAGTATTATTAAGTAGAGATACTTAAAAGACATTAAAGATGATAATTCTTAGCGGTGGTCATAAGGAACCACTACCAATTTCACCGTAATAGCTCAGGAGCAAATGTGTCGGCTGGCCCAGTGGTAGGACGCCTGGCTGCTGTGCTCGTGATCCCGGGTTCCAATCTTGGTTTGGGGTACGGATTTTTCTCTATCCCAGATTCTTCGCCATCTTCCCTAGAATCTTCAAGTATGAATGTGAGCGTGAATCTGTGTATGATATAATGAATAAAAGCAAAGAAAATAGAATTCCAACGATAGCAAACAGTACACAAATTAACCTCATTGCTTAAAGGCAATATTTTTCACAAGAAAATGCCACCGATAGGACCATGCAGTTAAATGCAACATTAATAAAAAAAAACCGTTAAATCGGCATGAAAATTGATGTTTCGGGGTTCGAGGGCTACGAATATAGCATTTATTAAATGTTTACTTTCTGTATTATTTAAATAAATAGGAGTAGTATTTATTCGACTCAAAAATTCTCGGCCGATATTACACAGGAAATTTAGACATTTTGAGACCCCTGAATCGAGAGAAGCGATCGCTATAGCGATTTTTTTTATAATCACATTATCGAAATATTTTATATAGGATAGTTGAGATATGGGAAGTATCTTGAAAGTCCTCGAATCGTATGCCAAACTGCTAAGTTTAGTTTTTAATCGACTTTTATTTTTTGAGTAATGCTGTTCACACACTGTTGTTTTCTACAAAGTGTTTTGTTCAGGAAGCCTCAAAACATGGATTTGTTATTAAATCACGTTATAGCATTGTTTGGTGGACAATATTTGCTCTACTCTGTCTAAGAACGCGGCGGAGACAGTAAAATTGAATGAAGGTAGGCTGTCTTAAGTTTCCGATTCTTTGTTGTGGTCTGTGAAAGGAATGTGCGTGGCAAAGAAGCATGGACCTCAAATATTTTCAGCTACGCTACGGCATTCCTGGAAGCCGAGATCCCACCCTCCCTAGGGCATGTGCACTTAATGGTTATCACTAGAGACTGACAAAATATGAAATTTCACGTTCTCAGCTATGCCTGCAGAGCATGTATGGAAGAAAAACTCTGATGTGTTACATTCACATGACTTTCTTAATATATCTGTAGCAATTTATTGTTAAAAACTTAGTCTCCTATTTACTTCATACCAATCGAGATAAATATTAGCAGAAACTGTCTTATTACTTGCTTCCAAGTAAATAACAGGGAAATAACGGGATACACTAAGCTAAAGCGACAGTCAACTCTTTTAAAAGCTGGTTGCCATGTGGTTGAAATCAGTTTCTTTGCATGCTCAGGAGTTTACAAATTGCAATGAGCCAAGTATTTTAAAACTTAAACCAATACCAAGGAATATCTTGGAAAAGGTCAACTCTACAAAAAAAAGTCATATGACATAAATGGTGTATTTTAATGATATCTACATTTTTGTGTAGCAAGTTTATGTCTACCTCTTATGGTTTACCAGTTATACAAAATTCAGCAAAATGTATCCAAAATAAAGAGGTCTTTAGAGGCTATTTACAGAAAATTCACAATATACTTTTTATGTGTAATGTAAATATCTTTAATGCACATTGTTTTAATTAAAATCATTGGAGCCATTTTTGAGAATATAAAAATGTTGGAATAGTAGTTTTCCTTGTAAAGGGTAGTTTGGGGTGGAAGGATTTTGTTCAGGACCTTTGTATCGTATCCTTGGAAGATGCTAAATTTAAATACCAAGTTTGGTATTTTACAGACTTTTCGCTTTTTATTTATGGTGTTCCCAGACACACGGACATACGCACACATGCGCACGCGGACCTTTTTTTTTTTTTTTTTTTTTGGATACAGGAGACCATAAAATGTGTAATTCCGTTGAAATTTCGGTATCGAATTTATGGGTGACAATATCTGTGGCTATATTGGCACCTTTAACTTGTAAAACCATTCGTTGATTGTGGATTATTAAAGTTAGGTTAATCATTTCTATCTTCTAACACATTCATATTCATTCTTAATGGATACCTAATTCCACAGTCTGTAGTGGAGAGGGAATGGTTCCGGTTAAAGAAGTATCAGATTAAAAGGATGTATCCTGTCTTAAGATGTCGGTGGGAGATTATGGAAGCTGTCTTGAGATCTAGGACCTCTGTAGCAATGATTGACAAATACAGATTACGGTAAATAGCTTAATACTGGAATCCGCCCCGTGTAATAGTTCTGTTTTGTAGTCTGGTTTTTAATTCGCCATTGTTGACGAACGTACGGTTAATTTACATATAGTGGTATATAGAGGGATTAGATAGGAAATGCCGTATCCTTAAGCATTATGTTTGGTGGAGCATGTGCTTTCCAAGCGGTCATATTTAGACACTCATTTTTTTTAGATGAGTATGCCTTGTGTGGTTAAATGTTCAATTAAGCAGTAAATTTAGACTATAAGTTTTAAACCAGTATAATGGTCAATACGTGGATGGTGTTTGGTTGCAGTTTTCTTACAATTTGGTTTTAGTCGAATAGCAGAAGCCAAACCAAGAAAAGGGAAATGTGTCTCAAAACATTGGTTAAGGTACTTATTTAGGTGATCTTTGGTGGTACACTTACTGAAATATTTCAATATAAATTATTTAAATAATTTTCGGTAGTATACTTAGTGAAACATGTTATCAATTATCAACAGAACCATTATGTATTGCTTATTATATTAGACTTCCTACTCGGAAAGACAGTTGAGAAGCAGCCAAAATTGGTAACCCACTCCGGTTTATAAGAAATGTCTTGCTAATTCGCCCATTTAGCAGCTATCGCGAGAAATAATTAGTATCAAATTATGTGCTTATTATACCAGAACCGCGAGAAATTGGTTCCTCGGACTAGGAATAGAATACATGCAGTTCACAGTGAAAGCCCTTAAAATCTTTGGGATATTCCCTGAAACCTGCCACCCTTTTTTGGTGTGCACATAAAAATGTTTCCAAATCTTTTGCAAACATATGTGTATGTGTTTAGGTATATATGACTGACTCATACATACCTATATTCAGGGTCGTTATTTAGTGCACTCAAAAGAGGAATTAGAGTAGACTAGCTTTATAAGTTCATGTAGTGGAATTAATGGCCATAGGCATGAGAAACATAACAATAAGGTTTGGTCAAAATCTGATATTTTGCCCTCCGATAGTTTCACACCAAGAGATTAGAACAAAATTAATTTATACATTTTCCGCAATGTTTACCAATTTATCCAATTTATATATACCAATACCAATTATCAATAATAATACCAATTTATCAATAATAAACAGACCGAAAAACGTGATTGTATTAAATATTCCTTCAACTACAAATTTCTACTCTTCCTTTGTTTTTTACTTCAAAAACCTGGGAAAACAATTAATTTGACAGATGTTGCGTATGGTGTAAATGATAGTGTGTAGTGCCAAAAGATGGCGGCTGGACACAAAATGTGCTTCAGCTGAGCGCTAGCATTTCTGTCCTGTGGGTTGATCAAGTGAATATTTCAGATCTCTTCATTTTATTTATCGTATTTATGGCATAGATGGATACAGAATTCTGAAGGTTACAGAATAATGTGTCTAGCCGCCCTACTTGGCAAACAGAGGTCCGGGAAAGAAAAAAATTTACAATTCCGACCTAATATGTCTTGTATAGAACAATATTCATTATTTATTTTATTTTCAATTTTAAAAGTTTGGTGTCGCAGCTTTAATTCCCTCAAACATCCGGTTTTGCATACTTACATTCACATGTTTCTTGCCATTCATTTTATAATCCATATTTTTTATAACTTTGTACTTTATCAGCCATATTTTATATTTTACTAGAATACTTTTCACCTACAATTATCTAAGCTACATATGTTATCGCATCACTGCGCTATAACAGTCTGTGAAATCTGTATTGATGATATCACGTGGTATTTTTGGCTAGCATACATTTTCTTCCTTTTTATGCCAAAACAATGAATTACAATTATTTTTTGTATGATTTCGGGGAAATTAATAAGTATTAACACTAATTTATGTAAATTATGACTAAATACCGCATGAGAAGTCAGCTCGCTGACCACTCCACCACGGAAGAACTCATTTATGTATGTTGTTTTGTTATTTAGCCGTAATAGATAGCGCCTGAATATTATTAGTTGTTTTCATGAAACACTCATTAGCAGATTAGGGTAACAGCTATTTTGGTACTTAGATTTGTTTAAACCGTTTTAATAATCTACAACACATCTGTTTAAGAAATAGAACTGTTTGAAATCGTACTATAATGATTCGAAAAAGAGTGCATTTAAACACTGAGGCCGTTACAATTCCTGGTTATTGCTTTATCATAATAGGTATGCATTATATACCATGGTCAGAGTATTTTGAGAAGGGAAGATAAGGACGTCACATGGCTATACTGCGGCTATCGCAATACTCCCAAACATGTAACAATCTGTGCGCAAGCAACCTGTTTCCCACCATTGCTCTTTCTATTGTTTCAAAAGTCTCTAACGAAAGAATACATCACATTGGTACAATATTTTATGTTAGTTTCTTTTGTTTTATTACCTTTACAGTTAACTATAACAGTTTCTATTATTAATGAAGAATCAATGCACTTATTTCTGCTTTATGTGACGAAGCAATAAGAGATGGTCTTAAAGGAAATATCTCTGTGTTTTTCTATCGCATCTTAAATCGGTTTGGAAGAGTATCGTTGAAAATTAATGGTTGCTTCTGTTGTCTTTTCTTCCGATCGTTTCACTCCCGTTCTCTATTGATTATCCATAGGATTATCCTTATCTTCCAAACTGCTTGCTCAACCCATTCAGTATGTGTGATTCGCCTCACAAACCGCGCTCTAGTACATCACGAATTTGCTTGTACGTTGAGGTTTCGTCAGTTGTTATAAACTATAATCGTAACAAAAGTATAGGTATAACCAAAAGTCTTTCTGATAATGATCAATGTTGAATGCATTACCAATATGCTATAGGCTGTAATAACATTTAGCACTATTATAAAAATTTACGGGTGCGTTATTCTTTCCCTCAGCAAACACCAAGCTATCATTTAGCTGGTGTATAGTTTGGTATCTTACATACCATTTAAATTAAAAGTAAACTACATTCAAAATAAGCTACATTTCTGAAGTGGGGTTAGGGTCTAAGAAAACACAGACTAAAATTTCTCGAAATATCTCTGTTATTTTGGTTTTCTTAAATGAGTGAACAGAATGTGCGGGTACTTTTGGTTTTCCTCAGTTTTATACTTAGTTAGTTGACTCTCTTTATCATATATGTAAAACATCGCTACAGGGTAGATCAATCTCTTGTTGGTTAGAACTAAAACCCTATACACACGTATTAGACTATGAACAAAGCTCAGACCTAGGTGAGCTGCAAAATGGGAGCGGCACAGGAACATTTCAACTCAGTGGCTGAAAGGTACTTACTCATCGCAATACGATCCAGGTCATCCCTGGATACATCAGTATCTATTCCTTTTGAAAAATTAACAATTATGCCATCCATAGTTTCTAACTACATTATTATTTACAAAAATTAAATGTAATGAGATTTAGAACTTATTTTTTTTTTATTTGGTTTTTGTTATTCGCGGGTACATAAACAGGTTACCAAGTGAAGCACTACAGTATCCTTCACATAGCAGTTATATGAAAAAGGCATAAACTGCTCTAGTGATTAACATTTAAGCTAGGTTTTGAGTTTTATTAATTCCTAAAAGAAGCAGTTTTATTTCCGGTAGAGGTCTAAGTAAGGGGTGTAACAGTAGGAAAGAGAGCAATAAGGAAGAGATAGCAAATGAGAAGTAAATGATGGCAAAATCAATAAGAAATGGGAAGAGTAAAGCAAATGTATAAACCCATAGATAAAATTCATCCTTTAATTAAAATTTCTAATAATGCATTAGTAGATCTTCGCATTTAACGCAATAATATGGGCAGAACAGCTAATATTTATATCAGGTGAAATCTGAGCATCGATTTTTAGGGCAGTACTTCATTTGTTTACAATAGATAGCAGTAGATATTCAAACATGTTAATTAATTTTAAGCAATACTGGCTACATAAACATGTGTGTTCTACTATAAATAACAATGAAGAAATAAATAACAACACAAGGCATTTCAATGCATTTGGGAAGCAATGATAAGCGTATAAAACGTATATTAAAATTTCTACTCACTTCCTGAAATTACGAAATTGCTTAGAAAAGTAATGTGCAAATTCTATAACACAATTTCTGTTTTTCTACGGCAAAGAAACAGATTATTTCCTCACCAGCTTATCACGGATAGGGAACTTCTTTTGTTTGAGCTTCACCTTTTTCTACATCTCCTCATAAGTCTTGTGACAGTTTTTCTTTGAATCCACAGACACTTATAGCATAGTTCAGGAAGTGATTTTGGTTCATTTGTGTGTGTGTTATTCCTATAGGCTTCTATGTAAATTAACTTAAGTTTTTAATTTATAAGAAGAATATTTAATTTGTTTATTATTTATCATTTTTTTTATTTTTTCTATCATTATATCTCACATAATTGCTCTTAGATATCTCATTTCAGCTCATTAATTTTATTCCAATCATTATTTCATTGCCCATGCTTCACATGTATGTCCCATTCTTGATAAAGTCATTGAAGTGTTAAATCTGTTTCTCTTCTCGTTTTTCTTCTGAATGTTCTTGTTATTATCTATTAGATGTAATGCAATTTATTTGTTTTATTGTTAATTTTTCATTATCATTAAAATAAGTAATGTTACATCCTAAGAAATTAAAATCATTTATTTGTTGTATTATATTTTGTTTTTGTTATAACTGGATACTTAGCATGGAGTAACATTATCTTTGTTTACTTTTTGAAATATTAAGCTCATATTTCTTTAATACCTAGGTTACTTACGCAGAAAAGTTATGTTATAGCTGTTATTCAGTTTGATACCTCTTAGAGCGTTTAGTCTTACTTCTCTAAGAATTAGTCAATGTATGTACTAAATATTTGCAAGGACAAACTACACCCTTGTCTAACTTACGTGTTATAACGTTTTACTCTTTCATCTAGATCTATGAAAGCAAGGAGACTTCAAATTAAATTCTCTTCCTTTTTCTACCATTTGTTTCATAGAGGACACATGTCCACACAGGTGTGTCCCATTCGTAAACTATTTGGATTCTCTAACAAAAACTTTTCCGTTATTCTTTTTAGGCCAAAATACATTATTTTCGTACATAAAGAAATAATACAGCGCAGAAGAGAAATTAGCTCGCATATAACCAGTGGAAACGAGTTACCTTTAAGCAATCAGAGCTTGGAATAGATGGGATCGAATAAAAACGATGATATACAATATATTTAAATGCATTTACTCCGAAGGGAAAACAACCAATAAGGAAAATTGAGAAGTCGTGAACCTATTAATTAAACCGAATGGCCCAAGTATATGTAGGGAAACATCGGTGCTATGAACAGGAGACATCTTCTAGTTTTTGAAGAGCTGAAGAACAAAAAAAAAAAAAAAAAAAAAAAAAAAAAAAAAAAAAAAAAAAAAAGAAGGTTTGGGCCCTCTGGGTCGTACTGTACTATGTATAGTAGGTAGTGGAAATATTGCATTCCCCAAATTCTATACCGAAATTTCACCGTCAATTTTTGAGAATCCCTGGATCAAAAACATTATCAGAAAAACTTCGGGGTGTGCTGTGTGGCTGTGAACAGCGTAACTCAAAAACAAACAGTGCGTTAAACACCACACATGGTATACCTACTCAAAGGATACGACAAAAGATTTTCAAAAATATCCCCCAAATATCTTTTAAATGACAGATTTTCTAAATTTTATATTTTCTCAAAAGTGATTAAAATACCGCATATGTTGCTAAAGATATTGAAATCACAAAAAAATGTGTTTATCTTGATTTATCATTCATTGTAATAAATTAAGAATTTTGTGTATTAATTATTAAATTAAGTAGATTTAAGTAAAAAATTCTCTTGGGATAACTTCGAAGCCCTCTTCATTCTTGATTAATGTTACAAATTTTGTAAACCATAAGATATAGAAAAAAGTTCCCACTCCACAAAAAATTCACATTTTGTGACAGCATACATTTTATTTCAAAGCTTTATTTTGTGGAGCTATCCACATTCGACATATTCTTTATTTTTTTATATAATTTTATCAGATGAAAAGTCGTCATTCAATTTCCCTTCTTTACATCCTGATCTTGCAAGAAGAGCATAATTTCATTGTCACCACATAGCGATCAGCTGCTAAGGGATTTTATTATTGCTATGGCCTAGTTTATTTTGCACGTGCAAGAAAATATGTAGTAAACAGGCTTTCTACGACTGATTATTTTGATTAGCATGAAGTAGATAAAATAATGCATTTCTGTAAGAAAAGTTTGTTCAGAATAGGTACAATCGTGTCAATGCAACACAACAGCTATGTTCATTTTTACGAGGAGTGGCTATGGCCAGCCCGCTCGGCTTATACCTTTCATGGAGAAAGAGAGGTTGTCAAACCTATGGATGATAATAAAGAAAACATTTAAGATTTTTAACGAAAAATACAATTTTCTACACAATGTCATAAACCTAATTAATTTAATTTTTTTCTACTGTTATGGATATGTAAATAAATGTATTTACAACACCTTCCTGGGTATTTAAGTAGATAACGCTTGTTATTACCAAAACTTCTTTGATATATTACGTGTATCCACACTCTTATTAGTAAACTTTTAAAATTAATGTAAATCTGCGCTTTACATACTAAACATTAAATCCACATTTAATTCCTATAACAAAGAGGTAAAATAGTTACGTGGCAGTAATCCATCTGCAGTCAAGGTGAACCAAAATTCCATGGTTCACATCAAGACTATGACACTGAATTTTTCATTCCGATTTTACCTTTCCAATCTTAGTAATAGGGTTCGATATATGTATATATATATATATATATATATATATATATATATATAAAGTTGCACACACATGCTGTTTCAAAACGACATCAAACGAAGATAGCAGCCGATTAGCTTACACTTTGACTTGTCCGTAACTTAATGTCGCAACTTTCAAACTCTTCTATTCAAAGTATTATCTGTGTTTGAAAATCGCGCATACACCACGTAAACAACCTCAGAACGAAACACACAGCAAAAATCACATGCTACGTTTTTCATTACTGGCGTGTCTATCAAACCACCCTTACACCACGCGACTGGGACCTTCGCTACCAACCGGCATCTCTCTTGAAGTGAACCAGGCAGGTGTCATTTGGTTATGTACGACTGGCCATGGTTATTTTAATGGCAGTTTTGAATGTGCCGAATTTAGAGCTGAAAATTATACATACGTATCTCGTACGGTATGACCAAGAAGGTCCACATCTTCGTTTGGTGTCGTTTAAGTCCTGGAATTAAATGTAATTTCGAGATTGTAAGTCGCCATTGTGCTATACTGTCTAAAGGTATATTTTAGAGCACCTTGTGGTTGATCGCATAAAATTGAGTCAGTTGAATATATCGCGACCCATGATAGAAAGAGAGCTCATTTGTGACAGCAGCGGCACGTAAGCTAAAGATAAATGGTAAAAATTAAGCTATGACAAAACTTTCAGCCTAAATCAAGCTTCCAAATATTTATGTACTGGGTGTTCATTTTATTCGCGATTTCCCGCCAGGGACGCGTCGTGATTTCTCATCAAGTCGGCCGGGTTCGATCCCAGGCGCCCGCATGTGGGATTTATAGTGGACAAAACAGTGCAGGGGCAGACTTTCTCCACATTTTCCGGTATCACCCGCCATCGCGTTCCACCTGTTTTCTATCTTCATTCAATGTATCATCTACGCTATCGCCTGCAGTGCTTATGTAATAAAAGCGGGTGACAAATGCTATTAATTCCCGCGTGGCGATTGAGCAAGAATATCGTCATAGTTGACTGGTGAGCCTACATTGGAGGTATAGCACTCTCCACATAGGAGAAACGGTATTCGTTTCCGGAAGCGATCTCTACATGGTTTGGGAAAGAGAAAGCAAACCACAGTGCTGTGAATGTCGTTGAATTGTTAACTAATAAAACCAACCATCTCACACTCTGTTCCAACGCAGTAATGAATTACATTCATCGTTGCCCCGCTCGTTGTTAAGAAGCTGAATATGAACTGGACGCTTGTGAATGCGGTTGAGTTAATTCGGGTGTCAACATAGGAGCAACGTATATTTACGTTATATATCTCTGACACACACCTGTGTGTGCATTATATACGTTCTATATAACGTATTTATTTTTATTCTATTATCTCAGATGGAAAGTCGTCATTCTTTTTTTTTTTTTTTACGTCTTGATCTGGGCAAGAAGAACAGGATTGTCAATACATAGCAATCAGCTCTTAAGGTATATATATAACATTTATATATATATATATATAAATAAATGTTTTACTGTAGTATAGTTACAATATCTTCTCTGAACTACAAGTTCTAACATCTGCCGCTAGAGGGTTTGTATTCAAGTCACCTAATCAGAATGACATTCTTTAAAATCTATTACCGCTAGGGAGCAGTGCTGTAACTTGCTTTAACATAAATGGCATCGGTGCGATGCTTATTGCTTAATACTTTAATACGAGGGAATATCGGGTATAGTTTTGGATGTCTGTTTTTATAAAAAGACTCTTTGCGAAGTATTACCTCTATATTTTTAAGCTATTAGAAATATCTGGAGTTGTATAACGTTATTCGTAATTGTGCGAAAATCATTGTTCTGAGGCCAAATAAAACCTTTTCTAGATCGCATATTACACTTGTTCAGAAAACTCATGCAAATTCCATGTTTTAAGCACTAAAATAGATAGCAGTTGTGGGAGGGGTACAAAACGTGTGCATTGTGGGCGAAATGTTAGACAAAAATTAGAAAAAGCTGACTTTAGTAAGGAGGCATTGGGGAAGAAAAGTAGGGAAGAAAAAAACACTGTGCTATTTATTCATCTCATATCCGTTAACAGGAAGCAATCAAGTAAAATGGGTAGACTTTATGAAAAATGGGGTGGGAACTAGAAGGGCTTTCACTGCCAGCAATAACGTGGTGCAAAGAGTAGGAATGTAAAGGAAAGTGTTTCAGACCCTACTTGTTTCATAAATAATTACTTTCCGCCTGAAGGGATTGAATTATTATGCTAGAATAACGCAGCAGCAAAAACCTACAGCAGCCCTTAGCTTCGAAATTACAAAGCAGTAGGGAAAGTTGAGCTTGCTATGCTTGATAAAATAAGGGGCATTTCTCTTGTCCCAAATTTGTTTAACCTCTTGAAGCAAAATCTGGGTTAAATGGTTAAAGCTCGTCAGCAACGTTGATCTAAAAGCATTTTAACTCTCTAACCATTTTACTTGCTCTCCGATGTTTAGTAAATAGAGGAAGTCATTTATTGTACTTAAAACACTCGATACTAAGATTTCATCGGAAATATACCTTTCGAGAGACCCTAAATAAAAAAAACACCTATTTAGAAAAAGGTCAAAATGATGGTGTGTAATTAAATGTGTATGTGTGTGTGAATGACGTAAACAAAAAGAAAAGAAAATACCGAATACGTTCATTTGTTAGTATACCTTTTAATGATGATTAGGAAGAGTAAAAAAAATCTCCCATTCAAATTAGCTTTTACATGGAAAGTTCTGGACAATTTTAGTGTCTCCAAATGCCTAAAGATCTTAATTTAAATGTTAGATTTACAAATATGTCCATGAAAATTAAATCTGTATCTTAAATTTTCTGAGAATAATCTCTGAAGTTCTCTTTGTTATAAATGATTTTTGCATAGCCAGTAAACAGTAACAGATAGACCGAATCTTACTGAAAAAAAATGTAGGTCATGCTAAATCACATAATTTAAGTACGGTATATTGTTTTGTGGAGTTAATAATTTCCGATATATTTCTTCTTATTGGTTTCAATTTTAAAATTCTTATTTTCCTCAAATGAGAAATATTATTCTTTTTCTTACCCCTGGTCAAGCAAAGGGAATGGAACTGCAATTCACATAGCTACCAGCTCTTAAAGGATTTGAGTGTCCTTTAAACCTGTGTACTCACTTATTCTTTCGTACCTAGAAATAAATGTATAATAAAATTATTTAGGGGAATGTTTACCAAGATAAACGTGAAGTAAATAGAGTGATAAGCTTTTTGTTTTAAGAAAAGCTTTCTGAGGAATGGATCGACAAAATAATATGAATGTAACACGTAACATTTTCTTTTAGCTATGATCATACCATGCAGTGTTTTTTTTTTAGTATGTCTTCACGGGATAACAAACGAGTTAAATTGGAGTCGCACAAAATCCAAGCTTTCGACCTCTCAACTCTTTGGTATGCCTGATGATGACCACAGAGTTAAGATGGCTTCAAATCTTTATGTGTTGTGTTTGTTTACATATGTTAGTGCTTAAATTTCTTACTTTAAAAACTATTACATGTTTATCTTCCACATAAAATGCATATAATGTACATAGTAGGCAGAGAAAGTATAGTACCCCACACAAAATTTGGTTACCAGGATTTTCATATATTGAGAACCCTTGAATGCAAAATAAAGCATTTTTAGAAAAAGACCCGGTTTTTCTGTGTGTGTGCGTGGCCAAAAATATTTTGAAAGTTTCGATTTTCTCAAAAATGGCTTTAACGACGTTGATTTAACTGTCCCATTAATAAACATTTTTAGACAAAATGTGTATCTGAAATCTTCTGAAAATAGTCTCCGAAGTTCCATTCATTCTGGACAACTTCTGCATAACTAAAAATCCATAAAAGATAAAAATCTTGATAAGATGTAAGTCTGGTTAAAAACATAAATTATGTCCAATACACTTTTTTGTGGAGTTAACTATTTCCGAGATATTCCTAGTGCTTTGCCCCAATTTTAAAATACATACTTTCCTCAAAGGGGAGTCATTTTTTTATTTTTCTTTCCCTTGTTCAATCAAAAAATTAAACCATCACATACCGACCGGGTTTTAAATGACATGACTAGCGCTGTAGTCTAGTTTATTCTATTGTTCCTTTGTATTTACAATGAAGTATGTAATAAGACGTAAGTGTATCTGAATTAAAGGATTAGAAGAACACGCTTCTTTAAGAATGTTTGTTGCACAATAGATAAAGTCTTGAAAGTAAAACACTCAAATGACTTGATTTTGAGCAATTAATCAACGCAGTCCTTGCTGCGTCATAAAATTCATTTTATTTGTGACACAACATTTAGCATAATATGAGCAAGAGTTATTTCATTTCGGTAATTTGATTATTGACACATTTATGTTAGTTTCCCTAAAAATGATTCCTACAAGAAACTCTTCATTTTGCTTAATGCTAATCAAAATTAAAATTTGCAGAAATGATTTTATTAGCTGACATACCTGTGCTGTTAGTTTTTAAATCTCCAGTGATAAATTACTTAATTTCATTTACCATGCCTGTTCTTTAAGAAATTTTGTATAAAATGGTATATATGCCTTTTATAGTTAGTTCTCCACTTTCCTTCTATAACTGTAATTTCGTGCAGTGTCGACAATTCCAAATACTGCATGAAATATTCCTAGATATTTAACGTGAAGCATCGGCGAAATGTCTCAATTCCTTAACCTCCACCTCAGTCTTTTAAGCTCTGGAAACACTCAGACTTAAAGGATTCTCTGATGGTGAAACAATCCTTGGAAACATGGTCCAAGTAATTTTTGGATAATTATGTTCTTCTTTCCAGGATTAGATGCTGTGCTCACCTGTTCCGATATCTATCACCCATCCACTTATCTTTTCAATCGGACAATTATTATTTTCTTTTTTCCTTTTTTAATTCTTTTCTGTCATTCTTCAACATGGTCCTTCCATTTCAGTTTAAACTCTTCTATCTTGTAATTAACTGAAAAGATTTTTAAAATTGATGCCAATCATCAATATTAGTGCATCTCCTTACATATTTCATTAACTTCATCTCTGCTGCCCGTATTTTAAAATCTGTTAATATGTAACTTATTTGTATATATAGTTATATTTTAGTGCAGTTCGTTTGGATGTATATGTATGTATATTGATCTTTCTAAATTATCTTCTGTTTCTGCAAGTGTCTGGAAATTTTAAATCTTTTGCCTCTTTTGGTCACAGTTATCAAATAACATAAAAGCTACATACCTTACAAGGAATGCAGTAACTTTTAACGTATTGTGATTGTAATTCCAAACTCCTAGGCACTAGTTTTATTTCCTTAGAAGTGAGTGATATCAGGAAAAATCTCGGTTAATATAAAATATCAGTTCACTGATTTCTAATGCCAGTTTTCTCTCTTTATATAATTATTTAGAGTGCCTTGCTAATAAACTTTAATGCAACATAAAAACAAAGGACATTAAGCAAAAATACGTACATAAGGGTTATTAGAAGATTTTGACATCTAGGAACATCAGTGCATTCATACATAGAAAATGAACGTTATTTAGGGTTCTTGTAATGTTTAAACTGAAAGAAATTAAGTTTAGTAGTTCAATTATTATTCAACTGCTTTTTCACACAAGCCGTGCATAGGACTGCCGTTGGATAGGTAAAAGTACTTACATTGTAAATCGCCATTGGGGTATGTCATCTGAAAATAGTTTGAGATCACCTTGTGGTTTACCAGGAAATATGCAAGTCAGTTGAGGAATATAATGCCTCATCCCGGCTATGGCACTGAAGTTTTCTTCCGAACTTCATTTGTATGAGTAAACTGTAATAATGCATAACAAATAATGGAAGTTTTCTGAATTTTCAACTCTCAAATGTTTTCTTTATAACCCAGCTACCATATATTTCCTAGTACACTTCACTTTCACCTGAATCAATGCATGACACTCTGGGAGAGCTGAAAGTTGAATCGAAAGCAGAAACTCATAGATACCCTCGAGGCACAAAATTTCACCTCATGCTAATGCATTTCTTTGGCAAGCATAGCTTAACAGTTTAGCTCTGGGAACCGAACTCTCCGTTACCTGTGTGGCGGCCGCTGGAAGTTGTGGGAATAAACTTTACCATGGTTAGGCGATGCCATTCGGTCCTTAGCGACCTCTAATGTGTGTAAAGTACCTCTCACCCCGCAGCCTCACTGTGTCCATCTATTAAGTTTGCTTTCACATTTCGATGTCATTTGCTGCGCACACAAAAGTTATCTTTTAGCGGCTGTGGTCAAAAATGTCTACTATTGGCTTTCTGGTGTAACCACACTTTAAATATATTTGTCATGCTTGATTCTGCTAGAGTAGATATAAGATATGCTTTGGCGCCATTTTAAGGCGTTATACTGGCTAAAAGACCAAGTCACACTCTAAAAGTTATTTTTACTAGAGTAGGGAAAAAATAATAGCAAAATATGAGTAGAAGGACGATTCATTTATATCGTCTATTATACGCAATAACTCAGCGAACAAAAGTGAGTACATTTTTGTGGTTAATCTCGTTATATGGATGGATGTAATCATTTCTTCAATAATAATTACTGAAGTCTACCTTCAACAAAAAAAAATATTAATAATAATAAAAAGATACCAATGAATTTAAAGTTAATTTTTTATTTTTATATTTGGGATTAAAAATTTTCTTTTAAGGGTTTAGTTAAGTATTAAAGTTAGTATTAATTACGATAATCAATTTAGATGTGTTAATTCGGAATAATGCAAGACATAATGACTTGTTTACACGACGTAATTAACGAGAGTCCAAATCGGAACAGTGAATCAAATTACTAGTGTTCAAGTTCGAGGCAAATTAAAAACTAAAATATCTATTTTAATGTTCTGTGTTTATATAGAAATAAACTGAAATAATAGTTATGTATATTGTGATATATAGAGAAATATTTGGTTATCAGTATAAATAAATAAATATATATATTTTTAGGCATTGTTGGGCTGACCGCTACAGAATAGCTTCGGTTATAGAAAAACAGCTGTTTGATTGGTTGGTAGTAGGGTGGGGGAAGTTTTGCAAGTCGTTGGTTTTAGCGTCGTTTTGGAGTCCTTACTAGCCATGAAGCTGTAAGGATATACTTAGCTCTCCGGCCTTGAAACGCGTGGACGCCAGCATGGATGTATAGAGAGACCTAACAACACAGAGCAACCATGTAACATAAAGGTATGTAATAATATGATTGTGCTATTGGCTGAACACATTTATATGAAGTGAATCCAGTTTTTATTTTGGCAGAATAATCCCCTGGTCATCTACATGTTATTGTGTTGCCCCATCTGAGCGCGGCCCCAGTCATGAGCAAGGGTAAAGACCTACTAGATATTTAAATATTAAGTGACTCATGACAATATGCCCAATTTTGTTTTAATGTCTCGTCATCATACGCACATTTTGGTATATCTTGGTGTTGCTAAAACAAGTAACACTTGGGACGATAAATAAAATAAATTATAAGTTTTTATGTTGCGCCTACGAGGTATAGTACATTTTCTAATGTCATAATTATTTTTCGTCCACTTTAATTGTAAAATATTTCAATATAAAGGGGATTACGCGAACAAAATATACAATTACACAGGTATTACGGCACTTATAAAATTGTTCTTTAATGTAAACTTAACAACGAATAAATAATAGATATCATTAATATCAACATAAAATTAATATAGCATAATAACAATTATCTGTTACAAGAGAAAGGTGGTTATGGAGGAAGCGGTGAAATGAGTGGAAACAAAAGAATTCGACCAGATGCCGGTTTGTGCACACAAATTCTACAAGCCGTCACCTGGTATTGAAGTCAGGTGGTTCCAAGTGTGTTTCATGAAGATTTTCCGGAAAATCCCCCAGCCACAAACTACGTTTTAGATGGAATATTTTTTGAAATGTTTAATTTCTTTTTAAAAAATAGTTAAAATGCTTTTGATTAAAATATACATTGAAGAATAATGCAAAGAAAATTTTACTTGTATTTTGAATTACTTAGGCACTTCCCTGAAGTCCTCTTCAATCTAAATGACATTTGCATAACTGGTAAACCGTAAGCGATAGATAAAATATGTATATCTCGTTAAAACGCACGATTTATGCTATACATAGTTTTTTGTAAAATTAACCATTAAAGTTAACTGCTTTCGATTTTAAAATTCTTAAAATCCTACTCCGTGTAATATTTACCTTTATTTTTCTCTTGGCCTTGGGAATAGTACCGAATTTCAATGATTTTAAAACATTGGGTTGTTGTTTTAGACTAGTGTAATCCTTTATTTTCCTTCTGCCTATAAGGAGCTAAGTAATAAGATTATTACTCCTTTGCAGCATATAAAACATATATATACAGAATATTTTTAGTACGAATAATAATTTGTTTGCATAACAGATAGAGAAAGTTAAATGAATAAACACATCGGATTATTTAAGAGCATTATTTCAAAATCATTTGTGCAATTACCAGCGTTAACAAAGGAAATTTAACTTCTCATTATGCCAGCATGACTTGGGAGGTGATCACAGACGATAGTCTTTATTGCTAACAACTATTATAGTACAACATGGTCATATTTAAAATTTACCGAACTAAATTTTAAAAATCATTTATAGAGTACAATGGATTAGTCACCAGCTTATGGCATATAAAACCTTTGTTGAAATAGGGAGCTCTCTTAATCTTTGGGGTAAAATGTTATAAAGTTTATAGAAACAAGTATAAAGCTGTTTTGAATTTTCGTATGCCTAAATTTATTTTATATACATTCTGACAATTTCGTGTCGTATAATTATGAATATTCCAGCAAACTATAAAACTGCTAAAATATGTCCTTAACATACAAGAAACAGTTCAGCACATACATCGATGGCAAAGTTAAGGTATCTAAATCAATAAGTAGTAGTTTACAATGTTCTTTTGGATGAACTCCACAAATTAATCTAACAGTCCATTTTTGTAATAATCTTCGTTGCCAAGGAGTGATTCTCTCAAAGAAGCAACCATTGTTAGCATGCTAATAAATATGAGCATAATACACCTTTATCAGCACATTCTTAGTAGCATTATGCCTTAAGATTCTCAGTATAAATATTCCTGTTGTGAATTTTTTAAAAATATGATTAATATGGATTGACCATCCAAGGTCTGATCAATATGAATACTTAAAACTTTTATGGATCTTACAAAACAATCCATGTTAAATTTATTTTGAATATCAGTATTTTGCTAATGTTTATGTTCAAATTATTGGTATTACAGCAATTGTTAACAGCTGTTGTTGTAGTTTAACTTAATATGTGTTCAGCTTTGCTACAGAAAGTAATTGTTAGATCATCTCCATAAAGATAGGGAGTAAACTTTTCATCACAGATTGAGACAGGAACATCGTTAATATAATAGGGCTGTGTAATTTTAAAATAATGGATGAACTAGGTAATTTCGTTTTTCAAAGAGGTTAGTTAGAGAGAGAAAAGAGTTTCCACTACTTTAGAACCCAAACATGAAAGTAGTAACAATAAAAGAAGGAAACTTTCAAAGGATATTGTGGAATTCAATCAAAACGACTAGACAGTTCATAATTGCGCAGCTGTACATTCCATATCAACACACCATGTGCTTTTACCTCTCGTTTACTTTAAAGTTTTGGTACTAATGGTTTTACAAGTAGCCAAACTTTGGAGAGAAAGTCTACTAAAATGTAGTAAAGCGGCTAATGCTATTTAAGCGTGCTGCAATTGTCTATGCTTTTGGTGGAATTTCACTGATAGAACTACAAAATGAGGCTATCTTCCTTGTTAACTCCTTTTTTCCAATTTATTTTTATGCTTCTGTTACATTTGAAAAATATCTACTAGTGTCTTGGCTAAAAATTGCATTTCCTTATCGAAATCACCAGAACTGTTCTACACAAAACATTATATCGCTTTCAAGCAACTGCCTATAAATAACTTTTCCTATAGCACTAACCATATCCGAGAGCCCGTTTCATGGGTGTTAATTTTTAGGACTTTGTTATTTTTAAAGTACTTTAGCTGGTCACTTGTTTCTATGTCGAGAAAATAGAACTTAGAAGGCCAGTGTAAATATACACACATTTTTATCGATTCAGCTTTCTGTGCCCCATACTGTATGAAATGTGAAATGAAATTATATCTACAAAATTTTCTTTCATAAAATTAAGTATGTAGAAAATTTGCTTTTTTTAGGAATATTTATGGTAGTTGTATAGAAATAAACAGTAGTGGTAACAGAATTGCATGAGAATGTAAGATACAATTTTTTTATCTGCAACCTCAGCTACCGCTAAGTCGCATTAACCCTGCTTTTCTAGGATTACATAAATAATTGCTCATTTTCATACAATTCATAGGTACCTTACATAGCTTACGACGCGTTTTCACTTTCTGTACTGTATATCTATAATAAGTAAGTATATAACTAAAAAGAAGTATTGTAGTCCGCATATAAATTCGATACTGATATTTCTAAGAAAATGCAATTTCGAAACTTCCTGAACGAAAATAAATTTTAGAAAAAAGTCCCTATGCGTGTGTGTTTATATTATCTCTGAATTAACATAAAAGTTAAAAGTCTGTTAAATACCAAACTTTGTAATTAAGTTTGGCAACTTCCAAAGATACGGCAGGAGAATTTGCAAGAAAACCCCAAAAAACATCGAGTCACCCTTTTGTTTTCTTAAAAATAGTTCAACGCATTTGACTAACATTTAAGCTCTTTACATGGAAACACATGTGTACACAATGAACTTTCTGGGAATGGCCCCTAAAGCTCCCTTCATGTAATGAATTTGTTTTTCCCATAGCCGCTAAACCATAGGACAGCCTTGGGCATTCTTGGCCCTAAGCCTCACCGTCTGTTGTATTCAACACACATGTTACATGATACATTCTACAATAGTTGGTCGGACATTCATGTACAATGTGTTCTTTCATATTTTATAGCTCACAACAAGTTTTGCATACACACACACACACAAAATAATTATTACCAGTCTTCGGACACGGTTGCAATTTGGTTGCATTCTAGTTGGAAAACAGTTACGTGCACACAGGGTTTCACTGGGACCTCTCTCTTCCCGCTCATTAACACTAAACAACGACCAGTACATGTATAACTTGTTCTGAAGTTACAAAGTCCAATAGAAAACATTTTGCTTTTGGTATATTCAGAAAATATATTGCAATCAATTGCAATGGATGTCGACGCCTCTATAAACTACATATGAAACATGTGACCAAAACAGATTTATTATTACTTTCTGTACATGTACTATGCATGTAGCGTACAGAGAAGGTACTGTATTGCACCCAAAAATTCGACACCACGATTTCACGGGAAATAAATATTTTGAGGTCCCCTGAGTCGGTATGTCCGTCTGTGGGCAGCATAGCCCAAAAACGAAAAGTAGGTTAAATACAAAACCTGATTTTCAAGAAAATCTCTCACCCACAACTGCCCTTTAAATGGAACATTTTTCTAAAATTTTGTTTTTCTTAAGAATGGATATTCCAATTTGGGTTAAAATACCCTCTGTTCAAGATATTTTTATGGAAAAAGAAATATATATCCTGAATTTTTTGAGAATAGCCTCTGAAGATACCTATCTTCATTCTGAATGACTATTGTATAACTGGCAAAACGTAAGAGGTATAAAAAGAACTTACTGCACAAAAAATGTAGATCTCATTAAAACACACAATTTATGTCCCATACATTTTTGTAGAGTTACATGTTTTCCGGATCATTGGTTTCAATTTTAACCATTCCTTATCGTTTCTCGTTTGTTTATTCCTTGATTTCTGGTTCTCCCCTGTCCACTCACTTGTAAACAACACATCAATATACTAGGGGTTAACCTAAAGTCATGTACAACGCCTAATTATTACCTAATTGAGCTTCAGGCAATATAGACCGCCATTATATTTTATAAAACAATAAAATGGTATAAATATAAAACTGATACTGAAAAAAATTAAAAAAAAACTATGAATAAAGTTTCAAACACGTCAAACGCTACCCGAAAATAATTATAACCTACAAATATAAAAGGAATTTATCTCAACTAAACAAATTTGATTGTAAGAATAAATCAGTTAATTTATATGTAGTAATTCTGAGGGCTACTGCTCTAATAAATTAATTGTTCAACAATATTTTCTGCAAAGTGTACAAATTGCATGTATACTCTTGGCTCTAATTAGAAGCCAACAACGTCGGCTCAAGCAAGATATTATTTATCCTTAAAGCTATATGCATCAAATATTATCTTTTCAGTTTTCTTGCAAGTTTATAAGCAACAATATCATTTCTTCAGTTCGGCATAAGACATTTTAGGCTTCAAATATTTATTGCATGAATAATAATAAACAAAACGCTTTCGCTTGTAATGCATTTCTTGCATTTTAATAAACATAAATTTCAAGCTTTTAAACACTAATAACCGCATCATCCACAGTTCCAACAGAGGGGTGGATACGTTACAACACTTCGTTGCAGTCTTTCTTAGCATATGACAGGCGTTACGTAAGAGCTAGATAAGATCCTAATAGGGAGATATTATGGATCTCAATAAGACACAATTTAGGTCAAACACATATTTTGGAATTCATGATTTCCGAGATATTGCTTGTTATTGGTTTTAATTTTAAAAGCCTTATTTTTTTTTTACTCAAATGGTAAAAATTTGTTGTATTTTTTCTCAAAAAAAAAACGTAATATCAAATCCCTATTATAACTGCCATCATAAAATACCTTTTGTAAAATATAGTTTATTCTACGTCGTTTAAAATCTTGGTCATATCGCCACGGTCGGTAAGATTTCTCGTTGACGGTATATAGTGGACAGTAGCCTATCCCCTACCATATCACTATAGCTTCCTGCCAAGCAGAATGTAATAGTGTGCCATAGTTGAGCTGCTTTCACATCAGTAGTCAGATGGCGCATAGGGCTTCCATCATTCATATTCAAAATGACAAGAGTTCAGCCAGCCTTTGGAGACCACATCCTCACAGCTATGCTACATTGCTCCATCATATGCAGGACAGATACTGGACAATGTTAAATATTTTGTAGACTTAGGACTCACATTTACAATGAACGGAAAATGGACAAAACACATTGACATCACCAAACACAAGGCAAGAGTGAAAGCCGCGGAAGCTCTCCGAATACGCTGAAGAATTCCGAATATATCCATAAACTTAATGGAAACTGTAAACGGAGCGACAGTTAGATCCACGATGACATACGGAGGAGAAATATGGGGGTGGGAACAAACAGGGAATCTGGACCAAGTGAGGACCCAATTTCTGAAAGGAATTCTGGGTGTAGGAAGGGGTACGGCAAACTGCGGAATAATGAGGGAATTCGGGGCACATGGTGAAACTATAGAGTGCAAAATCAGAGCAGTTAAATATTGGATGAGAATCGTTCACGGAAACCAATCTCTAATTAGGGCAGTCTGCTACCATGAACAGTTGCGAATGGAAGGTAATTCGACGAGGGCATCAAAATTAAGGAAAGGGTTGGAAACCATTGGGATGGGATACATTTGGATGGCGGGGCAGGCAAACAGGCGGAGTATTTCGAAGAAAATTAAGAACCGCCTCTGTGATATTCATAGACAGCAAAATAACTTTGCAATGCACAGAGAAGATTTCATTACAAGTACAGACTAGGCTAAAATCGGAGTGGGGTATAGAGCAATACATCAAAACAGGTACCAAACTCATTAGAGAGGGGCTCGCAAGGATTAGACTAGGAGAATGGAGGAGCACGAAAATTTCTGACGAGAATGGTACGAGAATCTGTCCCATTTGCGAGGAGGAAGAGTCGAGGAGTCACATCTTGGCAAGGAACACATGGACGGGCTAGGTAAATTTATACTTACGGCAAGACAGCTGAGATCTGAGGAGGCTGCCAATAGAGAAGGGGGGGGATATTCAAATAAGTTCAACTAAACAAAAGCGACTACAATATTCTACATACATATATATTATGTCATACTTAGGTCATTGTTGTGTTATGGTTTTTATATATTGTATATATATTATGTGTATAAATTTCTTTTAAGTGTAATTATCGATTATAAGAGGGTGCATTATTGAAATTGTACTCTTTGCTTTAAATTGAAATTGCTATATTTGAATATCTTTGTATCTTTATCTTTCGGGTTTACCGTTAATTCTTTAATGTTGTTTTAATATTGCTTTTGATTGCGGATTACCATTGTCTTTATTTTCGCGTTTACTCCTAATTATTTGTTGTTGTTTTAATATTGTTTTAGTGTGAATTACAAAATCACGAACGATCTGTGGACCCGTGCAAATATTGAAATTCATATGATATTGTTATGTCAATAAATACACTTATTCATTCATATTTTTGCTTCATTGCAAGCAGATGGGGTTACGGGTGCTTTCCAGTCTATTGCTTATGGTGTATGTGGTTAAATGGCAGCGTAATCGCAATTATCATGTATTTCAGTTTTTTCTATCACTTTAGACCTGGTGACTGAGGGAAACTACAGAAAAGAAACTAGCCAAGTATTTGAAGCCAGGATCTCCCGAATGTGGGTCATAGTCGCCACCGCCTGAGCCATCTCACAATAAAAAACTTGAGATCACTTAAAAATGACCTTTTCATTTCTTCCTATTATACCTACAAGTAAATATGTAATAATAAAACAGTTTATTCAAACATTTATCTAGATTAACTGGTGTAAATAGAACAATAAGCTTCTGTAAGAACGGTTTGTTGAAGAATGGGAAGCAATTCATATGAATGCAACTAATCAGATTTTTTTTATTTCATCCATAACCTCACAACTGTTGAGACATATTAAATTTTGTTCAACTGGGACTAAGTAAATACGTAATAAATAGGTTTATTGTCCCGATTTCTATGCGTTAGTTTTCATGATGAGAGGATTTCCAAATATCATTTTGTCTCCTTACACCTCACCATGATCTCTTTCACCCTCACAGAACGAAACAAAAGGATGTGGATAGCAGCATTAATATCCCCTTGCCGTGGCTATGATAACACAATATAAAAGCATTTTAACAGAAAACGACCCTCGGTAAGAATTTACTAACACGTTTTTCACATTTTGTGGGATATCAGTGCCACGCCTCCCTAACCGCCATCTTCCTTTATATCTTACATAAATGCAGGGTCCCTTAAACCCTACAGCGAGCCGGAAATGAAATTACAGTTTCATGTTAAAGTACACTTCATCTTGGCCAAAGAAAATACCATGGTATCTGTTCACGCGATTTTATCGTTAGTAGGGGTAAAGATAATTTCGATACACCCTGGTAGTAGTTTTATTTCCTGGACATTTCCTTTTTCCTCTGGCCAGCATTTTATACCACATCCTGAGACAAACACGTAACAGAATTGTTAAGCAAACAATTAACTTCCTACTTATGGAATGGCTTCAGTTCTCTCATATTTGTATTTATCTACACATCTCAATTTATTCAAACAATTTGACATATTAGAAAGCTTTTTCTGTGCATAGAAATGTACAGAGATTAGTAAATTAATTATTTATTTATTAAACAAACTGTGTAGAATTAAACATATAAAATGTCACTAGCTTTAATTAGCATGATTAGTGATTGAAAGCTCCTTTCACACTTCGTTAGCTGGTTCTTAGAACATGATATGTTGCAGTTCTTGTAGACACATTCCTCCTTGGGTCATGGTATGACTCGACCTGGCACATCCTCGTATGAAATCCATGGGCAGCAAAATTAGTAAGTGAATTTCTATTTGCAGTGCTTGTAGGTGGTAATATAGAAGATATAGAAGATACCGACGTTTAGCCAAGGAATCTACTTGTATCTTGAGGGTTCCAGCCAAGTGCAGTATTTGGTGAAACGTCAGTATTTTCGATAGCTTCTGGACCAGGTAACAAACCCACTCCTCCAATAACGCTTCCCCATTCCTGTCCTTATAAACGTTTACTCATCACCATGATGATAAGCAGTTAGTGTGGTATAGTTTAGTGATAAGAATGGTCAGTTCCAAACATCGATATCACTCCATTAAAAGTTTTAAAAGGATTGTTTTGTATTCCGCTTCAATACATTTTGGAAAAGGATTCTTGGGAAAAGGATTACCTTTGTATTCATGATCGCTTCAATCAAACTTAGGAAAATAATTACATTTGTATTCATGTTCTTTTCAATGAAACTTCGTAAAGGATTACCTTTGTATTAATGATCTCTTTTATAAAACTTGAGAAAAGCATTATCTTGGTGTTCATGATCGCTTCAACAAAACTTGGGAAAATGACTTGCTTTGTATTAATGTTCTGTGCTATAAAACTTGGGAAAAGGATTATCTTAGTTTTCCGGTTTGCTTGAATAAGACTTGGGAAAACAATTACCTTTGTATTCATGATTGCTTCAATAAAAATTGGAAAAATAATGACCTTTGTATTCAGGATGTCTTTAATAAAACTTGGAAAAAGGTTACCTATGTATTCATGATCTCTTCAATGAAACTTGGGAAAAGGATTACCCTTGTAATGAGGATGGCTTCAACTAATCTTGTGAAACTGGATTACTTTATATTTAGGAAGGCAATGAAGTTGCTTTATTTCCTTCATAGCAAACAATTATGTCTGAGGCTGCATTAACTTGCTCATAATCTCAACACCACGTTATATGTTTAAATTCTTTGGAATGTAAAACGCTTTCTCTGTATACAAATTACATATTAATTCTGAACAATCATTACCGAGAATTTGAAAGTACGTTCGGAGAGTAACTTTTGTTGACAAGACATATAACTATTTTCTAATTCTTTGCAATTGGAATTAGTTGCGTTACGCAGTAGAATTCATATAGAATCAAGGTAAAACAGGGATTAAAACTTTGCCAGATGTTGTCCACGGGCATATACGCTAAATTGAGAGTATTTGTAGGCCGAATAGTGGCAATATTGTATTTGTTGAATCAAACTATTGAACGCACCTTGGCATATGCGCACTTGATTAAGTGATGTCACACTTTTCTCAATATTATCTCTATCTGGCCTGACATACATAGATAGCTTTAGTGTCACGAAATAAGTGTCAGTGGATCCCTACTCCCTTTCCACAGTACATAAATGTTAAACTCGCTTTACGGAACATTTTGAGGTTTGTAGGCTGAACATCTGTGACGCCATTGATATGCAGAAACAAGTGCAGTTCTAGTGCAATGAGAAATGGAAAGAGAATGAAGATATACACCTCCTGAAGCAGTTTTTCATCCCTTTTCTAGGTAAACACCTTAAAAGTTCGGTAAATAAAAAAAGTTGTTTTATTAATCGGACGTGAAAACCCAAGTTCATGCTAACATACAGAGTTCAAAAAGTAGAAATTAGAATAAAAATGTAATGTCTTAGCCGGAATTTGACTCTCTATGTAGTTGCTGTAACAAACTGGGCTACTATGGCAGTGTGTCGCACGACGTTAAATTCACCAGTTGATTGTTACTTTTCCCGATAAAGCACAAGGTATTTATTTTGAGAGAATATATCCTTATAATGATTTACAACCTCGTAACTACTTCATGTCTAAGGATTTATAGCTAACAGATTATTAGGTCAATGTATGCTAATTCCTCCTCCATACATAGCACATATATGCTAATTTTGGAAAGCTAGTATTGAACTGAAAAATTCAACGCTATAGTGCAGATTTGAAGCTAGGATTTTGAGGTTTCAGTGCCGCTATACTATTATTTTTTATTCTATTTGTGAGGAATTTTACTCAATTTGTCAAAATTAAAGGATAAGTCACATACAAGATAATGAACGACACACGTTTGTACAATAGCTCATTGGGCGAAACTTCACCGCAAAGAACTCTCCGGTGAAATTATGAGAGGTCTAATTCAGATCTATAACAGTTTGAATTTCACATTAAAATAGACTCAAATTCAATAACCGAAAGTAAATCAGGTAGCAGAAGAGTTCATCAGGGATGTATTGCCCCGTTTGTTAAATTTATTCATATATCGTACGTAAATGGCAGAAGAAATGAATGCTCCGCAAATATGAGGAGTTTATACCCGGATAACATGACAATTTTGCCCCTAACGATAGAAGGTTGGAAGAATATTGCAAAAAGGTGTATAATGGTAAAGATCAAGAAAACAAAATCAATGATTTTAAAAATGCTTATGAGTAGGGTAGGGAGGAAAAACGGTAATACGAAGGGCTAGAAATTCGAAACATTAAACATTCCTCCATTTAGGAGGAATGTTTAATATCAGAGGAAAATGGAAATAATATCTATCAGTCACTTATAAAGCAACTACTACGCACTCTCACGCGCATGGCTGATGCGCCAGTAAATACATTAGAACATATGCAAAACTATGATAATGCCGGTTTTGTTATACGGAGGAATAATACGGGTGGGAAACAGCAGAGCTGGAATTTTTGTAGAGAGTTCTTGGAGTTTCACAACGCACAGCTAATTCTGGAGTTCTGCGGGAGGTGGGATGTTATGAAGACACAGTCCACTGTAAGATAAGAGCAGTGAAGTACTGGGAGATAACTTCACTTTACGTTTCCTATACCGGGGTCGGTTGATAAGTCCCGGGTCTCACACAGATATAGCACCACTTGGCCAGTTAGACAGTATCATCGTACAGTTTAACTCTAGGCTAGCTTCTATCCATAGTTACAGGTCAATAGCTTGTTTAGTTTTCGAATCACAATATTTTAAACAAGACAACTTCAGAGTATTCACGAAAATGGAGGATTTGGAGAAACGAGCAGTGATTAAATACTTCCATTGAAAGGCTTAACGCCTAAGAAATCAAGGAGGAAATGGACTGTACATTGAAAGACTCTGCTCCTTCATATTCCAAAACTAAAAGGTGGGTTGCGGAGCTTAAAATGAGACGTACGAGCACTAGTGACTAACCTCGCTCTGCACGTCCTGTAGAAGTGACAACTCCAGAGATCACTGAAAAAATTCATCATTTAGTACTGGAAGACCGCAGATAAAAGTTGTTTGAGATAGCAGAGGTTTTAAATATATCAAAATAACGTACAATTAGTATTTTAAGTAATGTTTTGGGATGTCACAAGATTTGTGCTAGATGGGTGCCACGTTTGTTGAAACCTGATCAAAAGTTGCAAAGAAAAATTGTTTCTGTAAAGAATGTGGAGCTCTAACCTAAACATCACATTGAATTTTTGAGACGGCTTATTACCATGGATGAAACTTGGATACATCACTACACTCTAGAAAGTAAATCACAGTCAGAACAGCGGGTTGCGTCAGGTGAACCAATTCCAAAAAAAGGTAAAGTGTTGTCAGCTAACAAGGTTATGGCGAGTATTTTCTGGGATGCACAAGACATTGTTTTTATTGATTACTCTGAAAAGGGGTAAAAGTATCGCTGGTGACTACTACGCAAGCTTACTACAACATTTGAGTGATGAGGTGAAAGGAAAACTTCTCATTTGAAAAAAAAAAAAAAAAAAAAAAAGATCTTGTTTCATCACGACAATGCTCCGGCCTGTTAAGTCATTGAATTGGGAAAAATGTGCGAATTAAAGTTGGAAGTGCTTGAGCATCCATCATATTCACCAGATCTAGCATCCAGTGATTACCGCCTGTTCTCAAACCTCAAACAATTTCTTGGAGTACGAAGATTTTACAGCAACGAGGAGGTCATTGATGCCTTAAACAGATATTTTGAGGACCTTGATAAATCGCACTACAGAGATACTTTAATTAAATTAGAACAACGATATGACAAATTTACTAGCCTTTCTGGAGATTATGTTGAGAAATATGAAATGCTGTTTTCGTTGAGAGGCCCGGGGCTTATCAGCCGACCCTAGTATATTATAATACTAGCGGGAAAACTTGTCCACCATGACTTGGGCTGCTGAACTCGAAAGAGGCTTGAGAAGAATGTACGTTGAATCAGTAGAGGAGCAAAGAGGCGAAGCAAATGACAAAAACATATGGAAAGGTGTCAAAACAAGATTAATAGACATCAGCCGGCAGGAAATTGAATCGCGTTGAAAAATTAAACCATCCCTAATTCTAGCAAACAAATAAAACTGAGTTGGTGTAAAGAGTCATGTATACTTTCTTAGGAAGAAAGGAAAGATCAGGAATAGCACACTTTTGCTGGGAGGTTGGAGAACATAAAAAATGACAGACAATTCTGGTAGAAAATCAGTCCATTCTGTAGTTTGGATGAAGATTGGGCACATATTTTGGAGGAATAAGAACGGTATGTGGATGATCCAGCATAAAAAACAAACAAAAAGAAATTGTTTTTAGTCCTAGTAGAAGGTGACTGGCATGATGGGATCTACCGGTGACCAAAGGAACCAGTATAATCTACACCTTGAAATAAATTTTACATTCTATTTGTCGAATGGTTTTTAGTTTCTTAAAAATGACTATCGATTTTGATTAAATCTTCATAGTTTCAGTTCTTTGTTATTCTTTTACAGTCCTGACGATTTTAATTATTTCTTGCGAGGGCATAGAAAGATCATTATCATTTTAGTCTAGCTAATAGCTTCTGGTTGTTCTAAAGTATTTTACCATCGCATTTCTATTTCCATCTATACCGAAATATATGATACGGCTATTTCTGTAAATATTATTTCAATTAAAACGAGATAGTTTAAAATTAGCTTTAAGATCATTTGCATACACACTAATAAACGATAGAAGTTCATGTAGATGTAATGCATCAGATATTTCTTACATTTCTTCATATTATAGTTATTATTAATTAATTGTGCACTGCTTTTCAAGTTTACCGTCTGCATTTTGTATTATAAACTGATTTTAACGCATAAAATTGTTTTAATATAAATCCTTCAATTTAATTTTATTCCAGGGCGTACCTTTCTTTATTAGCTTGTTTCAATAGTTTTAGAAATCAAATTGTGTGCGACTGTTTCCTGTTTTAAATCTTTCCAAGTATGTTTATTAACGTAATTATGTGTTCCATAGTGTTTATTGAACGCTGTTTATTAGTCAACCAAAGGAATATATTCTGTATGATTCTTTCTCTGATATCTACATGAAATTAAATATACTATTTGTGTAGGATTTATCACTTCCTTTACTCGCTCAGATCTTCCTATAATAAGGTAAAAATATCCATTATAGTTTATCTTCATCATTTTCTATATCTTTTCGAGGACAAGATAAGAAAAGATATAGAAAATTAAGGTTCCTATATTCGGATTTTTTTATAAAAATGTGCTGAATATCATTGAAGTTGTATCTCATTACAAATATCAAAGTACTTTATGAAATTGCATCTTTAATATTCGCGAAGTGTCTCACCGATATTTAAATATAATTAATTACCATGGAAACGCAAGTATAATCAATATTTATGACACCAATTTTAGCTGCAAATAGCGGTAATTATACATGGCAGAGAGCCTTATAGATAGTGATATAATAATGAATAGGACAGGAACCACAGTTGTAACATAATGAGTACTCTAATCCTTTAGCATTACTTGCCTATTACTAATCATGTTTGTGGGTCTCAGTGTAGAGATCTGTTAAACACAAATGTAAACCAATGTGCACATCGAATAAATGATGCAGTTGTGCATTGTTTGTTGAGCAACTTGAATCTTCGGTATTCCAGATGGCAATGTGCATATTGCCATTTACATTTTTTTTCTGTTTAAAAGATTTCTACACCAAGATCACAAACATAATTAATAATAGTGGATACTTACAACTAAATGGAATAGAATGCTCGTTATGTTATACCCAAGTTGTCTATCCTATTCATTATTACACCACTATTTGTAAGACTTGTCAGCTAAAATTAATTCATTAAGTATTATTACACCTCACGTTTCCTTTATAATTAATTTTATTTTAATATCGGTGAGACACATGGCTAATGCAGATGTTATCTGTTACAGATAACCGTAAGGATTTACCATTTGTCGTTGTCCGTTGTGTGCCAATATGTCACCGTTCTTTTGTCTACCGCGGAGTCGGTCTGGATTAACACCCGTGAAATACTCTATAAACAAACGTGTACATACCTCTCAAAGTCCTTTGATGCACCAGCGCCGCTCGTCCATGTAAAACACGAGTTTGACTCTGAGGGGGAGAGAGAATTGCTGAGGTATGTAACATGGGATAGACTTACAAAATAGAAGTACTTCACTTTAGGCTCCACTGAACTAATGTTTTTATTAACCTTTGTTGATCGCTGAGGCACTAATCCTACGAGCGATTCCCGACATAATAATTCTTGAAGATGTAGAAATATTAATAACTAGTGCTATTTTCTGCAGGTTTATAAGTTCAGGTAATTCTGCGTACTTTCCTATTACGCAACTAACCAACTCGTGCGATAACTACATTATTTCGCGTAATAAAATCACATACTTCGGCACTCACACATGCGTTCACGTACGTACAACGAACAATCTATAGCATACCGCATTCAGCATCACGCGTCTCACACGAAGAATAAGCAGCAACAACGATAATAACAATAACCTAAATCCTTGTAAGCGCACCGCTTAGTACCTAAATTGAATATTGAACTCATTCCTGACTGACTGAAAAGAAGTGAGAAAATGATGTCACGTGATTAATTTTGTAAGTTCTTTGTATTCAACTCAAGTGACTGCTCTTTATAATGGAGAAGTCCCGAGCTGCTAACCTTTGGGGACAAACCTCTCTCTAAAATCTACCCTGTTACTTTATGTCTCTAATGCGCTAAAAATCGTGATCTACAAAGACAATTGTGTTACCAACATTAGCATAGAAAGTAACCTTGGCGATCACAATAGCAATTTCTTCGCCCTAAGGTTTTGTATTTTAAAATCTGCTCAGTCTTGGCTGCTGAGATAAGATATTTCCTATATGAAATTTGTGCAAAAATATTAATTAAACTAATAAAGTACACAGCTGGCTAATGTAATGTTGCACATTAAAAGTTGTATAACAATTTCATAAAATATAGAGTGAAATCTAAACGAAATTAATTAAATAATTTGAAGTTTGTACATACATATAATTTTGACTGTACTTATCATCCATATTCCTAGTTTGTATTTTTGTGAAAGTATATCCTTGTTTCCGTATTTATCCTCCTCGTAAGGAGGACTTACACCCTCCAGGACTTACAAGCCAGCACTTGGAATCAAAATGTCTGTTGAGAAATTGGATTCTGGATCAAAGAAAGCAGCCAGGATGAGTAATCAGCCCGATGTCTGGTATGAGAGTGAGAAAAAGGCAAGGTAAAACTGATGAATATGGTAGTAGGAAAGACGGGGAAATTGTCCAGACGCCACAGACCACAAATTCCACGTGCGTCTCTTGGGATCGTATCCGGGCCGCCTTGTGAGAGCGGTCTAACCATGCGGCCACCGCGTCTCTATCAAATACTCCAGAGGATGATAATTTTCAGTAAAGGCATTCATTCTCTCGAACAAGCAAATATATACTCCATATTACCCGTGTGTGGATTTTGCATACATCAAAAAAACAAAAACAAAAAAAAAACAGAAAAATATCATTTTTACTTTCCCTACACGTACTACGTGTATAGTGCGTATAAATAAGGTATTATATTGCACCCAAAAATTCTATACCGAGATTTCACAGGAAATAAATGTACTGAGACCCCCTGAATCGGAAAAAGCAGTTTATAAAAAATGTCCGTGTGTGTCTGTGGGCAGCAGAGCTCAAAAGCAAAAAGACCGTTAAATACCAAAATTGCTATTTAAGTTTGGTATCTTCCAAGATGCGTCATGAAGATTTTCAAGAATATCCCCACCCCAACACCCTTTACACGGAACATTTTTCGAAATTTTGATTTTTTTCAAAAATGGCTCCAACAATTGTTATTAAAATACCGTATGTTTAAGATATTTTTATGATAAACAAAATGTATACCTTGAATTTTCTGCGGAGAGCGTCTGAAGACCACTTCTAAATGATTTTGTATATCTGGAAAACCCCAAGAGTAATACAAAAACTTATTTCACAAAAAATTTAGATCTCATTAAAACACCCATTTATCTTATACATTTGTTGTGTGGACTTTTCGAGATATTCCAGATTATTAATTTCAATTTTAAAACTTTCTTAAACGGGAAGACATCTTACTTCTCGTTTCTCGTTTGTTTACTCCTGGAAAGCAAAGAGATTGGAATTTCACTTGTTTCCCATAGCGACCGGCTTTTAAAGGACGATACTATCATTTTAGCCTGTGCATTTTCTCATTTATCTTCTATTTATAAGGAGCTAATAATAAGCCTAATTCTGCTTATGTTTATCTTAATTAATATAATGTAGATAAAAGTTAATCTTTTGAATAAAATATTTGTTTGCCGAACAGCTAGAGGACACCATGTGATTCAAACACATTACATTTTTTCCTTACTACTTTTAAGGGACCAAGTAATAAGCACAATTTCTTAGACTGTTTATCCCGATTAGCATGATGTAGATGTGTGAATAAGCTTTTCAATAACAATCTGTTACGGAGATATAGAGAAAGTCATGTGAATGGAACACCTCAGATTTTTGCTCTATGAAATGGCAATAAACGACCCGCTGCGTGACAACGGGTACCGTTTTCATTGTTATCGGCCGGTCTCTTGCATGCAAATCGAAAACGATCTGGGTTTTCTGACACTAATCAGCCTACAAGTGGCAATGGATCAAGATAATAAAAATGCCGGAGAAACGAGAAAAAAATCTAATGTGTTAAATTCACACTACTTTCTCTAAAGTCTACAATAAATTATTATCAAAAAGCTTATTGTTCTATTTACTTAATGCTAATCGAGAAAAAATTAGCAAAAATAGTCTTATTACTTGTTTCCATGCAAGTAGAAGGGAAACAAAGGAGTAGCATAGGCTGAAGTATTAGTCAAAAACTGGTTGCTATGAGACTGAAATTCCTTTGTTTCTATGGACAGGAATTGACAAATCACCGTATGGAAAAAGTATGTTTTTTAAAACTGAAATCAATAACAAGGAATATCTAAAAAACGATTCATTTCACGAAAAAATGCAAATAACATATATTGTGTGTTTTAAGGTGCTCTACAGTTCCTATGAGGTAAGTTTTTGTCTATCTCTTACGGTTTGGCAGTTATACAAAATTCCGTAAAATTCAACCAGAATAAAGCGGTTTTCAACGGCTACTCCCATAAAATTAAGATATACGTTTTATTTTTCGTGTAAATATCTTAAATATTTAATATTTTAATCAAAATCGTTACAGCCATTTTTGAGAAAATCAAAATTATCGAAATTTTTTCCATGTAAATGGTAGTTGAGGGTGGAGGGATTTTGTTGAAAATCTTCGTGTCGCATCCTTGGAAGATACTGAACTTTAATATCAAGTTTGGTATTAACGGTATTTTCGTTTTGTTAGCTATGCTGCTCACAGACACACACACACACACACACACACATACACACAGACACACGGACATTTTTCTAAAAATGCCTTTTTTTAATTCAGGGGTTCTCAAAGCACGTACTTCCTGTAAAATCTCGGTATCGAATTTTTGGGTGCAATGCAATTACTTCTCTATACACTATATACATTCACATGACTTTCTCTGCATCTCTACAACAAATTATTGTTAAAAAACTAATGTCTCTATTTACTTCATGCTAATCAAGAAAAAATTAGCATAAATAGCTTTATTACTTGCTTCTTTGTAAGTAGAAGCGGAATAAAGGATACAGATTAAGGTTAAAGTGACAGTCAAAAGCTGGTTGCTATGTGACTGAAGTTCCTTTGTATGTACAGGAGTTGACAAATTCCCGTATGAGAAAAGTATGTTTTTTTAAAGCTGAAACAAAAAACAAGGAATATTTCAAAAACGATCAACTCCACGAAAAAAGTATATATCATAACATAAATTGTGTGTTTTAATGTACTCTATATTTTTTGTATAGTAACTTTTTGTCCATCTCTTACGGTTTAGCTGTTATGCAAAATTCGGTAAAATTCATTGAGAATAAAGTAGTCTTCTGAGGCTATTCCCGGAAAATTCAAGATATACATATTATTTGTCAGGTAAATACGATATTTTAATCAAAATTGTTGCAGCCGTTTTTGAGAAAACCACAATTTTGAAAAAAGTTCGATGTATATGGTAGTTGAGGGTGAAGGGATTTTCTTGAAAATCTTCATGTTGAATCCTTGCAAGATACCAAACTTAAATACCAAGTTGTTTCGTTTTTGAGCCATGCTGGCTACGGACACACACACGCACACACATAGAAATGCTTTTTTTTTTTTTTTTTTTTTTTTGATTCAGGGGGACCCAAAACATGTATTACTGGTTGGTATCGAATTTTTGGGTGCATTACAATACTTTCTCTATACACTATGTACGTAGTACGTGTAGAGAAAGTAATATGTTAATATTAAAACAACAGTTAGAATTAATTGAAGGATTTTGAAATGGGAAAACATCTGCAAAACTAAGTGCTAATTATCGTATTGCAATGTAGAATGTTCAGGACCATAAAAAGAATAATTAGAAAAACAGGGTTTTGTCAGAAATTGCGATTCTAATTATGGACCAAATGCACGAAAAAGCATGAAAAGATCTGCATTCGCTGAATTAGGTGTTGCTCTTTTGCAATGGTTTAGCCATAAACGGCAAAGGCTGTCGTTGATTCAGGAGCGATGATGCTGAAAAGCCTAACTTTCTAATGTAATTCTATGGTTAGAAGGAGAACTTCTTTTTACATACGTATACTGTATCTTAAAATGATTACATTACATATTTCTCGTTTATTCATGAGATTTCGAACGATAACAATAGCTGGAAAGTTAAAAGAAGCACTCTTTCAATAGACTGGTAGAAACTTCGCGGATTAACGAGATTAGAATGTAAAGAATGAAAAATTTGAAATTAAATTAACCATCTTCGGAACCATCATACGAGAAAAACAGTGTAATATCTGCCGGATTAGGGGGACATCGAAGTGATAGAAGTAATTTTCGAAAGTAGCTACTAAGGTGATGCATCAGTGAAATTGGACGAAAGTGAAAAATTGAAACATATTTTTGATAATAAAATGTATAATGTATCCTAAATTTTGGGAGCATATATCGTTTTTCGATTGTGGATTTAAATTACCAATTAATTGAGGCTATAAATGGTCAAGCGCTTGCTTGACACCCCAAGTTTAAACCTTTTTGCATAAAGAAAATGCTTTATAAATTTGTTTCGATATTTTTTTACTGCCTCTCTAAAGTACATTAAAGAAAAGATGCATATATCTTTCCAAATAAATGCCCTAATTTTGAGACATAAATTATTAAATTGTGAAAAATCAAAAGGTATTGAGAGTACGAAGAGTAACACTTTCAGTAGAATAATTTACGGTTGAAAAAAATGACATCTATTTGTAAATTCAATTATGCAAAAGTTGGCATTTTTATGGAAATAGTTTTTAAAATGCATCGCGGGGCTCAGTTTTATTAGGATAGAATTGAGACAGCAAAAATGTATTATTTAAAGATAGCTTAGAATTTTTATACATCAAAATTAGTAATAATATTAATATTATTGTGTATAGCAACTAGTATACATTTTCAATTATGTAATTACATTTGTGGAGTTTCCTAGTTTCGGATGTAGCTACAGCTGTAAGCTTTTGTACAGATATTACTGGTAACAAACGAATTATTCATACCAAGTTTCATTTCATTATAATATGACCTTTCGTTGTGGATAAACTAATTATTTTATTTTATTTAATTAGCTAAAGTCAAAATCTCATCTTATTGAGCTACATACACCATATTTCAAAATCACATTCCTTTGAAAATGTTCTATAGTGAATAATTTTAAAAAATTGTCAGAAAGTTTAAAAAACTGTAAAACAGCACATAATTATAATTATTAAACTTATTCTATGAGCAGTATAAAAACACCAAAGCAGATATTTGTTACATACATTTTGCATTAATATGTGAACAATTTTCAGATTTCTAGTTGTATTTTTGTGGGACAAGATAAAGAAATATGTATTTAAAGTTTAATAAAAAGTTACTTTAAAAGCAACTCTTTAAAATGGCTTCCAAAACATATGGAATATTTGCTAGGGAACATTAAACATTGTAGATATATGCTTAAAAATATGATATACTTTTTGCACCAAAAATCTACATTTTTTATCAAAAGGGCTAAAAAAAAACCAAACTTTTGTGTTTAATTGTAAAGGTTGAAATACTGAAAGCTTCCTTGTTAAATGTAAGGAATTTTTCCGATTAAATTACTATGTTAACACCCTTTCGATTACATTTTTCATTTTTTATATAAGCATGGAATATCGAAGGAAAAAAAAATACTGTTACCTTCTCGCATTTTCAAATTTAATACTAGTCCTGTATAAATTACGGGGTTCTCTCTACAGGAGCTAGGAAGATGTGAAATACGATCACACCTAAGAAAAGCAATCAAGGAAGGAAATTTCTGGTTTACCCTGGTTTCTAGTTTCCTTCTTCGCCCTGGGGAGCAGTTTCAAGTGACGAGAAACTTACTTCTGCAGTAGCTGCCCTATTCGTTGACATTCCAAAGGCCAAATAAATTGGTTTGTGCACCGAGCTATCACAGTCGAAAGTAGGGGCGGGGCGCTTGCTGGGGAGCCCTCAAAAACATGTGATAATTCCAGTTTGGTGTGCCATATTAGTAAAGCAATTGATAGATAGCAATACAAAGATTGAAGTATTATGTGTTTTTTACGTGGAAATTTAACTTTCAAAATAAACACACAAAAGTTTATAAACGGCATTTCATGTTCTCTTGCCAATCGAATGCATATCACCATTGCAGAAGCTGCTGGAAACTAATTAAAGTGAAGTGGTTGATTGTCCTTAGATCTTCCTTCTGACGTATAAATCTACGAGAGTATGCAATAACGCTTGTGATAGAGGTTTCTAGACATTTATAGCCTTTCGGGAATAAAATATCGGAAGTAGCCATGAACCCAAAGACTTCTGTGGTACATATACGTTCGACTTCACGAGAAAAATGATATGCGTATAAGGTGATCGAGGTAACTAAGCTACAATAGGTATTGTGTTGCGGTCACCCGAATTTATCTGATAGGTATATGTGTAAGCACCAACTACACTGATATCGCTTCAATTACGACTTAGATCCCCAAGAATACATCTGCTACAATAGATATGTCGGCGGTTAGTGGCCCGGGTTCGATCCCAAGCGCCCGCATGTGGTATTCGTGGTGGACGAAGCGGCATCTGGACGGTTTTAATCCGGGTCCTCCGGTTTCCACCACCACTCATTCTACCAATTGCTCCATCATCACCTTTCCAATCATCAACTTGCTTACGTTTCATTTCATCATCATTCATCGGGTCGACCTCTTGTAACAGGTTCTCCATTCTGTGGTTTCGTGCCGTTGACATCTGAACCCTAAGTATTGCTTGTAAGTTCTAGGGGGGTGTCAGTCCTACAAATACGCTTGCTCAGATTAATGACGTCACCGTCACTAGCCTTCTTACGTTTCCCTCTATTTTTTAACTCATAGAGAGGTCCCCTATTTATAGGAATAGGCAAATACGCAGTTAGGAGACATTATAACTTAGGAGAAATTAAATCTATACATATGCAACATTAGTTAGGCATTACATCAGGTATTTTATAATCACTGTGCTACTTCTCTTAAGGGGCATTATAATACAGTAAAAGTAAACTACTATCTACAACGTCTTTACAAATTAAATAAGCTGTTACGTAATTAAAGTTTAAATGTTGTATAGCACTTAAATGAAATTGCTGTGTTGCATTTGCTGTTTTCTTGCTTTGTCAACTCATCATCACTGCATTCTAAAAACTATTCATATTTTAAAGTTTCTGCGTACAAACAGTCAAGTAGAATTTAACATCTCAAAGCAGTAAGAGTATAACAAAATAAAATGCAAGAACGGATAAAAGGTAAACAGAAGCGATAACATCAGAAACAAAAGTGAACAGCACTCAAGAGAAGACATTATCTTTCGATGGACAACTCCAGTCCCATTTTTCTTCTGGGCGACGCGTCACAAAGGGTGCTCCGTATTCAACAAAAACGTCTCCAACTTCGCGTATCAACACAAGACAAATATTGCATCAGAATGTGGAAGAAGATATCTTGTTGGCAATGTCGATTCACTTCGACAGAATCAGAAGCTTCAGATGACTAGTATCTCTCATTTGACCCGTACCGGATTGAGGATCAGAGGAACAGACAATCCTATTTTTTCATTTTCCACTATCTACTTTAGGAAGTGGAGAAATACTGCATTCCACAAAAAATCTGATGTGTTCCATTTACATGCCTTTCTTTACCTGTTCTACAAACGAACTTCTTACAAAAGTTTATTCTTCTTTCTTCTTCATACTAATCAAGATAAACATTAGCAGAATGGTCTTTTTAGTTAGTTCCTTATAGTAGGAGGAAACTAAAGGATTACACTAGACTAAAGCAATAATCAAATATTTTAAAAAAGTTGTCGCTATGCGATTGTCATTGAAATTAGCTTCTTTGCATGACCAGGAGTAAAATAAAAGAATTTCGGACAACTTCCTATTTCAGAAAATGATTAAGTATTTTAAGATTGAAATAAATAACAAGAAATATCTCGGAAATTGGTAACTCTAGAAAACAGAATGACGTAAATGTGTTTTGACAAGATCTACCTGTTTTGTGTTATACGTTTTTGTCTTTCTCATACGCCTATTAAAAAGTAATTCAGAATGCAGAGGACTTTTGTGGCTATTGCTAGAAAATTCGATATATGTGCACACACTCACACACACACACACACACACACACACACACACACACACACACACACACATATACAGGTTGTTTCAAATCGACACCAAACGAAGATAGCAGTCGATTAGCTTACACTTTGACTTGTCCGGAACTTGATGTCGCAACTTTCAAACTCTTCTATTTAAAGCTGTGTGTGTGTTTAAAAAACGCAGAACGTGTTATACGAAACAAATAACAAAACCCACATGCTATGTTTTCCATTATTAAGGTTACCAGTGCCGCGCTGGCGTGTCTATCAAACCACCCCTACACCTCACGACAGGGACCTTCGCTTCCAACCGGCATCTCTCTTGGAGTGGGCCAAGCACGTGCTTTTTGGTTATGTACGACTGCCTAATCCATGGTGATTTTATGGCAGTTTTTGTATGTATCGAATTTGGAGCTGAAAATTATATTCACGTATCACGTGCGGTATGACCTACTCACATCTTCGGTTGATGTCGTTTTGAAACACTGTGTGTGTTGGCAAAAAATATATCTTAAACATATGGTACTTAATCAAAATCTTTAAAGCCATTTTTGAGAAAATCAACATTTTCGAAAAATATTTCACGTGAAGAGTAAATGTGGTGTACGGATTTTCCTGAAAATCTTCGTGTCACACCCTTAGAAGATGCTTTACTAAGATACAAAGTTTGATATTTAAAATACTTTTAGTTTTTGGGTTATGCTGCCCACAGAGAGACAGACAGACAGACACACACACAATGTCGGTCCTGAAAGCTCAGTTGTTTAGGCGCTGACCTTCTGATCTCAAGGTAGCAGGTTCAAACCCGGCCCAGATCGATGGTTTTGAAGAATGCTTAAAAGCGATAGCCCCATGTCAGTAAATTTATTGGCAAGTAAAAGAACTCCAACGAGACAAAATTCCGGCACACCGGCGGAGAATTTAACAGCGTCTTTAACAAACATATCTTGTTCTAAATAACACAAAAATACACACATACTGACAAACACGGACATTTTTCTACAAATCCTTTTTTTTAATCAGAATATATATTTCCGGTGATATCTCGGTGTCTTATTTTTGGGTGGAATTCAGTATCTTCTCTACCTACTATGTTCATTATACATACGTGATAGAGGCACTAAAATTGATACCAATATTTCATCGGAAATAAACACTTTATGAACCTCATAATTCTAAAGCTTGCATTGTTAGTAAAAAAGTTCTGAATGGTATACATATATACCTAACATTTAATATATGTATGTATGTATGCGAGTATATATATGTTATAGACATCTACACCGTCGCATCGATTTCGACCAATCTTGGCAGGGATAACCTTTGACTTAAGATGAAAACTGCTGTCTGGTTAGAATTCGAAATTCCGCTCCATTTCAGGCATTAATTATTTAATTTATCGGATGTTTACTAAACGATACTAAGACCATCTGTATCTTTGTCAAATAAGATTTATTTATAGATCATTACCATTCAACAATAATAATCACCAAGACTTTCACGGCCTTGTAAAATAACAAAGAAATAGCGAGTTTACGTATTATTAATTATATTCTCTTTGGCATTGGTCATGGAACACATTAACACAACCTTACAATCGCATGGTTACCAAATTAACGGATTTTGAAATTTATTATGTAGGATTGTAATAACAGCTATGTAAATTATTTTTAAATTGTATTAATTTAAAATGTATTTTGTCTTAGTGCTCTCTAAGAGTGTTAAAAATCAGCAAATTGTACACAATTTTGGCAATAAAAATGGTAAAATAAGTTCACTGATATGTTAAGTAATATTTAAACATTAAAATAAAACACACTGGTGATTATCATCTTTTATGTAATATGAAAATTGCAAAAACTTCCCAAGGCGCCTTATACGCTGCTCGACTTGAAATTGATGTGGTAAGAGTTAAGGTAACCCCCTTAGTTTAGAAACCAAGAGTTTGGTTATTCTATTCTACTTAAAAATGCAATGTCGAGATTTTTTGAGTTTCCTAAATATAAAAAGCATTTTAAAAACAGAACCATGCGTGCCACGTGAACATAATAAAGCGAAAATAAAAATCTGCCAAATACCAAATCTATATATAATGTCACCATTTTCCAGGGGTGCGACGCAAAGCTTTTAAAGAAAATCCTCTCATCCCAAACTACCGTTTGGATGTAAAACTACTGATGAAATACCCATATTTTAAGTGTAGTTTGACGGTTCATACCTTCAGCATTGTGTTATTTAGCAAAAGAATTCAGAAAATAGGCTCATTGATACTGAAAAGTGTAAAATTTGGCCCCAGTCAAATATTTTCCTGCCCTGTTCTATTGGTGTGGTTTTGAAATAATGAACAGGAAATTGTATCTTTGTTCAACAAAAATATTTATATTAAATTGCCTTTGGGCAGAAATATCTCCAGATTGACTCCTTTCGGGCATTTTTCAACTTTGATTTCCTTTTGAGCAGGAGTACTGTCACCACTCCTAAAGGTATAAAGAAAACAGTCTTTGATTGTTATTTATGAAAGGTGTTGATCAAGAAGTATCTTCGTACTCGAAAATCTCCAGATTACCTCTCTGAACATTTTTCTACCTTGAGCCCGCCTGGTCGGAATTGGGATGGGTGAGTCTGGGGAATAAATGATATCTACTTTCACGTACCTTCACCCCACTTTCATCCCTCTGCTGGTCTCTGGAGCATGAGATCTCGAACGTCGTACTTCTCAGGGCGCGGTGCACATCCCGTTCACGTAAGCTGTAAGTTTATTTTGTGATTTGGGTTTTTTTTTACATACAGACACCGTGAACACTTACAATTTCCAGTAATCGCTGTTTATTTTGATCCTTATTGAGACCGGCAGTCCGTTGCCAGTGCAGAGCCACACTTTTAAGGTCTATGTTTCTGGGCGAAACTCTGCGAATTTAAAATAGTAGTTTCCATTTAGAAATGTTGCTACCGTAGCGTGGTGAAAGTGTTTTAAAACTGCACTCACTTTTGTAAGCGACAACTGCACTGTCTTACCTCTGCACTGTTCTGCCGAGTACTGCCCGGGACATTCATACAATATCCAGGTATGCAGGTAAAACCCTGTTATTAACAGTCGATCACACCTGCACCTGGCGAGGCGTAAAATTTGTTGGTCTGACCATTTCCTGTCCTTTGCAGAACTCCTTATTTACTACATTTCCATCTTTTTGTTCCACAGCATACTTGCCGAAATATAAACTTTTAGTTTTTCCCTCTAATCCTATAACTATGTGTTTCACTAAAATAATATAGTATTTAATATCATTGATTTAATTATATTAATTATCTTCGAATATCAATTCTAGTTATTATCATGTTTTTCTGATTGATAAAAACCGGGTTCGACCTCTAGTTTTGGGGTTTGTGACGTTAGCTCTACCGTATTTTTACTCTTATCCTTAAATATATCACTTCCTTTATTGGTCGAAACGGTGCAACGTTTAGAAGCCTAAAGAACACACATATACACCAACCTTTAGAGATACTGGTAAATAAAATTTGAAATATCAGTCTACTTTATAAGCCATTAAGTCACCGTGAAACTCTAGCATTTGATCTAATGAAAACAGAACATAAAAACGAAACGATACACAATATTTATATGTACTATAGCGAATTTCTAAGAGGAGGAGACGTTAACATTTATCCTAAACGAATATATGTGGAATGAAAGCTTAAGTGTAGAGAATACAATAAAAACCAGTTAACCAAGGTAATTATTAGTTGTTATTTTGTTGCTTATTGAACGCTCTCTAAAACTAAAGCTATGCCTCTTTTCTATACTCATCACAAATAATACGGGTTATAGAAAAAGTTATTATTCTATTGGTATTATCTATTATCCAATAAATATTTGCCTGGAAGTTGTTTTGTACTTTGTAACACGAACTCTTTTCCATGCAACACGCCGGAACAATAAATCATGTCATACCCAAGCATACCTGTATTGGAAATGGACTCGTGTAACACAAAAACAAAATAAGCATTGCAAATTTAAAAACAAGTGTCATTAGAAGACGGATTTCTACTTGGGGGAACGTAACAAGCAGAAGAAAGAAAAATGTAGGAGTTAAACAGAGTTTTTACATTTTTTTTTTAATTCTTTTGTATTAATTGGTTACTATTGCAGATTGAAATTTTACAGAAAATACACTTTTCCATTTTCTCTGCTCCCAACTGGACTACTACTCTCCTTGTTATAGAGCTATCAGTGATGAACATGGAGAAAGATTCCGTTAGGGCATTTCTGTTATGGAGCAAAGATATCAGGGCCATTGGAATGAAGCAATGCTTGCGGTTTACAGTTGGTTTTTGTGCAGAGGTGTTCCGTAATCTCTTACAAGAGGTAAGCTAAAATACGACGTTCTCATAAAGCCACTACATGATTCTCTTCAGACCCAACCTCGCAGATTCTTCCAGCAATTTAGAACTCTTAGAATATAACATTTAAACAAAGTCAAATGCACTTTCAATGTTGTCAGCATGTGTAATTAAAATTTATACTTTTCTCTTAATCCCTTAATATGAACTACTTTCATCTAGTGTGTATCACTATTTTAAGAAAATATTTTCATTGTCTAATTCGTTTTTATCGACCCAAAATTAGTAAGAATTGACTCATGAAGTGCAGGAAATATTCAAAAACTGTTTTTATTGGCCAGTATTTGGTAGTTTTACCAAATTGAATTACGTTAAACTTAAAGAAAAAAACTTTTTATATAAATAAAATAAATACAATTATGGATTAAATTATTTTGTGAATCATCTATGAATTATTCTTTATCCTTAATGAATGTCGCTTTTGGCGAACTGTTAAACTAGAGTGTTAGGATTTTCCTAAAGAGTATTGTTGTAACAAATGTCTATTGAGTTAAAATTAATTCTAAATAAAGTCCTTAATTAACTGCAGCAAACAATTCAATCGACGTTTCGACTCGTAGACAGTTGGTGGCTTGCACGCCACTGCGCGCCAACATTCCAATCACCGACGACTCACGACAAGGAAATGCAAGTCTTCCCCCTCTTATAGCTAGAAAATGACGTCATAGAACCTTCAGGAAACTTGTCTAAGCTAGTGGACACTTCTATCATTTGCCAGCTGGCGTCTAACATTCCAAGACTTCCGGTATTGGCGCATCGCTTCCGTGTTTACCACATTCCCGTACATAGGTAGAAAAGGTATTGCGCTCCCTCGATGCAGAGATACATATTTTAGAGTCGCGGCATCCAAAAAAACAATTTTTAGAAACAGGCCCTGTATACATGACCGTTTGTCTATGAACATGTTACCTCACAAACGAAAGTTCGGTAAAATACCAAACTTGGTATTTAAGCTTAGTATCTTTCACGGATGCGACACGAAGAGTTTGTGGAAAATCCCCCCATCCAAAGTAACCTTTAAATAGAAAGGCTTTCGCAAACTTAATTTTTTTTAAAAAAAATGTATTTTGGCAGTCCAGGGAGCTTGGAAACCACAATGTCCATGTCCTTTCATTTGGTAATTTATTTTTTCTTCGAGTTCATGAGGTGCACTATTCTCAATGAAAATACTCTACAACACCACAATAATTCATTATAGAAAAACAAGTTTTAATAAAAGTTGCTTGATTTATTGAGGGAACTAGAACATATAAATAAAGTATCATTGTTTCATTTACAACTCTGAGGTTGGCCCACCTATGCCCACAACGGGCCTCGTGGAAATATTTACCATATCACATTTTGCAAGTCCTGTTGCTGCAATACGATTTGGAATTCTTGGCGTTTGGTTATTTCCATTTATTTAAGAGGTAGTCACATGTAACGTGCTCCACCTTTTATTACAAAGGATGTGGGTACAGAGAGTCGTATGAATGTAACATTAGATATTTTTTTATAAATATACTTGACAAAAAACGTACAAAATAAACAATAGACCATAACAAACAATCGTGCGTAAAGAAAGTCGTATGGGTATAACATCAAATATGTTAAGTATACCTTAACAACGTATAGCATTAAACAAAAACAATAATAAACCATAGTGGATAAAGAAAGTTCTCTGGAAGTAACATCAGATGTTACTTTCTCTAACTCGTATGTAAAATGTACGTATAGATAGACAAGATATTGTATTCCACCGAAAAATTCGATACTGAGATTTCGCCGAAAATATATGGTTTAAAGTCCTCTTTATAAAAAAAAGGAAAAAAAAAAAAAAAACCCCTTTATAGAAAAAGACCCTGTGTGCTGTGGACACAGCAAAACTCAAAGACAAAAATCAGTTAAACACCAAACATGGTATTTAAGTTCAGACACTAAGATTTTCATGAAAATTCCTCACCCACAACTACCCTTTACATGGAACAATTTTCTCAGACATGCTTCAAAGATTTTGATTAAAATACTACGTCTTATTATTATGACTAACGAAATGTACACCCTGATTTTTCTAGGAATAGCCTCTGAAGATCTGTTTATTCTGGATACCTTTTGTATAACTGGTAAACCGTAAGAAATAGCAAAAATTTATTGCATAAAAATGTGTATTACTTTAAAGCACACAATTTATAATTTCCAGGTATTCAAGTTATTGGTTTCAGTTTTAAACTATTTAAACTTTTCTCAAACGGGATTTCATCTTTCTTTACGCCTCTCATTTGTAAACTCCTAGCAAGCAAAGAGAATTGAATTTCAATTGTTTCACATAGCGAGCGGCTTTTGAAAGGTGTGTCTATCGCTTTAACCAAGTTTATTCCCCTATTCATCTTCTACTTATAAGATGGACGTAGATAAAATTATAATATTTAATTTGTTTGGGGAACAGCTAGAGAAAGTCATGTGAATGGCACACATCAGATTTTTCTTTTTTTTAAATATACTTTAAATATTCGTGTGATAAAGCATACAAATTGTTAATATTTGAGGTCAGTGTTAAAGAATATATTTTATGCAAGTATATGTTACAGGGAAAGATAATCAATACATTTACTTGAAGATCGGTTACGTAGAGAAATGATATCAAATATTTTAGAAGCACGTGAATCAAGCCGGTTCTAAAGCTTTAGTTTCTATGACCACAGTTTTCAGCTTCGTGTCAAACTAACGTTTGATGTTCAGCTCAAGCTAACGACAATGAGTTAAGAGAATCCCTTGGCAAACATTTAAATTCTATTTTCCTACATATTACCTCTCCTTAGCGATAACAAGGTAGCAAGAACCCTCGAAAATTACTCAGGTGCTCGTGAAGTACGCTATCCCATAGGCAAACTCCCGAGGTAATGAGGGCAGAAAACAGATTCAACCGCGAACGTAGTAAGTATATTTGCACAGGCAAGGAATCGAATAATGCTGTTGATACACGAGTACAGCTGGAAGGCTACGAGCCCACACTCGAGATTAAGATATCAGTGTTATTATAGTATGATAATTAACATCATAGATATTCAAGTTCGACTCGCTTTCACTGCAAAGTGCATAATTCACATGACTCAGAAAACATATTTTGCCAACGTTCCCTGAAAAGCTATGGTAATTAGCTGTACATACTTGAACACAAACTTTACATGCATCACATTTACTTACATTCCAGAAGTGCAATTTGATAAAACTTCCTGCATCCATTGCATAATGTGCATGGAATTATAGCTATGAATACGGTGTGTAAATGGGGCACACAAGTCGCTGCACTCTTCGCCTCTAACAGAAGCTGTAAGTGCTTAGATTCATATGCGTGAGAACCGTTATCATCTTCATAGGATGCAGGAAAGAGGCCATTACTTGATTTTCAGTCATCTGATAACCTCAGGTATTGAAAATTTAGTTCAATTACAACAGGATGAATCTGTGATTTTCGCTGCATCATTGTCTATAAAATATTTCAGGATGATTAAATCAAAAGTTTGGAACGGAGGGGATAACCTTTCGAAACCATGACAGATGATTTGTTGCTACAGCCCCCAGGGATAAAGTGATAGACACAGAGGAATTATAGGACCCGCAGGCAGGCACACAGAGACGGTTAGAGGTCACTAATATTTCCAGTTCAAACACCCGCACACCTTTAGAGAGCAATCTTAGGAGTGCGGGGCAGCGATCCTAACTGGCGGGCCATCTCACTCTGGCGTACACGGAGAAATATGTACACATAACAAGCGATTGTGCCATATACCTGGCACCGCCGATACCGCCTGTATGCATACTTGAAACGTGAAAGGAAAACAGAGAAAGGAGGATCCTAGTAGATGCCCCATACTGGGATTCGCCTCGAGGACCAGGGAAACCACAAACATTTACAATTGTGAAAGTGGACGATTGACGGGCATAGAACCCGGAACCTCCCAAATGTGAGCTTCCCATGCAGAAACAAATCGTTCGATATATTAACGTTTCAAATTAATCCTTAATTTTTTTCCTACAAATATAAAAATAATTGTGGAAACGTTAGAGAATTACCTGACCGCGCCGTGACCGAGTGGTTAGACCACTCACCTCTCACTTAGACGCAGGGGCTGGTTTTCTCCGGTTTCCTCTGCTATCACATTCCACTGGTGCTCCATCTTCATTCTATATATGATGTAGTGCCATGATAGTAAAAGTGGGCGTTTAACACTATCAAAAATAGAAAGGAGAATTACCAGATAGTATGTTGCATGTCCGATGATCCAATTTTTGAAATTCGGTGGAAAGGGACGAGACAGTCTGATTTATCAAAGGAGTCGTATTCAGCTGCTTCTTCACCGTTGACGTCATATCCATTAGCGTGTCACTATGCAAGCAGGATACCACTCGCCTTGGTCGGGTAAGAGTATAGGGACCGGATTTTAATGCAACTGTATATTCACTCTCTGATGTACAAGAATCATTCCGAATTGGCGAGTTGATTACTAAAGCGTGGAGTTAAGGTGAGTAGTGCTTCACGATTCCGTACTTGGACCTATTCTGTTCCTCATATATAAATTATCTACCCAATTGTCTACCAAATATATCCGTTCTGTATGCGGATGACACCATTCTTACCTACATTAGCAAGTAATAACACTATCAAATATCTCAGCAATTGCATGTGGGAAAATTCTATCCGATGGTTCAACACAAATAGTCAAGCTATAAATGAAAAGAAAACTGAAGGAATATTTTTCACTCTTAAACACGGAACTGAATTAAAATCCTTGAAATTACTTGGTGTGTATATATATGGAACAAAGTTTATTTATATGTTCATCCCACTAAGGCTATATATATATATAAGTAGACTAGGATTATGTATGTCCTAAATCTGTTAAATTTAATAGTAACACAAAAACATGATAAATGTATATTATGGCTTCATGCACAGCCACCTTACTTATAGAATGTTACTATGGAAAAATTCAAGCAGAGCCATAAAGACTTCAAATGGCAAAAGAGGACAATTCGCTATATCGGGCATTCAAAGTATTTCGAAACATGCAGACATTTCTTTAAAGAGCTAGTAAGCATTAATCCTTACAAGTTTATAGATTCTCGCTTGTTCATTGTATGCAATGGAAAATTACCGAAATCTCCATTCAAGAAACACTGTACATAATTACACTACTAGAAACATTTACAACCTAGAACTGTCATTCTTTAGACTTAGTAAAACTTAAAATCATTACATATATAATGTCTAAAGTATGACATATATATAGGCCTTAAACTGTATAACAAATTCTCCAATAGTGTCCAAACCCTATCAATAAAAGTATTTGAAAGGGTTGTGATAAAATGACTTAAAGAAATGCCTTCTTATAGTATTAAGGAATATGAAGTGTATGAATGGCAATAGCTTAAACCAATTATATGTAACTTCTATACTGAATTCATAAAATGTATCATTGCTGACCGACTATATCTATTATGAGTTATGAGCAATTGTTGCGCTTATTATTTCTATTTATTTACTTCATTATATTTGCTATTATTGCATTTATTATTTGTAAATTCATGTTGACTTTATTTAGCTTAAATTGACGAACACATATATTGATGTAATTTATATATAATATACCACCACCATCAACAACAATAATAACAAACTTTATTAAAGGTGTTATAGACATAGTCAAAAGTGTTTACATTTCCATTCATAAAATATACACGTGTATGTCTATAACACCTTTATGTTGCTCTTTGATCAATAAAGTTTTTTATTATTATTGTTGATGGTGGAGGTAGTATTACCATTATTATTATACTATTATTATAATTAATATTATTATTATTATTATTATCTTTATTATTTTATTATTAATTGTAGGTATACGTCATGTTAGATATAATGCATTGAAAAATGCAATGCCTTAGCCGGCATTTCAGCTCCGGATTTCACGGTCTCTGCTCGGTTGCTCTTGCCAACTAAGCTAAACTGGTAGCGCGCGGACAGGACATATAACTCTCCAACTCGTTTTCAATTTTCCCAAACTACAAACAGATCTAAAACTCTTCAGACTCACATATCAGTCTGATTCTACCTTTCCAACTCTTATCCTACACAGATTTGGTGTGAAAAAAAAAAAAAAAATTAGCGTTGCTTGAAAGCACAGTTGGTTAAATCTTGAAACCTTGATCTTAAAAGTATTTACGATATTTTAAGTCGTTGTTGTGTTATGTCAACTCAAAATACATTTGAGATCTTCTTGTGGTTTACTGGTTAAAATGCAACTCAGTTGGGGACTTTAATGTCCTGCTGGCATGATAATAAGAGAAATTAGTTCAAACGTAACATTAATATAACTCATTAAAAAATATTAAGATAGCGCTTTAACAGTAATAAAACACAATATATTTGTATTATCATTCAAAATTTATTACTAAAGCAATAATAAGTTCTAAATTCATAAAATCCTTTTATTTTGCCTTGGTAGCTCAGTTGATAAGAGCAAAAGGATGGAGACGGAGAGATTATAGGTTTAAATTGGGTGGCATTTCATTTTTCACGTTTACTCTACCTTTCGAACTCTACTCCGACACATGGCATAACAATGTATATTTTGCTTATTTTGTTAATAACAATAATATTGTAGCAATTTGTAAATGCTGCTGCGATTTCCTTGTTTTGCATGCATATTGCATAAATATATTTTATTTTCTGCGTATATTAAATTTTTAAATGCGATATTTCCAAAGATGTACAATTGAGTCCTTGGAACATTGCTGACTCCAAAACAATCAACGGGTCACTTCACCTCGGTGAATCCTCGCTTGTGTTGTAAAGGTGACTGTTAAAGTAATTCTTGATAGCTTTATTGTTAATAATGATAATAAATTTAGAATTTAGTGTTAAGAGCATTTTAAATTTTTAGTAAATTAATTTACAGAAACAAAAAGCTACCAAACCATTCAATCGTTAATAGTTTTAAAATTTAATTCCAAACATGATCCGGAGGATATGCAATCGTACTTCTTATATAGGAATATGTATATGCATTTTATAGAAATAAAGAGTTGTAATATCACAATTTAAAACTGAAAGAAATCATATGACATTAACAGTTGCATTTGCTCTTGAAAACAGAGGGAAAATAAATAAATAAAACAATTTTAAGCATACCAAAATCTGTAAAACATAAATGTTCCTATTAAAAGTCACCATCCCATTATAGGCGGAGACCATCTCCTGTAGACAAAATACCTATTCTAGAGCATGTGATGTATTGAAGAAATAAAAAAAAAATAAAAAATGAGGTAGAGATAGCTCGCCTTGCCAAACGTGAAGAAGTATCTGAACTACGCAACCTTAGCCTACCAATCCTGCATCTGTAAGCATATTAGATGAAACTGTCTTTATATTATTTTAGTACGATATAAAAAACGGGGAGAACTTTAAGTCACTTAGCAACTTATAATCACCTGAATCTAACGAACAGCTAATTAATAAACATATCCAGATTAACATGAGTTACTCGGCCACTGTAATGTTCCGAATGCTACCCTAAGTTCCTCCATGTGTTTTCTGTCTTGCACTGAACCAGTTGTCAGTCTGGATAGCTGACTTTCTCAGACGCTGGCCTTCTGATCCCAAAGCTATGGGTTCAAACCCAGCATAAATAGATGGTATTTAAATATATAAATTTCATCTTAAAATATCTCAATTTTATGTAATAAAGCATAATGATAATTCTTAAAAATCAATTTTACTCAACTCAACCCTTACAAACCGATCCAAGCAACAGCCCCGTGGCAGACGAATTTCCAGTACACCGGCGGCACTGATATGATCGTGGCAATTGACAGGATTATTAACAAACAAAAAATAAAACAAAAATAATAAAAAAAAACTTAGAAATCTCAAATTGTGTAAAAAGAAAATTTGTAGGAAACTTCAGGATGGGCCGATCTCTACTTAAAATAGCATTTGCGTACACAGATAACTGATAAGTGGATTAAAGACTCTGGTAACTGAAGGATAGAAAGCCTATCTGAGTGGGGAAGATTGTATGTACGGTATTGAAAGTATAGGATATAATAGATATACGTAGATATATGTAAAACTGTCATTGAGAAACTCGTGTGAATGTTTCACTCAGATTTTTCTTCTTCTGTGAAGGTTCATGTTTAACATGACCAGAAAAATCGTACTAAAATAATATAAAGACAGTTTCATCTAATATGCTTACAGATGCAGTATTAGTAAGCTAAGGTCGCGAAGTTCAGGTACTTCTTCACGTTTGGCAGGCGAGCTACCTCTACGTCATTTTTCATTTTTATGGAACTGAAAGAAAAGACCTGGGATTTTAAAGCCATTAAAATCTGGTTGATTTACAGATACATGGAGTGCCCAGCATAATGACGTACGCCCAGTCTGACTGACGTTTGATGGATGACGTTCGTTTCAACTTCAACCTGGTGTTGCAGTTTCTCTTTTCCAAGCCTATGGTCCGAAATGGAAATGCTTGTTACATCTGCAAAGTTTTAAGTGATCATTCAGCTCTGCAGTATTTTGTTTTCTGTTCTCGATAACATAGCTAGTTGAGAATGTACATCCCATTAGGTCATGTCGTAATAATGACTCGACTTAGAGTTTATTCAAATGCGATAAAGGAAAATTGGTCTGTTTCATGTAATAGCTGTAAACACGCTGGCAGTTTATTACATTCGGATTATATTTATTTTATATTTTATACAAGTTAAAAGACATAATCATTTGCTAACTCCATCCCTCATAGCGAAAAAGAAAGAAAAAATAGAAAAAAACAACAATTTTAAGAATATGGCCATATACTCTGTTTATAAGGTCCAGAGATGCAAACTATCGAGTTAGGAAAGGTAATGGGTAGAAATAGTACAACATTGTAGGTGTATATTTCAATAGCATAAATTAAATCAGAAAAACATTGATTAAAGAATGCCACATGAATGAGGCAATATTTGAAGGAAGAACGCATAATTTATTTACCAGTATTAAGGAAAGATTAAGTATGCATATAAATAGTTATACCTAACAAAGAAATAATACTTTACTTAACGTGTTACCAACAATACGAAAAATACTTGTGTAGGATTTAGAGGATGAGTACTGGAAATTGAGAGGTTTGTGAGAAGCAGTATACCCTAGAAAATCTATTGTTTCAATCTGTTCAACATTAGGAAAATGTAACAGAGATGAGAATAAACTTAGAGGGGAAACAAACTGGAATGTAATAAAAGTAGAGCACGATTATGAATTATGACTGAAATTTAATCATAATTTTTTCTTTTTGTTGTATAAGAAAACGGGGAAGAAAGAAGAAGTAAAGATAACCAGATTCAGAAATATATGAGAACAGGCGGCAGATGGAAATTTTATAGTCAAGAATTTAGCTGATGGAGAGGAATTACGTTGATAAGAAGAACGATAGAGATAATAAGAGCTATAGAATCGGAAGAAGGGTAATTCGATGTTTATTGGAAGAACTGAAACAGAGTAAGAAAGGAAAAGGAAAGGTGACAAAGAAGAAGGAAGGGGTGAAACAGGAGTGAAGTAATGGAACTTGTGGTGGAAAGCAGAGAGATTAAAATAGTAGGGGAGTAAAAAGAAGAGAAATAAAGAAGAATGACGTGAACGAAGGGAAGGAGATAAGATCATGAGAAGTGTACAGAGCAGTATTAATTCTCCGAGCTCAGGGTTATGTTTCTGAATTCCGGAAATGTAGTGAAGGATGAAGCAGCGACACTAAATTTTGAATATTTTAATTTTGAACACAGGAATTGCAAATATTAATAACAGGAATTGATATACGTAAAAAAAGGACAATTTTGTTAAAGATATTTTGAATTATACATTTTGTAATGGTTTTTGAATATTAACTTTGAACACTTTGAAGTTTGGTTTGTAGTAATATTGAGGTATGCAATTCTAAAGAATATTTAAATTTGAATCTTAAGTAATTGAAATGTTCATTAAGCAGAATGGTTGGGATTTCTGGCAAGTTTGTTTTAATCGATGTAGTTTTTTATTTGTTTAATTGTATTATAATTTAATTGTGTTATAAATATACGTGTTGTTTTAAAACAGTTTGGCAACAGTGTTTTGACTTATGAAATTAGACATACGATGAAAGTGTCGATTTTTATATGTCATGTATATATTGATGCTAAGCAAAACGCGCTGTATCAATGTTGCTGTCACCGAAGTTTGCATTTTAGAGCGAGGAAAGCTATGTTCTTTCGAATTTACTCCCTCTTTACTCGATAGACTCTCTACTTCACACAACTCGGTCAAGGTAGAAGTTCCATAAGGCTTTCGGAGAAATGGGTAATCCGTCTAATGGGCTGTCATGTTTATATTTGGTTCCTAATGAACTTTATTATTTAATGTACGGGAAATGAATACAAATTATGAGGCTGTCCTCATATATTTATGAGCGATACACTTCACTACTGTCCAGGCTAAATACATATTTCATAAAATACCGTATTAGGCAATGCAATTAGTTTATGAAAAATAACTGCTAATTATGAACTCTGTAATAATTACGGTGCATATTTGCAATTCACTACAACACAAACATACTCATAACATCTCAAAATTAACATAAAAATCTAATGTATTCCACCCGCATGACTTTCTCTCCATCTTCGCAACAAATTGTTGTTAAAAAGCTTATTCTTCTTTATGTATTTCATGCTAACCGAGTTATACGGCAGAAATTGTCTTATTATTTATTTCTTGTAAGTAGGAGGGAAATAAGGCAATACACCAGGCCAAAGTGATACTTAAATTTTTTAGACTTCGCTTGCCATGTGATTGATATTCAGTTTATGTATGGCCAGAACAAATCTATATTCACATGTTTCTCGAAATCTTCGTGTCGCATCCTTGAAAGATATTAAACTTTAATACCAAGTTTGGTATTAAATGATCTTTTAGGTTTTGAGCTAAGCTTTTTCACACACACACACACACACACACACACACACACACACACAGACACATTGCCCTTTTTCTAAAAAAAGTATTTTTCTTGCGATTCAGTGAGTCTCAAAACATATATTTCCTATGAATTTTTGGGTGAATACAGTAGGTAACTTTTCTATCTACTATGGACTTACATAGTACTATAGAAAGATGTTGTGTGTTCCATTCGCATGGCTTTTTCTATCTATTTTGTAAACAAAATTCTTACAAAAGACTGTCTTTTTACATCACACTAATGAAGTGGTCTAATTACCGAGTTCCAAGTAGCATGGAAACTAGGTAATATACTAGGCTGAAGCGATAGAGCTGTCGCTGTGCGATTGAATTTTAGTTCTATTTCTAAGACCAGGAGTAAAACAAAAGAGAGATGAAACGGACGAGGAATTCTCGTTTCAGGAAAATTAAAGTATTTTAAAATTGAAACCAATAACAGGAAATATCGCCTAAATTGTAGGTTTACAAATAAACTTACGTGAAAAATGTGTGTTTTAGCGAGATCTGGATTTCCGTGTGATGAGTTTTACATTCTCTAGTATGTATTTACAGTGTGCATAGTAGCTAGGAAAGATGTCTTTTTCCAGCCATAAATTCGATATCGAGAATTCATCGGCAGTATCTGTTTTAGGGTCCAATTCATTTTTCTAAAAAGGTCCTTGTGTGTGTATGTGTGTTTGTGTGTGTGTGTTTTAGACAGCACAACTCAAAGGGAAAGGTGGATAATTACTATAAATGGTATTTAATTTCAATATTTTCCAAGGATGTGGCACGAAGGTTTTCGGGAAGAATCTCTCTTATATTGACTACATCTTTGGAAATGCTTATTGATCAATGTTTATTAAAGTTGTTTAAAATATTTTTACGATTAACGAGTTTTTTTTTTCTTTGTTTTGTTTTTGTTTTTAACTTAATAGTTTGCGATATATTCTGTATTATATGTTCCAATTTTAAACTAATTGAGCTTTTCTCAAACTGGAAGTCATCATTTCTTGCGTAAACATTTCTCCCTCCTCCTGCCCCCTCTCTCTCTCTCTCTCTCTCTCTCTCTCTCTCTCTTTCTTAACTAATGGCTTTATAAAGAACCGAATATCAATTGTTTCACATAGCGACGAGATTTTTGCAAGAGTTTACTATTGTTTTGGCTTAGTATATTTCCTTATTTCCCTTCTGCTTAAAAGGAAGCAAGTAATAAGACAATTTCTCTTAATTTTTATCTCTATTAGCATGTACATAAAAGAATAATTAGGTTTTTTGTTTATGGAACAGCTAAAGAACGTCATTTGAGTGGAGCTCTCAAGATTTTACGGTTTACTGGTAGTGCAAAGGTTATTGAGAATGAAGATAACTTCAATTTATGTCATATACACTTTTTTGTAGAGTTGACCGTTTCCGAGATATTCCTTGTTATAGGTTTTTTTCTCAAACGCGAAGTCACCTTTTGCTTTATCTCTTTTTGCTTGTTGCCCGTGTTTACCAATCATATTTTGAAAAAGTAATACTAGTGCTTTAGCCTAATATATCCCATTTCCCTCCTGCTTGGAAGGAAGCAAATAACAAGAGAACTTCTGCTAATATTTATTTAAATTGGCATTATATAGATAAAAGAATCTTTGTTAAGAATAGTTTGTTTGCAAAACAGATAGAGAAGGACATGTGAATGAAACATCAGAATTTCTTCTTTCTAATCGATAATCATTGAATAGAATTTTGGGCACAGAAAAATCATTAGTTTCGTCTTGGTTTCTTTCTACTTCCTAAATTAATTTCTATAGAGTAACTTGGATACTACATTGTCTTACTTAATTGGCATGTCTTTTCATAGTTTACCACCATTTGTCCTCCCCATTATACAAGAGATAAACGTATTCATCTGTGCTCATCTAAATCGTGTAAAACAGCTTTATGGGCATTCAAACCTGTTCAGGCTTTGTGTAATCTAGTTAGGGAAATTAATTATACATACAACAGACTTACGCGTTGTTTTATACCGCCTGTCATTCATTAGTCAATCATTATAATAGTTGCATAAGGCAGACTAACCACAGCGATGGATGAACGGGGGCCAATTCGCCGCACGGATTACCATTTAGAGGTGTACAGTCAAAGACATTAAAAATACGTCTGGTGCTGTGAATTTGCCAAAAATGGGAACGTTTAATGGAACTTGGCTTTTTCCACGATCTTTACTGGTGTCGTTCAGGACAACATACCACGCGAATAAGAAGTTGCAAATCCATTGGGCAATCCAGTTACACTCCTCATTCCCCATTCGCCGTTGACTTGTATAAACAGTGTATTAATTTAGTCTACCACGTGCACGCATTTGCTTGGCATCAGACCTTTAGAATGTAACGCAGAGAAAAGATTAACCTCATTTTGTGACACCCGGTAATAGGAGTAGAATATTGTCCAACCAGAAAGCTTAGAGATCACTAGTTCGCATCTCAGAACTTCATTTGTCACAAGTTACGTTTCAAGTCCAATCTATTCCCTTTGGTATTATGGCTGTGCATTACGGTTTTAAGAGCATAGCAAACAGCTCAAAGACATGGATGAAGTCAATGAAAGGACCCCGTCTTAAGAAAAGTATTTCCGGGTGTATTTTTAATGTCTTTGAGTGTACTTACAGTATCCGATCGCCTGCAGGCTTGGGCCAAACACACCAGATCTTGTCCTGTAATTTCTCCTTTTCAACCCCCATTCCGAGCATTATGATTCGGACCTAACATTAGCTGGCATGCCTGTGGATCTGATATCTTGTTTAGACAAATGTATCGAATAAATATGTTTATTTTAGAGATACATTATGTGTTAGTGAATCTCAAACGGTCCTGCTACATTTTCATCTTGATATTTTGTGGACACTCTTCAGTACGGATAATGTTTTTATTCTTTATACTGCAGTTTCAGTGCTTTAAATACTTTTTTTTTAATTTCGGACTTTTCCCGGATTTCCATATTTTGTGCACTTTTCGACATTTTCACATATTTGGACTATATTAGATGTGTTTATCTCACTTGAAGTTATACATTTTTCTATCTTTAAAATGTTTAGATTCTTACAACTTTTCGACTAAATTACTACATTTTCAAATTAATGTCGTTTTTACGGTTTCTTAAAATCATATATTTTCAACAGTTTTAAGCACAAGCATATTTCAGATTACTATTAATAATAATAATATTAATAATAATAATAATAATAATAATAATAATAATAACAATACTTATAAACCTGCAAAGCTGATAAAGTTTACAAAGATCTTAAACTATTGTAAAAATATTTCAGCATAATGGTAGAAATAAGCCCGCCAAAAACTTTGTTATTCATCAATTGGTAATGTTTTATTATTTCATTATCAATTTGGAGCATATAATTATGAAAAACAAATTATCTCTAACACTGTTAAGCGGTCGGATGTTATATGTAAGTTCATGGAATAAATAATTATTAGCCTGTTTACCACTGGCAGTCAACCCTACGAGAAACAGGTTTCCCAGTTCCAGGTCTAAAACATTCGTTCCTGTGTAGACCCAGTTATTTTGACTTTCATTTCTATTTTAACTTCTCAACATTGAAGAAAGCTTCCTGCTTATGCATAGGTTGACCCGCGGTAAATTACTTCTCAGGATACATAGGTGCACGTAGAAAAAATTGCAAAAATGTACAGCAATGAACAACATGATCGGCCCCTATGGCAGGCCTAAGAGAACAAATTAGAAATACATAGATAAAAAAGAGCATATATTTAAACAGGCCAAATTGCATCTTTTTTATTTTCATTTTATATTACTAATCCTTTAATTATTCAAATATTTGCCGTCTGTCTCCGGCCCCTCTAAAATCATCACTGTTGGATCGTTCAGAAAACTATGCATTTTCAGTATCAGAATCACTAGCATATGCAGCACAATATCTAAACGACTCTATAGAGCGTCATCGTGGGGGCATAATATATTGCACCGATGTTACAATTAATTTATTTTTATTTTTATTTAATTATATATTAAAATGCTAATGAAATTTCATTGAATGTAAAATAATGATGAAAACTAATTTTATCAATAGTTCTACTTAAACCTAGTTGAATTAATATCGTCGAAATAACTTCTGAGTTTGTAATTATTAATCTTATTTATAAAAGTCTGAGGAAGAAGAAACTGCCCGAGGATGGGTGTGTTCAGAAATGTACCAAGTCCTCTTTCGTGATGAAAATGGGCATTGCGTTTGAACCATGTTGCTTTTAAGATAATTCTGACAGCTTTATTTTGGAAAACCAGGATCTCGAAGAAACAGACGTATCTAAACGTCGCTGCAGACTCACGAGTGAAAGATCAAGATTTTCAGGTAGCTGTATGCAGAGTTAAACTATGTAAGGCAGAGCAAGACTGAAAAATGCAATGACATACCCGGAGTGGAACGCTACAAAGGCAACATGCCGACATGACATTAAATTCCTCAAATGATTCGCATTGCCCTATTCACAGTAGTTTTGGATAATCTGTATCAGAATACATGCGACTGGTAGCTTATAAATACTTCTTTCAATGATTTTATTTTTTACTTTATTATTTACCTATAATCTTTAAGAGGATTTTTTTCTAACCAGCCCATACACTCCATATTAAAATTTCCCCAAAAATTAAAAATTTGACGGTCCATGTATCCAAAATAAACTAAGGCCCCGTGCCAGTTCAAAACAAAAAGCTAATTAAATATGTGTATAAGTTGAGGGTGTTGCAAGTATGTGTACTAGAGACCGAAAATTTGGAACGCCTTTTTAAATGTATCAAATCTATCTTCAATTTGAAAGTAAATCTGCGCGAATTATACCTGTTTTGATTGAAACAACTCAGTTTTATATTGCCTTTTTCTGCCTTTTTATATATAAATGTTTACTTTACGAAATAAATTATTTTGTTGCCTTTATTTGATTGTTTATCTATTATTTATTAATTTACATATTTATATATATAGGTATATTTTAATTTATTTCTATAACCGTTACAATGAAAGTGACTTCACCGAATAAATCCGCATTATTTTTTAGTTTTATTGTTTGTATTATCAATAATTTTAAATTAATATAATAAATAAAATCAAAACATTATATACTATTCTTAACAGATAGTTAATAAACGTTTTCGTTTGGAGGAAAACATTATCGTCTTTCAGTCAATTCATTATTATTCTCTTTGCAAAAGAAAGTATAAATTAATAAGGTTTAATTGTGTTTTTTGAAAAGGCAATAATGAGTGGGGGTTCTAACTTAAGTTATCCTTCAGTTTTCATTGCGACGTTATGCTAGCAGCAAGATACCGAAATCCAGTGTTCCTTTATGAGTAAATTGCAAGTTACGTTAATATTTTTGGATCCGACGTATTTTGTACTGACGGTAAGGTACACACATGCAAAATATATGAGCAGTCAGTCGACTACGAAAAGGAATCTTTCATATCGCAACAAATGAGTGCAATTAAACACAAAAAGGCACCTTCCAAGGCTCCTGGGAAGAATATTTCTTTGCTTCGGACAGTAATTGCAACATCGACTCGAAAATACCAATTCGCATTCTACTATTGTATTTGATTTTTCTTAGCGCCAGAACTCCTTTGAGGAAATTACAGAATTCTACAGTTTTTGGGGAATCATATGAGCAGATCTGTGCCTAGCGAATGTTACGAAAACGAAATGAAAAGCATTAAGGATAAAATGAAAAATAAGGAAATCCGGATTCCTATCGGCAAGTTAACTGCTCCCATGTCATAATGTCATTATTGGGTCATTAGATTCTTCAGAGGATGACTCAGTGAAACCATTCCTGTTTAGAGAAGTATGTCTGGAAAAAGTTAACTATTCGTAGTTATTCACTAATTCATTAAAGCTAATGTGGCGTAAAGAAATTCAATATGACAACGTGTGACGCTGCACCACATATGAAAAAAGCTGGAATAACGTTAAAAGTGCTTCCAAACATGCTTCACGTGACCTGCGTAGCACACCGCTTTCACAGGGTGTCAGAAGAGGTACGATGCTTGTTTCTGGATATTGATAAATTGATTTCCAGTATTAAGAAGATCTTTGTGAAGGCCTCATCAAGAATTCTGACAATAAAATCCATTCCACCGGGTACACCTGTGCCCCCTAATCTAACATAACGAGATGGAGGCATGGATCTCAGCAGCATTTTACTACGCTTCAAATTTCCTGAGTATAACAGAGGCGGTGAACGCTCTGGAGGATCAAGCGTCTTCAATTGTAGCAGCCAAGAAACTTCTCATTTCTTCGGAAGTGAAAAATTATTTAACTTTCATTGCGGCTGAGTTTAGTTTCCTGCCACAAGTGATCTGCCAGCTACAAGAAAGAGAGCAGCCTTTGGCGAAGACCAGCAATTGTGGATGATGTGTAAAGACTAGAAGTGTACCTACCACGAAACAGGGTTCATTAGTTAAGGAAAAGTGTAAAAGAAAAATACCTTCGAAAAATGTTGATCTTGAGAAACTTAGAAACATTTCAAAAATTCTATAAGGTGACAATTTTGTTGCAATTGAAATTAGTTCTACAGTGATGCTTATTTTATATTTACTCCTATAACCTCTGATTATATTGAGAGGTCATTTTCTCATATGAAAAATGTGTTATCTGATAAGAGACTCAAGAATACCCCAGGGAACTTAAAAAAGCATTTGGTTGTCATGTGTAACGAATAACACATTGCAATACATAGGGCTTTTTAAAACATTTTTATTTTTGTTTCAAGTATAACACTAGCATTCTTTAAAATTCTTTAAAATATAACAGTCGAGTTATTGAATAGTGTAATTTAATAAATGGGTCTAATGTAAGGTTTCCGTAACTGCAGTTTATGGTGTATTTTAGCTGTTTATGATATCTTTCTTCCTGCCTATTTTAGTTATTTCAAATGCCTGTTTCCTGCCTATTTTATTGATTTATAATATTTAAACTTCCAATCTCTGATGTGCACGAAGCTGTGTATGAACATTCCCCAACTGAAATTACGTTTACCCGGCAACATTTTCGTTTGCTTTGATTTTCTCGACATTGGCTCCAACGTTTTATTTAAAATATTTGCATGTCAACTGGACTATGTCTTATGAATTTTCTGGGAATAGCCTTTGAATTATGAATGAAATTTGTAAAACTGATAAAGTGTACGGGATAAGAAAAACCTTATTGCGTACACAAAAAAGTAAATATCTTTAAAGTCCACAATTTGCTAGGTTTTTATGGCGTTAGTAATTATCAGAATATTCTGTGTTATTAGTTTCCGATTTCAGATATTACATTTTTTCAAGAGATAAGTTACCATTCGTTTTTTCTCATGCGTGTGCAAATACACCACATAGAGACCAGCTTTCTAATAATCTGACTATCGCTTCCTGCTGTATTCTTTTATACCTAAAATATATGTAAATGTGCTATGAACCTATCTATTTTATGTGCTAAACATAAAATTTAGAGTTCCCAGTGTAGTGTCAGCCCCGCTGCTTGCCAAGCGAGAGGTCCGATACCGGTATGGGGATTTTCTCTCACTAGGAGTCCTGGTCCTGCGTACACTAACCCTCGTTAGGTACCTGGTGGGGGCCAATTGAGAAGCTTCTTCAGGGAAAAGTAACAGCTTCAGGTTGCGCGGACCGCATTAACTGGACTGGAGGGACCACACCCCACCTTCCTATACTGCATTCCACTCATGACAATTGTAATGACCAGAGATGGCAACGCAGCGGTCGCGTGGTCAGGTCTTGGCACGCTTTGTCATTTTGCTACATAGCCAGCGCTAAATTTTCCAAGACTAGTTTATCTAAAACAAAACTTGTGTGTTCCGCTCAGATGACCTTTCTATCCATTCTGAAAACAAACTATTCTTACAAGAGAGATTATTTTATCTACATCAGAGTAATCGAGATAAACATTAACAGAAATGCTCTTATTTCTCGAATCTTTGTAAGCAGAAGGGAAATAGAGCTAAAGCGATAGTCGTATCTTTTAAAAGCTGGTCTCTATGTGAGTAATTGAAGTTCGGCTCGCTTTACAAGGTCAATTGCAAATAAAAAGAAAGATTTAAGGAAAGGTAACCCCATTTGAAAAAATCTGATGTGCTCCAATCACATGACTTTCTCTAGCTGTTATACACAAACAAGCTTCCTTACAAAAGATTATTCTTTTATCTACCATATATTAATCAAGGTAAACAGTATCAGAAATTGTGTTATTACTTGTGCTTCCTTGTTAGTAGAAGGGACATAAGGGAATCCTCTAGGCTAAATTGATAATAAAATATTTTAAAAGCTAGACCTATGCGAAACAAATGAACTTCTGTTCGCTTTGAATGGCCTGCAGTAAAACAAACTCACTTCCGTTTGAGAAAAATTTGGAGCGTTTAAAATTGAAACCAATAACAAGGAATATCTACATAAAAAACGTATATGACATAAATTATGTATTTTAACGAGATCTACATTTTTGTATAGTAAGATTTTGTCTATTTCATACGGTTTAACCGTTATGCAAAATTCTGCAAAACTCAGAGGTCTTCAGAGGCTATTCCCAGAAACTTAAAAATATGCATTTTATTTATGATTAAATATGTTTAACATACAGTATTTAAATCAAAAACTTTAGATCATTTTTAAAAGAAACACAATTTTCAAAAAAAAAAAATCCATATAAAGAGCAGTTGGGGGGGAGGATTTTCTTGAAAATCTTCGAGTCGCAACCTTGGAAGATGCTAAACATAAATACCAAATTTGATATTTAACGTGTTCTTCATTTTTGAGCTATGCCATCAACAGACACACGTGGACCTTTTTCTAAAATCATTTTTTCGGACTCAGGGCATCTCAAAACATATATTTCCGGAGCAATCTCGATATCGAATTTTTGGGTGAATCTATCCACTATGTAGATTGTACATACGTGCTAGAGAAGGTAAACAGTTACGTAGTTATAACTTGAAACAAATAGCAAGGATTATCTTGGACACGGTCAAATCAACAACAAAAATGCATATGACATTAATTGTGTTTTAACGAGATATATATTTTTCTGAAGCAAGTTTTTGTCTATTTCTTACAGTTTACTAGGTATGCAAAACTCATCCAGAAACTACTCCCGGAAAATTCAAGATCTACATTTTATTTGTTATGTAAATATCTATAATATATTTACAGTATTTTATCGAAATTGTTGCAGCCATTTTACGAAAAACAAAGCTTTAAGGTATTTTTCCCTTTAAGAGTAGTTTGGTGTGCGGGATTTTCTTGAAAATCTTTATGTCGCATCCTTAGAATGTAATAAATTTAAATACTCGGACTAGTATTAACAGTCCTTTAGATGTTGAGCTATACTGTTCATAGCCACACAGACATGCGGACATTTTTTCTAAAAATGCTTTGTTGTGAACTCAGGGGTACTTGAAGCATGTATTTCCGATGAAATCTCGGTGTTGAATTTTTGGGTGTACATATACAGAAAGTAATAAATGAGTTTACAACAAAGGCAAAACAAAGCAGCATGTGCTTAGGTTTCCAGCTACTCACTGCATATCTGTTACGTACCGCCATTTCAGCCATTGCATTGACGCTTTCTTTTAAAGGTTTCTTATTGTATTCTGAAGTATCAGTAATTTGGTCGATTCCAATTAACCACAGAGGGTTTATAACTGACGATGCTCTCTCTTCAACAAGAAACGTATTTAAAAAGCAGAAATTATTCAGATGCCTTTAGGCCACTTATCATCATGGCCAGCGATTATACAAAGAACATCACGGGCACCTCAATTTGCGCTAATTGGCCGCCGCCGCCGCCGCCGCGAACCGCGAGGAGGAGGATCAAACTCCAAGCGCTACATCACCCAAGCTTTTACCGCTATGTCATTATCACGTCGAATTTCTGAAAAGGGTCATTAATGCAATTGCTTTGTCCCACAGGCAGCAAAAAGGACGCGTGAGAGCAATGCTTCGACCTCAACAGTTGAGAGAATTATATACACAGTGTGGTCTTTCAGCAGAAAGGGAAACTTTATGGTACATTTTATGAAAGTTAGGATATATTTTCCAAGACATTATAAACCACTGTAGTTAAAACTGATACTGACAGACAAAGATAGACTTAACCACATAACAAATACTGATGTCGTTAAAGTGTACAATTTATCATAAGTAATATAACGATAGCTCCAACTTTTATCGATAAATTCGCGAGCAATTTGTTGCGAGCAAATTTATCTAGCGAAAAGTTGTAGCTCGGCTTGTATTTAATAATGCTATTTCGTGAATAAAATAGTAAAATTTAGCTTATATGCGAAGAACAATATTTCTAAAATCCTGTCCGTACGTGATCTGGTAGACTTGTGCTGAGCCTAGATGTAGTTTCAGAGTATCTACTCTGGTAAGGGCTTAACCACAGGAAGGTTAAGGATGGTTTAGGTTTGGTATTATTGAGGTTTTGGGTGATGATGTTAAGGAGGTAGCGCTAGATAGACTCCTCGAATGGTTGCGTTATTAGGAGCAGCATCCTTTTCTTTGATTAAAAAAATTTTTTTTGGAGAATTTTGATTGTCAATGTTGAGAGGGGGAAGGCTTAGTTCAGCTAATTTGCTGTTGCCTGGTTTTTCCAATCGTTGTTACCGGAGGTGCCCGCAAGCCATGCAGGGAACTCATACCGTGTGTATCGGCGTTCAGTAAGAAAGTATTCCCCCAGCGATTTGACAAATGCTTTCTCATTTTCGCCCAATCTGGCGTAAAATTTCTGAGCCCGGCGCCTAATTACATCCTCCACGTATAGGAGGGCCGAAGCTTCATGTAGTAGCCTCACTGGGAAACGTCGACATACGGAATAGATTGACCGGAGTCCTCTATTCTGAGGAATCTACTGCCACACCCCACACTTCGCAGGCGTACAGCATCACTAAAATCCCATTTGTCTTGACGTATAATTTCACCTAAATCACTGTAACTTGATGTCCATATCATAAATTTCAGATTTCTTTGTATTGCTACATTCTATTATTTTGGTTTGGTAAAGCATGTTTGCAATTCATATGTCTATTGGAACTTCCGCCATTATGCACGGAAACATCACTGCACACAGATATTCAGAGAAAAAATAAATGCACGTGGGTGCGACAAATTTAGAAAAAGAATTGCACGTGGGTATGATAAAAACGATTAAAATGCAGAGATAATGAGTACCAATTATAATTTTACGTGGAAATGTACTGGATTGGTCACTTCCTATGATCACGTGTCATGAACGAAATAGTCAAATAAATATTTCGTTGCATTAAGTTTTCGGAGATATTTGTTGGTATTAGCACTTCTATATCAAAAGGCTCGTGTATCTAAAGATTATGCAGACAGCTGGTGTGTTCCAATCACATGTCCTTCTCAACCTCTTCTGCAAACAAACTATTCTTAATAAAGATTATTCTTTTATCTGCGACATGCTAAGCAAGATTAAGCATTAACAGATATTATCTTATTACTGCTTTCTTCTAAGCAGAAAGGAAATAAGGAAATACAAAAGGCTAAATCGATAATCAAATGTTTGAAAATCCGATCGCTATGTGAAACAATTGAAACTTGATTTGATTTGAATGGTCAGGAGTAAAACAAAAGAGATGAAACAAAGGATGCTTGCCGTTTGAGAAAATTTTAAGCAGTTTAAAATTGAAATCAATAAACAGGTTACCTCTACAAAAATGCATATATGTTTTGACGAGGTCTACATTTCTGGTATAGTGAGTTTTAGTTTAGCTCGTTCTATTTATTTAAAATTCATCCGGAATGAATAAATGAATACTCCCAGAAAATTCAATATATATATATATATATATATATATATATATATACATACATATATATGCACATTTTACTTGTCATGTGAATATATTTAATATACGCTATTTTAATCTATTTTATTACAGCCAATTTTGAGAATAACGCAATTTTCAAAACAATTTCCATGTAAAGGGTAGTTTGGGATGGGTGGAACATTCTGGAAAATCTGCATGATGCATCCTTGGAAGATACTAAACTTGCATACTAAATTTGTTACTTAGCGGCCTTTCGTTTTTCAGTTATGCCGTCAAAAAAAAAAAAAAAAAAAAAAAAAAAAAAAAAAAAAAAAAAAAAAAAAAACACACACCTTCTGTTTATTGGAAACCGGTGACTTTAAAACAGGTATCACCTGTAAACTCCGAAATCAAAATTTCGGATACAATACGTTATTCTGTCTGCCTTCTATTCGCATAATAAGTAAGAATGCACACTAGGTGACCCAATAGCATCAAAGCTCAAAAACGAAAATCCCCTTAAACACAAACTTAGTATTTAAATGGAGTATATTCTAGGGAAGCGGCATGAAGATATTCAAAAGCATCCCCCAAACCTAACTACCTTTATATGGTCCATTTTGCGAAAGTTTCTCAAAAATAACTAACGATCTTGATTAAAATAGTATATTTTTTAAGATATTTCATAGCAAACAAAATGTATGTCTTGAATTTTCTGGGAATAGTGTCTTGAAGTCCTCTTCATTCTGTATAACCACAAGAGATAGGCAAAAACGTAGTAGATAAAAATATAGTTTTCATTAAAATACACAATTTATATCATACATATTTGTAGAGTTTACCGAATCCAAGATAATGCTTGTTATTGGTTTCAACATTAAACAAATTATAGTTTTCTCAAACAACAAGTCAACTTTCGTTTCATACCTCTTTTGTTTTCTTATTTCTACGCAAAGATAACCGAACTTACATTGTTTCACATAGCAATAACTTTTAAAACATTACTATCGGTTAGCGTAATCTGTTTAAAAGGAGCCAATAATATGACAAATTCTTTAAAAAGTTTCTTGATTAGCTAATTTAGATAAACGAGTAATATTTTGTAAAAATAATTTGTTTGCAGAATAGGTTTGGCTATTCAGAAAAGATTTTTACTTTTCTGAATATAAAATAAACAGGGAAGCAATGTCTAGCATAACGCATTTATGAGATGTACATTCAAATTCACTGGTCATGGCATATGTGTGGTAGAAAATGGTCATTTCTGGATCCTCCGCAGTAATTATTGATCCCTATTTTGATTTGTTTTCAATTGCAATTTTCTCTTTAAAGTACATTAGCGCCCTTAATAGTGTGCTAGAACTTAATTTATAAGCCAGAATATGCCTTCACGTTTCCCCTTCACTCGCACATTGTACAATTTTAAATGTAATATTAAATTTGATGTTAAACTTCACTTTGAATCTTTCTCATTCTTCCGTATTTTTTAAATTCTCTATTATGTTATTATGCAGCAGCTAAGTGTATATATGTACTTTCTGTTTTACAAAATTCTTACCATGGAAAACTTTTAACAGCTGTGGTACTCAGCGTCCCACTTTATACAAAGCGTTAAAGATCGCTTAATTTTGCTCAGAGGTCTCTTTATTAGATTTGATTTAAGTGCTGTAAATTACGACACGGGACCAATGTCTTTAGTTCCCAAAGAATGCTATGTTAATGATTTTCACGCCAAAAAAAAAACAAAAATCATCTTCCTCCGCTGGGTTGTACCCGCGACCTTCGGTATGTGAAGATAGTATGTGATCAATACACCACTGAGGGTGACAGAACGGAAGAGGGCTAGTTACTGCGAGATTGTGACTATTCTTAAGTGTCAAAGCACTGTATATATTATATGTAATACTAAGTGTGTAGTTACAATTCATTTGAATGCTTTCTTATTCTTCTGTAACCCTGTATATATTTAATATTTTGTGAAAACCTTGCACTAAGTATTCAAGAGGCGCAAAAGCAAGTACAGCCACGAGGTTCCATTCGATTGTCATATATTTCTAAGTGTATACTGAAAATGTAGAGCTTGCGTTCAAAACAAATAAACCCTTCATATCTAATTATACAAAAGTTAAAACATTAAAAAAAAGACCCCCGCATTAATATTATATTTTTCATATTGTATGGTTCTTTTCTAACAGCAGATTTATTTTAATTATTGCTACCTAAATTTTTTAAAATAATATTGCGGAGAGTTATTGCAAAACAACTTTTGGACTTATTCGGTTTTGATTGACACAGATGGACTTGTATAATATTGAAGGAAATTGGTATGGACATGTTCAGTTTTTTGTTGTTTCTTTGATACATAATTACCATAGATTACAAACTTAAATTACTATTTATTGAGTCACGTATTTTAAGCCTCCACATTAATAACACAATAATGCACAATGATAAAATATGTGAACAATAATACAAATAAAAAGTACAACATCTAGAAAATTTCTTAGCAGCAGCTGCGCAGTAATTGATAAAAATTACGGATATTATTAAGAGAATACACAGAGGACTTACCAGCATATCAGTTCTGGAGTCTACACATGTTAAGTCTGATCAAACTTGCCAGAGTCTCATGCTGTTTCTGCATCACTATAACATTTATTTTCAAAAGTCAAAATTATTCTAATATACAGGTATTCCAGAATTTGACCGCACAAATTGAAAGGATTGTAGAGGGGACCAATATAAGCATTTTGAGATGGGAACCTAAGGGCTATGCTAACGCATGAGATGTATTAGGTTTAGCACGCCACTGATCAAACCGCAGAGGACCGTGACGCGAGTACCCGAATTTCGGAGAGCATATATAGCATTATCTAGCGCTATGGTTAGCGAGTGGGCATCGGGTTAACATATAGAGGGAGTTGAGGGTTCAAGCCTCCATAGATACATTTAGTGCTATGTTGTATCCTGTTTGGCACTTTATAATAAACCGTTCGTATTTTGCTGCGTTACTTAATATGATTTGTTCGTACTGAAAATAAAATAATTTTAATGTGCAATTAGCATGTAGGTGCTACGTTGCTCGTAGTTTCAATGGAGAACGTTTCAATAATAATTGCAGTTAACACCTGTCCGTACTCCCTCAAAGGGGCCGCGCCGTGGCCACTCGCCTCTCACCTTGACGGCCTGGGTTCGACCGCATGTAAGATTGGTGGTGGACAAAGCAGCGCTGGGGCGTGTTTTCTCCGGGTTCTCGGTTCCCCCGCCATCGCATTCCACCGGTGCTCCATCTTCATTCATGAATCATCAGTGTCACCCCCTGCGGTGCCATAAGTAGTTAAAGCGAGCGTTATACACTACAAAAAAAAATCAAATGAAATGAAAATGATGTACTAGTCAAGAAATTGAATTCTACCTTTTCATCTCTCCATGGAAGGCAAATAGAGACATCGAGAAATAATAGGATACCCGAAGCACAAAATACTCCAGAGAAACTTTTCGATATGACGATCTGCAGACATTGCACCTGCAAAGAAATGAACCTTGCACCCTATCAAAAATTCTAGGATTGTTGTGAACCTTACCACAAGACGCTATAATTGGTGTCAGTAATTGTTCATCTGATTCAACGGAAATCCGGTAACGAGGCTCTTAAGAATGCGCAGTGGTACCACTTGGCAGCAAAAAGTACATGAGGTCTAAAGTCCTCAGCTTAGATTTTATCAGGTGTTAGTCTGTGTGCTCTCCGTTTCGCACCTCGTTGAAACAAGTTATTTTTTACGATTTCAAGACATAAGATTATTCATTAAGTTTATAACCAAATTATTGTTCATAAGGATATTATCTCAAATTTTAATAATTAAAGGATTTAAAATATAATAAAGAAAGTATAAACTGATTAAGGATCTTCAACGGGACGAGCTCCAATTCAAGTCATACACACTTTTACAATATGAACACAACGTTTAGCAGTTCTGTCACGTGTAGGCATTAGATAAGATTTTTAGAAGCACAGTAATACACGGCCACTGTAGCTCAAGTGGTTAAAACGGTATAACATCTAACAACAAAGTACCGGTATTCAAATCCGATTAATAGCCCAGGAATTTTATTTCACCGCCAAAATCATTGTTCAGTTAAAACGTAATGTTCTATTGCATTAATCTGCGCAGGTTCTTTGACAATTTCTTCATTTCATATTGAACGCTACGTGGATATAATTCGCAGTCTTTTGAATGATCATTATTATAGTGACTCAACCACCATTTTGTTAAAATTACAAGACCAATAATTTGAAATATTGTATTGGTTGTGCAGAAACACTGCATTCCATGGCCTACAAATGAGGATTCTGAGTGAAAATAGGACTCGCACGTCCGAATTCTGGGACAGCCTGTATAAATAAAACTTCATATAATTTATTTTTTACTTAAATATGTTTAATTTAATAATAAGTACACAAAATTCTAAATTCATTCAAATGAATAAAAAAGAAACAGACGGTCTCTGTACTAAGACAAAAATTATCCTGTAATCAATAATACCAAACTGCTTTTCTAGAAGTTTACATCATTATTTTACTCTGCACTTTTAGCACGCACTAGTGGAAGAGCTTCCAAATTTATGTTACCATTTTTCCTCTATTTAATATTGAAGAAAACGCACCCGTTTCAGACTTACTTCTGTAAAACATCATTCCTTTTACTAAGCACGCTGTTATTAGTTTTTTAATAAAATACGCTTCAACTCTTGAATACCTTGTATTTTATATTCTTTTCCCAGAACCTTATATCAACAGTTTTTCCACCCCTCTCCTAAATACTTCATCTCTTCTGCTTTGAAATATTTTGAATATATTCCTCTTTTTGTTTAAAATTGTGTTGTGGGCTTAAGGGTTTGTTTGCTGCTCTTGCAAACAAGTTTTGTTAAAGAACGAAATATTCCCACAAAAGGGCTGGCAGGCTCATGCTGTGCCAAATTATGGGGTGGGGAGTTTGGTTCAATGGACGTGGCAGAAAATAAATTTACACTCCCCTCCAAATGTTATACAATTATTTGCAGGATAAGGCTTTTGGTTTTGGAAATATAAATTGTAAGGTACTTGTTTCGATTTGGTTGAAACACTTTGTATGAATCTATATACATGAGAAAAGAATGCGATAATTTAGTTCTGAAAATTTCTCTGGACTTGTATCATTTTGGCTGAAAAATCTTATTTGAAGCACAATTTTCAATTGGAACTTTTTTGAATTTTCTTTAAGATCATTGTAGATATCGACGACATTCAGTAAAATTGTACTGAAAACATCATAAAACTATTTCGGTGTTGAATTTGTCTCGTTTTGACTGCCACCACCACCACCACCACCACTCTCTAAGAGTTTCTGGTGCAGTTTTAATTTACCGAGGACATTTGTAGTACCAGTGATTTGTAAAGATCTGCGACATGAAACGAGTCCTTGTAAAGCAGGCGGTTCTCTACAGCCAGTACATTTTATTATTCTCGCACTCCACTGCAAATATCTACATGCACGCAACATGTGCCCCTTCGTGGGAGTGGAGCGTATGTTTCTGCCCCACTCGTGATTGTGGAATTTCTAAAATAGTAGCGCTGCGTGAAAGATAAAATCCAAGGCTGCAAATTAGCGGCAGGAAATTTACTTTCTGGTTCCTAGCTATTAGAAGCGTAAATCATTTTAGCATATCTTTTACCTTTTGCCTTATTGTGCAACAATATTTAAAGTTTTTATATTTAAACTATCTAAAATATAATTATTTTCCATTGATATAATGATATTTATTTATATTGCTTTCGCTATTGCTTACTGTACTTCTTCAAAAATTTCCCGAGAACAAGGCATAGCATTTTCTGAAAATGTCCACAAGTCTTTGAAAATACCTATGGCTGATGGTTACCAAGCTCGGAACTGAAGTACCTCTCAATGTCTGCTGCACGCAAACTTTAAAGAAAATCCCGCCACCTCACTATTTACATGGAAAAGTATTTCATTACTTTTTTTTTAAAAAAAAAGTCTGTAACACTTTTAATTAAAATAGTCTCAATAGCATGTATTTATGATATTCGAATAATAGATTAAATGCATATCTTAGATGTTCTACAAATACCTAGTGTAGTCATGTATATTCGGAAGGCCTTTGTTTAACTGGTAAACCCTACGAAATAGACAAATATGCTTGTCCATTACTGGATCATGTGAATTACGGAGAGAAATCCGATCCCTGTAGCTTATAGATCTAAGATTGCCTGGAAACTTCCTATTATCAAAGCAGTAATACCGCATAACTATGTAAAAGACAAATATAACTTATAAGAGAATTTCTCTTTTTCTGTATGCTGCTGAAACAGTGTATACTAAACCCATTATGAAACTTGTGCATCATTCTGTTTCTAGTACAGCAATAGTTTGCACATAAAATGCCCATCAGCTTTGCATAATTTGCGAATTCCATTTTTCTTGATTAGAAAGAAGCCGACAAAGCCCCAAAGTCGTCCTCTTTTTCAACTCAGGTTTGTTCCATTATCTTTACATTCATTTATGTCTTCTGTACTCTTCATTCTGCATTTTAGTAAAATTAGACCGCACGCTGGCGAGATTAAAGATTACACGGTATAAAGGCTGTGGAATGGAATATGCCTTCCCCCTCATTAGTGTGGGGGATAATACAAACCATCGTCATTATAACATAAAAAAGCTTTTTGTTTCACGAAAAGCATATGGAAAAGTATTTTCATAGGAAAAAAACAACAACATTGCAGGCATAAAAGTGTAACTACGTAACCACAGAGAGAAATAATATACTTTGTAAATGTTTTAAATTAAAAATGTAGTATTAATAGAACTACACTCTTGAAAATCATTCTGCAGTTTTAGCCCTCTTATTCTGAATTATATTTACTTTCAAACGAGAAAATGTACAACTGTGGGTTCCTCACCGCTGGAATAATTATTCATAGTATTTTTGCTTAAAATATGTATGAACGACAATGATCAAAGATCTTAAGTATTTGTGTAATAACTAATAATTTGACGCCAATAAGGATTGCCTACTTTCTATCTCAATTACTCTGCCCCCTTCACTCACACATGGATAGACATGCAGATAAGAGAGGATCTCGAATAAGAAATGCCAGAGATACAATTAGAACAATAGAGAAGATAGAGTATATGATACGATGCTTATGGCTCACAACAGAATACGGTGCGACATAACGATACAATAGCAATATCATGCACGATAATAAATTCAGGGAATAGATTAATTCGGTCGTCTCCTTAGCGCGGTGGTAGCGCAGCTGCTTACCATGGGTTCCATCCCCAGTACCGGCGTGGGGATTTTTCCCCCGCTGGGAGACCTGGCCCGGGGTGCACTCAGCCTCGTAAGGTCCCTGGGGGGCCAATTGAGCGACTCGAGGCGCTGACCACGTCTCACCCTCTAATACTGCACCCCATCCATGACGTCTGCAGTGGACCGAGATGGGGGACGCAGCGGCCGGGCGGTAGGCCAAGGTTCCCCGTGAGCTGTCGTGCCATAGAGTTATAATAGATCAATTCACTGGCGAGGCCACGCACAAATGGCTACAAATGGCTAAAGAAACTGTTTTAATGACAACCACCAGACCAGCGAGGAATACCAGAACTAAGTTTTGACAAATTTACTAGAACATATAAATTTAAACCTTGGTGGATATATAGAAACAGGTTTGTGGAAGTCAAGAAAGGGAAAATGTCAAAGAAGATGAAACAGAAGAGAAAATGGAACTGCATCTGTGATTTTGTTCTTTGAAAGAAATTGTACTTCCCGTCCATTTTGAATAGAGAGGTAAAATTTAACACATTTGCCAGGAAAGATTTATTATGAATTGTACTTCTAATAAGTATGGGGCTTCTGTATGCATGGGATTTCATTATTTCTAAATACACGCTAGCTTGTTTCTCGTATTTGTTTTGAACATATTTTTCCCGTGAATTATAATTTCTGATATAAATGACCCGTTTTATGATAGGGGGAATTTATTTAGGAAAAGAATAGTAAAAACTATGGTTTTCGCGGATGATCAAATCTTGAAAGCCAAAAGCAGGTTGAGCTTAAACAAATGGCATATAAGCTATATCAAATACCAAAAACATACAACCTAGAAATATCCAAGGGGCAAAGCAAAAGTTATGGCATTTAAAGGTATTGATCTATTTTGGTCCAAAATATTTCTAGAAAATAAAACTGAGTCAAAGTTTAATTTCATCGGGTGTGGAATAACAAATGGATCAAAAATAGATGTTAATGACAAATTAAATTAATTTAACTACATAACAGGTAAAATAGGAAGGCATTAAGTGGTAAAGTAAGAAAAGATTCATTAGTAAAATTTTATAAAACAATGGCTACCCCAATTATAGCATAGGGTTCAGAAACACTGGCGATGACAGCATAGCACAAAAGAAATATTCAAACGGCAGAAAATAAATTCTTCGGAATCATAGCCAGATATACTAGACTAGATAGAATCAAAACAATGAAATATAACAAATAAAATAGAATAATTAAAATAATAACAGCAAATATAACAAATTGGAGACAGCATTTTAAACAGAATGAAAGAAAATAAAATTCCAAAAATTGCATACCCTTACCAATTACAAGAACAAAGAAAACCGGGACGTCAGATGAAAAGATGGAAGGAGCAAGACTTTGGAGACCGAACAGGCTAATAATCTAAACCGTGGGATAAAAGAAGAAGTTGTGCTTAAGTATTAATAGGATAATTGGTTGTTGAAAAGAAGAATCAAACTGAAAATACTATCTCATACCTGGGATTTGAACCACAGATCTCCTGGTCCCCGTTCAGTTGCTCTAACCTCTAAGCTTTTGCCGACACAACATTAAATTAACCACTGACCGGCGTTTTTCCCGGTAAACCACAAGAAGATCTGAAATTATTTTGAGAGTTCATACTTCAATGGCAACTTACAATGTTGTAAGTACTTCAAAATGCGAGCTTCATAATTTAACCAATTATGTCAAATAGTGTTAAGTAATTGTTTCTTCCACATTAGTCATAGAATTTTTCAGTCTGACTACATTTACAGCTCCTGTCTTACACAAGGCTAATGTGAAGATAAAATTAAAATAATTCATTATTGTTGAAAAATAGTTTCATCAAATTTAATCAAAACATTGTATTAAGTGTCTGCTTTAACCCTTTGTTGCCTATCGGTACCTATAAGTTCCGTATGCTTTAAGCGTATCTATACAAATATGGTGCACCCTAGGATTAATTTCATGTTATACTAACCTTCAACAATAAGCGACAAGTAATCAAGACTGTTTTATATTGTAAAAATAATATACAATTTTGCCCTAAAATTACAGTGATTTTTTAAATAAATTAAAGAGTAAAACCGACACATAGCTACAGTCAAATGTAATCCAATTAGCTTCCAAGCATCACACCGATTGTTTTATTTGGGCTCTCCCCGTCATTTACCATAATCAGGGGATTTCAACTTACAACATTTGGCTTTGAATGCATGGACAGTTCATTATCTATCACCTAACATTCATGGTCATTTGAACCACTTTTTTTGGTAGTGCCTTGATTATGAAAACTGGTTTAGAAGAATTTAAACAATTGTGAAGAAAAAGATTAATAAAGGATCTACATTTATTTTAGTTCTATTTTCTCTATTATTTTATATAATACTTTTATAGGTTTATTCCCATATATTTTTACTAGAACCTCAGTTTTAAACTTGAATTAAAGGGAAAATGGCATATGTAGTATACTAATGCAGGCAACTAAGGGTTAATACATACCTTATTGGTAAAAGTATCACTGCAATTAGAACAAATATCCCTGTAAAATTTTATTCCGCTGTTTTAAGTAGTTTCTGAAATATGGGCCATCCAAACTGAAATTTGTGACATCTGGGTGAATTTTCTCCGGTTTCTTCGGGCATTCATTTCACAATTTGCTCCATAATCCTTTCATCTATTGAATATAAACTTCTTCGCGTTCATACCATACATCGGACTTTTCACCTATCCTGACTATTCTATCCATCTGAAACTATTTAAACACTACATTACAAGAAAATTAGCTTCATAATGCAGCTAAAAGTTAGCAGTAGTACCAATTATACTCTATGCGCTTTAACGTGAAATATATTTAGCTCATCCACCTACAAGGAAAGGTGAGCCGTTGCCCAAAGTTCCTACAAATATATAAAAAGAATAAAAAGTTTAGTACACTCATAAATATTCATTCCTGGTTTAAATGACCGCGTTTATATTACTTACAGTGTACTGTTATTTGACTTTTAAAAGTATGGAAATTAAAACGTCAGGGGGTAGATTTGTTGACTTTTACATAATTATGGGGTCCTAAGAACCAGTAGCGGCCCTGGAATAAAATACCCGATAACTAGTGTTACTAAGCTTGTTTGAGATTTGAAACTCAACAAGATAATAGGCCATAGCAGATTTGAAGTATCTTAAGGGAACCAAAACAGATAAAAGAGAATGTTCTGAAAGTCTGTGCACACAGCTTTTTCCAGTAACTTAATTATTTCGCCAACAAAGTATTTCAAAGGAAGAAATGTGCATGCCATTAGCAAAAAGCTGATGAGTTGCATTCGCATTACTTGTCTAACTTTAACTGAAATAATATTTGCGGAAATATCTAGAGTACAATTTTGTTCCCTCCCCCCCCCCTCTAGTATAACGTTTAACCTGATGTGTCATATCAGAAGATGTATCAAATGGGTGAAACTATGCTCCTTGTGTTCTAGGTCCATAGAGCTTAGAGATACTCGACATTTGTCTTCACAGGATAGAGGAAAACACCGGAAAACCCCCTTATCCAGGTAACTCACCCTAACCGAGCTTCGAACATAGGACCTCTTGAATGTGAGGCGTACTAGCTACAGAGGTCTTGTACTCGTTTCGTTATAGATTCAAAGAAAATATTGATTGAGACATGTCTAACAACCATGGAATCGCGAGAAACAATGAACATCGAAAGGATTTTGAAAGAATGGCAAAGTATTGAACAATTCGATACATTAACAACAGGTGCCTTTCTGCACAAAAACTGTATTTAAAATAAATTGTGCATTTCAAAAGGGATGTACTTTTTATGTTGCATGTTTTCGTTTATCGCTTTAACATTTACCAGTTATACAAAATTATGCAATTTTTTTTCTGAAAGAAGATGAGTTCACCGGTTATTCCCAGAAAATTCAATTTTTCCTGTAAATATCTTTAACACATAGTGTTATAGTCAAAATATTTAGTGCCAATTTTAACAAAATCAAAAGTTTTGAGAAAAAATGTTCCAGTAAAGCTTAGTTTGGGTTACAGAATGTTGCTAAGAATCTTCGTGTCATGATCTTGAAAAATACCGAAGTTAAATACCAAGTGTGTACTGTTCTCAAACATACACGAACCTTTTTCCAAAAATGCTTTGTTCTTATTACGATAGTGTCAAAAACTTGTATTTTCGGTGATATCCCGGCATTGAATATTTGGGCGGAATACAATACTTCCCCTATTTACTTTATATAGAGAGAGTAAAGATATACTTAGATGTGACATGTCAGTAAAAGGAGAGAGTAAGTTGAGGGATGTCTATGTATACAGTCAGTATCTGTTGTATTACTATTATTATTACTCCTGGAAAACATCTCTCATGTTAACATAGGTCTTGACATGCTACAGTTTGGCGGACGTCATCTCAAAACATGACAGCCCAAAGGACACATATGTGTACTGGCACAGGAGGTCCCAACATGCTAATGGCCCTTTCATTACAGGATTTTCAGTGCTACCAAATTAATTACAACAGGTATGTGAATATGACTGTTATCTGAAGTGATTTTCTGATTTTGTTTACTCTCTGAACTAGAGCTCGCAAATCTGCTGAAAATGGGTTTGAAATATAAATATTTCATTACAAAAGCATTGCAGGATTCATTCCAGAGCAAAATTCTCCTTCTGAGCAGGAATGTTCACCAGTTTAGTGGAACTTTAGTCATTTAAGGAAGAGAGGATCAACCTAATGTGAAACGCAAGCACACATTTTGAGTTTCACTATCAGGTACATAGTAGGTAGAGAAAGTATCGCATTCAATCAAAAATTTCAATGCCAAGATTTCACCGGAAATACTAAGGTCTACTGAATAAATACCACCTTCTTCGTATTATGATTATTATTAATATTATTATGATTATTAAGATTATTATTATGATTATTATGATTATTATTATGATTATGATTATTATTATGATTATGATTATTATTATGATTATGATTATTATTACGATTATTATTACGATTATTATAATTATTATTATTATTATTATTATACTACAGTAAACATCGTAAGTATAGCATTCTACTCAAAAATTTAACAACGAGATTTCACTGGATCTCGTTAAAGTACACAACCTTTTGTGGAAATAAATATTTTCGTGATAGTCTCTGTTACTTATTTTAATTTTAAAATACCTACTGGTAATAGTCTCAAGCCAGAAGTCGATATTCAAGCCAAGAAAACAGTATTTTAAAGCTACTGCATAGTGACTCGCTCATAAGATTTTAATACCCCTTTAGCCTATATAAGACCCTATTCCCATTTTATCTAGAAGTAAATATGTTTTTAATAAAAGCATTTCTACAAATTTTTATCTTAATTGCCTTGAAGTACGAGAAGAATAGGTTGTTGAATGTGTAGAGAAGAAGTCCTATGAATGTAGCAAATATAATGCTCTCACTATCTCTACCATATGCTTAGTGTAAGTGAACGAAGTATTTTATTTAGTCAATGAAATTGATATTTCACCTCATTCTGAGTTAATGTTCTATGCGAAACAAGATAAAGCTTACTACATGAAAAATGGTTTTAGTTTAAACACAACATTTTTGGTGGGATTCATTGTTTATGAGTCATTCGTTGCTAGTGCTTTGATTCCAATACTGTATCCTACAATTTTAGAAATGTTTAATCTCCATTCTTTTACTTTTTTACGAAGTCACGCAGAGAGAGTGTAATTTCAAAGGTGACCACTTGTAAAGATTTCAGAGCGCTGCAGTCTCTAGTCTCAATAGAACCAGCTCTGCAAATACATACTTATTTCGATTAGCACTCTTAGAATATTCTGTAGATTATAAAAATAATGAGATTATGTGAACTTAAAATATTTTCCATCATAATCTGATAGAAAAAACTTAAAAGGTTAACAATCATGTGTAAATGTTTCCATCAATAATGTTTCTCAAACTATAAATATAATCTGAAAAACATGTAAGAAGCTCTTCTTTTAACGAATTTTATATCTAAAATATTAATATACATACATGCGTTACGTTAAATCACAATACATACATAGACTTTTATACATCAAGATTAATGCAACTATGCAATCGGCTTAGTTATTGCTCTCATACCTCACTCGAGATATTTTAGCTAGTCGTTGTTGAAAAAGACACGAAAACAACTGAACACATGCCAGAAAACCCAACACCCGACATCCTATATGGTGATGGTGCGGATTTACATGTCAAAGTGTCACATATACTTGTTAAAAGATACTTCTCGATATGTTGAATAATCAATTGATCGAGCATGTATTTTCACCATAATCTACACAATATCATCGATATTATAAATACCTGTTGGAATGTATCATATTTATAAAATAATTCTGAAATTAATGCAACTTTATTCTGATTTTGAAAACCTAAAATCATTAAAATAATTTATTCATATAAATTTAGAGTAATTAAAATTAAAGTAATGCACAATTATAAAGATGATTGATAAAAAGAAAATAATTGAAAGCATGTTAATTGATTTGAGGCTAATCTAGTAAATAATATAAATGCAATTTGCTAAGGGACACTGGGAGCAAACATTTTTTAAATCTGTCTTTTGTACCAAATATTTATTGGAACATATGGGGATTCATGGAGCATCAACAGTTAGCTGCCCCCCCTTGCTTCGTGCTATACAGATATTTAAAAGCCGTACAACGCACCTAGACGGTGTCGTGGCTGAGTAGTTAGACAGTTCGTCTCCCTTCTAGGCGGCCCGGCTTCGATTCCAAGTGCCTGCATGTGGGATTTGTGGGGAACGAAGCGGCATCTGGGCGGCTTTTCTCCGGCTCCTCCGATTTCCCCACCACTCATTCCACCAATTACTCCATCATTGACGTTCCTGTCATTCATTTCGTTTGCATTTCATTTCATCCACTTCCTCACGATCATGCCGACCACTCGTTCCAGGTACAATGGTAAGTCCAGGGGAGGTAGTGTCAGTCCTTCATATGGGAAGGGTAAACCGACTAAGAATAAAAATGATCTGTTTCCACAAAATATTTTTTTCTCAAAACTATATTTTCCTAATTCAAAATGTTCCACGAGTTTCGGTTTCTCTTTAAATTCAATTAAAATTTCTCAGAATAAACAAAAGAATCTATATTAATATTACAGGCAACAAAATTATCCTAACACTAATGGTTTTTTAGAAAAATGTATATCTAATGAAAAATTATAAATGTAAAATTTTTTCACATTTTTAAAATATAATCCAGTAACTAAAGGTATTGAAATATCGCTGCGTGAAGCGTTTTTGCTGTTATTTTGTAATACTTTTTTTGTACGTCAAAGCTCAGTTGAAAAAATAACAACCAATGCTCTCAAATTTTGAGGCACGTGTTACATTTTGATTATGCAATATATTTATATAATAACATTTATGTAAGTTCTATCTTGTAAATTATGTATCCAATATGAATGCAATTTGGTATTAGTATTAATACAACACCAATGCAATCACATAAAGGTTTTCATAAAAATGTAAACAGAAATTTATAAATTTGAAATGTCACTCCCTGTGCCTCTTAAGAATGCTTTAATGTAACACATTACTCACACTTATACCATAAAGGAGTGAATTTGCGGTTTTGGCGATCAGAGTTGTGTCGATCCTTTCCCAACACTCTCAGATCATACGTAGCGTTGGGCAACTGTTCCTGAAAGTGATGTCAGTCTTTGTGGATAGCTTCTGACATTTGCAAAGGGATTTGTGCACCACTTAGCAGATGAAATAGACTGCTGATTTCATTAAGTTAGATTACCAGAAGTTGGCGTATCCTCTGGGACTGTCAGTCTGTAATTGATGGAACTTGTGGTCAGAATTTGTTTCTCTTTACACTTACACTGCTCATCTAACTCCTCATTACCCTAGGCCAAGTATAACAGCATCAACAAAGACTGATATTATATCTTCTAGCACCGCCAAATTTCGAAAACTTATAATAGAGTATATTACATTCAAAGACATTAGAAATACGTCTGGAGCTATGATTTTGCTAAAAATGTGAGCATTTACGGAGTCGAGTCTTACGACGATTTTAATTGATGCCATTATGGCACAACATACCGTGCGAGTAAGAAAAGACAAAACTAATTGGGTAACCCACCGCTTTATCCTTCAACGTCGCACAACGTACCCTCAGAACAGGTTGACTTGCATAAGCAGTGCATTAATTTAGTCCACCACGTGCGAGAATTACCTTGGCATTAGAATTTCAGTTTGTAATAAAGAGAAAATAGTTTACTAATGTTGTATCACCCGATGAGAGAGTTCGAGTATTGTCCAACCAGAGAATTTGGGGATCACCAGCTCGCAACTCAGAACTTCATTTGTCGCAAGTTGCGTTTCATGTCTATGCGTTTCTCTTCGTAACGTAGCCTGTCTAATACGCTTTTAACAGCATAGCAAACAGGTGGAAAACATGGGCGGAGTCAGCGTAAAGACCCCAACTTACGATAAGCGTTTCTAGGAGTATTTTTAATGTCTTTGAGTATACCATGGTTACATTTTCAATTCTTAACAGTCATATCCATTACTAACAATGTTCCACTCATACATTCCTAGCGCAATTTGAGCTTCAATATTATAGTGAAAATACATCGAAAACAAAAATATCCATGTTTCGACTTTCTTGCCCACTGGGTCTTAATTAGTCGGAAAAAAAATTAATGAAGTTTTAAGGACTGACTAGTTGTGTAATCCACTCAACGATCAGCTGTCTGTAATATGCCAAGCGCTGATAATGAAATTGCTCGACCAGAAGTACATGTATCTGCGAGCAAAACTAAATATTACTTGAACCAAGAGCTAATTTAGATAAGAGAGTATCGACCCCAGATATGCTTCGTTTTTACTTTCTTTAGCGCGTATGTACATGCAAGGTATATAGAAGCTAAAGAAGATAATACATTCCACCAAAAAATTCGATGTGGAGATTTCGCCGGAAATATACGTTTTGTGGCCCCTGAGTCCGAAAAAGCATATTTACTTTCCCTACACGTACAATGTACATAGTGTATAGAGAGAGTATTATATTCCACAAACAATTCATACTAATATTTCACTTGAAAGATATGTTTTTAGGTACCCTGAATCAAAAAAAAAAAAAAAGTTTAGAAAAAGGTCCTATGTATGTCTGTATGGAGCATCGCTCTAAACCTAAAAGATCGTAAAACATTAAACTTAAGTTTGGTATTCTCCAAGGATGCTACACGAAGATTTTAAAGAAAATCCTCCCACCTCAAACTACCCTTCACATAGAAAAATTTATCAAAGTTTGGCTTTTCTCAAAACTTACTATAACGATTTTGATTAAAGTACCGTATATTAAAACTACTTACATCATAAATAAAATGTATATCTTAAATTTTCTGAAGACTTATTTTTTATGGAAAACTAGTAAACCGTAAGAGATACACAAAAACTTAGAAGAAAACAAATGTTGAACTCGTTAAATCACACAAAGTATGTGATATACATTAGAGTTGAACATTTTCTAATTTTAATTGTAAACTACGCATTTTATCAAACGGGGTCACGATTCGCTTCTTCACTCTTTTGTTTTTCTGTAAATTCAAAGCTAACCGAACTTCAACATATCGCTCGCATTTAAAAGGATTTGACTCTCGCTTTAGCCTGGTGTATTCTCTTATTTTCCTTCTGCTTATAAAGAACGAGTAGTAAGACCAATTGTATTAATACTTATCTCGTATGGCATGAAGCAGATAGAGGCCGCGCCGTGGCCGAGTGGTTAGACCCCTCGCCTCTCACCTAGACGGCCCGACTTCAATCCCAAGCGACCGCATGTGAGATTTGTGGTGGACAAAGCGGTGCTGGGGCGGGTTTTCTCCGGGTTCTCCGGTTTCTCCCGTCATCGCATTCCACCGGTGCTCCATCTTCATTCATGAATCATCAGTGTCGCCGCCTGCGGAGCCATAAGTAGTTAAAGCGGGCGTTAAACACTTGAAAAAAAAAAAGAAAAAAAAAGAAAAAAAAAATGAAGTAGATAGAAGAATAATCTTTTGTAAGAAAAGTTTGTTTGCATAATGAGAAAACCATGTGAATGCAACACATCATATTTGTAGAAAAAGGTCATTGTGTGTGTATGAGTGTGTGTGTGTGTGTGTGTGTGGTGGCAGCATTGCTCAAAAACGAAAAGACCGTTAAAAACCAAACTAGGTACGTATGTTTAGTATCTTCGAAGGATGTAACACGAAGATTTTAAAAAAAAATCCCTTCGCAACAAACTACCCTTCATATAGAATTTTTTTTTTTAATTTTGTTTTTCTCAAAAGGCTCTAACGATACGATTTTGATTGAAAGAATTACATTTATATTGAAGATATTAACATCACAAATAAAATTTATATATTTTCTTTTCTGAGAATAGACGCTGAAGGCCTCTTTATTCTGAATGAATTTTGCAGAATTTTGTATAACGATTAAAACGTAAGAGATGGACAAAAACTTAATGAACCAGCTATGTAGATCTCGTTAAAATATGTAGTTTATATCATATACGTTTTTCTTAGAATTGAAAGTTTTTGAGATACTCCTTGTTATTGGTTTCAGTTTTAAGCTACCTAACTGGAGATAGACAAAAACGTAATACACCAACAATATAGATCTCGTTAAAATATATATATATATATATATGTCACGTGTGTCTTTCTAGTAGAGTTGAACATTTTTGAGATATTCCTTGTATTGGTTTCAGTTTTAAGCTACTTAACTGGAGATAGACAAAAACGTAATCGAACCCACGATCCCCTGCCCATGAAGCACCAAAGCGAGACGCTTTAGCGAGCGTGGCCATGGGGACCGGCAGTTTCAGATTCTTCAAATACGGTATTGACATGTGGAGCTGACACGCGCTTGCTTATGAACTCCCGTATCAATTCCGCAATTTCTGCAACGGGAGAACTTAACATGCAATGATATTTTGTCTCTTCATTTGTAATATTAGCCATGCTGAATTGGATTCGACCTGTAGGAACCATACTTTTGCGTTCTTGCGCCAGAACGGCGGTATTTTTACAACTCCTGAAATTTCCATGCCAGTACCCACCGGGCGTTTTCATTTGCATTGGATATGACATAAATACACAATTATTAACTGTGTTTATGTATCCACGATATCGTTTGATCACGTTGATTGGTCACCAGTTGCAAGTTTCTATTTAATTAAACCCATACATGTAGCACAGAACAACAGGATTTTACATATAACTTTTGTCAACAACAATGGTCAAAAATAAAATGTTTCCTAAAATACAAAAGAAGAATATTTTTAAGAAAGAAAAGTATAATTGCGAGCAAAGAATATAAAAAGAATATACAGATAGTTTATTGAAGGCGCCACAAATGTACTTAGTCGAGAACTCGCCGTATAGGAAGAAACGTCTTAGCTTTGGGCTTTCCAGAGGACACATTGTGTAGATGAGCAAGGCTTTTCTACATTTCTAATTTACACCGTTATTATATTTGACTTGACAAATTAAATTAATTTGAATTCAATCTCGAAATGGCAAAGGTTTTACGAGAATAGCAAACATTTGTTAAAGCCTGCTACAGGATAAAGCCTGCTAGAGACTAGGATAAAGCCATGTTATACAAATTTTAAATAAGAACTGTAACTTTTTCGACCAATAATGGTCCCTTATTACCACTCTTTCAAACCCATTCGTGTATTTTGTAAATTGTTTTTAAACCTTTATATATGATATTATTTCAAGCTTACTTCTGCAATGTTCTATATTAGCTTTTAGAAAGCAACTTTATATTTTCTGAAGTATTGCAGCACGCAAAACTACTAGCGCAAGGTCAAATTTCTTGTAACATCTTTTTCAATTTATATCACAAAACTTTTAAATAAAGCTTGTCGAAAGTGCTGACTATTTTTACTATTATTGCAAAGTGTTTAAACCTGCTAGGAAAATATTACTTTAACCTGCTAGGAAAATATTACTTTAAGATTACATTTACTTTCCTGGGATTCAAGACAAATGTTAACCGAAAAGTAGCATTTGGTAAAAGACACCACCAATGCCCAATTTATGGTATAAAGTAATTCCAAAATATTTGTCATTGTTTGTTTACTTTCCCCACTACATTTGGCAAAGTAGGGAAAGTATTTGCTTCCACCTAAAAATTCCAAGTAGACAGTTCATCGAAAATATGTGTTTTGAAGCCTACTAAATCGGAAAAAAAAAAATAATCATAAAACATGTCTTGTGCTGCATTCGCGTGGCATTCTTTAACTAGTTTTACTCTTCTATCTACTTGCTATTAATAGTTTTGGAGGGGGGTAGTGTTTAACACCCGCTTTTACTACTCTGGCACCGCAGGCGATGAAATGATGATACATGGAATTAAGATGAAGCACCAGTGAATTGCGATGGTGGGGGAAACCGGAGAAAATCCGCCACTGCGGCGGTTTGTCCACCACAAATCCCACATTGTACTCTTTTTTACATGTATAAATCGATTAACATAAAGTAGATGGAATAATGAGCTTTTGTAAGAATAGCTTTTTGTGAAGAATAGATACAAAAATAATGCGAATTTATCACATAATGTTACTTTTTTTCTAAAAAATATGATATGGATATGTTGTTTATCTCAAAATATATATTTTTAACTACGTGTAGACCCAAGTTTTTAATGAGACACAGCACTTTTTGCTATATTAAACGGCAGGGTATTAAATGTATTCTAGGTCAGATTTCCTCTCCTGTTAGCGCATTAACGCATACTGACTACCAATAATCATAAATAAATCTGTCCCTTCATATGGAAGGCATACCGCAGAGAAACTAATAGATCCCAGTTCGATCGGCTGGAACACCCCCTGTGTTCTATTTGTGCGGCATATGGTGTAAAGAAGGTAAGCACAAATTACAGAGGTTGTATCTATCGCAGTAGGAGAGTTTACATAGCGGGCGCAGTGTTTGTGAAAATCGAAGCTAGCTGCTGACAGCTGGGTTGGAGATTTATTACTGTTCCACAAGTCTGGCAACCCACTATCAGCGGCAGGACCTGGTGGCCGTGCTAGATTTTGGACCGCGACCAAGTGCGGGCTGTAAGGTGGGTGGGTTACAGCAGATTGTGTGCTGCAGGACTCACTACTTGCTTCAAGATACTTGTCGCTGCATAAACTTTGCCACGCTACGGTATTACAAATACTGTTTACTGTATTTCAAATACGTGCAAAGCAGTTTATTTGGAAACACCAGATTCCTCTCTCTTATCGTCCTTAACATTTTTATTATGTATTCTATTTTTTAAAATTGTTATTATTATTATTATTATTATTATTATTATTATTATTATTATTATTTAGCATGCTTTTTCTACGTTTGTTCATATCACAACGGTTCTGTTCGCGTTATTCACCGATCAGTGTGTCATGGTATTTTTCAGTACCCGTACCACTTTCGTTTCGCGCTCAGCAGATGTGTTGATATCCAAACCAATATGGCTGCTTTTTCACCATCTCTACTCAGACGATACATACGTACATACTACTTTGCTCCGCGCTAAGCAGCTAGCACCATCCGGCCTAGCTGTTTTCATTACCTCTGGATAGATGGCAGCGTAATTGCAATTAACATCTATTGGTTTTACCTTTGATTTAGACTGAAAGCGGAACTTTGGATCGTGATATTAAAAATGAAAATAATAAAAATAAATTTAAATGAATTATTTGTAGAATAAAGGAGTATTTAATTATTCAATCCGTTATTTGCTTTGGTGACTAAGAAAAATCACAAAAACATCTCACAGTATTTGAACCCAGAACCTCCTGAACGTTTCGCTGAGCCATCTCACCGTCTGTAAAATATGTTTCAATAACCTAAAGTCATTTTACTTCCTCTGTCCAGAGAAGTCAATATCGAGATTTCGTCGGAAAAATACGTGCACAGACATTCTAAATCCGAAAATGGAAGCATTAGAGTAGCACTGCTTCGTTTTTATATTTACTCAAAATGGCTCTAACGATTTTGATTAAAACATGTTACAAATGTTTGCATGGCTAAAAAAGAAGTATATCTGAATTTATTATGAATAGCTCCTTAATATCTCTATATTCTGAAATTTTGTAAAATTCCCTATTATTATTATTATTATTATTATTATTATTATTATTAAATTACACAGAATGCCAAGCTCATTAAAGCATAGGAATTTATGTCAAACCTTTATAGTAGGTTGGCAATTTCAGAGGTATTCCTTGATATTGGTTAAGTTTTACAAAACTTTGACATCTTTAAAGTTTTAAGGCCGTTTAGGTGGGCGTCTTTTTTTTTTTTTTTTTTTTTGTAATACACAAGGCAGAATAAAGTGACCGCCCTTTAAAATGTCAATAAACTTCAACCTCCTCTGTCCCATTATACTTTTAATGAAACAAAATCTGCATAAACTCATTGAATTAAAATGAAATACACTTTAAATAATATTGTTAACAAAAATTATATTTTTTCACATTTTCTTTATTCCTTCCAAAAACTGATTATATTCAGAATATTCTCACCAATAACTTTCCCAAACGCTTTTAAACATTTCTGCTTTAAAGGTTCCTTTCAACGTTCGCTGCGGCGACGATACAGCCCACTACGAAACTCACTCAACTGGTGCTCGTGATGCATTCCCAGTGAAAACAGAACGATGAGTAGGACTTCGTTTTCCTCTTTATACCTATTAGTCACATGAATAGAAATTTCCAGAAGCTGACGCACGTGCAAAGTTTCGCAAATTGCTCACAAACTCACTCATTGTAATAGAATCCACAAAGTAGTGCCAAATATCAGCTATGACTTACGAAGAAAGCCGTACACACACATTCGGTGATTACGGCCGCAGGTTGTAGGCATAATGTTTATAAAACGTTTTCTCAGAAGAGAGAAAAAATTATGTATAGTGGGTAGAGATTGCCATGCAAGGCATTGAGGTAACCTTAAAATAGTTTACTGACGTGCATAAAATGTGGCCCGTAATAGGACGGGGTTGTTTAGTACTGACAAAATCTAGCATCACCGCTACCAGCTTGAGATCTTGTTTACCGGTTATAATTTCAGCAAGTGGATTGGCTGGGGTTTTTACCTTCCTGACACAATCTAGTCCCACCCTTACCAGCCTGAGTACCTTGTTTTGCGGGCATAATTTTAGCCTGTGGATTGGTAATTTTACTTCCCTAACAAAATCTAGCCCCATCACTAACAATCAGAGCCCTTGTCCCAGGATTAAACTCTGACAGTGGATTGGGAGGGTTATTTTACCTCCCCAAAGTATGGCCATAGCGACGGATAATATAACTTAATATTTTTCGAATGGAAAGAGTTCTATGCTGCAGCGAATGAGATGCGTTATCGTCCTTTACATTGCCAGATCGCTACCCTCACTCATTTCATATTTATCTCTCACTCACATACTGAGCATGCAAATCTGCCTGGCGACATAATATTTATTTATGTGAATTATGAAAACTAGTGTTTAACGTCCGCTTTTACAACAAATGACACCACAGGTGATTATGTCCCTGATGAAAGCGTATATGTAAGCCGTCATTCAGTTTAACCACATTTGCAAATAACTCTTTTGCTCCTTGTTCTAAAAGGCTGGATTTATGTTCTAATTGGTTTAGCTTTTCTTTGTGCAACAACCGTTTCCAAACGCTATCACTTATTGTATAGCTTTTATAATGCTTGGTTTGTTTTTCAGGCCACTAACTAAAGCGCTGTTGTTCGGTGGAGACAAGTGGTTACTTGAAGGCGAGAACTTTAATGAGGGAAAATCATTATTGGGATCTAGGGGAATGAGTCACATTTTACACATTTCAGTGTATTTAACGTTTAGTACACATTAGAGATAGTCATCGATAGGGCTATCGGTGCGAGAGCACATGGGCGACTTTATTGAAGTTTTCTCTTGCTAGGAGGTCAAGTAACGGGCACCCTAAGTCTCAGCCTTAAAATTTTCTTGTGGGCAGTCAAGAAGCTGCGAGTGTTTAACTTAGAGATAGCGTTTCAAGGCCAGATAAGAACTCATGGAGAACAAACCACATGTTTACTGTTTTTATCAACTACAATGTACATAGTCGGTAAAGAATGGGATTCCAACCAAAAGTTTTTATACTGAAATTTCACTGTAAATACACATTTTAGGTTTCATGAATAATACATCACTTTTAGAGAAAAAAATTCTGTGTGTGTGAGAGAGGAAGAGAGAGAGTGTGTGTGTGTCTGAACAAATTGAAAAGTCCGTTAAATAAGAAACTTTAATATCAAATTCAGCATTTTATAACTCCAAATCGAAAAGTCTGTTAAATAACAAACTTTAATATAAAATTCAGCATTTTCCAAGAATATGAATAAGAATACCATATGAAGATTTTAAACAAAATATCCCCAAACCAGCCTTTATATGAAATATGTTGTACTTACCTGGAAATAGGTAATAACAGGATTTCAATTAATCTTTATGTCAATTAGCATGAAATAGATATAATAATGATTTTTTTTAAAAAATAATTTGTTGCAGAATACAGAGAAGAAGTCTTTAAATTCCTATTTCTGTTTGCCGCACATAAAGAATAACGCGAATTGTAATAGGCAGAGGAATGCCATGTGAACGTACATCAGGATTTCTTAAATGAGATTATAGTTTCTTACTATACTCAGTTGTTCGCTGCATAGCTACAGGTATGCCATTCTCTTTAATCTCATAATTAATTAATTGATTAATTATCTGTACGCTAACATGGTGTGAAGTACCGCGAAACTTCCTGCGATAATTGCATGATGTATTTTGTTACATATGCGGTTTTTCTTCTAATTCGCCAACCGGTTTTATATCCATTTCACGGGTACAGCTGAAGCGATGTGAATAGGTGGTCGTTAGTGCGACAGGAATTGGATGGCCATCTATTAAAAGCAAGCCTTCCGAATAAAATGTGACGTGGTAAAAGAAGGGGAGGGCCCAAGTAAAATAACTGGTTTTTATAATTATAACACTATATTTTTCTTACAAAAATTAATTTTTTTAGAATATACAACCTCTATTAAGAGCCTAATTTTATTGTTGAAGGTTATGTAATACGTAATTAGAAAAAACCCACTAAAAAAAAAGAAAAAAAGAAGATTAAATATCTTTGTTTCCAAAATGGCAGCACTATGCAATAGAGGGTTAAATATTAAGCAATCTCTGCTAGAAATAAATACGAATGCTGGGTTCCAACTCGAGAATATGTCCCAGGAAATCTGCTTCCTATATCACAATATTTGTCTCTGTGCATTATTTAAAATGAAGACGAGTCCTATTTTTCTGGTGATTTAACATTGTTACTTTCTCTACCATTTACAATGTACATAGATAGTAGAGAATGTATTGTATTCCACCCAAAACTCGAAGGCAAAATGTCCACCTAAACATTTTTTTTCTATGAAACTCAAATTTTGTTGTATTTTTAATTTGATTTGGGCAACATTTTTGGGGAGGGAGGGAAGAGGGGGATTTGTTTAGTTTTACTTCATTTACCCCTCATCAACCCCTCAATCCAAAAGAAGTATTTTATGCCTGTCTTGCCCGTAGATGGATGGATGGGAGGTTAGGTTGATGGGTGGGTGGATGGGTGAGTAGGTAGGCATGTATGCTTGCCTGCGTAAAAACTGGATGTAAAAACGATTTTCAGTAAAATCTAATAAATTTAGTATCTACTTTCATACTAAATACAGTGTACATGGTAGAGAAGTAATAAGCGCACTATAAACAGTATAGCTTTATATTTGTAAGATATGAAAAGTTTTAAAACAGTAATAACTTAATACAGTAAAAGTCTAGAAAAACGCCATAAGAGTTAATTATACTGTTATTTGTTGTTTAAGCGTGATACAATTAGAATATTCTCTGTGTCAACTTTCGTGCTAGAACCGAATACGAATGCTTTCTGGATGTCAATAAGTCAGATTATAATTTATTTTTAAGAGGCTGATTGGTTTAAAAATTTGTAATTTTATTTATTTATACATATATTCCACGTTACTATATACTATATACTCATATACTCTAAATGAAAAAGAAACACTTGATGTGTTCCATTCACCTGACTTGCTCTAGCGGCACTACAATCAAACTTCTTATAAAATATTCTTCTTCTTTCTACTTCATACTAATTCATATAGCATTAGTAGAATGCTCTTATTAGTTAGTTTCTTATAAGTATAAGGAACTAAAGCAATGTACTCTGCTAAAGCGATACTCAAATGTTCTAAAAGTTGTCGGTATGTGATTGTCATTCAAATTGGTTTCTTTACATGGCCAGGAATAAAACAAAAGTAAACACTGGCGATTTCATGTCAGAGAAAAGTCTCATTATTTTAAAATTAAAACCGATAAATAGGAATATCTTGGAAACGGCGAGCTCCACAACAAAAATGTAGAGAGAAAAATTTTGCGTTTTGACAACATTTATACTTTTGGTTCAGTACGCTTTTGTCTATTTTTTTTGCGGTTTTATAGTTATGCAAAAGTCATTCAGAATGAAGAGGATTTAAGAGGCTATTCCCGGAAAATTCAAGATATGCATTTTATTAGTTATATAAATTTATATAATATACGACATTTTAATCAAAATCGTTAAAGCCATTTTCCGACACACACACACACACACAGACAGACAGACCTTTTTTTAAAAATGGTATTTGGGGGGGGGATTCAGGGGGTCTCAAAGCATATACTTCCGGTAAAATCTCCGTATCGAATTTTTCAGTACAATACAATACCTTATATACTTTCCAATTCCATTATGTTTTGTATTTTCTTACAGGAAGGTTTGAAATTCTCTCTGCTACAAACTTTGATGTGATATTTGAAAAATCTTGTTTTCTGAAGCTCTGAGAAGTATATACCTTATTATTGTTTTCGGTAAGTTAATTTCATTTTAAGTCTCTTAAATAAAATTATTAATGGTTAAGGAATATTCAAATGAGCCCGAAATCCAAAGAACTGATAGATAATTGAAGTGTACTTTGGTAAATAAGAATTATCGGAAAAATGTGCATGTTAATTTACTACCATACATTTTATAACTAAGCACTTCCGGGTTACTATTCTGACACACTATTCATTGCCTTATATGTTGTTGCTTATTTAAGAGAATCGAATATAAAGGCTCGAAAGTAAAACTTTCAGAATTTATCCTCAATAAAGATTGAACTGGTGATGTATGGGGACAGCAAACGTGTGCATTTTGGGAGCAGTTGTGCCCAAAATAATTTAAAATTCAAATATCCCTCCCATTTTCAGACAGTATATGACATTCACATAATACAATAGCGACGCAGACTAATAACTTCAAACGCTGAGGCACAAATCGTAATGTACAATGACACAATCATTTGGCTGTCATAGATTGTAACTTTTTCAAACAAGTGCTCCCATAACAAATGCATGTAACGATTCCATAACAAATGAATGCAATGACTGACAAATATCGTTAACAACACATGATATTCGTATGGGAGGTTTGAATTATTAAGCTTAATTAAATTGTTCTATTTAAATTCGCTTACAGCATAGATATATACTGAATTGGAAATGTTATTACTGAATAATGAAATAACAAAGAAAAACATTATTCACAGGTGTATATATCCTGCATCCTGAAAAATGATACACTGACATATCCATTAATAAATGGATGCATTAATAAATAGCTTAATAATGAATGAATATTTCAAAGTTCTTACCACTTATTTATTCTATTAACACAGCGAAAAGGGGCATTGATAAAAAGGCTGCATAGAACTCAGTTAATTTCCAAATACTATTTCCTGATGCAAACTGTATTTGAGATTCCCGCAGTCTTATTTTGCTTATGAAAGTAACATAATCAGAGTCTAGCATGCAGTGGGTAAACACGTGTTGTCATCTCTTGGTTCTTGCACAGTGTGTCATGTGTTAGTTTTTAATGTAGGGAACACAAAGCAATCCAACATAAAAGCCATCGACTGCTATGTTTATGCCTGTCTGACAGGGATTTTTCTTATTTACAGAAAGTGAAGGAATAAGCATTTAGTTTGCAGCAGAATTCTGCAGTCAACCAGAAAATATAATTTTCAGAGACATTGCACAATCCATGCAAGTGAGCCTGGCATTTAGCAAGGAGGAGGTTATTTCTTTCAAGTACTGCTAAATACAAAGTATTTACCAATATATGTTTATATTCACCGCTATAATTGTAAATGTTTTTATTACAAATTAAGCCTCATATTGTAAGCTCACTATGCGATTGCAATGATATTGACCAAGCTAAAAGGAGTTTGTTATTGTACTGTGTTAGTATTAACTGTCATTATTTTTGCAGTTGTTTATGTTGCAGCTACCAATTACGACTAAACGTATGTTTATGTTTGTAACAGAAATATAATCACTAATGTAAGAGACATTATTATAAGGCAATCAACCAATCATGAAACAATACAACATTACGTGATTTTTCAACAACCTTTTAAGCTTCCATTAGGTTTTGTGAACACCCTATTACGATGCAATGAACCTTGTACCAAATGGGATTCTTTTTTTACTCAGATTCCTGCAACTTAATTACTAATTAAGATCTAATTACTTCTTCCAGCCTAACCAACCTTTACTAATTACTTCTTACCCAGGTGCCAGTTTGTAAATTTTGCTTAAAAATTACCGTTCACTATTGACTTACCTTCCACAGAATTATACTTAATGATGTTTAAATTATTCATTTGTTTAAATACATGGAGCTATTCATTGCAATATTTCTCTATTTTCTAATTATTTCTTTTCAAAAAACATAAAATATTTTGTTTTTGCAAATATGTTTGAACTGTGGAGAAGATGGTTTTGTATCCTCCCAATAACTTTTGTGCATCAAGCTGCTCAATATGCCTCAGAAACGTTGTGAACAAAGTAATATTTGGAATGTCATTAGCTAACATTTTCGAGTCCTTTGTTTTGCCAGTTACAGTATTAGAAAACCTTTTTGCTAGCCTAATCTATAGTCGACTTTGATGCATTCACACTATTCTATTTGAAGAAGATACCTTTAAGGCAATGTGCGAATCGAGTATTCTGGAGATCCCGGGTACGATTTCCGTCGGCTGCCCACACTGAACTGGGTTTTTATTATGGTTTCCATGGTCGAAGGTTTCTCATCTCCTACGATTTCGTTTCCTTTAATCCCGTTCAGTTGTGCTTATAGATTTATTAACGTAGGGCGGTGCCGGACAGATGGTGCTCAAAAGAATGAGTATGTCCCTTGGATATCAAGAGTTTGTCACTTTCTCTGATGGGATTAAGCTTAGAGCTAAGTATTGTTAGGGACGTACACGAGTGTCTGTGTTTCTTCTAGTTTTCTTTTTTTCATTCTAACGGGTGCTTGGTAGTTACAAAGAAATTCACGAAGGTCATAGTGCACAAGGTGCCCCCTTTTGCTGTATTCCCTATATCATATCATTGGATTTCTATAATAAGGAGAGGACTGTTTGATAACAGCTTGAATCATTTGCCATATCTACAGCAACACCTATCTCTGTACACAAATCGATATGATGACCACGTTGGACATAGGCAACTCTTCTTCATGCTCTGTCAACCACTCCACGGATATTACAACCACTTTAGCGGTATACAGCAAATTGTAGAGGCCGCAGTTAATTCATTTCAGGAAACTCCGCCTTTCCTTTTTTGCATAGGAACGCGAAACGGTGACAACTGATTAATTGTGGGGAAGGGGGGAGGGAAGACAGCTGAGCCACGCTTTCTCTCTTGTTCAACATGAGTGATTCTGCACGCGTTTTACAAATTGTCGGAAGTAATCGCTCGTAAGTACGTTGGTGCTTTTGCATATTTCTGCTTTCGTATTTATACAACTGAGCGGATTCAATTTATCATCACACCGCTCTGTTTTGAAGACATAAATATGCTTCAACACTCTTAAATAAAAAGAAAATAAATGTGTTTAAACGTACAAAAGAGTTTATAAACATAAAACATATATTTGTATGGTAAACTATTGGGGTATGCACGTGGTAACCTTCAACGTGTTTTACTTCCTCCATTCATTACTTAAATCAATCCAATAACAGACTCCCTCCGTGATCGAGTGGCCCGAAAGCTGACGTCTCACTCGGAGGTCACGGATTCGATTCTCGACTGCGGTGGCAGAATATTTTCTTTAACCGGAACTATTCCATGTCCCCCTCAAAATCTGTGAGAGTGATTGTGAAAGTTTTAGAAGAGAAACATTATTGAAAAGAAGCATTGTTTAAGAACCTACAGTCAACGAGTTGTTTAAGTCAAAGCTCCTAATCTGACCATAGATGTTTTACACGATTAAGATAACAAAATATATAATTTTATGTAACTGATATAAAACATAATACTTGTGTTTTATCAGTTGAATAATATTTTAATTAAAGTGCATTGTTCATAATCCATCCCACTAGAATGTGATTGCCCATTCTACAACCTCAGAACGCATGCAGTATGTTAGACGAAATACTTTAGTTAATTCAGTTGGCTTAACTTCCACTATTGTAGGACTTAGTGCTTGAACATGGGTGCCTAGGCACAGAAGCCTGTCAGCAATTTAATCATACAATGAATAACTGGGAACGGGGATTCGTCCCGTAGGAGTGAGGTAATTGGGTCTAAGGTTAACAAGAAAAATGATGGAGCAATTGGTGAAGTGAATGGCGAGGGAAACCGGCGAACCCAGGGAAAAATACCACCGCAAATCCTATGTGCAGTGTCCTTAAATTGAACCCTGGAACTGATCGATACGGGTAGCTAACCATTCGGCCACGGCAACGCCCGTATCGTAATGGTAATCCCTAACTTTCTGAAGCTTAAGGTGACATAATAATAAACATGTTTTCTTAATTAGTGTCCGAAAATCCTTAAGTTTCCAGTACAAAGTACAGAATTCATCACTCACATTATGGGAATTTATGTTTCAATTATTTCTGGTACCATACTGTGACATTTTATTTAAGGAAATTAAAATGCATCGGCATGGAAATAATTAACTTGTAGACATATATAAGATATTTAGATCAGCTTTTGGCAAAGCTAGCCCTAGCCAAAGAATATTTTAAGCACTAGATCAACATATTTCAGATATTAATAGTACGAGTAAATAAAGTACATTCAACAGAAAGGAATTTATGCATCAATAAAAAGGACAATATACTATGAAGATGAAGTTTCAGATTAATCTACCTTACCTACCAGTCATATATCTAGGAGTGGTATAAGTGAGCATGAAAACCAATCATTTCATATTAAAAACTACAGACATTAACCTCAAACGATTATCCTAACACACAACTGAACGGTAACCATATATAATTAACAGATAATCAGATTTTATGGTAAGATGATGCATTACTTGTTTTTCTTTTTTTCAAAATACAGTTTTTGTTTTTCGCGAAGAAAATGTGTTTGTATCATGCCCTTTATTAAATAAAAAAAACAGAATAAAGTTTCTAAAAATCAGTCTTAAAATTGTTATTTTATTCTAAAAAAATACTCCACAAATTATAATATTCAAGATTTATGCATTTTATTTCTGAAGCGAAACTAAGCTCTCCCTATGTTAGAAAATGTGTTACGTGTTTGATGTGAATTAATTTCTAGCTAAATTTTTGAGTTAACAAAAGACTCTTGCACTTCTGTCTTATTGGAATGCATTAGTATATGAATTCTGGTTTCTTTCGTTTTATTCTAGGGGCAGATTATCCTTGATCAGATTATTTTGGGATAGTAGAAATGCAAGATAAAAAAAAACTGATCACGGAGTGATTATACCTTTTGGTTAGCAAATTTTATCCAGCCTTGACCCTAATCTAAGCCAAGCAAGTGCTTGTTTGGCGCGCACGTGAAAATAGCTTTTCTTAGAGTCCGTGAACCTCAAAATAAGTATTTTCATTAAAATAACTAAGTGCTGTTTGGGTTGCAACACTTCCTCTATTTATTATGCTTAGGCACGGGGTAAAGCAACTGAAAATAATTTTTATCATTTCCGTTTCTCGTCAAAGGTAATATCGATTATTAACTAATACTTGTTTCTAGCATGTAAAAGGAATGGAGTGATAAATAATGTTGAAAAAAAAAAAGAAATAGAGGAAAAGTCAGTATCGCCATGTAGAGAATCAAGCATTTATTACTTTCTCTAGACGTATTGTATGCACCCCAAAATTGAATAACAAAATTTCACCAGAAATATATGTTTTGATACCTCCAAAAAAATTATTTTTAGAAAAATGTCCGTTGGTTTGTCAGTCTATCTCTGTGTGTGGGTGGGGGGCAGAACAGCTCAAAAACTTAAAAGTTCGTTAAACACCAAAATTAGTATTTAAATTCAGTATCTTCAAAGGACGCGACACGAAGATTTTCAAGAAAATTTCCCCACACCCAACTACCCTTCATCCTCGTATGGAAAATGTTTCGAAAATTTTGATTTTCTTAAAAATGGCTCTAACGATTTTGATTAAAATATTACGATTATTATTAAATTATTTACGTGACAAATATAATGAATATCTTGAATTCTCTGGAAATAACTTCTGAAGACATCTTTATTCTGGATGAATTTTGCATAATTTCGCTAACTCATAAACCATAAGAGATAGACATTAACTTACTTAACAAAACATGTAGAGCTGGTTCAAACACAACATTTATGTTATATACATTTTTTGCGGAGTTTGCAGTTTTCTGGTTTCAGTTTTAAAATACTTATGCTTTTCTGCTACGGGAATATGTAAACTCCTGACCATACAAACAAAGAAAATTTACTCTTATAGGAACCAACTTTTAAAAGATTTGACTGTCGCTTTAGACAATTACATTTCCTTATTCCCTTTTTACGCAAAAGGAAGCAGATAATATGAACATGTATGCTAATTTTTTCTCGACTAGCATGAAGTAAATAGATGAATAAGCTTTTTAACAATAATTTATTGTAGAGATGTAGTGAAAGTCATGTGATGGAACACATAAGACATTTTTCCTTTATTAATTATTTTACAAATTTATTTAAGTTTCTTTAAATATTTTAAATTAAAGGGCTGTTCCTTTAAAAACGTGTAAGTGAAGTTTTGTTTAGCATTAGCTCCTGTATGTACTGTTCACTTAGGGGTGTCAGGTCAGAATGTATTACATTGTGTTTGGGGTCATTCGTGTTGTGGTACGAGGTGGTACCAAATGGAGTGCCACAATTTTTATGGCACCAAATAATGGCCTTGTTACCTGTAACTACAGGACTATCATGGTTTCAACGAGAGCAATGACATAAATACAACCACTACCTTGCCACACAAACATTATCGATAGCCAAGGACGTAAAGAGACAAAATAACGACTGGGATTTGAATAACTGCTTCTCTAGTGCCCATATATCACAGGGTAATGCTCTACCTCTGTTGCTCTGAGAACAATAAACGTGCCAACATCCCTACTTCTTCATCATCTACGATATACGATATAAGCCACCCTGCATTTCTGCTAAGTCCACTTAGTACATACTTGCTCATAAACTTCCAACTTAGTTTAATTACTAAGTTAAGAAAATTGTATATACACTTCCGAAATTGTCATTAATATTTACTTCAAATTCATATAGGTACATAAGGAGATATTGCTATCAATAATATATGTAAACAACGAGGATTAGTGGCCTGTTTAAACTACGTTATCACAGTATTTTTGTTCCTTTAAATCTTTACAGCCAATATATATATTTACTACAAATTTTGGAAGGTATAAGGGATGAAAGTTGATATTTTGGAACAATTAAGGAATATACAGGGGAGGGGGAGGTGAATAAGTGCAAACACTTGTATCAGAATCTGAGGATGATGTGATGTTCCAGTATTTGCATTTTTTATTTCGCTTTTTTCTAAAGTTATTCTCATTAGGAATTTCACTATGTTTATAGGATGGCTATTATTCCCTATCTCAGACTTTCGTTTGTTTACGTAACAGGTTAACCTTCTTTGGTCTTTAATTAACAGCATTGCGGAAAGATAGATGGGCAAGCTCTCTCTTCTTCCCCTCGGTCCTCGCTACCCCGTAAAATTAGCGTCCAAGAAAATTAAGCATGTAGTATATGTTTTTTAAACTTTTACATGTGAGGATAGATCAAATTGAAAATCGATATAAATAAAATTTAATCTATTAAAGAGTTTAATATTAAGACGTAATATACGTAAAACTCACCTAAAATAGCAAAGGTGAGAAAGAAGAAGCCAGGAACAAATGTATAAATAAACAGTGACTTTGTGAAATTTAAGAATCAGAAAACACTAGAATTTAATTACGCAGCCTCAAGAAGTATAGGGTTACTACAAAAGAAATAGACAACTTCAACTGCCTGTAAAACAAAAACTATTAGAGATAGCAACCTAATTATTTTGGAGGTATGTTGAGAAACTCTCAAAGTTTTGTTTGTTACTATTGGCGACGCTGTAGTGTTTTGTTTGTTGTTGAAGAAGCTGAAATGGCGGAAAATCCTGTGGAAAAGGCATATTGCGTGTTGGAATTTGCCAGAACGCAATCAGGAACTGTTGTCCAACGACATTTTAGAACACGTTACCACAAAACGCCACCGACTAGTTAATCTACGACTGGTATAGAAAATTCGAGACAACGGGATGTTTGTGCAAAGGGAAGAGCTCGGGAAGACCAAGAGTTTCGAAAGAAAACGTTGAACGTGTTCGTTCTGCCTACATAAGAAGCCCACAGAAATCTACATCTAGGGCAAGCTTTCGATTACAAATTTCACAGCAAACTGTATGGGAAATCTTGCGGAAGCGACTGCCCATGATGCCTTTCAGATTACAGATGTTGCAGTTTCTGAGTGAAGAAGATAAGGTCATACGGCGTGACTTTTGCATCGACATGTTGCGACATGATGAAGACGATGCTGGTTTTTGTCAGCGCATCATTTTCAGCGATGAGTCAACTTTCCACCCGAGTGGAAAAGTGAATACACGAAATGTCCGAATATGGAGAACTGAAACTCCGAGGGCTGTATTGCAACATGTGCGGGACTCTCCTAAAATCAATGTGTTTTGTGCGGTATCTCACACGACGGTGTATGGCCCCTTTTACTTTGCAGAGCAAACAGTCAACGGTGCTAGGTATCTTGACATGTTACAGATCTGAATGAGCAACAGGATGACTTTGTATTCCCACAAGACGGAACACTGCCTCATTGGCACACAGATGTTAGAGCTTACCTAGATGAAGTCCTACCACATCGTTGGATTGCTCTGCTACAATCGACAATTATGCTCTTGCATTTTGGCCACCAAGGAGCCCTGATCTCACACCATGTGACTTTTTTCTATGGGGATTCGTGAAAGACCGTGTTTTTGTCCCTCCACTTCCTCTTAATTTAGACGACTTGAAACAACATATCGGACAAGCCGTGGCAAGTGTTGATGCAGATATGTTACAAAAGGTTTGGGACGAACTTGATTATCGCATGGATGTGTGTCGTGTGACTGGAGGAGTCCATATTGAACACTTGTGAGTTCACAATGTAAACTTCAAAGACTCCTCTACAAACCAGTGAATACGGCTTCAAATTACCGTAAATAGTTTTTGTTTTACAGGCAGTTGAAGTTGTCTATTTTTTTTTTTGTAGTAACCCTGTATTTAATGTGAATGATTATAACAGTATGATAATTTGATAAATATACGATTGTATTGATATTCATGTATACCGCAAATTATGATATACATGTAAGAAGTCGCGCATTTGGCTTAGTAATTGAAGAGTAACGCACCTATCACAATGAGAAGCAAGCGCAGACTTTGTACACATGTGATTCAAAAGTAAGCATTCACATAGACACACGCAACACGCTACGCAATATAATGCAACACAAGCTTCTGTACTCCAAACGTTATCCTTGTGTTGTTTTCACAGAGAAAGAGCTCTGCATTCCTTTCTCTATGCATCGCCTGCTGTTCAACAAAGAATAATCGCAATGCGAGAGGGCCTGCTGTACATGTATGCTCTTCTATTTGGCCATGCCGTGCCATCTCTTATTTTCCTCTAAAGGTTATGACAATCTCCTTGTGAATCTTCTTTTGATTTAATGGATACACCCATTATCTGCCTCTAGATTTCTTAGCTCTCATAAATCGTAAGGCGCAAAGAGATAATTCACAGTTCATTAAATGTCTAGCTTTATCGCTTTCCTCAGTCTCTATGCTTGCATTATTTTAATATGTTTGGATAAACAATTATTTCAACAACACTGCCGTGAGCGTCAGTTGTTAGTATATAATTTTTATGAAATATTTATGAGTAAAAGATTGAATGAATCTTGTTATATAGGAAAATATATGTTTTGTATTACTAATTCAACCGAAAAGTATAAAACTTAATCATACTCAATTTGAAACTTGCAGTGTGGTTGGAAGATATCCGAATGTACACAACTTACAGATACAGAAAGCCGTTCTAACTTCTTCCATTGGTTATGACTGCATTGTAAATGGTCTTACCTCGCGCTTGCGTGTATGCTGCGTTACCTCTGCGCTTGCATCTCATTGTGAATGAAGCTTGAGTCGATGCCTGGCCGTAGGAGACGCAATAATGCGTGGCATTACATGCTAACGTGCATCTAATATTTTTATCCAATTACATTAGAGTAATCACTTGTCATCAACATTATTTTAAAGTTAATAAAATAATGTGTTTAAAATTCAAAAGTCGTCTTATTATTTCTGTAATAGCTTCCTATCTCCGAAGCTACATCATGAGAAGGATAAGCAAAGTAACCCTACTTCTCGACTGCAGCATAATCGAGGCATAGCGCTAATAATTATTATTACTCCAAAATAACGAAAAACTTTCTTACGTTCTCTAGCATGTGTGCAATGTACATAGAAGATAGAGAAAGCTTGCATTCCACCAATAAAAACTACACCGAGATTTCACAGGAAATGCACGTTTTAGGGTCCTGTAAATACAAACACAAATTTTTAGAAAAAAAAAATCCGTATGTATGTCCGTGAATGCAAGGACAAAACGAAAAGTCATTAAATACCAAACTCGGTATTTAAGTTTAGTATCTTCAAAGGATACGACATGAAGATTTTGAGGAAAATCCCCAACTCACCCCAAACTGCACTTTACATCGAACAAATATAGAAACTGTTGATTTTCTTAAAAATGGTTCTAATGATTTTGATTAAAAAGTCGTATATTAAAGATATTTGCAAAGCAAAGAAAAAGGTATCTCTTGAATTTTCTGGGAATAGCTTCTTATTCAGGATACATTTTGCAGAACTGTTAAACCGTAAGATATAGACAAAAACTTAGATTTGGTTAAAACACAATTATGTTGCATTGGAGTTCACAATTTCCGAAATATTCCTTGTTATTGGTTTTTAGATATTTATACGCTTTAAAATTTTAACTATCACTTTAGTCTACTGTATTCTCTTATTTCCCTACTACTTATAAGGAAATAATATATACAATAAAATCTACTGTTTTCAGTTCATTTTGATTAACACGAAGTACAGAGCAGGATCAGCATGTTTAAGCATAATCTGATGCAGAATAGCTAGAGAAAATCGTGTGATTAGAATACATAAGATTTTTTTATTTAGCTACACAAGTAGTACAGATATGTTTATGAAATCTTTAATATTTAGATGCAAATCGGTATTTACTCGAAACTTGCAATGTGTACACATATCTTAAATTATCACAACAAAAGTACTTGTATGATGCAATTTAAATTAGTTCACATTTTTATGCTCTGGAGTTTAGAACAGTATAAAATATTGTAGCAAATGTGTCTAGATCCACACCTAAATAGAAGATAGCAGATAACAAATTAGTAATTAGTCAAATGGCTTAATCTCTTCTCAAAACTGTTATAAAATGGCTGCTTTATTATATGGAGAGAAGATGGGTTATTTTAGGGAGATAAGTTTTGATTCCTTTGAAAGTTTTTCACTGCTTTTTTTTTTCATAAAATTTACTAAACATTTTGGATTCGAATATCGCATACATACCACATTCCATAGTAAAACTTCAGTGTTCTATGCATGTCCGAAAAACTTAAATTAAACGAATGTGGTGATATAAGACAAAGAACCAACGTTGTTGCTTGTTTGTAAGTATTGGTCATATTTTTGTCCATAAACCTGTCGCTAACCGGAGAGAAAAACCTCTTAAGCAATTCTTTATGGCCGGAGGAAGCGGATACAAGATATATGAAGGTAGTACATACCGTTACAGCAGAGCCAAGGAGTTTTCAGCTTTATGTTTTGGCAATCTACCGATAAGCTGTCACGAAAACATAAATATGATTTCGCCTGAATGTTATGTCACGTTATGGAAATGGAAAACTCGAAAGTGAAACTAGATGCATTTTTTCTTCTTGTGCTCTGCCTCTAGATCACCATTCAAAATATACTTGTACGCTTTGCGCACAACCATTTTAGCTTATTAATTAATAAATAACTTGGATTATATATAATTATTTACACAATCATATCCTGTTACTTAAACTATAGTTATCCTAATGTGCATAGGTTCTTTGGTTTGTGGTAACTATTACATCACACTCTGCGTGTTTTCTCTCCTGGTCTCTCCCTTTTCTTTTTCTTTCCCCTTTTGTTTTAGCTTTCCCAAATATTGTCCTATTTCTTTAATGTTTCTTTTCTTTTGACATTCAATGTTTTTATTGCTACCATCTCTCCTGGCATATTATCCAATTTATGATCCCATATTACTCTTCTCCAATTCCTTACCTTCTTATATTTTATAAACAGTGAACAACACTGTCTTTCACAATATGGCTGGCTTCTGGTTGCTGCCGCGTCATCGCACCTCTCGAGCTCTCCAGTATAAAAGCGTGACAATCAGTTGCATACGGCGCTGTGTAGCCTGAAGACGGTCTCAACAAGAGATCGAAACGTTGGCAGAAGATTACGACGACGCGGCAGTAACCAGAAGCCATATTATGCACAATGCTGGCCGCGGAAGCCTACGAGAATAATACTGGCTCTCTCCCCACATAAAATACAATGTTCTGGTTCATTGGCTCTCGTTCCTTTCAAAAGTAATACTCCTGTCCTCGTCCACGCTAATTCTTCTCTCTCTCTCTCTCTTGTTTATTACACATCCTCTCTTGACCATTAATACTCTTCTGTATTTATATATTCTATTCATATGAAATTTCCTGTTTTCCTGTCTTCTATTCTATTTTCACGACTTCCAGATTCCTTTTCCATTATCTTCTCCCTTTCTCCATATCTCCCCCACCCCTATTTTCATAAGATTTACTCTAGCTATCCCCACCAGCTCTTCTCGTTAATTATTTTGGGCTGTTTCATGCATATATTTATCAGACTCTTGTAAAAGTAAACTTTTGACTTTATGTATAATCCCTAGTAGAAGTAAGTAAAAGGGTAAAGAGTAAAGGGAGGGAGACACAGGTCAACTAGTTTCCACAGGGAATGTTCTCCATTGAGCAAGCATCCGCAACATATATCCGGCACATCCATACGCTACCGACATAGAAGTATACCTGAAAGTTGAGAAGGAAATGGAATGAAGGTGATATGATAAAAACTGTGACAGGTGAGCAACTATTCCAACATTCGCCTGCCAACGCCGGAGAATATACGAAAATTCCATTGGTCCGAATGGCATCTCCAGGGATCAAATCCATGATCTGCGGAATACAAAACGCACCCGTTACTGAAGCTCCACCTCGCTTGATAGAATAGTTGTAACTATCTTATGAACATATGCTGTTCTATAAAACAAATAGAATTTATAGACATGGGATTTTTACACTTATATAAGTGAAAATTTGACTTGTCAATTTTGATATCCATCTCTGTATGGTTAGAAACCAGTTTTAATTTCATACTAAAGAGAATGGAAAATTTCATCATTAAAGGTTAACATAGCAAGTTTCAAATAAAGTCCTAAGACTTCCGACAATCCTAAACCAAATTTAATGTTATATAAACAGAGGTTTTACATATGGCAGTCGTAGCCAAAACGCTTCGCTATGCACAGAGTCGTAGAGACGCCTGGGTCAACAGCGTCCCTGGGCAGGTATGTTATTGTATAAATAAATATTCTTTAACTGATTAGGTCATGTTGGATGGTGAATGCACGAGATGATTCAAAAGGTGAACCATGATGTTCTCAGGATTCCAAATGAGATTTCTTGACTGCGAAAAAGACCTCGTATTCCAACAGCGTGGAAGGAAGGGTATCTATTAGCAGAATATTATTAACTAGACTCTTATGCAAGCAAACATCTCTGCTGTAAGGTTCACATTTGGAAAGTGCGCGGTCCAAATTCCACGTTTCAGCCCGCACAACTGATAAATACCGGAAAGGTAATTTAAACTTACACCTAGAACGTCTCTTTCCAAACATTTGTTTCACCCTCACAACTATAAACATGTTTCATAGCAGTGTGACGAAAATAAAGCGTTTTAAGAGCGATGTAAATTCATAACATACATGTTAGCATTTAAAATGTTATATTGTACATTTTTGATAAATACCAATATTTCGTATTTTGGGCATTAAACAATTTTATAATTACCAGGGTAAGATGCATTTAGATTAAAATATGTGTGCATAATGCCTACATTTTCTTGGAAATAGTTGTGCAGTTTTCATCCAATGAACTTTCAAAACTTCTATTTTTTTAAACTCAAAAGAGGAATTTAAGGAATTTATTATATGAACATAAACTTTTCTATAAACCTATATGTAAATTTATAAAATAGATTAACCTCAAATCTATTACCCAATAATTTTTATAAAAAATATATTTTCAACCCATTAATACAATTATAGTCTTAATTGCATCATATGTATTCTTAATTTTAATTGCAGTTGTTAAAATTATAAATATTTATAAAGGACCTTTGCGACAAATAAATTAATGTATAAACCACTACGTAAAATGCATCCCTTAATTAAAATTTCTAATAACACTTTAGTAGATTCACCAAAAATATAATTTAATGGGTTCAAATTGCAGATAAAGTTTGCCCTTAGTTCTCTGTGGAAAATAAAAAAGCAAAAATTAGCGAGTACCATTTCACGTTAATAAGATAACAATTATAACTATATCTCAAAACATAAATTAGCTGTTCGTTATTTAGTTCGCCAAGAAACAACTGGAACTCTTATACCGATTATACTATACATATTAGACTAGATTTGCAGGCTGCAATTTTCACAGTGCTATAACATTGCAATACAGCATAACATAGAACTATTTAGACAGCCATAATACAGTAGCAAACCGTTACTATTTGATAATACTGCTGCTTCATTTTCTTCTACTTCAAGTTCTCCATTGCCGCGATTCATCATTATACACATGTGACGTATGGCATTTTATTACTATAGTATTAATACATTATACCTCAGCATCACGTAAAATAATAATCTATGCTGAATTAAAATATCGGGATAGACATAATTTGTGCGCTACTAGTCGTATTTTTATATGGTTCATTTGTCGCATATTTCCTAAATTTTAGATCGTATAAATTTGCTCTTTAATCATCAATACCATATTTACTAAGAACTGGCAATATGGACAGGCTTTTCGTATTTACACAGCAGCTTTACTGTACAGGCTGCTAATGCTATAGTTAAAGATATTTTGTTAACTAGCTACTGTAAGTACTTCAGTAGTTAGTTGCTTATTTCTTCGTCTAATACCTTTAAACAAACATTCTGTTTTCTGCACTTTCATAGCTGCGTCGCATAATGAACCACACGTATTTGCTTTTCCACAGACGCAATACGGGAGTATCTTGGAGAAGTAAATCAGAATGGGAAGGCCTTGCGATAACGAATGTCGACATTAGTTGCTCGAAACTAATAACAAATGGAGAAATCTGTCGTGGTTGCTAGTCCAACACATTCAGTATTTCTGTTATTTAATACTTAGATTTTCATATAGAAGGAAATGAAAATGGTAGTGAGGATTTAATGCTCGTGATTGCATTTGCAATACATTTCTTTTTTAAATTAATGTATAAATGAATTAGAATACTTTACTAAGTCTATCCTTTCCTTTTACGTGTTGACACTTCAGTACCTAATGTTGGTCTAGGCAGAGAGCATGTCTTGTAGAAAGCATTCTAATTCATTTACACATTAATATAAAAAGGAATGTATAGTAAATGCAAACACGAGCATTGAATTCTCAATATAGTATATTTAAATTAACACTTTCATTTCTTTCTATATGAAAATGTAAGTTTTAGATAACAGAAATAATGAAAGTGTTGGACGTAACAACCGTGACAGATTCCTCCGTTTGTTATTAGTTTGGAGCAACTAATGTCGACATTCGTTATGGCGAGGTCATCCCATTCTGATTAACTTCTCCAAAATACTCCCCTATCGCGTACGTGGAAAAATAAATACGTGTGGCTTATGTTTTCCGTGCCTAATTGGAGGCACTAAACAACATGAAAACGTATTACTCTTAATAATCAAAGTTATTAGTCTACAAAGGAAGCAACTAGTTATGTAATATTATTCATTATTATGTCGGAATTAAAAATAGCAATATCTGAACTTATATCCTAACACCCTATACATACAGCTTTATTCTAATACCAATGGAGAAGAGAAGAGCTGCTCTACAAAGTACTTTAAATATCAATGCAAGTTAATCATTTAGACCTATAGAGAAATGTTTCAAATATTTGAGAACGTTCTGCGATATATTGTAAAAATGCGAGTCAGGTGGGGAATTAAATATCGTGACATGGTGGCTTAATTGGTTAGTGTTCACACGGACAGGTGAAAATCCGTAGTTGAAATCTCTTTTATGGCATTAAATCTTTTTAACCTGCTTTTACTTTTACTTGGCTTTTTAATAAGTCGAAATGGAATTTGCCGAAGAAAAACATAAGAATGGACACATATTTAATTCTTTATTTCTGATGTCTGTAGTTGGCATATTACTAATTACTGAAAGCATTAAGGAAGCTATAGAGGGAGAAAAGTCCATTGAGAACGAAAAGTAGTTCAATTTATACAAGGAACAAAAATAAAGGGATAGCAGGCTTTCGATTAGAAATCAAGCGGCATTGTCAACATTATTAATTAAATGATCAAACTTTCTCTCTTTCAGAAACCAAGGTTGCTGCAGCTTCTTATTTCACGACCGTATCTTTCTTCCAATAAGTTTGTATTTTATGCACTATTTTCTTGTTCTTTCCATTGTTATAGTTTCTTTCAACCACTTTTTCTTTTCTTGCACTGAATCTCTTAAATCAGGCATATGGAGCATATTTGGGATGTTTAGGTTATTTACTTAATTTCTTTTAGAATACCCGGCTACATGTCTAAACAGCTCGACGCTTTTCACTGGCTGCTTTGCTTAATAGTTGCACAACTATACAATTTGTTTTGTAGCTCATCCTCCAAATAGTTAAAATGTATAAGTAACATCTTCCATTAAGTTCGCAGGTACTATAATCTTTAACTCTTGGACAATTTCATACAAGGATCATTAATTTAAATTCTTACATGCCATTTTAAAATTATAACTTACCAACAGATGTGCTGCCAGTTGAAATTTATCTTCTGAGTGAATAAAAACAATCCGGACATTGTTATTTTTCCATTCCCGTTAAACGTCGATATAAACTGTGTTGAGGGTGACTTAAAATATCCCTGTCTTGATTTGTGCCTATAGCAGAATAACTTAAATCTAGCTTTTATATGTATGTATGTATGTATGTATGTATGTATGCATCTATGTGTGTATGTATGCTTACAACAAATAAAGCTCAATAATAAATATTGTAACGAAAGCTGATTCCCCCTTCCGCCTGAGGAAACTGCCTGGTCTCCTGGCTTAACGTAGCTGACTGTCCGCTCTAACAATAGAGCGAACGCACACTACAGCCGGGCAACAAAGGCCTTTACGTTCGTCCCTGCAAGATTTCTCAGACATTCTTTATCTCTAAACGTAGAGAATTACACTCTCACAGTAATCTATTTGTAAATGGATAATGTTCGCGTAATTTCTAAGACTGGAACTTTCGAAGCCCGGCTACATGACTATGTATTAGAGACCGACACAGCCGAGATGGAGTTAAAAGTGAATCTAGTGAGTGACGCATGGTGGGACAGTGCCGTGAACGGTGTGTACCATTGGTGTAAAGTAAAGTGTTACGTGGAGTGCCCTGGTGACTAAGTGGATTTAACAGAAACTGGTGCCCTCATCTGTTACAATATTGTATTAATTTGCTTCTTACTTGAATACAACTAAATTAGGAAGACTGATAATTCAGTAAGTTTTGTTTTATTCGTACCCAATGGATTATCCTATATGTTCCATTTATCAGATATTCATAACGGCTATTCTTAAGAAGCAGTATTTTATTTAATTCACGTTCTTGTTTCATATGGCACCATAATATATGATTCTAGTGGTACATGAAATGAAATAATTGGGAAGGAAACGTTCCTGATCGTATTTTCCAATTATCAGGACTTAGAGAATCCTGCAGAAACCTACCATTAAGGACGATTCTAGCAGGATTTTAACCATGACCTTTCGTACAGGAGTACATGTTTAAATGATCTTGGTTATCCGTGTCTGTGAAGAACGCAATGAGTATGGGTACCATGTAGTATATTGCTATGTTAATGCTCTGTGTGGACATTTCTTGCTTCAAATTCCGATAAACTACATCAAGAGTATCAAGAAGGAAGCCGAGAGAGATGTCTAGCTACTTAGCGGTGCTACAGAAGTTAAATTGCTCTACATTAGTGTTCTTGACGTCTGTGTGTAATTTAACTTCGCCTATTACTCGTTCGTGCGAGTGCAGCGTGAAGCGTGGATATGCTACTACGGAGCCTTACATATTAAAGATTCAGGACGATGCTACGACGTTCTGCTGAGAAAACAGTAGTCAATTTCAAATGTATCGATAACCACAATACGCATACAGGCAACCATCCTGTTGAACAGGAAACATTATAACCAAAATGCCTCAGCCCATAAATCTTCAACTGATTATTTTCGGAAATTTGTCATCCAAACTTAAATAGTTATAGTCGGTACAGGGATTGTCAGTTAGAAAATACTCCAGAAGTTTACAACATTTGTAATCAATGTTGCTAACTTCTGCTACCACATTTTACAAAACCTTCTACCAAATTGTAATGTTGCTGTTTCCTTCATGTACCTACTAGTTTATCATGTTCCTATATCTTTCGAATATAACATTTTTAGATAGGCATTGTAGTATCAGAAAGGTATTGTAGTATTTTACATTCTCTGTCAGGAGAGAAGAAAGCCAAAAAAACGGAAGCTGCATTTGGTTCCCCAAAATGTTTTTATTTATTTAATGTTTGCGGAATTCCCTTATTAGTTGGGGTTCAAACATATCCGCCCTCTTATTATGCTATAGTGCGATCTAAGGGCGATTAAATAATCCCTTGACACCAGGTGCGCATAGTGGCGAACTTGCAAATAGAAATTACCTGATCAAGAAACCAGTGCAAAGGTGGCCCAATATACGCCGGCATAGCGTGATGGAACTTGAATGATTGAAAACAAAACCTTCCTCTATCGTAAATAAATAGGTATATAAACCGTATATCGGGGATGAAGACACACACTTAGCAGGTTGTATGAGCTAGACTGATTCGCTTGGTACGTGTTGCAAATGTCCAAAGGACCATATGGCATACACACAAGTAGGTAAAAAACTACAATCAATAAAGGGCTAGGTTTACACACCGTTTTCATGCTTCAGTTTGGCTGCTAATGGATAGGGGATTACACAGAGTTCAGATGAGTATTGACCGTGACGGGTTTTACTCTGTAAAAAAAAGTAATTGGGTTTTTAGTATTAATTATCGTTGCTTTCAGCAGTTCTAATACTGCGTCACAAATGTTATTTCATTAACGCAAATAGAATTGATGACAGCAAAAACTGAGCGAAATGAACACTAAACAAAGCGTTGCTTTAACCTTTCCTCACATTTGATTGTTATATCTCTACCTTCTAAGATCAATGAAACTATAAGTTGGTATTTAACAGAACTTTAACGTTTACTTATTATGAAATATAAATTTTTGATTTGCAATTTTGAACACACACCGGTTTTTCATTATCTACTACGTACCCAAAATGTGTAGAGCAACTATGGTACTTATTATTTATTTCATCTTATGACATTTTTGAGTTTCACTGAACCCAAAACAGAATTTTACAGACAAGCCGAGGCGTGTTGTGAGTAACAACCAAAATATCTTATTGTCACACTCGGATGTCTTTCTCTACTCATTTTTCAATAGATTCCTATTACAAAAGCTTATTCTTCTATTTCATTTTAATTGGAGTAAACTGTGCAGAAATAGCGTTATTAAATAGTTTTTGTTTATAAAAATGGGAATAAGGGAATACGTAGAATTTAGACACGCAGCATATGTTTAAGCAATTTTGACAAAAATATTGATATTTTTTATTTTTGGTATAAAAAATTCACCATACTTTCAATTATTATTAATTATTATCAATGTGTGATTATACTAGGAAGACGTAACACATGTTTTGTGTGCAATTTTAAAGCGTTGCGCTGGTTAAATAATTCCCTAAGCCAAACTTGAAAGTAATTTTTCTCAGGCCAAATGTTTCTGCTTTTCCCATTTTAAGTGCATATCTCCTCCAAAAAAATACAGCTGGTAGATTTTTCAAAGCTGTTCAGAATGTGTATAATGAAATTTCTGGTTTAATTTTATATACTAGTCATAGATTAGTTTGAACATTTAATTATTATAACCACACGCTTTTGCTTGCAGCTTTTTTCAACGTTGTGATATGTTTTTTTTTTTTAAACAGGCTATCCATTATAGGACATTCTTATTCAAACAGTAGATTGAATGAGAAATGCTGAGAAATGTGATATTAACATGATATTTGTGAATAATATCTGTAGTAAAAATGGGTTTTGATTTTAGCTTATTAAATCGAATAAATTAATATGTTCAGGATGAAAAGACAATCAATTAAGCTTGATATGAATACTTATTTTGCGACCAGCAATGGATATACAAAAACTATTATGTGTTACATTCACATGACTTTCTTTACGTATCTGTAACAAATTATTGTTAAAAATCTTATTCTTTATCTACTACATGTTAATCGAGATGAAGTTAGCAGAAATGGTTGTATTACTTATTGCTTGCTTCCTTGTAAGTAGAAGGTAAATAAAGGAATACACTATGCTAAAGTGATTAGTGTTTTAAAAGCTGGTTGTAATGTAGTTGAAATACTTCGTTTTGTATTGCCAGGAGATTAAAAATTCCCTCACGTGAAAGGTTCTAAGTATTTTAAAATGCAAACTAATTACAAGGAATATCACGAAAATTGTCAAATATGCAAAAAATATAAGTTGTTTTGTTTCTTTCACGATATCTACATATTTTGTGTAGCAAGCTTTTGTCTCTCTCTTACGGTTTACGAGTTATGCAAAACTCAACACACCTCGTAAAAAATGAAGAGATCATCTGAAGCTATTCCCAGAAAATTCAAGACATACATTTTATTTGTCATGTTAGTGTCTTAAACATGTGCTATTGAAATGAAAATCGTTTGAGCCAGTTTTGAAAAAAAAACAACTTTTCGATTTTTTTCAATGAAAAGGATAGTATGAGGTGGAGAATTTTTCTCAAAATATTAACAGGTTTTGTATTTTAACAACTTTTTGTTTTTGAGTTATCGTGTTCAGAGACACACTGAACTTTTTACTTTCTCTATACGCACTATGTACATTGTGTATAGAGAAGGTATTGCTCTCCACCCAAAAATTCGATACCGAGATTTCACCGGAAATATATGTTTTAGGGTCCCCAATATCCAAAAAAAGCATTTTCACAAAAAGGTCCGTGTGTCAGTGTGTCCGTGTTTCTGTGAACACGATAACTCAAAAACGAAAAGTCGGTAAAATACCAAACTTGGTATTTAAGTTTGTTATCTTCCAGGGATGAGACACGAAGATTTTGAGAAAAATCCCTCCACTTCCAACTACCCTTTACATGGAACTTTTTTCGAAAATTTTGATTTTCTCAAAAATGGCTCTAACGATTTTGATTAAAATTTCGTATATTAAAGATATTTACCTGAAAAATAAAATGTATATCTTGAATTTTCTGGGAATAGCCTCTGAAGAGTAGTTTATTCTGGATGAATGTTTCGGAATTTTGAATAACTGCTAAACCGTAAGAGATGGACAAAAACTTACTACACAAAAATGTAGAGCACGTTAAAACACACAATTTATGTATATATTTTTTTCGTGGAGTTCGTCGTTTTTGAGACATTCCTTATTTTTGGTTTCTGCTATGAAAAAGTATACTTTTCTCATACAGGAACCTGTCAACTCCTATCGATATAAAGAAAGGAACTTCATTGACATAGCAACCAGGTTTTGACTATCACTTTAAACTATGGTATCTCTTATTTCGCTTCTACTTACAAGGAAGCAAGTAATAAGACTATTTCTGTTATTTTTTTTCTGATTAGTATAAAGTAAATAGAAGTATAAGCTTTTTAAGAATAATTTGTTGTAGGGATATAGAGAAAGTCATGTGAATGGCACACATCAGATTTTTTTTTGATACAGGAGACCCTAAAACATGCATAGCTGGTGAAATCTCGGTATGGAATTTTTTGGAGAAGTGCAATACCTTCTGTACCTAAGTACCAAGCTATAATTTTAATACTTTAGAAAATAGCCTTTAGCATTTTGTTGTGCCATTCTAAGTGATACTAAAAACTTTTAAAAGCTAGAAGCAATATTCCATTCTGTTTGCATGCCAACCAGAAAAAAACTAATAGTATTATGAGTTGAAGAATTCTAAGCATTTTACAATTGAAACCAATAATAAGGAATATCTTGGAAAATTTTAATGTCACAAAAATATTTAAGTGAAGTAAATGGTGCCATTTAACGAGATATATATTTTTATTGTGTATGCTTTTGTCTCTCACTTACGGTTCACAAGTACATGAAATTCATAGAGAATAATATAATATAATTCATAATTCATTCCCAGATAAAAATGTAATTTTATTTCTCACTGAATATCTTAAATATTATGGTATTATAATGAATGTACTTCCTGGTATTTTTATATATAACAAGTTTAAAACATCTGATATGTTCCATGCAAATAAACTTCTCTACCGGTTCCAAATACAAAAAGTTGTTGCATAATATTACCTATTTATTCTTTTATCTACATCATGCTAATCGAGATAAACATTAGCAGAATTGACCTTATTATCTACTTGGTTCATTGTAAGTATTAAGCCTAAAGCGATAGTCATTTTTTAAAAGCTGGTCGCTATATGAAACAATTGAAGTTTCAGTTCGCTTTGCAAGGTCCGTTTGGAAAGATAGTTTAAAATTGAAACTAATATCAAGGAATATCTCGGAAACGGTCAGCTCTACAAAGAAAACGCATATGACATATATGTTTTAATGATATTTGGGTTTTTTGTTTATATCTTGTGGTTCAAACATTATGCAATATTCTGTAAAATTTATCCGGAATAAAGAGGTTTTCAGAGGTTATTCACAGGAAACTCACAATATACATTTTATTTGTCATGCAAATATGATAAGCATAATGTATTTTAATCAAAAAGCTTAAAGCAAATTTTGAGAAAAGCATTTTTAAAAATAATGTCCACATAGAGGATAGTTTATAGGGTAGGAATTTTCTTGAAAATATTTGCGTGCCATCCCTGATATATACTAAATATAAATACAAGTTTGGGTATTTAACAATCTTTTCGTTTTTGAGTTATGCTGTCCACACACACACACGCACACGCACGGATATTTTTCTAAAAATGCTTTTTCAGACTAAGGGGACCTCTAACTTAAATGTTTGTACCTATCGAATTTTTGGGTGGGATATAATACCTTAAGCTGCTATGTACTTGCGTGATAGAGAAAATAAACATTTTAATGTAAAGAAATTTCGGGTGGTACACAAGACTTTCTCTAGCTACTGTGTCCTATATAGACGTGCTAAAGAATATAATTTGTTTTAGTGTAAAGAATATTTGGGTGGAACACAATACCTTCTCTAGCTACTATGAACTATGTACGTACGTGCTAGAGAAAATAAAAATGTTTAATGTAAAGATTAGTCTTATTAGGGGAACTTTCTTGTCATCTACCATTTTTGGAAGATAAAAAAAAAAAAAAAAAAAAAAAAACCTAAAGGACAACTTTACCTGCGGCCGTAATCGCCGATCGTGTGTGTGTACGCCTTGCCGTGCACGTCATAGCTGACTGTTAGCATACATTGTTACACGTCATTAGTGGACACGTTTGCAGGTAGCAGGTTCTTTTGAATCGCAGCTGTGATTGTTATCTTGCGAGAGTGCACACGTGTGCTGTCGAAAGGTTCTCGGTCATCGGAGTCGGCATTGTTACCCTGAGTGAGTTTGTGACATCTGCGGCGGTTGGCATGTGTGACTGCTTCCAGAAGTTTGCAGCTACATGACCTATAGGTATAAATAGGTCAACGAAGCCCTTCTCAGCGTTCAGTTTTCACTGGGTATGCATCGCGTGCAACAGTTGAGCGAGTTTCCACGCGAAATTCATATCGAGCTGTAATCGTCGCCGCAGTGAAAGACAAAAAGGAACTATTCTTCAGAACTTTTACGAATCGACTGAAAGTTATTTGTGATCAGATTCAGAGTGTAATCAAATTATGAAATGAATAAACAGTTGTTGGTTTCAGAAAAACAAATTTTCTGTTAGAAAATGTAACCGAGTTATCGATGTTTTACTTAATACTGTTCTCTCTCTCTCCCTCTCTCTCATTTTGTACTTTCTAGTAGCATGTACAATGTATATATTAGAGAAGGCTTTACAATCTACACAACAATTCGGTACAGAGATTTCACCGGAAATAGATATTTTGGGGACCCTGAATAAAAATTAAATTTAGAAAAATGTCTTGTGTGGACAGGGTATATGGCGGTGTGGAAATTGTAACTCAAAAACGAAAAGTCGGGTAAATACGAAACTTAGTATTTGAGCTCACTAGCTTGTAAGGCAGTTTTGAGATATTCATTCTCATTTTAGGAGAAAGTATAATGTTTAACCCCCAGTCTTATATGCATCACTAATATCTTTGAAAGTTATAAATAATTAATCTTTAAGAAAATAGGTATGAAAAGTAATTTGAATAATATTTCTGCAACACGAAGATGTTCAAGAAAATGTATTTATTCAAAACTACACTTTACCGGAACATTTTTCAAACTTTTTTATTTTCTAAAAAACAGCTAACGATTTCGATTAAAATACATATGTTTAAGACAGATGAAGTGTTTATCTTGAATTTTCTATGAATAGCCTCTAAAGATCTCTCCTTCAAAATGACTCTTTTTACAAATCGTAAACCACAAGAAATAGAAAAACATTTACTGCACAAAAAAAAAAATTGAATCTCATCAAAATACACAATTTATGCCACATATTTTTTTTTTCTTTTTTGTAGAGATAACAATTTTCACAATACTCGTTGTTATTGGTTTCAATTTTAAAGCAATCATACTTTTCTCAAACAGGAAGTCATTCGTTTTCTTTTGTTTTACTCCTGGTCATACAAAGAGAGACTAATTTCAAAATCAATCGCATAGCAAAAGAATTTAAAAGATTTAAGTATTCCCTAATTTATCTTGTACTTATAAGGAACTAAGTAATGAGACCATTCCTTGATTAGCATGAAGTAGTTTGAAGAATAATCTTTTGTGAGAATAATTGTTTGCAGAACAGGCAGAGACAGTTATGTGAAAGAAATACATAGAATTTTTCATTCTATCTTCTCTTTTCATTCCCATTACTCGCCTCCGAAATCTTTTTTCTGCCCGTATTCTGCTTACGTCATCTCTTTACGTCAAAGTCCATCTTTTGCTGTCGTATAAACATATGAGTGCGCCCGTTGTTTTATAAAATGAAATAAAAATAATGTATTTTCTTTGTTTTAAGTTTTTTTATTGCCCCGAATATTTGAATAAACAGGAATATACTCCATATAACACACAAGTGTATGCCCAACTTAAATCTACACATAGAAGCAAGGAATATGTTGTGTTTATTTTAATCTTGAACGAAATCAAGGGCAAGATTTCCCGGGGACCAGATACTCTGAAATTATAAAAATAACCTTTTTTCTTTTGTTTTAAGCACTAATAAAGCCTCTATTATTTTCAGTGCAGTAAATATATACTTCTGGGGGGTTAATAGGCTTTTAGCCCGCATTCATTTAGTGCAATCATATTTTTAAATTTAGTTTTCTGAAAATAACAACTTTAGATACCTATATACCTACCTTTTTCCCAAAGTATGGGATGTAGAGAGCTGAAATTCTCAGGTCATGCGTACAACACATAGTTTAACCTTCTGAACCAGAATTGTATAATTTTATAAAATATATTAGTGATATTAACAAAGCAAATCTTTGTTTATCTTCCACATTTATTTTTTTGACTTTGCAAATAAGTTTTCTTCAATTTCTAGTGAACTAATATACATAAACTAAATAATTTAGAATCAAAATATAGCTGTTTATTCTAAAAACAAGCATGCAAATGTATGATTCTGTATTGCAAGCAGTATCAGAGAAAAAATACAGAGAAATTCACGTGCTTTAAGAGTAGATTTTTGTATTTTTCTGACGAATAAAATGTTTTTCAGAAACTCAACAAATGAATTAGTCGAAGAGGGAAGAACTAATACAGAACTTATCATAGGCCTCTCCATCTGGATAACGTTTACTCTATAAGAAATACGTAAGCAGAAACAAATCACCATGGAGATTACTCCATTCACCATCATTCCTCGACTTCTAATGAAAGACAAAATTAGTTGGGTAAATCGATAATTCCGAACTAACGAACCCCAGGAACAAAAAGTGGAGCTACTGCACGAATCTCGTGAAGTATCCACATGTCAAATGGGAGACTGATAGCCATGTTCAGAAAATAAAACAGTTTGTGTTTAGTGATGTGCTTGAGATACACTCACTTCGACGAGGTAAATCAATGTCACTTGAAATCAGCATCGATATAATCCTGAGGCACGTATTGATACGGGAGAACCATTGCATATTTTGAATGATACGAGACGAGTAGATGGGAATATGAATAAACGTAATTTCGGAAGTATTGAGAGGAAAACATGATATGTTATTCATTCTCAAATATAAACTCTCAAGAGTTCCATAAAATATTTTTGAAATGCAATAATGTATGCACAAATAAAACCCAAGCTCTCTACATAATTTGTACCTAATAATTTCCGAGATTTTATTATAGCAAATTTAAGAACGATGAATACATAAATATTTGGGAAAATATTGTAAAATATCTGATGTGGTCCATTTAAATGACTTTCTCCACCTATTGTAAAACCTTACTGTTCCGTCTACTTTATGCTGGTGGAGATAAATATTAAGAGAAATTGCGACATAATTTATTTGGATGTGGTACAAGTGAAAAAAGCAAGTACACTAGGCTAAAGCAACAATTCAATTTTAAAACTGTCGGTTGCCATATGATAACATTGAAATATGGCTCTCTTTGGATGTCCAGGGTAAAATAGAAAATAAATAATAATGACCAGTTCATATTTGAGAAATGAGCAACTATTGCAAAATTAACACCAATTACTTGGAATATCTCAGATATGATTATTTCCGCAAAAAGTGCATTTGACACAAATTGTGTATTTTAAAATGATCTACATTTTTGTGCAGTAACTTTTGTTTAAAACTTGCTGCTCATTAATTATGGAAAAGAAATACAGAATGAATATAAAATATACCGGACTACAGAGGCTATTTATGCAAAATCCAAGATTTACATGTTATTTTTCATGGAAAGTCTTCAATACATGGTATTTTAATCAAAATCAAGAGACGTTTTCGAAAAAAAAAAAAGAATATTTCCAAATATGTTTGCAAATAAAGATAGAGATAGAGGAATTTTCTTGAAAATCTTGATACACATTCTTGGAACGTCCTGAATTTAAATATAAATTTCGTATCTAATCGACTTTGCACTTTTAATTTATGCTGTGTACAGTCTCTCTCTCTCTTTCTCTTGTTCTCTCTCCCCCCCTCTCTCTCTCTCTCTCTCACACACACACATCTGATGTGCAATGTTCATATAACTTTCTCTACCTCTGCTGCTATAAACAACTGTTACCAAACATTATTATTCTAACTGTTAGACACTTATAAAAATAAACATTAGCAGAATGGTTTAATTACATGTTGTTGACAAGAGGAGTGTGGACATTAGAGTCGATCAAAAGCCGTTCCACTTCGCTCGTTACTCGAAGGCCACGCCACTTCTCGGGAGTGATGCTACTAGAATCTCGTGTATTTAGAACTAGTTCTCATGAGCGAGGCGACTCAGTATTCTCGTAACTACAGGCGAAGTAGGTTGACGTATGAATCTTAGAAAAACCTGGTTACCTAATAAGTGCTCGCATTTTTAGCTTTTAATCTATTTTCCCTTATAAGATAGAGAGTTTCAAATTACCTTTATGTTTTATGTTCCAAGACGTTTGGGTGCTAATGTGTGAATTTTATTCAACTTAAAAAGCTAATGGGACGATAAGACTAAAACTCGCTAAAATTAACCTTGTTTTTAAGTTCAAAAGAAAGTTCATAATTTTTTTTCAAAACATTTGAATCATAATTTTTGTTTAATAATTTCTTTAGTTTTGTTTTGAGTGCACATGTGGGATTATCCAGGGAAAGAATTTATCACTATTTTTTCTTGGTATATAAATTGCTTGTATGGAACATACGTCAATGACATCTTGCAATGTTGAAAATGTTTTTCTTTTTGCCTATAGGAGTATATTAAATAATAACAGAAAATTTGAAAATGTTGCTGTTATGTACAGCAACAATGCTGAAATTTAAAGTTTGTTTTACGCGATATTATGTATCAAAAATTCATGCTGAATTGTTTACTTAAATGCTCTAGCATGAGTTTACTGTATAAAAAATTGTCTTAAATTACAGTACGCATCACTTCCGTGAAATAAAATAATTCTCATATGTTTATCTTTATTTATGTTATAAAAAGCGTTTGTTGTACACTTCCTTAAATAGATAGCAAAATAGTTTAAAATCCTTTAAATAAAAAACTAGGAACATTATAAAAAACTAGGAAAATTACTTAAAATCTAAAGAGGCTAATAGAAGATGGTAAAAGGCTAAAACTGCTAAAAGTGCATTTATAAAAAGCTGAAGTTCTGGGCTCTAGTAATAACACAAGACGACTCATTTTTTAACAATATCCAAACGCGTTCACAGTAAACGGTTTGAGTCAACAGTATTAATCGTTAATGAAATACCAATACTTTGTGTTGCTATGTATAAACACGTCCAGCTTACAACCAAAAATAGAATTACTTCTTGCAACATAAAAGTCTTAGGAGTAATAAATATAAATATATATATAAATGAATCGCTGAAATGTATGCATGCGTATCACTTCCGAAATACTGCATCAAATTGAACAATTCTTTTTTTGTTGTGTTGGTCATTGTCACGACAAAGTTTATGGAAAAGAAAACGATTAAAAATATTACGGGAAAGTATTTAAAATCTCATAAAACGAATAAAAACCGTGCCAAGCGAACGCAATTCGGTTAATACCCATCAGACGTCAGTGGTATCACGGTAATTTGTTGCTAAATGGTCGTAGTACTGCTATATTGTTTCCCTCCCCATTCAATGTCAAGGTAACGCACCAGTTTATCGACACAATGACGCATCGCAGCAATGAAATTCAAATACATTTTCATATATTAACTGTCCTTTCCTTACTGCTGTTGTTTAAAATAAACCAGCAAAGAAACTTTCCTGGCGACTAACAGCTAGAGTAAGTACTTATTTATTTGCCACTAGATGGCCATAGTGGTATTTTCCCTCCCCATCCAATGTTAAGATAACGAAACAGTTTATCGAGATGACACAATGCAGCATTGAAATTCAAATACATTTTTAAGTATCCTGCCTCCTATAGTACTCCTATCGTTTAAAATAAAGGAGCTTTCCTGGCGACGAACACATTAAATACGTACTTAAAATTTTTGCCACCAGATAGTCGTAGTACCTCTTGCTCTATTTTTCTTCTTCAGTGCTAAGGGAATGCACCCGGTTATGGAGACAATGGCGCAAGATAACTGTGAAAATCAAATATATTTCTTATGTATTAACTATCGTTCTCTTAGTCATATCGTATAAATAAAGAAATAAGTATATTTTGATTGTAATTCGTTAAAACGAACAAGTTATAAATAACGCACAGAACCATTAATCCTTCTTGGAAGCTTAAAATGGAGGAGAAATAATGGGATCCGTTTTAGTTTTAACTTCCTAATGCAGATGTTGGTTATTTGACGCTATGTGGTACATGAGCTAGCTAAAGAACACGAAGATACCCGCGTCACCATCACACTACAATTGCGCTGCTCTTAATACATCTGATCAACTAATATTTTGGGTTAAATGGAGAAATTAAATACATAAATTTATCATCAAATAAAAGCTTTTCAATAGCCCAACCAGATCTACTTGCTCTTCAACGAACACCTAAAATAGTGCTTATTTATTTGCCACTAGATGGCCGTAATACCTATTGCTTTATTTTTCTTCCCCATTCAGTGCTAAGAGAATGCACCCGGCTATGGAGATAATGACGCAAGATAACTGTGAAAATCAAATATATTTCTTACCTGGCGACGAACACCTAAAATAGGTACCTATTTATTTATTTGCCATCAGATGGCAAAATTCAACTTTTAAGAACGAAGAAAAACATTGGTTCTATTTTATATACTTTTAGTTATTTTTATACTTATAGATTCCATTTTTTTTATTTCTTATTAGTAGTAGTATTTACCGCTTTATTTTTCTTCTTCAATGCTAAGGAAATGCACCCGGTTATGGAGACAATAACGCAAGATAACTGTGACAATCAAATATATTTCTTATGTATTAACTATGGTTCCTTTGGTCACATCGTTTAAATAAAAAGTGAGCATATTTGTGTTGTAATTCTTTAAAATGAACATGCTATAAACTATGCACATAACCATTAACCCTTCTTGGAATCTGAAAATGACGCAGAAATGACGGGACCCGTTTTAGGTTTAACGTCCTATTGCAGATGTTGGTTATATTTTGACGTTATGTGGTACATGAGCTAGCTAAAGAACATGAAGATACCCGCGTCACCATCACATTGCAATTGTGGTGCTCTTAATACATTTGATCAAGTAATATTTTGGGTAAAATGGAGAAATTACACAAATCTGTCTAATAAAAGCTTATCAATTACCCTACCAGATCTTCTACTTACTCTTTAGTTATGTCATTGTTATCCATAAAAATGGCGGTTCTGACACAGGTGAAAATAGAAAAAGAGGTGGAAAACATTAGGAGTAAAGGAAAGAAGAGGTTCGGAAGAAGCATGAATGTTATTGTGACGGTCTCCTTAATATAATAAATTACCTATGCCAGCGTTTACGCGCCACACTATGAAAGGGCTGCCATTACTGTTATGCCAATGACATCCTTGCTTACCCACGCTGTTAACCGTATGTCATCCTTTCCACAATACCTTTTGAGCCTGCTGAGTTTGTCCTTTTCGCAATACCAACTATATAGCTACATTGCACAGATGATAGCCCTTCATTTCACTTTTCAGATGCTTTAAAGGCATTATTAGACATTTGCAGTGGTAGATTTCTGTTGACACTTCTACTGGCCTCATTTCTTTTCCATCACATTTTTGTCACTTCACAACGTCAAAGGAAGGATTAATATGGAAAGCGTTTCCAAATATTTGTGCAAATTACAAAAACTATGCTTGGTTGAGTGAACGAGCCATTTTAACGGCCACTAATAAGAATGTAGATTATTTGAATATAAAAATTTAGGTTAAAATTGATGGACAAATGCATTCATTTAAGTCGATCGATTCCATTACCAATCCAAATGAAGTCGTCAGCTATCTTACTGAATTCGTAAATTCATTGGATTTACCAGGAATATCGCCACACAATTTAGAGCTCAAGGTTGACTCGGTGATAATTATGCTACGCAATCTCAATCAGCCAAAATTATGCAGCGGAACAAAACTCACTGTTAAAAAAATCTGATGTGTACCATTCACATGCCTTTCTCTATATATATCCCTGCAACAAATTATTCTTAAAAAGCTTATACTTCTATTAACTTCTGTAAAACATTAGCAGAAATAGCCATATTACTTGCTTCCTTGTAAGTAGAGGTGAAATAAGGGAGTACCATAGGTTAAAGTGATAATCAAAAGCTGGTTGCTATGTCACTGAAGATCCTTTGTGTGTATGGACAGCAGTTGACAAATTCTTGTATGAGAAATGTACAAATTTTTCATAGCAGAAACAAAAAATAAGGAATGTCACAAAAACGACGAACTCCACGAAAAAAATGAACATAACATAAACTGGATGATTTAACGTGCTCTACATTTTTTGTGTGGCAAGTTTTTGTCTATCTCTTACGGTTTAGCAGTTATTCAAAATTTAGTAAAATTCATCCAGAATAAACTACTCTTCAGAGGCTATTCCCAGAAAATTCAAGATATGCGTTTTATTTGTCAGGTAAATATCTTTAATATACAAAATTTTAATCAAAATCGTTAGATCCATTTTTGAGAAAATCAAAATTTTCATAAAACGTTCCATGTAAAGGGTAATTGGGGGTAGGGGGATTTTTCTCAAAATCTTCGTGTCGCATCCCTGGAAGATACTAAACTTAAATGCCAAGTTTGGTATTTTAGCTGCTTTTCGTTTTTGAGTTATCGTGTTCACAGACACACGGACGGACACACACACACACACACGGACTTTTTTCCGAAAATGTTTTTTTTTAGACAAAGGGTACCCTAAAACATATATTTCCGGTGAAATCTCGGTATCGAATTTGTTGGTGGAGTGCAATACACTCTCTATACACTATGTACATAGTGCCTATAGAGAAAGAAAAATTATGAAAAATTTGATTTAAGCTACTATAACATAGGAAAGCTCAAAGGCGAGGATATACTTATTCCAGGAATACCACTAACGTCAACCGACTTTCCTTTTGAATTTAAGCGTGTTGCTTCGCAATGGCAATAAATCCCAAGGTCAATCGTTAGAAGTGTGTGGAATATACCTCCAATTGTCGTGTTTTTCGCAAGGATAGTTGTACTTTGCGTGCTCGAGAGTCGGCAAAACATCGCCGCTCTTTTTTTTTCTCTCCGGAAGCAAAATTGTACATTACAAGGCATTACAATAAGGTATTGTCAAATTATGTAATTGTTTTTTACTCCATTGCAGATTCGTACTCTAAACGGATGATTCTGACTCAGTTTTTTTAATTGGTTACACCACCCGTGTGAAGCCGGGGCGGGCAGCTCGTTTTTAATAAAAGTAAAAATCACGTACACATATCCGCAGATTCTGTGATACCACATTTCGTTTTTAATCCTTTCCCTAGCTGTGTTATTTAAATGCATCCTTATCCTGATAGCCTGTATAACACTTAAGTAATTTAAACTGATGAAATAATAAAAGTTACAGAACTGATTATGAGATTTCCCGTACATTACACCAGCAAATGCAGCTTCAATGTTTTTTGTTTGTATTTACTTTCACATTGGACGAGGAATATATTGTGGTTCATATAAATGTAGTCGTAGTATTAGCGAGACCTATGGGTCTTTTATGAGTAATCAAGACTCTCGTACGCCAGTTAATTAAGACCTCTCATGCATTCAGCTGCTTCTATTGGCTGCGAGAGGCGCGCTGAGTGACAGCGAGAAACATGCGAGATTGAAAGCTGACTTGGCCGGCTCTAGTGGAAATACAATACGCTGAAGCGATAGTAGAATTTTTAAAAGTAGGTCGCTATGTGAATGAAATGAAATGCCGTTTTCTTTGCTTTGCCAGGATGAAACAACGAGACGAACGATTTTCCATTTAAGAAAAGTATAAGTAATGGGAAATTGAAACCAATATTCAGAATATCTCAGAAATAGTGCCACAAGAAAAAATGTGTCCGAAGATGCTGAACTTAAATATCAAGTTTGGTATTTAACAGACCTATCTTTTTGAGTTATGCTGTCCACAGACAGATAGACAGACCACACGGAACTTTTTCTATTTTTTGTTATACAGGTGCTGCTAAAACGTCTATATCCAGTGTAATCCAGGTATCAAATATTTGGGTGGAATGCAATAATTTCTCTACCATTAAAACCGCAACAATGCTTTATAGATTAATATATATATATATATATATATATAGAGAGAGAGAGAGAGAGAGAGAGAGAGAGAGAAATAATGGGAATATAGAGAAATAAGAGCAATTAATAATTGCATGTATTAAAATTGATGCATAATATAAAATACCTGGGTCATAATTCTGTTCTGCGTAGACCATTAGTAAGGCCAGATAAGGATGTTAGGTGTTCCAGGGAATTCACTAACTCAAAGTTCAGTTCATGGGAATTCAAAGGATTCCTAATACTCAGAACTTAGCATTGAAGACCTAGAATGTTGCAACAGACATGAATAGGAATTTTAGAGATTGGGCAAGGCAGTAGCATATGAAGTTTGTGAAGTACAATAAAGAAAGCGGAATTTGAGTTAATAAAAGAGTGTATATTTTGAGAAATTCGCGTCTTCTGCTGAGGTTAGCGCTGAAGTACCGCGTTAGGCTCACTGTCACTTAGCGGTGATCGCAAACGCAATCGCCGATTAATAGTCAGCGAGCGACGGTAGCTTATGCTTTTTACCTTTAATAAGCAATAGATTCCTCTAACTGTAAAGTTATTAAGACAAGAACGTTAGTAGATACACTACGAAACCGTTATATCTTATTTTGCTTAAATTCAGCAACAGTTTGATTATTCACCTTCAACAATCCCAGTTTATTCAAAACCGATCTTATATTAGTCTTCAGTTAATGTTCTCAGTGTTGTCCATTCTCGCACCCGCCACTCATACCCAAAGGAAAAGATAATCTCATTACTGGAGCAGTCGGAGTAGAATGAGAGGAACGACTTTTAAAAGGACGTGGAACTAAAGTTTTATGGCACATATGTTTTAGGAACGAGACTATACTTGCAAACATTTTCGGAAACACTATGTCAACTAATACACCTAGAATCGATAATCCACTTTTGTAAACACCCTTATTTATTGCCCTCTGCTAATATTTGATTATATACATCTATATAGAGATGAACCGAACTAAGGCGTGAAAATTGTTCCTCAGATCCTTTCTAATAGCTAAATATACTTTTCAACATAAATAAAGATCCACCTTATGGCCAGCCTGGATTGGGCAGTTACCCAGGAACATGGCCGCGTACTTGACCTACTCTATCTAACGCTGATATGTTGGTAATTACTGAGTCACGTGCTTCAACCATGTGTTTAGCTAAGTATATCTACAAAAAACAAAGATAATGCCTTTTAGAAGGAAGAACTGTCTAAATAAAATATAAATATATAAATAATAAGAATCATAAGCATAATAATAATCAAAATAATAATAATAATAATAATAATAATAATAATAATAAAGATAAACTTTTGGAACAAGTATCCTATTTCAGTTACAAGAAACTGCATGCGATATTTGTAGTGCACAAACTGGCGTTTTCTCCGGTTTACCCCGCCATCATTATTCCACCGGTGATCCATTTCCATTCCATGTATCATCAGTGTCATCTTCTGGGTGCCATAGTAGTAAAGACGCGCGTTAAACACTATTTAAAAATAGTTTTAAATATGGCAATGACTTAGAGGAGGAAGTTAATAGATTTCCAGCTATCTGTGGGACAATTAGAAGAATTTTTATGGAAAGAAAATCAAGAAAGGAAACAAATGAAATTCTATAACTCCACAACCTATCTAAATTGTTTATGGTTCGAATTATGGATAGTAAATAGAAAACAAAGATCATGCAACCAGGTAGCACAGATGAAGTTCACGAGGTATCCGAGGAGATGTATTAAAATAGTGAAAAGAAGGAAAGAAGCAGTAAAATCAGAATTTCAGTTAAACATAGACTCAAATGGATGGATCATGTTAACAGAAGACAGAACGATAGAAAACATTTACCCCCTCCCCCCTTCAAAAATAATGCATGCAGGGTCAGCATGAGCTATTCTTGTTGAAAGGGATAGTTATACTGTTCATTCTGCACCGCTTTTCATTATTAGGTTGAATGTCATTATTATTTTTAAAATGTATTTTGTCAATTTCTTCTTTAGTTTATCCGGCGATTGGAAAGAGAGATTTGGGTGGACGTCATAAGAGGCGGACGGACTATATAGACCGTAACAGTTAAATATAACACCTAATTCGACAAAGAAGTAGTAGTTTAAAGGGAAAGTATAAAGTCATTTAGAGCCATTATGCCATGAAAACCAATTTCTAGAATATCAAGTGACTAATTTCCAAAATCAGTGTTTTCATTTCCTCATTTGGCCGCAGAGCACCTCAACAATCGTTGCGACATGGACGTGAAGTTTAAATACGGTACCGAAAGTATGAAGTTGTTATTCCTACTTGTAAGGAATTAACGCTTTATTTTAATGTAACTTGTGGCTCAACTAACTTTGCTTTTGTCCATCAGAACTAAGTTTAGACTCACTATAAATGAAAAAAGTCGTTATTCTTGTTTACATTGTTTACTTTGATATTGCGACAATGCGTCTTTGTGCTGCCGCTGTCAGGTTCGCCTTGGTATGCGAGCCAGGGTAGTTGGAGATCTTGGAATGTGTAACGACACAGGAAGCGCAGAGCGCCGGTAACCGGAGACTTCGGAACGCGCTACATCTGGATTCTTCCAGAACCTTTGGTTCCACAAACTTCCAGAAAGCTCTGCAATCTCATTTTCTAGCCATAAAAGGAGGGAAAATTACTAACCGTTGTGTTACTTTAGTGGATCGTGATTAACTTGAATGTTAGCGCGCAGTGGCGTCCAAGCCGTCATCTGTCTATACATCGAAGCATTGAAAGAATTTGCAGCAGTGATTTAAAAATGTATATATATAACCAATTTTTAAATAAATATATGTGTAACCATATGAAAAACTATAGCAATTTATAGTTTATTTTTATATTATTTATATTTATATATTGAAGTAGAACAACTCACCTTGTAAAATGTACAATACATTTGAAAGAAAAGGAAATGCGGCAGTGTGTGAAGGCAATTTGCCCTCAGAAAATTACAGTAATGTGAAGATATAAGAAAAGGGGATGTAACAATCATTGGACTTCAGATAGGGCCTTTTCTGATAGCAATATAGTAAATGTTTTTCGGAAAATGCCTTATTGATTGGGCCAGGAAGAAAGCTTTCTAGAAAACGGGGAGGAGGGAGTACATTTGAGGACCTCATTTGGAAGTCTTTAAATCACCCTTGCAAGTAATTCGCACGATGCTTCGACGGGTAGACAGCTGACAAGCGTTGAAATAGTACAATTTATTTTTGCAAGTATAAATATAAATAGTTTGTAAACTTTTAGTCCAGTGGTACGTCCTAACGCATAAGCGCCTTCCTTTCTGCCAATAGGCATAACGTGCGAAAAACTATGTGCAGAAAATTGAAGAGCAGAAAGGCAGTGCAAAACTGTGCATTTTTAGCACATATTTCCAGACGTGGTAAAAAAACAGGAGTGGTGCACGAATATAATTGAAACATCTTTATATGCCAGTCAAAATGAAATGTAATTCACACTAGGTGTGTAAATCGGTGTGAATATAATGTATCTCACAGTGGAACAGAGTTATTTATGTTGGTACTGACCAAATCTCGCTGCGTCCAATACAACTAGACCACCAGTTTTTTAATTTCCCTAAAATATGACCGAACTTCCGAAGAGTATCACTAAATCTTAACCTTAAACTTTCATGCTATGCTAGCATTTTCTTAATATCGGTTTAATTATTCCTGTTCGATAACTGCAAAAGCTTTAACCACCTACATAATATAGTTAAATGTTCCTTGTGACCAATCGTGGAGAGATATTTTCATAGAGGCAGTAGGCGACCCACCCCTATATTTCACAAAGATCATCCTTGAGTGGTTGGGTCTTATGTCTCGGTTTGTTTTCAGGGCTGTCACAAAGAAAACTAATAAAGACTGGGAAGAGTCGAAGCTTAAATCTTATGGACAGCAAAACCATCTTTACAACCTAGGGAAATATACCATTTTATGCACACAGTGTGCCTGTAATCTCAACTGGTAGTACATAATAAGAATCAACTATTGCATGTGGCACTGAACCGTATGTATGCTTTGTACCGGACACCACGTGTGCTCTTGTATTACCCTACTATCTAGTAGTTTTATTTATATGTGATACTAATAAACAGGATTCACAATAATTGGAGATTAACATGATAGATTAAACATGGTGCAGAAAATAGTTTTTAGGACCCCCTTGTTCTTATTGCCTGATAATAACTTTCTACTTTTCGCAAATTTTATCCGCAGCCAGTATTCACACTCGATATAACGAGCAACTTGTTAAGTTGGCAAGAATTTAGTGAGGCAGCTTCTTCACATTCATGAGACACGTGGTTCTATTTCAGTTGATTGGCATATCGTTTTTCGTGATGGCATACGTGCACCAGAGGTATCAACTAGTTTTACCTTCGCTTCAGTTTTATCTACTTTTAGTAAGCTGTAGAATCAGGATGTGCACAAGTCCAACAAAGGGGTATATTATCTCTAGAGAACGTCTTGCCTTTACCGGGAAAACTTTCATTACATATCCGATGAGCATCTATTTTCCAGATTGAGAGCAACAGTACCGGTAACCAAAAACTGTGGTTTGGATCCTGAACATGTAACTGAATTATTTATTCCGATTCCATCTTTCAAAAATTATTTCAGAATTTTAATAAATTCTATTATACGAGTTTTATAAGAAAATTAATATAAAGAAAGTTGCCAACGATTTTTAAGTAATGTGTAGTTCAAATTTTTGGTAATGCATCTTCGTTTTATGCGGCTCATTCTTGTATAGCCCAGTTCCTTGTCATATGTTTTACTTCTTTTTGCAATACTAAACTTATCTAATAACTTCGTTCGAGGAATTTCTTCCATCAATTTGACGCTGTTATTGGAGATACTCCATTTTTGGAAACTCTGTAATCTTCGATTTGATGACCATGTTCTTTGTACATTTTAAATTACATTTACATAAGGAAGAACATATTTGCAAAGGAATTTTATGCAAACATTCCACATGTTTGCCTTTCACCTACTGTTAATCTTTCCTTCACTCCTGAACCATAAAACAACCTCTGCTCATTGGTTAGGGTATGAGTGGCACATTTGTGACATAAACCTAATAACAGAGGGCACAACTAGTTAGTGTCTTCTAGCCATTCAGATAAAATACTTTCTATTTCTACCTCTTTCACCATTCACTTTGTTCACTCCAATAAGAGGCGGGGTGGTATGGAGTACAATTGATAAGGGGATAAACACTGCAGAGAACCAAAAGCATCGGTAGGCATTTTGGATGGACCAATAGCTGTAAACTAATGTAAATTGAATTTCGCGAAATAATACGCAGCGGTTTCTAGCGTAAACAAATACTATCAACACTACAACTATGATCCCTCACTCCTTACCTGGTCTAGCATCTGCCTATTTGCCTTACTGTTTCTTCTTCATCTTCCTTTTTGGTTCCGAGCCTGAGTCGAAGTGCGTACATAGGTTAATGTTTCAGTCACCTACACCTGGCCCTCATTCATAGTCTGCAGTTGTGTGTCGCAATTGAAATCAGACCAATAAGAGACTGACTCGACCGGGACTGGTTTGTAGCTCAGGTGATAAGGATTCTCTGTCAATATTAAATAAAGGAAAACATTATAAGAAACCAAAAGCATCGGGGCGTTTTAGTGACCTCGACGTTGGGTCCATTAACAAGATTTACAAGATTGGTAGTTTTCATTTTATTTCGTTGACTTAATCATATTTTGAACTTTGGCCCGCAGTTGTACTTTAGCTACACGTACTATGTACATAGTGTATAGAGAAGGTATTGCACTCCACCCAAAAATTCGGTACCGAGATTTCACCGGAAATATATGATTTAGGGTCCCCTGTATTCAAAAAACGCATTTTCAGAAAAAGGCCCGCATGTGTGTGCGTGTGCGTGTGTGTCCATGTGTCCTTGTGTCTGTGAACACGATAAATAAAAAAACGAAAAGGCGGTAAAATGTCAAACTTGGAATTTAAGTTTGATGCGACACAAAGATTTTAAAAAAAAATCCCCCACCCAAACTACCCTTTACATGGAACTTTTTTCGAAAATATTGATTTTCTTAAATGTCTTCAACGATTATGATTAAAATGTCGTATATTAAAGATATTTACCTCATAAATAATATGTAATCTTGAATTTTCTGGGAATAACCTCTGAAGACTACTTTATTCTGAATGAATTGTACAGAATTTGGCCAAACTTAATAGATGGACAAAAACTTACCACACAAAAAATGCACTGCACGTTAAAACACACAATTTAAGTTGTATGCATTTTTTTTGTGGAGTTGACAGTTTTTGAGATATTCCTTATTATTGGCTTCAGCTTTGAAAAACTTAACTTTTCTCATACAGGAGTTTCTCAACTCCTGTCCACACAAACAAAGGAACTTCAGTCACATAGCAACCACCTTTTGACTATCACTTTAACCTATGGTACTCCCTTATTTCGATTCTACCTACAAGGAAGCAAGCAATAAGGCTATTTCAGCTAATTTTTTTCTTGAATAGCATGAAGTAAATAGAAGCATATGCTTTTTAACAATAATTCGTTTCAGAGACGTAGAGAAAGTCATGTGAATGCAACACATCAGATTTTTACTTTATAAACTTACTTCAATGAGAAACACACTGCATTTGTTTCTAAAAGTGTTGGGGAACTTTGGATTGAAATCCACCTTCTGACTGTTCGACGGTGTTATTTGCTACAGTATACTGCCACTACTCGGCGAGCATAAATTGGTATTTCCCTAATCCTATAATAAATTCAACAGCTGATGAGATGCATATGCTGTTAATCAGAGTTTTGAATGACTGTGCTGTGGCGTACGTGTTTACAACTGACTAAAATGTTGTGAGAAAATACACTGAGCCTAGTTTTAGGAATTGTCATTAAAAAGATAGCATATGTTGATTTTCTGCTTATTGCTGTGCGTATGTTTATGGCTATTTTCAGCACTAAACATACGTACAAAATCGCTGCGTTGTACATGCGCCGATCTGGTTGTGTTAAATTATGTTTTATTTAATCCTACGGCCTGTAACATATTAATATATACCTATAAAATATTAAATGCAGCCTAATCACCCATTTTTTATGGGTTGAGTTTTTCCTATAACAGTTCTGTGAAGTATAATAGTATAATTTGAATAAATTTATTGTTATTGAAATTAAAATGTATTGGATACTTCATGATTCCTAAGGAGATATAAAATTTTTCATATATTTTGTCTTGTTTAAAGACATGAAATATTTGGAAGTAATGGAAATCCAAAGTATCCGAGATTAGGAGCTGAAATGTTCTACACTTTGACTTAAGAACAGTGGTAATTGAATGTTGAATTCTAGAGCCCATAATGTTGGTTAAATGGTCTTTTCCACGTTAATACTGCAGAATATCTTCTATGTTGTGGCAAGCAGCCATACATTTGTGCACACTGATTCTCTAATGGAAAGGTTTGATTTGGTCGTTGCAGAAAAGTCATGAGTCACTAAATTGAAATATGACAGGAGAAATGAAATATATTTAGAGTGAAAAACAAATTGATTATGTTTAGTTATTTTTGTTAGTAAAACAATATCAGGATTTGAATACTAACAAAAGATTTTATTTCTAATACTTAACCTTCTCAAAAACACATGTTTAGTTGTCAAGTGCCTTTTGCGATGAATACAGTATGAATAAAAATACAAACTGATTATTTTTCTTTATGCAATGCATTGTTAGTAAGATTATAGCAGGATTGAAAAGCTAATAAAACTGTTTTGATAGTTGTATTTTAAAAATCGGATTTTTAATTATCTAGACTAGTGCTCTTTCTGCAACAAATGCATTATTATTAAAAGTAACCACGTTCGAGTGCTAGGCAACAATTTTATTTATTTTTGAAATATAGTAGCTACTTACTTCATAGCCTATGAGTTACGTTTACAAACTCCTAACTCTTCTAGAAACAAATTTTGCATCATACGTTAAACTCTTGAAGATGTTACACTTTGCTAACAAATTTAATGTGCTTAATATGCATTTTAGTAACCTTTCATGAAAAATCTCTAAAATGGAAGCAATTCCAATATTTTCTATAAAATTCTTTGTTAACGGTGTCGATTGGTTCAAAGTTAAATCTCTGCATAAAACCCGATTTATTCTGGAACAGCACTCCTGTTTCCATTATGTCTATTTTCCTCGCATTGATGGCACTGTAGTTAACGAGTATCAGATTTTGTAGGAAGTTTTAGATTACGAAAAAGGTGAAAATGCTCATTACTTAGCATATCAATTAATGGAACAAGTAATTTTCAACTTAAAATTTTAATGCGTTTTCATGCTGTTTCTGTGTGAACCAAACCAAGTACTCCTAAACCTGCCAATCAAGTAAAAAACTCACTTTCGTAAAAATCGTGAATAGCGATGATCTATTTATTTGTGCAAAAAATCAGTGAAGTGAGATGAAATCTAGTTAGAAGGACTCTTAAGCTCTTTGAAGTAGATACTTATTACTTTTCTACTCGTGCTAAGTACGTTGTGTATAAAGAAGGTATTGTATTGTACCCAAAAATGCGATACCGAGATTTCACCGGAAATACATGTTTTGGGACGTCCTGAATCCAAAAACAGCATTTCTTTGCGCGCGCAGGTGTGTGTGTGTACGTGTGTGAGTGTGAGTGTGTGTGTGAGGGGTATTTAAATTCAGTATCTTCCAAATATGCAACACAAAGATTTTCAAAAAATCCCCCCTCCAACTACCTTTTACATGGAAAAATTCGAAAATTTTGATTTTATCAAAAATTACTCTTAACGAATTTGACTAAAATATAGCATATTAAACATATGTACTTGAAAAATGAAATGTATGTCTTGAATTTTCTGGGAATAGCATCTGAAGAGATGAATTTTGCGGAAGTTTGCATAACTGGAAAACCGTAAGAGATAGACAAAAACTTACTGTTCCAAAACTATAGATCACGTTAAAACACACAATTTATGTAATACAGCTTCTCTTCGTGAAACACCATTTCTGAGATATTCCCTGTTACTTGTTAAAGATTTAAAATATTTCAAACTTTTTTCACATGGAAAGCTGTAAACTCTTGGCCCGACATAGAAACAGATTTCAACCGCATGGCAACCAACTTTTTAGGGATTTTATTTTCGTTTTAGCCTATTGTATTCAATTATTTTGTTTCTACTTACAAGGGAGCAAGTAATCAAGAAAATATCTGCTAATGTTTATATCGATTATTATAAGTAGATAGAAGCTTTTTAACAAGAATTTGTAACAGCGATGTGAATGGAACGCACATTTTTTTCGGCAGGTTCCACTGCACTAAGAGTGCAAAGTGACACACAGGCTTCTTGAAAGGGGCCAATTTAGGCACAATACTGTCACACGATCTAGCAAATAGGCAGCAATTTGAATGTTCTGATAGCAGAACTAAATACATTTTGAGAAGTCTGGCACGACACAGTTAGTGAAACGTGACGAATTGCCTTGAACTGACTGGCATTGATGATGTACCAGCAGGCACTGTGTTTACCAACAACCTGTTGCTGCAGGTAAATCAATTTCATCTGCCACATCTCCTTATAATTGAATCTCTTTTTTACTTTTGCACAGCGAGGGGCTGAGGTTACAAATGCTTGCGGATGTCTTTATGCAGCTATGCAAACAAAAAATGTTGATGTGGTCCATTCACTTGACTTTCTCTACATCTCTTTAACAAATTATTGTTAAAAACTTGAGTTTCTATCTACTTTATGATATTCGAGATAAACATAAGTAGTAATGCTTTTTTGTAAGTAGGAGGGAAATAAGGGATTACGCTAGGCTAAAATGATAGTCAAATCTTTTAAAAGCTGGTTGCCATGAGGATGAAATCCATTTCTTTGCACTGCCTGTAATTGAAAATTGTAATTTTCTGTTTTAATTATTTTAAAGCTGAAACAAACAACTAGGAGTATTTCGAAAATGGTCAAATCCACGAAGAAAAATGCATGTGTCATAAATTGTGTGTTTCTACAGGATTTATATTTTTGTGTCGTAAATTTTTGTCTATCGCTTATTTTTTACTAGCTATGCAAAATCCAGCAAAATTATACCAGAAAAGAAGTCTTCAGAGGCTATTCCCAGTAAATTCAAGGCGTACATTTTATTTGCCGTGCAAATGCCTTTAATATACGCTATTTTAATAAAAATCGTTTAGTCATTTATGAGAAAATAAATATTTTCAAAACTGTTTCCACATAAAGGGATGGGGGATTTTCCTAAAAGCTTTATACCAAGTTTGGTGTTTTACTGACTCTTCGGTAACGAGCTATCTTGCTCACAGACACACACGCGGACCTTTTTCTAGAAATGGTTTTTTTTATTCAGGGAACCCTAAAACGTAATTTCCGGTGAAATCTCGGTATCGAATTTTTGGGTGGAATGCTATACCTTCTCTATACTATATGTATGTACTTAGTATGTAGGGAAAATACGAGAAATCGGATATAAATATATTAAATGCATAGTATGACGACGATCTTTGGCTATATAGGAATAGAGAATTTTTTAATGTCATGGAAATTATGGCATAAAACGTTAATTTCTTTTTACTTTCTCTAGCACGTACGTTCATACAATGTACATATTATCTAGAATATTGTATTTACCCAAAAATTCGATGTTGATATTTTACCGGAAATATATGTTTTGAGGTCTCCGATCAAAAAAAAATTGCAGAAAAGGGTGTATATATGTGTGTTGGCAGCATAGCTCGAAAACGAAAAGAACGTTAAATATCAAACTTGGTGTTTATATTTAGTATCTTAGTGACGACATGAAGATTTTCAAGAAAATTCCCCCACCCCAAACTTTTCTTTACATGGATTATTTTTTGGAAAAGTTGTTTGTTTTTTTCAAAAATGGCTCTAACGATTTGGTTAAAGTATCGTATATTAGAGATATTTACATCACATATAAAATACATATCTTGGGTTTTCTGGGAATAACGTCTGAAGACCATTTATTCTGGATGAATTTTGTTGAATTTTGCATAACTGATAAACAGGAAGAGATAGACAAATATTTACTATACAAAAACCGTAGGCCTCGTTTAAACACATGTATATACGTTTTTCTTGTAGAGTTGACCGTTTTCGAGACATCCCTTGTTATTGGTTTCAATTTTGAGCTGCGTTAACTCTTCTCAAACAGGAAGCCTCCTTTCAATTCGGCTCTCTAGTTTTACTGATAGCCATGCAAAGCGAACCGAATTTCGATTGTTTCACATTGCGATCAACTTTTAAAAATGTTGAATCTCGCTTTACTTTAGCTTATTCCGTTATGTCCCTTCTACTCACTAAAAGTCAAGTAATAACACAACTTCTGCTAATGTTTATGTCGATTAGCACGTTGTAGATAAAAGAATAATCTTTTGTAAGAACATATGTGTAACAGTTAGAGAATGTCATGTGAATGGATTAAATCAGACTTCTTTTTCTTCCTTTCTTAAACATAAGATACACATTCAGTTTTCTCTGTACACTTCCTGTTACACTGTGAAAGAATTTTAACTATAGAGCAAATGGACTTATTTATTTCTAGTGTAATTATTTTGGTTTTCTTTTCTTCAGTATCAGGACGTCCATACTAACAACAATAAGGCCCAGCCTGTTCATGATATAGTTGTCAAACAAAACTGCAGGGAAGTTGGATGTGTCAATGGTCACAGTTCTCACGATATCTTGAGGTTACGGCAGTTTAAACACATTACCTCCGACTATTGAATTTTACATTTTTGTCTGATGTGGTAAGTGTTTATGTCCTTCAAAAAAAGACTAAGCTTTCATTAAGCTTTTAATTGAATATTAGAATTTCAGAAATAAAACGTAACTATATCTCTCAAACTAACAAGAAACCCTCCACCCCACGGTAGCCAACAGTTTAGGATTTCAAAATGTTAAAGAAATGCTAGAGTAGAGATGACGAGAAAAGCGACTACTTAGTCACAATCTCTTTCTAGTGTGGAAAAAGTTTCAAATAAAATAACACTTAATTTCCTAAAGTGAATCAAAACTTAAAACTTAACCAAGACTACGTATTTTTACAGTCGAAATATACATCACAAAACTTTTGAAATTTAGTAAAGCAGTATATGTATTTATCTGTACTAATCCATATTTTCTGTATGAAAGCCCTGGAAGAGAACACTTACCATGTGTTTGATTTCAAACCGATCTTTACGCTGAATTTTCAGAATTTAATAACGTGCTAATTATATGCAAATCTCATTTGTTTTTATTTTCAAAAAATAATATAATATTCGTAATCAAGCGACTCCAAACTACGAATTCGTCGATTTCACAAGAAATACTGCCCCACATTACCAAAGTTACGTCAAAGCGCACACTCTTCTTGCGTCATTCAGTAACGTCATGTACATACCGAGTTACAAGCATCTGCTTATTGGTCACTATTTATGTCAATAGAATGGAAAATGTTTCTACATAAAGTGGTTCTTCTTGCACTGTATAAAGCGTAACACCTTTTTTTATATGGTTGTCTTTTAATATCCGAGGTCATGTCGAATAAAAACATTTTTAATGCTAGTAAAAAATATCTGTACCTGTTCTACAAGCAAACTATTCTTATAAAGCATTATTCTTCTATCTCTTTATCAAGTTAAATGATTTATATATTAACACAATCGATTGCTACTTAATTCCTTATAAGTAGAACGGACATGGAAATATACTAGGCTGAAGCGATAGTCAAATATTCTATAAGCCGATCGAAATGTGAGCAATTGAAATCCGGTTCACTTTGCATTTCCACAAAAGAAGAGATGAAACGAAAGGTGACCCCGTTTAAGAAGTTAAGTGGTTTAAAATTGAAACTAATAACAAGGAATATCCCGGAAGCGGTCAAATCTGCAACAAAAATGAACTTGGTATAAATTATGTGTTTTAACGGTTTTTGTGTAGTAAGTTTATCTCTTACGGTTTCCAGTTATGCAAAATTTAGCAAAATTCATCAAGAATGAACAAGTTTTCACAAGCTATTCCCAGAAAATTCAAGGTGTACATTTTATTGGTGATGTAAATAGCTTTAACATACGGTATTTTAATCATAATCGTTTGGGCCATTTTTAAGAAAAACAAAAAAAATGTCAATATTTTTCCATGTAAAGGGCAGTATAGGGTGAGGGGATTTTCTTTCAATATCTCCGTGCCGCATACTTGGAAAATACCAAACTTAAATATCTAACTTGGTATTTAACGGTCTTTTAGTTTTTGAGCAATGCTCTCCCCCCCCCCCACACACACACACTCACGCGCAACTTTTTCTACTCAGGAGATCACAAAACATATTTTAGGTTAATTCTCGGTATCAATTTTTTTAGTGGAATACGACAGTCCTCTATACACTATGCACATAGTACGTGTAAGAGAGAATAATAGTAAACAATTATGTAAGTGCAACGAGATGGGGGACGCAGCGGCCGGGCGGTAGGCCAAGGTTCCCCGTGACCTTTCGTGCCATGGAGTTATGTTAATTATGTAAGTCATTGTCGAATTAGATGGTCATGAAACTTAATCTTACAATTCTTAATCGTTTCCTATAAAGCGCGAAACCACATTTCCAGTATATTCTATGTTAACTGATTATATTTGATTGTGGTGTTACTGACCAGACCTAGTTTGCTTTTATTAAGTTTGTCCTGCATTCGAAAATTCTATCAAACCCAAAAGACACTAGTGTCTCTCGTATATCCATGGCTCCATGGCATTAAAATATATGGTGAACCAAGAGATAAACACAGCAACTCGAAGCAATGTATATAGAAAAGCTGTAAAATCCTAATGAAAGGCCCTAAAATTAAATCATTCGCTCATTCATTTCTACATATATAATATTTGATGGTTTTAACACCGCTTTGCGTCTGGATATCAGCATATACTACAGCCAGATTTTGTTTGTATTCCAGTAAACCTGGATATAAAATATAATAGCATTAACTCTTACCTTAGGGTAACTGCTGAAAATGTCGTCCTTTTGCAGATAAACACATTTAGATTATCGACTTGGCTCGGACACTAATGTTTCGTATTTCATTCGTATGTTTTCCTCAACATCCAGTAATGTGAGAGTGATTCTTGAGGCCAAGTTAAATTCTGTCACCAATTTGTTTATATTTCTTCTGCTATTACTACATGTCTTATGAACATAGTCACAAGGTTGTGAACTGAAGTTTGGAAGCAGACAATTGTGCCGGATGAATTCTTTAAGAAATTACATGCCGATTCATATTTAAAGCATTTACATACAAATATACTTAGATGTGTTCCAAAGATACCTTCCTTCCCATCTTCGTAAATGAAAGTGGAATTCTGATATAAATGATTAAGTGGTAACAGCTGGTATAGACTGACGCTAATACGCACGAGCGGTCAGCGACCCTGTAATTAATATAGCTGTAGATATACAAATAGAAGGTTTCATTTTATTAAACAACAGTGTTACATAAATCTCCAATCAACATTTCATTAGGTATTTTACTACTTTAAACTGCTCATCAAAAGTCAACTTGTTTTCACATTTCAAAAAATATTATTCAAAGTAAACTTCTGTTCCACTTCTCCGTTGCCGCCTACAAAGGGGTGCTAACAAAATTCTATATAAATTGCACACTAAAAACAATATTCAACGTCACACGCATCTTAGGAGTTTTGTTTTACTTTTAACGCGCACACAACCGTTGTTAGTAAGTAGTTAGAAAAAAATGTCTGTTGCCATAGAGCAACACCACCACCAACTACTGGAATGAGGAGCCAATAACTCACAAACCGATGGCCATATTATTGTAGTAACCGTCTAGCGTCACGTTTCAGGATATCTGCAGTACGTTCTTCCTAGAACATCCTCCACAGGAATACGATCGTCAATTGGTTCCTCGCCTACCAGACGATCTCGAACCTGGGAATGAAATAAAAACCTCGTGTAATCGAACATCTAGTGGTATACTCTGCGTAATATGTCATATTAATAAAAGGTAATAATAGAAATAATAATATCTAATAATAGCAACAGTAGCATTAATAATAATAATAATAATAATAATAATAATAATAATAATAATAATAATAATAATAGAGAGAACACACTGAGACAAATATGTGTAATTCAAAGTTAGAATACGTACAGTATATGAAACTATGGTAACCGTAATAATAATAATAGTAATAGTAATAATAATATTAAAAATAATATTAAAAATAGTAATAATAATAATAATAATAATAAAAAAGAGAACACACTGACACAAATATGTGTAATTCAAAGTTAGAATATAGTATATGAAACTATGAATAACCGTAAACGTATTAATAATAATAGTTATCATAATAATAAATATAGAGAACATATTCATAAAATGTGTAAAACTAATTTAGAGTACTTATAATATATAAAGCCATAACGAGGAAAACATGTTTCAATGGTTGCAATGAAAGTATAAATTCTTTAAGACTCCTACCCGGCAGGTCATATGGGATGAAGAAATTAAATGACAAATTATACACATAATAAGATCCATAAAGCATAAAAGTTCCCGGCATTTGCCCTCTCAAGATAAGAGTACACCCCGGAAAAGGATTATCAGGATAACTTATCCAACCCTGATTCGAATTCGGAAGATGTTAAATGTGAGGCAGAGGACTATCCATAGTGGTAATTTGTTCAGCTTTTGTTATATAATTCCTGTAATAGCTTACTAAACAAACATAAGTACGAGCTAATTGAGTTGGTCAGGTCAGTGCTCTAGTATTCCTTTTGCCCTAGCGTTCTTGATGTGCACTCAAGGAGGTGACACAATAAAAATTTCAATCACACAAGATCACTGGATACGTTATGAAAACATTTCCTATTACAAATACGGTAGTGATATCAGTATATTGCACCCCTGGTGAAGATGTGGCGCAACTCGAAGTTCGTTGAATTCCATTCATGGTTGGTCGGGCTTAGGGTTTGATAGAATTCAGGATGTATTTCAGCTGTTTTGTGGAGTTAGTCCTCTATAAACCTTATGAGCTCTGTGGTTCGTGTAAGATTGTGGGTGGCCATCAGGTCTTCGATGAAAAATATTGTTCCTGTTATTTGGTGAGCTCTAGGTTTTTGGCGAACTTTTAAATACATAGAGTTCTTTTTATATATCTGGACTATCTGGAATGTTCAGGTTTTTGTAGCTTGAGTGCGGCCATATTATCCGTTGGTAAATGATGCTACTTTTAAATGATGGGACTTCCAACTCAAATAGTGATATCGAATTCTTAGTGAAAAGGCTGTGATATTGCAGCTTGTAGTTTTATCACCGCAACAGGTGAGTCCTCAATATACCTAGTGCACTAAGTTCAATAACCCTAGATATTTCAACGAGTTGATTTTTTTAATATTTTGTTTTCCGCAGGTGAAGATTTCTTTTGATCACAATTTTCCTCCTTTGCAAAACTTTATTATCTTTATTTTTTTCGGTTAATGTGCATACCGCTCTCATACATCTTTTATAGCTTCTTTTATTGAAGATCTGATGTTACTTAATGTGACAGCATCATTTGCGTAAAGGAACATTTTTACATTTGGTTAGTTACCATTTAGACTGTGTGTGTTGCCTTATTGAACATTGTCTTGTTCAATTGATCACCAAGAAAGAAACACCGATCATAAGATTGAAATGGAGGTCATTGCTAATGTTCAATGATGTTGAAGAGCTGCTGTTCCGGGCGTAGAATTGGTTCATATATTTAACTGAATCCCTTAAAATCTTTCTTGCGCCCGATGAAAGGCGCAAAGGTACACCCCTTTTAGTTTGAGTATCGTATTTTCACTAAGTTTAAGAACATAATGCGCTACTTCCACTGATGATCATTCAATTATAAATCCACGCTAAGTTAGGCGAATCCAGAAATTTCTTATTTTATATATTCCATTACAGAATATATTTATTTATATAGATATATATATTTATTTTAATTTATATATATATTTTTTTTTCTGTAATGGAAAACCGAGTGAGAGGGCCACGAGACTCTCATTCGGAAAGTCCTAGTTCCAATGTAATCAACTGACGCGGCCTGGGTAGCCAGTAGGGCTCCCACTGGAGAGGTTTCAGTTCGATTGTAGTGATGCGGATCGCATTTTTGAGACCCCGAGTTTGATTCTTATCGACAGAGATGTCCCCAGCTAATGTGAGACTGGCATTCCGGAGGTATCAGTTCGATTGTTACCGAGTGAGATTGCCCCCCGGAGTAGCTCGCATTCGGGAATACCAGTTCGATTCTTAACAAGTGAGAGACCCCAGGTAGCGGATGAGGTTCGCATTGTTTAGATCCCGGGTTCGATTCTTATCCAGAGATATGACCCTTGGCAATATGAGGCTGCATTCGGGAGGTTCCATTGTTGTTGAGTGAAATGGCCCGAGTTAGCATCTGAGCTCCCATTTGGGAGGTTCCAGCTCGATCGTTATCGAGAACCATGGCCCCGGGTAGCGAGTGAGACTTGCAATTTGGAGACCCCGTGTTCGAATTTAATAATCAAGAGATGGCTCTGGATAACTTGAGGCTGGTATGCGGGAGGTCCCAGGTGTAATTGTTATCGAGCGAGATGCCCCCAGGTAGCGCAGGTGGTTCCAATTTGGGAGGTTCTGAGTTCGATTCTACTTGAGAGAGATAGTCCTAGTAACGTGAGACTCGCATTCGGGAGGTATCAGGTTTGGCTCTTATCGAGCGAGGTCGTCTCTAATAACCTGTGAGCCACTCATTTGGGAGCTCTCGAGTTCAATTTCCTTTTGACTATTTAACCATTTACTTGGGTCGGTAGGAATGCTGAGCTGATTCTGACGAATTTCCTATCGCTATAATTTCCTTTCATTTATTTCATATCATATATTTTAAAATGTAAGACTAGGTGACAGCGGTGGTGCGTTCCGGTGAGTGTGCTTTATGAAGATTTTCACACAGAACTCGACTGGCCACTTGGAGGCTCTTCCTGGAAGTATCTGGTACATACCTGGACCACAAGATTGAAAATGCTTAGGAAAACCCTGCCTGTAGCATGATAGGTGTAAGTCCGAAATCGTTTGGGACCCACCACGCATCGGCGTCCGGATCTAATCGCCCTTCGAATATTTCTTTCGGTCCTTCCTCCCAGGTTGCGTTGGAAGCATGAAAGGTCTATTATACCTACCTACATGGGGTGCTGCCATCTGGACTGGACTGGACTGAAGGCCTTTATCCGACTAATCTTAATTCCGTAACGGGGTATTGTCGTTCACTAATACAGTTCGAGATTTGGGAGCGCGAAATACGGTATACCCATCGTAAAAGTGTAAGCTTTGTTACTATGAAGCCGATTTTAGGCATATCAATTTAACAATTAAGCAGTAGGATATAAGCGAAGGCGTGTCAAATTATAGGGATACTCCATACTGTGTGGAAGCTTTAAGGAAGACCAGGTATTTACGATCAACTATTTAGAAGAATAAAGAAATATATGAACTCGGAAAGAAAATAGAAGTTTATAGGTAAGTATTTATGTTTATCTACGGAACAAAATAAGAACAGAAGACAGTATAACTAAACAGATATTCAGAAAAACAAATGACTACATTAAGGACTATAGTAGGGAGGGCTTAGGCGGAAACATCCTTAATTCTCATTGAAGTCGTGGGTTCAAATGGTATACAAAATGTGGCTGTGTTTCATTTCTCGTAGTTCCCCTCAGTCTCCAAGGTAAATACCGTTTTGCATAATTAATATCATGTCACGATATTTAATACCATTTCACCTTCAGTAAAAACCAATGGTAAAACTGAAAATGGATGGTAATTGCGTTACGTTGGCACCTTTTCGTAGATAATATAAGCAGCTAGACCAGACGGCAACCCCAACACAATCTGCTTGTCGCGGAGAAAAGTAGTATGGTGTAAACGGGCGAGTTCTCGAAGGCGCTGCATGTATTCTGTCCAAACATAGACGGTGAAAAACCAGCCAAACCAGCCAGACTCCTTATTTTGATCTAGTTAAATGACTAAGGTGGATTTGCTGTTAATAACGCAACTCTAAATCGATTTTTACATTTAATTTTGTTGCCGCCGCAATAATAGTTCTTTTATGGCTTCTGAATCAAACTGAATCAACTAACCTTATTAAATCTAAATGGCTATTAGATCCTGTTTGGTTAAGAAAAAGTAGATGAACTATTACTGTGGTGGCACAATGGATGGAAGTACATAATAAAATGTAAAAGTTGTGTTATCAAAAGCACATTTGCTTGGCGCGAAGCAAAGGTGTTGTCGTACAAGGGGTGAGATACGGTCGCGTATGACAAAGAAGATATATTGTTGCTTTAACGTCCTTAACCTAGTGGTCATGTCGAACGATGAATGAAATCGATGTTCAAACTATCCCGGGATACTGAATTATCTTCTTGATAAGCGAAAATTCAGAGAAAGACTCACCCAACCAAGATTGAGACTCAGGGCTCTTCAACCTGAGCCAGAAGTAAAAGCGACATTAAATAGAATGAAAAAATTAAGATAGGAAAATAAGGAGATATAACGACCACAGTAAACTTGTAAAGCAAAGAAGTAAGCATTTTAATAATTTGAACTCCAGATTCCTGAACGTGAGCCAGATACACTCACACCCTCACGCTGCAGAGACGTATTACCAAGAAGTTAAAGGACCTTAAATAGAATAAAAAAGAATAGGGGATTATTAGGAACGAATTAGTAAATTTTTAAAACTAAGAAATAACATTTAAATGAATATATTGGCAGGGCAGAGAAAATATAGGGATAAAATACCACTTAATCAACAGCTAGCAAGAATCAAAGTGTTGTAAGGACACTAAAAGATGGCTAGAAGGATAGTTTTCATCAGATTGTGTGTGTACAGAAACAGGCTTAATGTAAACAAAATAAAAATAGATTCTGAAAAGAAAATCATTATGGAGAATATTTAAGTAGCATTATTATATCAGCTACTTCTGCTCTGTGCATTTAAGCAGGCCATTCCATAATGTTAACGTAACGAGCATAAGCACAGATCAGAGATGACTATTCACAGTGCAGTCGTAAGCATAGCCCAAAAACTCTGGACAGATTCCTGGATTTGTAAATTACAGGCAGAAATCATGTAAGCGCACCGCAAGTTTCAAATTGAATAACATAACAAACAATAGCATATAAGAAAATCCACTCAATATTTTACAAATAAGTACGTCATATATCATTTACTCGCACAACTAACGTTATACTTCAATAACAATGATAATTTATTTTCAAAAACTCGTGCATTAGTTATCAACGTGATGCAGCACGCCCAAATGTAAGAACAGCATGTATGTAGGAGTTGTAAGCTCTCTCATTACATCAGTCTGCTGTTGGACAGCATGGAATGCAAAAAGGAAAATACAGAACTCTATGTACGCAACGCAAACATAAATTTTGGAGTTTGCAAACTCTGACTTTGTGTAGCTCGTTGCGGAGTCTAGGTGAATACTTCCAGTGAATAATATGGCTGTAGTCTTGCGCTTAGGTCTCACTGTGTAATTGTAGAGCGTATGTGTATGTTAGATAGGAAATTTAATAGTAAGACAGAAATATTTTCTAGTCTTTGTATGACCTAATACTTTGCTAGGCAACATACAGAATTATTCAAATAACGTTACATTTAAATAAATCTGAAAATGTTATTAATATATCTTTAGAGCGTCTTTTAGCTCCACCGGATTATTGATTGTATCATTTCCAACAGTAAACGAAACGAAAGTGCTTTACAATCTAAATGTCAATTACATATTATTGTACCAAGACAATAAGTTTTATTACGCAAATAAGCTTAGGCTTCTTGTGATTTCCGGAAGCAAGTGTCTACAACAGTTTCTTCTAAACTGTTTAGTGATATACATCGACAAACATCAAAACACCAATTTCCTCAATTTGTTTTGGATGTGGACTTTTCCTAAGAAATGCATTGTTATTGCCCTGTATACTTACGGTGTTGAAAACAAAAAAGGAGGAGGAAGAGGAGAAGCAGCAGCAAAATACTTAATTGCAAAATAATAAATATTTAGGAAGATGTGTGCTAAATAAACCTGATTACCAACATTTAAAGGAAATAAACATGTTTTAAAATTGTATGGAGTATAGTACACTAATGTAGCCCATGATTTCATTTTATGTTCTTTCGTATTTCACACACTATTTGCATTCAGATTATGCCAACAAAAGCAATATTGTAATGATTATTCATTTTCTTTGCTTACGAAATAAAATACAGTGTACTACAAATTTATCGAGTATACAGGAGCGAATAAAAATGTGTACACGCTTTAAATTTGGTTATACAAACCATATGCTTTGAAAGAGCAATCGATATGGGTTTAAAGTGTAGCTAAATGGTTAAACAACAAATAGCACGTGTTGTACGAGAAGCATGTATGAGGCAGCAATGTCAGTGTACAAAGTGAAGCCAAGGCGCAAACTAGATTAAGTTCGAGAATCCAAGAACACACTCAAATGGTATTGGAAGCTCGAGAACATCAGTGCAGTACGACATTGGAGGCAGGAATACCAAATAGAACGACCAACACGCTTAAGCATCGCTCGCATTCGTGATAAGTTCGAACCATATGGAATAGTTCAGGATATGCATAAAGGAAGATCGGGCCAGAAACTCAGATACAGGAGAAGACTCTTCTGCTCGTGTGATAGATGCACTCACACACTCACCACAGAAATCAACAAAACAATATGCACGTCAAACAGGTGTTAAATCGTGTTTAGCACAGAGCAAATTGGAAAGTTTACACACCGCAAGTGTTACACGCATTGAATAAGGACGACCCTCACAGAAGAAGTCAGTTTTGTGAATGATTCCTCGCGCAGTTGAACATGATGCAAAGGGGCATTGGTCTGAAGAGGCACCATTTAAATTAAATGGGATGATGTGTGTAGTGGCCCCCGCGGAATCCACGTTAATGCTGCGGGTTCATGTATTTCTTTTTCGAAGGTACGGTTACCGGCATGAATTATCTGGAGATGCTGCATACCTCAATTTTACCATCAATTCGTGTTTTTTTTTTTTTCAACAAGACGGTGCTCCACCTCATTTTCATAGAGTTTTACGCGTCTCTCTGGATCATTGGATTGGATGAAAGGGTCTCATTGAGTATCCCGCACATTCTCCTGACTTGACCCCACTTGATTATTACCTGTGGGAAACCATCACGAACGCAGTGTGTAACAGGAAGTCACGCACACTAGCAGAGCTGAGACATGAAATTGATCAAGAGATTCTCGTAGCTACTGAGGAAGATGTGACCTTGAATGTGCGGCGTCTGAAGTGTTTGGAGGCGGGTGGTTTGCAGTTTGAACACCTGTAATTGTTTCACTTTGCATTATGTAATACTAGTGATAACATATATATTTATTTATTTATTGCTTCATCAAAGTGTGTATACATTTTTATCACTTTTTATACTAGCAGATCAAAATATTTTATGATAGAAAATTTTAACAGAAGCACTACATTTCTTATTTTGCTGTTTATTTCAAATTGTTGCCACAGTAAGCTATTAAATAAAAGACCAAAAATTAAAAGAAAAAGAGTACACAATAGTTTTTGGAGATCTACTTCAAAATAAGGCACAGAAGATTAAAAAAAAGTATAACTCAATTCGAGTAGATGCCAATGTGTATAACAAATAAAGTAATCTTATAAACAAGCACAGCTATACTTACATCCTCGACTTTTCTGAAGACCCGTATAAGATTCCGACCTGCCAGTTTTTGCAGATCTGTCTCCGACCACCGTCCTGAGCGCAGCAACTCAGCTAGTAGATAAGGGTATCTGGAGACGTCCTCCAGCCCCAAGGGTGTTCTGGAAAATAAATATTCCGATAAAACAAAGCCTATATAATTGTAATAAGATGTTTAAAAAAATACATATAGTCTGCTGAACAAGGCATTTAGACAAACTATTCTTCCCAAGTATAGAAGCTAGAACATAAAATTGCATAATAATTTAATTACATAACTAAAGACAAATGTGTATAATAGCTCCAAAGTTCTGATAGGTACCAATTCTGGGCAGTTAAAGAGGGAGGGAGGGAGAGAGAGAAGTAATAGTTATGAATCCTTCATCCTACTGCGATCTACTTAACTGTCTTTTGTGCCTGTTCGAATGTTCCATAAAGGGCTCTAGGAAGTTGTTTATTTCTTTAATGCTGAAGTTGTTCTTCCTCTTTTTCCTTCAGGCACTTGCCTTTTCCGGTGTCATATTTTTTTGAAGACATCTGTTTTAAGGTCATCCAACTGATCATCTTCCTCTAGGTTTGTAACAAAGGCTTGTTTGGATATTTTTTCTCCTGTCATGAGGCGGAGATGTTCAGCTTGCTTTATTTTTTTTTTCTACATTTTTCTATTGCTTCTAATAGTGATTATACTTTCAAGATTGTCTTATTTCTGACATATTCCTGCATCGTAGGTTCTTGATTGATTGTAAAAGCCTCATTTCAGATACTTGTATCATATATATATATATATATATATATATATATATATATATATTTGACAGTCCATGCTCCACTTCCATAATGTATACCTGGGATTTATCATTTGTCTCATACTTAGAATTCTGAAGGTATTAGTTTTATAGTGAGTACACATTTCTTGTGTTCAATTTGACATGACAATTACTTTCCAACACTACATATTTCATAAAAAAAAAATCACACAAATATAGAGACTATCTACTTGTAATATAAACCTCAAAATGGTGCGAAAATGAATATTCCATTTTTAAGAAATAAAAAAAAAGAAATAATTTGTTCTTTTTAAAATATAGATTGCCATATTGAAGGTTTATTTTCCGATATATTAAAAGAATGAACAGTAAAAGTATTAAAAATGCAAAAAATATTAAATATTTTGTTAATTATTTCATTAAACTCATTGTTAGAAGCGTTTTGAGCAATTTTAAACAGCAAACACTTTCTCACTCAAAAAGTAGCTTGCTGTGTGAAAGGTTTCTGAAAATTTAAGTAGTTGAACACACACATATGTGTGTGTGAGAAAGTTTGAAACTGTGTTATATATTGTGAGTCATTCTGTGTACTCATTCTTATTGTTTGGAGTAATGCCTACAATATTTCCACAGTAGGTGCGTGGAAGATAAGTTAATGCATATGAATTGGTATTCAAGGAAATAAGGACTATGCTTTTCATTTCGCAAGGGGCAACGGAGTATTTAAGCACTTCAGCCAGAGATTTACTGTGGCGCTTTGCAGAATGGATTAGAAGGGTTATTGCCTCTAAACTTTAAAGATGGCGACACACCTGCCTATTCTCCTCCAGCGCATCTCCTGACGAGCAAGTCCAAACTGTTCCGTTTCCGTACAGTTACTTAGCACATAAACACCGCACACCACACACCACCAAACTACTTAGTCAATCCCCTTGCACCTAAAGGTGATATAAATTTAATATAATGTTGGAGAATGAGGAACCGTAAACATGATGAGTTCCATTCACATGGCTTTCTCTACATCGCTGTAACAAATTATAGTTCAAAAGCATATTCCTCTCTCCACTTTATTGAGTTAAACATTAGCAGAAATTGTCTTAATTAATTGCTTCCTTGTAAATAGAAGAGAAATAATGGAATGCATTAAGTTAAAACGATAGTCAAATCCTTGCCATGTGGTTGAAATCCGTTTCTATGCAGGACCAGAAGATTACAACTTTTCGCATGAGAAAAGTTTAAGTACTTTAAATCTGAAACAAATAACAAGGAATATCTCAGAAGTGATCAAATCCACGGAAAAAACGTATATGACATAATTTGTGTGTTTTAACAGATCTACATTTTTGTGTAATAAATATTTGTCTATCTCTGAGGGTTAACCAGTTACGCTAAACTCGGCAAAATTCATTCAGAATAAAGTGGTCTTTAGAGGTTATTTCAAGAAAATTCAATATATACAATTTAATTTCATATAAATATCTTTAATATATGGTATTTTAATCAAAACCATTAGAGCCATTTTTGAGAAATTTTCCATGTAAAAGATGGTTTGGGGTGCGGGGATTTTTTTTTTTTTTTTTTTTCAAAATCTTCCTGCTGCATCCCTGGAAGATGCTGAGCTTAAATTCCAAGTTTGGTATTTTACCGACCTTTCCTGTTTGAGTTATCGTGTTCACACACACACACACACACACACACACACACACACACACACACACACGGACCTTTGCTTTTTTTTTTTTTGGATACAGGGGGCCCTAAAACATGTATTCCCCGTAAACTTTCAGCAGCGAATTTTAGGTGGAATGCAATACCTTCTTTATACACTATGTACATAGTACGTGTAGAGAAAGTAAAAAACACCAGTACTCACCAAAACCAAGAGTTAACCACAAAAAAGACAATGTGAGAGCGTGAAGTCGACGTGGATCGAATCCACGACTTCTCGAATGCACCCCATAGGCGGCATTGCCTTAGCTATTCCGCTCGGTGTATTTTTTAATTACTAAGGATAAAGTGATTCAAAATATATGAAAATATTAATTATGCAAGGTGCCTCATATTTCAAGAAACATCAAAATTATAAGGCTCTAAGCCGTAGCATACATTTTTTGCTTACTCTGTAGCTACAACAACTGCGGCAATAACAATGACTTTGTATTTTACTAAATTGTTGTTATTGTAATGTGCTTGTTTTGTTTTAAATGGACAATGGCTTTATTACTTTAAACATGGAAATGCACTCATATTCACCTTAGCATTCACAATTTATTTTCCCAGTTTTTTGTTGTTTCATTTCCATAGTCGCCTTTACTATTGCGATCAATATAGGTGCATTTGAGTGCTCTATTGTTACTGTTTTGTTAGTCTCGGTGAAATTGAAATTGTTTTTGTAAGCTTATTAAATAAATTGCTACAAAAACAGGATAGGGTGTCTAAAATGAGTAAGAAAGATAAGTTTGATAGTTTTTGTGATGATTTACTAATATAGCAGAAGAGAAACACATTTAAGAAACATGCTAATAGTGACAAGTGACGCTGATGAGTAGGGTACGAATAAGGTACATGAAAAGTATATGTGCTCCATTAACATGAGCTTCTCTACTTGTTTTGCAGCAAACTGTTCTTTAAAAAAATACTTTCTCTTCTATTTACTTCATTCCTATCTAGATAAGCATTAGCAAAAATGGTTTTATTACATATTCCGTTTAGATAAAAGGGGAATAAGAATAAGGTTAAAATGACAGACAAATCATTTAAAAGCTTGTCGTTATGTTATGACATTCAAATTGCGGTTGCTTTGTATAGCTCAAAAAAGTTAACTCTAAGTACTGTATTTAAATGAATTATGTCTTAATGAGATTTACATTTTTGGTGTTGTAAGATTATTGTCTAGCTCCTGCGCTTTGTCAGTTATGCAAATGATAATCAAAATTATGAAAACTTCATTGGCTATTACCATAAAATTAAGATATCCATTTAATCTGTCATGAAAATATCCTATACATATGGCATTAATAAACAGTTTCAGATATATTTTTGACAAATAAACGTTTTCAAAAATGTTCCAGTGAAGAGTATTTTCAGGTGGGGAGATTTTATTTACAATCCTCTTGCTACATCTTTGGGTGTATCAGAACTTTAAATATACCAAGTTGGTTTTCATACACACACCGAAATTTTTTAAAAATACTTTTTTTGATTTCAAGTGATCTCAAAACGTATATTTCCGGTGAAATCGTGACTTAAAGTATAGGATAAAATACAATATTCCCCTACATACTACAGATAGTAGCGAAAGTAAAAATATATAAAAAAAAAATCTTCACTGGAAGTTAGTCAAAAGATGCGCTTCCGAATTCGAAATGAGCAAATGAGCATGAGAAAAGGAACAAGATGTCTTTGATAACAGCAGCAATATGTGCTGTTTTCAGGACACCAAGTGGTATTTGCAAAGGTAACGTTTAATAAACAAAGGAACTGGTTCTGTAAATCTTTAAAACTAGAGATAGAAGAGCTGTCTGGTTGCGTCCATTTTGATAAAGAACAATTCAGCTATGACCGAGACAAACGGAAAGCGGTTAACCCTTGTAGACGGAAATTTATAAGCCTTTTCTCAGATTTAATTAGGGTATAAGTGATGATAATGGTTGTTGATAATATTTTAGAACACTCAACTGCTTGCTTGAAGGCATAGGATAAAATCAATATAAAAGTAAGTAAAACAGAGTTAAAATTAGAGATTACAGATATAAAAACACCTATTGCAATAAAATCGGAGCGCAATGAATCTAAAAGCTGGTGCGGCAATAGAGGGTAAAAAGAAAACTAAAACGAAAGCTGCATTTTACAAGTCACATTAAAACATTAAAATTAAAAAACCCTACCAACTCCATTACTACCCGTTAAGATAAAAACAAACTAAATCCAGAATGTAAAAGACCACTTGGGATAAAACGTTAATAAACTTTGTCAACCGCTCTGGTATCATCAGCCAAGACCGCTGCAAGGTTGACCAGCAGTTGCGAATTACTGGTAATGGTGCCGGACCGACAATGTCGCTGTGCAGATGTACAGATGGGAGCAGGTTCCCTCCTGAGCAGGCAGCTGTATGTAGAGACACAGTGGCCAATACGCAATCGACCCAAGACTACCTCCTCCCGACGAGATATGCGAGTTTATTGGATGTCCTTCACTGTTCTTAGTTTGTTTCCGCGGAGAGCAGACCACTCACTATACCAGCCTGAAAGCACAGCTCTGATACGAGCCTACTGTCTGCAAATGTTACACAAGGAAATGCATCAATGGGCTGTCTCGTTGCAGTCTTTAACCTAAATCCGCAAGTTCGTTCCCCAGCAAGCCGACGTGACCAGGAATCCATGCACACTCCACGTTAACGCCGGAAGTGTGTAAAATATGGAGGGAGTACTTGTTTCGCTCCACGATAGGATTGTAGTTATACATACTGTGGTAAGTGCTGGCTATTGTAAAGGCTTTTATATTACTGTTTTCGATAGAGAAGAGAAAATTTTAAAGAAGAACAGAGTTGCTGAATAAGTAAGCACCGATAAATTATTTTCAAGCAAAAGAAGAGAAGGAAGTGGTAAAGGGAACCGTAGGTACCCAACGAGAACCAACTGTTTCGTATAATTTTATTTCATCAGTGTCTTAATGTTTTTTTAAATATGCAGTCATTGTTAACGCCATTGGGAGACGGAAGAACAATTTAATGAAAAACAGTGTTGCTGAATAAGTAAACAACGATACATTATTTTTCAAGCAAAGGAAGAAAAGAAGTACTAAAGAGACCCTTAGCTGCACCAACGGAACCAACAATTTCTGTTCTGTTCCTTATCATTTTATTCAATCAAAGTCAGGTAATTTTAAATTTCAAATATATTGTCTCTGTTAAAATTATTGGGAGGTGAAGGCTGATTGGCTGAAGCCAATTACCTTTGTGTGATTCTACAATTAGTCTCCTTTTTAACTTTATTCTTTGCCACCAAAGCCAATTAGAGCAGATTTTGGACTATATAATTATTAATTGATCGTCCGCAAACAAAATTGTTTTTAAACTAGTATAATCCAACTTTTTAATATTTCTTTATTTATCAATAGGATCAATTCTTTCCCTTCAAGCACCCTATGCATTTAATTAGAGGATTTATACATTAAAGTTTTGATTCTCTTATGACTGCACGCGTGCGTGTATGTATGTCGCTGCGTATGTATATATGTACGAGGGCCACTATTTATGTTTTGAGTCTTGCTGTAATTGCCATCTGGTGTTTCAACTGGAAGGTTTGACATTGTTGACATTGTTAATCTATTTCAGATGTTTTGTCAATAGAGCGTTATTTGTGTTGTTTATAGTGACTCTAAAATTGTGTCTTAGCGAAATGATAGAATTAAATCGTGATTCATTGTAATTTTCGACATGGATTATCAAGACAATGCTACGACATTTGGCGAGGAAGTTCCATCCTTTGTCACTGTGAGTTTAATCGTGGCCACCGTTCGCTCACTAACGAAATTTGTGAAGATCGTCCCAAATCAGCTGCTGGGCCAGAAAACGTTGATGGTGCAACATCGTCATGCTACACACTGTGAGATAGAGGCAACCCTCGGCATATATAAAATATAGCATGATCATTTAGTTTGCTCTCGTTGGATTGCACACAATTTGACAAGTGACGAATCATAGATCTAAACATATGAGCCGGATCGAAACAAATGGTCGCCTGCTTTTTTTTTCTTTCTTTTCAGAAAAACTGGTCATGTGAAAACAGCGTCTTTAGAGAAAATAAAACAGACAATTCTGAACAATACACTAACATTTATTTGCCGAGTCTTCGGTGAAATAAGGGGGAAAAATAAGTGTCGTCGGATAGTTCATCAAGACAATGCAAGCGCTCACACATCTCGTCTAACAACCGACTATTTGAACACTCAAAAAATCGAATTGATGTCGCATCCGGCGTACAGTCTTGATTGCACCCTATGATTGCTTTTTGTTCGCAAATATGACAATAAAATACATGGACAGTGATTTTCTTCGGCAGTAAAAGCCGTTGATGCTTTCAAAAACCATATTTTGTAGGTGTCTCAAACACATTGAAAACAGTACTATGATAAATGGTTCGAAGTATGCCAAAGTGTATTGAACATAAAAGAGAGTATGTCTAGAAACAATAAAGCAATTTTCAGTGAACATTTTTTTTCATTCTGCATTGTACAATAATCTTAATTATCTACATTTCTTAATTTAATAATGTATTACTCACATAAAAGAATTAAACTGATGAAAACTTGCAAGTTAAGTGCAAGCAGCTAACCTTAACAGAGCTCAATTAAAACGAAAAGGAAAACTTCCTCGTCTTTCATACCTATAGTATACTTCGCTCATAACGGGAAAGTGCTTTAAGGCCAAGAGAGAGAAATCATATGATGTATACTCACGTGACCTTCTCTACCTATTCTTCAGGAAACTATTATTTTAAAAAAAATGTGTGTTCCATTGACACGACCTTCTCTAGATGATCTAAAAGAAACTTCCCTTATAAAATATTCTTCTTTTGTCTGCGTCTGCTAATCAGGATAAATATTGGCAGAATTTGTCAATATTTCCTTCTTCTTTGTAAGCAAAAGCGAAATAAGAGAATACACTAGGCTAAAGCGTTAGCCATATCTTTTAAAAGCTGGTCACTAGGTGAAATAACTGAAAGTTGTTCTCATTGCTTGCTTGCTTGCTTGGAGTAAACAAAAGAGATGTGAAAAGAAACATGTTTCCCGTTTGAAAACAATTTTTAAGCCCTTAAAATTGATACAATAGTTCAGAATATCTCGAAAACGGCTAACTCTACAAAAATGTATTTGGCATATATTGTGTGTTTTAATGAGACCTAAATGTTTTTTGAATGTCAGTTTTTGTTTATCTCTTACGGTTTACCAGTTATACAGAAATTATATAAAATCCACCTATAATGAAGAGTGTTTCAGACTATTCACAAAAGATTCAAGGTATACATTTCGTTTGTCAGGAAAATATCTTAAACATATGCCATTTTAACATAAATCGTTAGTCATTTTTGGGAAAATCAAAATTTTCGACAAATTTTCCATATAAAGGCTAGTTGGGAGTGGGGGATATTCTTTAAAATATTCATGTTGCATCCTTGGAAGATACTAAACTGAAATACAAGTTTGGTATTTAATCGAATTTTAGTTTTTGAGCAATGCTGCACACACACACACACACACACACACACACACACACACACACACACACACACACACACACACAGATATATTTCTAAAAATGTATTTTTTGTTTCGTGGAGTCTCAAGCATGTATTTGCGGTGAAATCTCGGTACCGAAGTTTTGGACGGAATGCAATAACTTCTCTATCCACTATGTTCATTGTACATACGGGTTAGAGAAAGTATAAAAAAACCATATTGTGTCGTTAACGTTTCACATTATTTGAGATAAACCTGCAGAAATACGTTTATTACATACTTCATTGTAGATATAACGGGATTAACAGAATGGAGTAGGCTTAAGAGATAATCATCTTCAAAGAGGTGGTTGCTATGTGATGGTTTTGAAGTTCCGACCAGCAGAAATAAAAACGAATAATGACTTTCCATTTGAAAAAATTGTAACTATAGGAAAATTGAAAACAATAAAACAGAAAGTCTCTGAATGGGCTAGTATAAAATAAAGTATTTGAAGTAAATTGTTTTCACGAATGTACATTTTTTGTGATAATTTTGTTTATCTCTTACAGTTTACCTCTTATGCAATAGTCATCTAGAAAGAAAAGATCTTCAGAGGCTCTTCACAGAAAATTAAGATGATGTATAAGAGTATAGAGTATTTGTATTATTGTTTGGCATAAAACATGTTACATATATAACATTTTAATAGAATTCTGTAGAACAATTTTTAAGAAAGGCAACTTTTGTGGCAAATGTTCCATGTAAAAGTAGCTGAAAGTGCGGGATTTTTCTGAAAATATTTGTGTAGCATTTTGGGAGTATAGAACTTAAATCAAGTTTGGTATTTATAGAATTTCTCTGTTTGAGTTATTGTTCACACACAGATTATTTACCAAAAATTATTTCTTGAGCCAGGGAGGCCTCAAAATATGTATTTCTGGTGAAATCTCGACATCGTATTATTTCTCTACACATACTATGTACGTAGTATAGAGATGGTAGGTAATGTAATGTACACAAAACTTCCGAGTTTTCACTAGAAATACATGTTTTAGGGTTCCTTACATAAAAAAACATTTTTAGAAAAATGTCGGTGTTTGCGTTTGTGGGCAATATAGATAAAATGATAAGTCCGTTAAATACCAAATTTGGTATATCGTTTCTGTATGTTCTATAGATGCGACACGACGATTTGCAAGAAAATACCCTTTATATGTTAAAAATGTTGATTTTCTCGAAAATGCCTGTAACGATTTTGATTAAAATGGCGTATAATAAGGCTATTTACGTGTCAAATATAATGTATATCTTGAAATTTCCGAGAATAGCCTCTGAAAACCTCTTCATTCTGGAATGCATTTGCTGACTTTTGCATAACTGGTAAATAATAAGAGATAGATAAATATTTACTACACAAAAATGGAGATCTCATTAAAACATGCAATTTAAGTAATATTATATATATTTCGTTAGTTATAACGTTTTCGAGGTATTCTTTCTTATTGGTTTCAGTTTTATATACTTTAGAGTTTGCTCAAACGGAAATTTGTCAATTTATGGCCAAGCAAAGAAATGGATTTCAATTCCATAGCAACCAGCTTTTAAAAGATTTGACTATCGATTTAGTCTAGTGTGCTCTCGTATTTCCCTTCAACTTACAAGGGAGCAAATAATAAGATAATTTCTGCTAATGTTTATTTCGTTTAGCATCAAGTAGATAGAAGAATAAGGTTTTGTAGAGAAAGTCATATTAATGGAACACATCAGATTTCTTTTTGGGTGGATTACAATACTTTCCCAGTTATACATGTTTGGGAAAGCACTAATTCAGGATAAAAATTACAATTTTGGAAGCAGTTGCATAATACATTAAATATTTTCTTTGAGTGTCCGCTTTATTCGAACTGTGCTCTGAGTATCAACAAATAGAAGATGTTTGTGTGAAGATATCTGTCAGTGGACAGAGGAAGCTAGTGATGTTGATACAGCTGGCAGGTTAAAGGTAGGTGACGTTTTCAACTACTTGTCACCTCACAGTCTCTCAGGAATCGGCCTCACGCGTTCGACTGTAAAACCGCTGGCCTTTGTGTGGTGAAGCTCGAGATTAATCGAGTGTTGTGGGTGCTCTGAATAGCTCTGAAAACGCTTCACAGAGCAGTTCCTTTCAGCTCGGATAAGGCGCGCATACAAATACTGTCATTTTCTGACGATAGTAGCTTTTTGTCAAAGATCCTGACACACAATCATCTTTGTTCGACAGAAAGAAATTAATCCACTTTTGTCAGCATGGTGCAACGGAAAGCTGAGGAATATAATGTCTATGACTTCAAGAAATATTATGAAAATCTGATGTTTTACCTTCACATGATCTCTATAGCTGATCCGCAAACAAACGTTTCTTAGTCAAGAGTATTCTTTATCTACATCATGATAATCGAAGGCGGCGCCGTGGTTGAGTGGTTAGACCACTCGACTCCCATATAGGCGGCTCGGGTTCGATCCCACCCGCTCGCATGTGCGATTTGTGGTGGAGGAAACGGCGTCTGGGCGGGTTTTCTCCAGGTCTTCCAGTTTCCGCCGCCACACATGCCACAAATCTTTCCAATCAGTTTCGTATGGGGGTCAGTAATCCTAGGGAGTCCTACAAATATGGGGAGGGTATGCCGATTACGAAACGAATATTAATTGAGATAAACGTAATCTTGTTACTTATTTGTAAGTAGAAGGGAAACTTTATATTCATTGGTATATATTTTATTATTATTTATATTTTTTTTGAAGGTAGGCTTCAGGAATTCACTAAGCTAAAGAAGTAGTTAAATCCTCTAAAAGTCGCTATGCAAAACAATGATAATTCTGTTCTCTTTGCTTACCAGGGGTAAAATAGAGACGACAATTTGAGAGAAGGGTAAGTATCTTAAAATTCAATAATAAACGAAATATCTTGAAACGGTTGACTAAAAAATATGAATAAATTGTGTGTTTCAACGAAAACTACATTTTTTTGTGGTAAGTTATTGTTTATCCCTTATGGTTTACAGTTATTTAAAAGTTATACACAAATCATCCTAGTCTTCAGAGGCTATTCCCAGAAAATTAAAGATATACATCCCATTTGCCATAAACATTTCTGAAACATCGTTATTTTAATCAACATCGTTAGAGGCATTTTTGAGAATTTAAAAACATTCCGAAAATTGTTTCATGACAGTTGTAGGAGGGATTTTCCAGAAAATCTTCGTGTCACAACCTTGGAAGATGATGAATTTAAATACAGTTTTGGTATCTAACTATCTTTTGTTTTTAATTATGCTATCCACAGACACATACACACGTGAGCATGGACCTTTTTCTAAAAACCCTTTTCTTTTGGGATTCAGAGAATCCTAAAACAGGTGTTTGTGGTGAAATCCCAGTATCGAATTTTTGGATAAAATAAAATATCTTCTCTATCTGCTGTGTACAATGTATTTATGTGTTAAAGAACGTGAAAAGATGCCGAGTACAACAAACCTGGATATAAATTCTGAATTTCTATAAGTCCTGCATAATCAAATAATCTACTTGTAACGTGTGTTAGGACTTCATTTTTAAGGTACAGCACAAGATTAAATTAATTTACATTAAACCAAATTTATTTTATTACTTTCTCTTTATCTATTCAATAAATTATTACTTTTAGCAGCTTAAGATATACAAATGAGAACCACTCTAGTTTTCTGTAATTCTATTTATGTAATTTCGCTTTAACGGCTTGGTCATATCGCAACGGTTCTACTTGTGTGTGTCGTTTGATCTTCATGATGCTTTCCTATGTCTACACTACTTTCGCTTCGCGCCAAGTAGACGGCGCAAGGATGCCACCCAGTCTAGCTGGTTTATCAGATCGAGCCATCACTTGGTTTGTGGTATTAAATACCCAATCCAGTATCGGCGACAGAGAAACCATAGCCAGATTGGTCACTCACCGGATTTGAACCGAGGCCTCTCAAATACGGGCCACAGACATTACCGTCTGAGCTATTCCGCTCCATTATTCCTGTTTTATAATGCAGAATGTTTTGAGTTCATAAACTTTGCCCCTTAACTCAAAAATCGCATAATCCAGTCGCACAAAATTCAAGCAGTCCTCACATGTTTTGCCATAACTATACCGATACTTGAAGCACTCGCGACGAAGCTTAGCTTTAATTTCCGTATGATAATAACTGGTTTGTCCTGTAAGTGCCCTAGCGCTCCTATAGTGTTTCCTCACCCGCCTCAGGAGGAGCCGTTCCGAGTTGAGCATTGAGTAGTGTATAACACTTGGTGCACTCCAACACAATAAAAATACGCCTGACGCTGTTATTTTGCTGAAAATGTGAACGTTTGACGGGTTCTTACCACGATTTTCATTGGTGTCACATTGATACTACATGTTACACGAGTAAGAAAGCCGAAGCCAATCCACTCCATCTCTCAACCCTGCTCAACGCTCTCACAGAACAGTCTGACTTGTATAAATAGTGTGTTAATTTATTCAACCACGTACGTTTATTACTTTGGCATTAGAACTTCAGCATATAACATAGAGAAAATATTAATCTAATTTTGTATTTCTCGATGAGAGAGATCGAGTATCGTCCAGCCAGAGAGTTAGGGGAGAACAAGTTCGCAGCTACAACTTCACTTTTCTCAAGTTACGTTTCAGGTCTATCCGCTTCTCTTCGGTAATATGACCTGCGATATACGCAGCGAAATGACTCCGTCTTAGGATAAGTATTTCCAAGCTCATTTTTAATGTCGTTGAATGTGCAGCAGATTGGCCGTTTTGGATACAAACGGAAAATACACCTTCAACGCAATTTACCTTGCAAAAACTTCAGCTTTGGGTAGTTTTGTCACGAATTAATCAACTTTGAGATATTTATTTTGATCGGAAATTAAATTTCTTAGATGCGTAGCAGGATAAACCTGGCAGATTCCTCCAAATGTACAAATATGTGAAGAACTAAATATGTAGATCAGATTAGCCATACATTCCTACATAAGAGCTGACCCAGCAGATAAACTTTCGTGAGATAAAGAAGTTGTCGAATTCAACGGCGCAATTGGAAACAAATGCCGGTAAGTGGCGAATGAGCAAATAGTGCACCAGCCTTCGTTGCACACCTCTTGCATGTCAGCGAAAACGGAGAACCAATTGCGCTCTCGCAGTTTTCAGTCCGTGATGATATTACAAAGGGCCGTAAAATTGTTAACTGTTTTCCACCATAAAGCCTTTATTTTTCAGATAAAGTCTCCTATCAGTCTTCATCAAAGTTAGTTTTGTAATTGTATATACTGTCTTTATTTAACATTACAGATTCGATCTACTGAAAGGTAAATAAAAACATTACGGTACCTACCGTAACAAAAAACACGCATGCGAGTACTTAGCGTTTTACTGCAATTATTATTATCATCATCATCATCATCATTACGCACAATATGATAGCAGAATAAGTCAAAATATAAAAGCGATAATATACAAACACACGTAATGTTAAACTATATTATTATTGTTATTATTATCTTTATTGTTATTATTATTATTATTATTATAATTACATAATAATCCATAGCAGAGAAAATTCGAAAAATGAAGTGTCGTAAAGAAAAATCTTGAAAAATGACAGACAGTACATAGTACCTCCCCTTATGATTATGATTATTATCATTATCATTAATTATTACGCATTATACACTAGTAGAGTAAATCAAAACTTTAAAGTGTCAAAACGAAAAACATGTAAACACGAAAGTAAGTAAAATATCATTGCACTAGGAGCTGTTATGTTTGCATATTTTTCCTTGTGATGTTTTCATGTTTTGATTCATACTGCTAAACATCATAATATTAATATTAATAATACAGCAAAACACTATATACTCTGGTGTTTTCCTATTTCTCGTTGCGATGTCTTCATGTATTCATTTATTCAGCGTAATAACATTAAAAATAATACCCTGAAACACCATTTGTATATTTTTGGTCACGATGTTTCTTATGTTTTGTTATTGTGCCAAGTTTATATTGCGGAATAATATCAACGATAGAATAAGTGAAACAATGCGTGATCTCGTGTTTGTATATTTTTATAGTGTTTAACGCCCGCTTTTATTGCTATGACACTGGTGATACATGGGAGGAAGATGGAGCACTGATGGACCGCAATGACGGGAGAACGCGCCGCTTTGTCCACCACAAATCTCACATATGGTCGCTTGGAATCGAACCCAGGCCGTCTAGGTGAGAGGCGAATGGTTTAACCACCCGGCCACAGCGCAGCCGTTGTATTTTTTCGTAAGGATGTTTTCATTGTTTTGATTCATTCTGCTAAGCATATTCTACGTAGTGACTTTAATGATAATAGAGTGAAACACTTACTGCTCCTATGTATTCTTCTTTTGACTTATTCTGCTAAGCGTATGCTACTGATGATGTTAATGATAATATAACAATTCGAGCTCTCCTGTTATAGGATGTTTGCATGTTTTGTTTTAGTCTTATAAGCGTATATTGTGTATGATAATGCAGTAAAACAGTACGTGGTCTCGCATTTTCTAATTTTCGTTACGATGTTCTCATGTTCTGATTTATTCTGCTAAGCATATCCTGCGTAATAATATTAATGATAATAATTCAGTGAAACACTACAAGCTGTCCTGTTTTCATATTTCTCGTTCCGATACTTTTCATATTTGATTCATTTTACTGAGCGTGTACTGCATATTAGTATTAATGATTAGGTAATAATACAGTGAAACACTACGTGTTGTCGTGTTGGCACATTTCTCGCTACATGTTTTCATGTTTTATGCATTCTGCTAAGCGTAATAATATTAATGATGGCAATAAACTAAAACAACACGTGCTCTCGTGTTTGTGTATTTTTCGTTATGATGTTTTCAGGTTTATATATTTTATTCTTTTAAGCGTATACTGCACAATAAAATTAATAATAATATAAATAACAATAATAATATTAATAATAATAATAAATACAGGGAAACGCTGTGTATCTCATATGAGGTTTTTTACTGTACCTCCAGCGTAAACTCAATTACAAAACCAGCTACCGGTGAACATTGATAGGCGACTTTATTCTTTCAAAAATAAAGACTCTGTAACTGAAGTGGAAAGCGGTTAAGGTTTTCGGTCTCTTATGTTTCACCACGAAATGGAAACTGCGAGAGCACGATTGTCTCTCCGCTTTCGCTGATATCCACAAGGTATGTAAAGAAGGCCTCTCGCCCTTTTCTCACCCGCCACTGACCGTGTTAGCTTCCAATTGCTCCGTTGAATTTCGCAACTTCTTTATCTCACAAGGGTTAATCTGTACACATAAAATACGGCGCTATTGGGCCGCTTGCTATAGAAGCAATGAATGATAACCAGAATCACTAAAAAATTATTTCAGCATACCGGCCTTCAATTGAAAGTCCAAGGTCAGATGCAAAGTTATTTTTGTAGCGGAAAACGCTTTATAACGTAAACTTGCAGTGGAAAAAGTATATTTCTTTTTGATTAAGTAAATCTTTGACCCTTACCAACCTAGGTCAACTATAAATGTTTCCTCACTGTAATCAACTTTGGGTAGAGTGATCTTATAACTTTAGAGTAGAAGCTATGAAAATGTATTTCAATACAAGCATAATTGATTTATTATTACAAAGTGAAACTAACTGCTTTAATCAATATTAATGTTATAAAGTAGAGGTCATGTGTATATGTGTGTGTGTTTGTATCTAAACAATCATTAAACTGATTTTGATAATTCTCTCGCCACTAACACACCCAAGTCGTTATGATGGACATGGGTTTACAAACACATTCTAATTTCATTTCATGGATTAATAAAATAATAAAGATATGATGTGTTCCATTCACAAGACCCTATTTACCTGTTCTGCAAGCAAGCTATTCTTACAAAAGAATATTGTTTTATCTACATCATACTAATCGAAATAAATATTTTCAAAATGGAGTAATTACTTGCTTACTTGTAAGTAGAAGGGAAATAAAGGAATACACTAGGCTAAAGCAATAGTCAAATTGCTATTATACAACAGAAATTCGGTTTTCTATCCAATGTCCACGAGTAAAGTAAGAGATATGAAACGAATGATGACATCCCATTTGGAAAAAGTAAGTATTCTAACATTGAAACCAATAGCAAGGAATATCTTTCGGAAATAGTTAACTCTAAAAAAGAGGACATGACATAATTTGCGTTTTAACGAGATCTGCATTTTATGTGCAGTGCGTTTTTGTCTATCTCTTACGTTTTACCAGTTACGCAAAAGTCATTCAAAATGAAAACATGTCCTACCTATTCCCAGATAATACAATATATAATTTCATGTATTATGTAAGTACCTCTAATATATTTACGGTATTTCAATTAATATCGTTTGAGCTATTTTTGGGAACATTTTTAATGCAAAAGATAGTGTGAATTTGCTTGAGAACCTTCGTGTCTCCTCATCCTTGGAACATGCTGAACTGAATAATTAATTTGTATTTAACCGACTTTTTATTGTTGAATTATTGATAAAAACACACACACGCGCGCGCGCGAATCCTGACACACGGACATGTTTTTAAAAATTCTATTTTGCATGCAAGGGGACATTAAAACATGTAAGGGACCCTTACTTTAGTTCAATGCCAGAATCGAATGCAACACATTCTTTACCTATGTACTAAATAAAGAAAGCAAACATATTTATAAAACCCTTAAATTAATAGAATACTTGAATAAATACATTGGAATTATAAAAACTTGCAAGGCCTGACTTGTGGCTCATTAAAAGCAAAATGTAATATTATAAAACAAACAGAAGGAATAAAAACGGATAAACTTTAAATTACACGAGAGATTACTCCAACTCCTGGGAGTATTAAAATATAAATTTCAAAATATTTTTGCAATCAAATAAAATCCTTTGAGCCATTGTGGCATTGCCTTGGAGTGGGAAAAATAATTGCTGTTACTTTACAGATTACACAATTATTTATGTTCTGTCGAGTATAAAAATAAAATCGGCTTACATTTAATTGTAACAAGCATACATAAATGGTTATGATATAACACTTCAAAAAGCGAAAGCCAAGAACTGAGAAAGCAATGCATAATCGATCCTGCGTTAATTTGTTTCTTTAATACCATTTAACAAATCCTGAAGATGTGTGTAGTGAAGCAACTCGAAGCCTCTTAATTATCCTTATTCTAATTCTATAGATATTACGCTCAAGCTTTTGGATACCAAAACCTTACAATAACCCTTGTATAACAAAGTTTCCATTTATTTCCTTTGAATTTGTGTTGTAATCAAGTTCGTTAGCTGGGTATCCTAATTAATGTATCTAAAAATATCTTTATTAGTTCAAATTTTGTTTACAATCGAAATCTTTTTACTTTCTCTACACGTACTATATACATAGTATTTGGAGAAGGTATTGTGTTCTACCAAAAACTTCCGTACTGAGATTTCACCGCAAATGCATGTTTTTAGATCCTATTAATCCAAAAAGAAATTTTAGGAAAAGTTCAGAATGTGAGGAAAGGGTAGCTCAAAAACTCAAGGGACTTAAATACCAATTTAGATATATTAGGTTTAGTATCTTCCAGGGATGAGTCACGAAGATTTTCAAGAAAATCACCGTACCTCAACTAACCTATTCGTGGAACAATATTCGAAAATTTTTATTTTCTCAAGAAAGACAAACGACTTTCATTAAAATATCGTATTAAAAATATTTGGATGTCAAATAAAATACGTATCTTAAATTTTCTTGGAATAACCTCTGAAAAATTCTTTATTTTTAATTAATTTTTATGAATATTGCATAAACGATAAACCGTAAGAAATAGACAAAAACTGACAACAAAAATGTAGATCTCGTTAAAACACATGATTTATGTAAAAATTATATTAAAGTAAGCTTATGCAATTGCAGCAATCCAGGACGACAGTGTATAGACGCGTAGGCACAGTATAAAGAGGGAAAAACTACTAACTTGCACATCAGTGAACCGATAATTTCTGTTATCTGAGAATTGTGTTCCCGGTTGTTACAGACATTGTGCTTCTCAAAAGAAATTTACTTGGTAGCCTGGGAGCGCAGAATCTCATTTCGTTTTATATGCTGCAGTTTTTTTTTTTTTTTTTGCATTATTTAAAAAAAAATATATGGCTTTAATGTTATTGAAGTAACAAAGAGAAGATATAAAGATTTTAAACTTCACCTACTGTAATTACTATTTAAAAAGTTACTCAGCTATTCCATTGCGATTGCTCCGCAAAGGGTATTTATAGCCATGCAGAAGTTTCGGAGCTATTTAGGATGACACAGATGATTAAGAAACTCAATTCCACAGATTTTTCCCTTCCTCGTGCATGAATATAGGCGATTTTATATCAGTTATCAGAAATATTCAGCTATGCACCCAAGCACCATTCACATCATGTAAATCATTGTAAAATATTTTTAAATAAACCGATGAAATGGATTAAATCAAATTCTCATTCGATTAAAAAAAAGTGTCTTGTGTAATATTCTACCTACGCACAAACAAATTTCTCCTAAAAATGCTTATTATTCTAACTGCGTCACGCTAATCGAGTAAAAATTAGCAGAAATATTTCTATTACAACATTCCTTATAGGTACAAGGGGAATAAGAGAATACACAAAGCTAAAACCATAGTCAAGTTTCTCTGAAGCCGCTATGTGATGAATTTTAAACTTATTTTTTGTGCAATGGTTACAAAAAATGTATTAGTCATATAATGTGCATCATAAAGCAAATTATTGGTGGTAAGAGGTAGTAAGTTATATAAAAAAAGTCATTTACAATAAACATGACTTCACAAATTATTCTCAGAAAATTTCAGGCAGGTTATGTTTGCCACGAAAATTGTTTAAATATATGATACTTTTAATGAAAATATTGAAGCTATGAAAAAAAACAAAGTAGTAACTATGGCCTAAAGGGGTTTTCTTTGAAAATCTTCGTGTCACATTCTTGAAAGGCACTAAACTTAAATTCCAGCTTTCATATTTAAACACATTTTTACTTTTGCTGTTCACAGACACTCACACACACACACACACACACACACACACACACATGCCACTCATCTTTTCTAAAAAAAGCTTTAGATTACAGCTTCAGGGATCTCAAAACGGGAATTTATGGTAAAAGTTTGTCGACATTTTAATTTACTACAATACTTCTCTACTTACTGTCCGTACGTAGCAGAAAAGTAAAATCTGCTTAATAAATCACAAATATGCTGTCATATCTTTGTATTACTTCAACATAAATATGGTGCACTAATGAAAATGTAGGAAACAGTAATAGAGAACTTAACTATCAAAATTATCTGTACTTTAAAAACTAGTAATTGAGTATAGTTTATGTGCCGTGCCTCGGCTGAGTTGTCGTACAATTTGCCTTGAAATTACGAACCAATGGCAGCCCATTTCACATGAAACTCGAAAGCAAAATGTAGCTCAATAAACTGCATTATTGTAAGCCGTTCCAATTTTCATTTCTGCCTCACTGATTCGCGATTCAACATGTAAAGAATCTCTCAACTTTAACCATTGGTTCCATTTTGGTAATAGAATTGGGATCAATTTCCAAAGCTTTTACATTTTCGTTTTTCAACTAAGGGTGGGAGTTGGTCTAAAATTCGCATTTATTCTTTGGCTAATGGAAGGGGGTTAAATCTGCTCTGTATTGCTGGCTCTTAGCTGCACTAGGGTTTATATAGCGCACAGATGTGCCTGATTACCTTCAACGAATACGTAGCCTGCGGTATGCAAAATACAAACGCCAGGGTAAGCCTTTTCCTGTTTTAGGTGTACTGGACTAAGCTTTGGGAACAGACACGAACAGACAAAGTATTGATATAGCAAATCCCTTCCACTTAATCGGTAACAACTGTACAAGGCAAATAAAGGATTATTACTTTTGGCAGGTGATTCCAGAATTCAGCTCCTTTCATTACATGTCCAGTTAAAAGATTCAACGCTGTTCATCTTGGTCTAGTTCACAAGCGATTCGGCTGATGTGGATCGAACCCTTTCTCCATTTGACAGGCTGCATGTTGCATACAAAACATTAACATGTGGATGGATAACTTGCGAGTCATTTGACTACTATGTGTTGCATACACAGCATTAACATGTGGATGGATAACTTGCGAGACATTTGACTACTTTGTGTTGCATACACAGCATTAACATGTGGATGGATAACTTGCGAGACATTTGACTACTTTGTGTTGCATACACAGCATTAACATGTGGATGGATAACTTGCGAGTCATTTGACTACTATGTGTTGCATACACAGCATTAACATGTGGATGGATAACTTGCGAGTCATTTGACTACTATGTGTTGCATACACAGCATTAACATGTGGATGGATAACTTGCGAGTAATTTGACTACTATGTGTTGCATACACAGCATTAACATGTGGATGGATAACTTGCGAGTCATTTGACTACTATGTGTTGCATACACAGCATTAACATGTGGATGGATAACTTGCGAGTCATTTGACTACTATGTGTTGCATACACAGCATTAACATGTGGATGGATAACTTGCGAGACATTTGACTACTATGTGTTGCATACACAGCATTAACATGTGGATGGATAACTTGCGAGTCATTTGACTACTATGTGTTGCATACACAGCATTAACATGTGGATGGATAACTTGCGAGTCATTTGACTACTATGTGTTGCATACACAGCATTAACATGTGGATGGATAACTTGCGAGTCATTTGACTACTATGTGTTGCATACACAGCATTAACATGTGGATGGATAACTAGCGAGACATTTGAGTACTATGTGTTGCATACACAGCATTAACAAGTGGATGGATAACTTGCGAGACATTTGACTACTATGTGTTGCATACACAGCATTAACAAGTGGATGGATAACTTGCGAGTCATTTGACTACTATGTGTTGCATACACAGCATTAAGATGTGGATGGATAACTTGCGAGTCATTTGACTACTATGTGTTGCATACACAGCATTAAGATGTGGATGGATAACTTGCGAGTCATTTGACTACTATGTGTTGCATACACAGCATTAAGATGTGGATGGATAACTTGCGAGTCATTTGACTACTATGTGTTGCATATATAGAATTAACTTATGGATCCATGACATACGAGTCATTTGACATTCCACATGTTACATTCACAGAATTAATTAATAGAAGACATACAAATCATTTGCCGTCTCACACAGAATTAATATATGGATCGATGGCAGAGTCTCTTGCATAAACATGACTGACATAAGGGCATATACATGAGTTTTATATACAAACTGTTTAGTTTTTTGGACAATAAAGTGGTTATAGTGCCTATTAATCTATTCAGAACTGGCTCCAACAACTAAAGGTAAATTTTACCTAGATTATTTAGGATTTATGTATCGTAAACAAAGAATTAATGAAAATAATGGTAAAACATACGTTGTGGATAAAGAAATCTATTCTAGAGCAACAGACGTGAACCGTCGACGATTTTAAAGCTCCTGAAATATCTCCCACATTTAGTTGGTAACAGCAAAGAAATCGGTACTGAACATAATGACAGTAGGTGTACAGCATCCTAAAGAGCCTATCTCTAGGATTATCAGAGATGGTCTAGCTCAAGTAGAAATCGGAGTTTTGCCACATTTACCCGCAAGAAGAGCTCTAACACATACAAACAATAGAGTACGACTAGCTGGACTCCCAAGAAATGCTGTATCACTCGCTGATTTATTAGAAATTCATCCTGAGTACGCAATTTCAGTAAGAGGAGAGACATCCCTGCTGCATTCTAATTTAGCTGGGTCAGGTGTTCAAGAATTTCTTATTTTTGCAAGCAATGCGTCGCCTTGAACAAAGTGATGTGTGGTTTATGGTCAGCACATTCAAAGTGTCACCGCTCACATTTGTTCTATTGTTTACGATCCATGCTTATTATCAGGGTGGTGCATTTCCGTTTGTGTATTGTCCTACCACAAAAGAAGAGAGCATTTATACAAAAGTTCTTAGAGAAGTTCAGTTTTGTTGTCGAGAACATAAGTTTGCTCTACAACTAGCAACAATAGTTATAAATGATTATGAATTAACGATAATTAATATTCATAGAATTGTTTTCCCTGAAGCCAATACAAGATTGTATGTTCTTACCTAGGCCATATTGCGTTCAAAGCACTTCATATTAGGAGCTTACAAAGAAATTATGACGATCAAGGAAAGTTATCCATCAGCTTATGAGGCATAGAAGAGCTTATAACAGTCCATATTGATATTTTTGAGTACTTTGACAAACCTACTTTAGAGGTTGGCAGCTCTGATAGGAGGAGAGTGTACGTTTCTTTATGAATAAGCTCAATAGGAGTATTTGAAAATGAGCCTGGCACTCACAACTTAAGTGAAATAAGGCATTGCAGATTTAGAGTGATAGTTGGAAAAATCATCCATCGTTGTATTCTCTAACGTAGCATTTGATTGAGAAACAAAAGATAATCATCAACTAATTTTGGGAATAGCCGCCGGAAAACAGAGTCTACGTAGACGTCGAGCAGAATACGAAAGGAGTATCAGACAACCTCAAAATATTTGCCACAGGTACGCAGAATACAAGCATCAGCAGAAAATTTAAGAACTAACATTTTACATCACAAATTTTAGAGTACGTAAGAGCCTAAATTTTTGCCCATGTACTTCATCTTAAACTTTTAATGGAGCACATTGTATAGTGATGTTATATTTGATATTATCACAATAATATTGTGATTACTTTCGGAAATAACAACTAATAGTTTGAATATCGCATACCTACCATATGCTAATTGCTGCATAGATATCGGATGTCACCTATGTCAAATCTTATATTCCATGCTGCATTTGAAACATTCAGTTTTACTGGAAATTCGTGTTTGAAACTTTTAAATTGACAAAAATAAGAATTGATTGCTCTAAAATATTCGAAGCATTACAAATAATAACAATTAATAAATATAAGCAATTTCAAGGATGAATTTCGAAAATGTTAATACATATTTTCCACTTCAGGTCACTTTGTTGAATATTATTTCCCGAGTTTCTGTACTAAATGAAAATAGGGAGCATTTGAGAGAGAGAGAGAGAGAGAGAGAGAGAGAGAGAGTGTGTGTGTGTGTGTGTGTGTGTCTTTGACCATTCGGATACTTCCTTTGCTCCCAAAAGTATACTTAATATCATACTGTGTTTACAGAACAGGTCATTAAAATGTAAACACAGCATCCATTGGTGGGTCTTCGCATCCATTTCTCTGAATATCAGAGGGTTTTTCTATTATTATTTGGAATATTACAGACATTGAATACAACTACAGATTAAAGGTTAAGGAGTTTGATTAATTATCAAATACTTCTAAATTAGCCTACAATAGTAACTGATAAATGTTTATTTTTACTCACAACGTTAAACCCCTTTCAGCCCAATTTATTTTAGATTTAAATTTGTGTTAATACATTATGTTGATATATGTCAATATTTAAAGTGAGCGGCATTTACATTAGGGGTTTGGTTGAATTCAGTTAAATAATCTGATTTAGGTCGAGAAGAAAGAGATTTCTCTGTTAATTTTTATTTTCTCTGCACGTATTAAGTACAATGTATATCCACATATAAATAGAGGAAGTATAATATTCCACACAATAAATATTTATACCTATTTCACTGGAAATACATGCTTTCGGATCCTCTGAATAAAGCAAAAACAACAACCAAGAATGAATGTTTAAAAAAGGTCCACGTGAGTGAGGGTGTGTGTGTGTATGTGAAGAGCGCAACTCAAAAACGCAATGTCGGTTAAAAATTAAAACTTGTATTAAATATTTCAAAGATGTGAGACGATGATTTTCAGAAAAATTCCCCACCACCAAGTACCCTTTACATTAAACATTTTTCGAACATTTTGATATTCTCAAAAATTACTAATGATTTTCAATAAACTACTAACTGCTTAATATATTTTATGACAAACAAAATGATTATCTTGAATTTTCTGGAGTATCCTCTGAAGACCTCTTCATTCGGGATGCATCTTGTCCAAATTTTGTATAACGGTAAACCCTAAGAGATAGACAAAAACTTATTGTACAAAAAATGTAAATCTCGTTAAAACACTCAATTTATGTATACACATTTTTGTGGTAGTGTTAACGTTTCCAGATATTCCGTGTTATTGGTTTCATCTTTAAGCTACCTAAACTTTTCTCAAAATGGAAGGTCATCTTTCTTTTCGTCCCGTTTGTTTACTTCTAGCCGACAAAGGAAACCAAATTTCAATTGTTTCATAAAGCGACCTACTTTTAAAATATTTAACTATCGCTTTAGTGAACTCCCTTATTTCCCTTGTACTTTACAAAGAAGCCAGTAATAGAATCCATGCTGTTAATGTTTATCTCAATTAGCATTATTTAGATAAAAAATATTCTGCAAGAAACGTTTGTTTGGGGAACAACTAGAATAAGTATCATTAAAACTTTTCTGTTAAGTGTCTAATATTGTATTACAAATTAGTTTATTTACTTGAATTAGAAGTTAGTGCCGTTGAAAACTCGTCTTCTGACCTCGGCATCGTAGCTCACTTGGTTAAAGTGCTGGCAGCGATTTCAATTACGGTAAAGAACTAGCGGCCCGTAGAAATAAACACCTCTTGGCATTCGTGCATATAAACTAGCCTTTGTAGCACTATAGTAAAACACATGTTTTACCATTATTACTTTCTCTACATATACTATGCACAGTGGTTAGAGAAGGCAGGTATTGTATCCCACCCAAAAATTTGATATAGAGATTTCACCGGAAATACACGTTTTGGACACCCCTGAAATAATATACTTTTTAGAGTAAAGGCCAGTCAGTGAGAGTGTGAATGTGTATGTGTGAGTGTGTGTGTGGACAACATAGTCCAAAAACTAAAATATCGCTACATACCATTTTTGGTATTTAAGGATGTGAGAATTTTTAAGGAAATCCTCCACCTCAAACTACGCTCTACAAGGAAACTTCTTTGAACATTTTTATTTCCTCAAAAACGACTAACGATTTTGATTAAAATATTGTATATTAAAGATGTTTACATGGCAAATACAATGTATAACTTGACTTTTCTGGAAACATCCTCTGAAGACCCCTTAATTTTGGATGAATTTTATTGAATTTTGCAAAACTTACATATATATATCTCAGACACCTACATTTTTTCCGATCAGTTAACCATTTCCGAGAAACTCCTTGTTATTGGTTTCAGTTTTAAAATACTTTTTAACTACGGGAATTTGTAAACTCCTGGCCATGCAAAGAAACGAATTTCATTCACATAACCACCAACTTTTAAAACTTTTGACAATCGCTTTAGCCTAATGTACACCCTTATTTCCCCCTCACTTGTAAGTAGACAAGTAAGAAGAGCATTTCTATTAACGTTTATAGCAATTAGCATGAAGTAGATAGAAGAATAAGCTGTATATAATAATTATTTGTAATGGAGATGTAAAGAAAGTCACGTAAATGAAATGCCTCTGATTTTTTTTTGTACTCACGAGGCTTTTGAGACAGCTATATGAGCAAAGTAAGAAAAGGTTGCTCGTGTATGGTCTGTTACGTAAGGTGGCACTTTAGTAAGCTGTTGGTACAGGCACGTGACGTCTTTATCTTCCATTTTCACTGTATCAAACTCACTTTGATCGCAGTATACATTAAAAGTGATGCAAAATTATTTTCCTCTTTTAAGCATATCGTCAGCGATAATTTGAAGGTAGATACTGTAACAAATGTCTTTATTGGCTCAATAATTTATTACAAATAAATTTTCAATTGTTCAATTAACGTTCGACATGTAGACAGTTTACAGCTGCACGCCGTCCATAGCTCGCGCACCACTGTGCACTAACATTCCAGTCAGTCACGACCAAGTATTCATAACTGCTCATTGCAGTTCTTCCTCCTTTTTATAGAGAGAAAATAACGTCACAGATTTTCTGAAAACTAGAGCAGGATAATGGAAGCTAGGGTTTGAAGAAACTTCGAGAATAATGTTCCCGAAAGCTACCGTTACATCTCACCGTTCTTCGTGTTGTTTACGCATCCAACTTGTTAATTCCACATCGCATACCAGAGCGAACCTGAGAGCGATCACTTGCTCGGAGATTCTTGTCACAATACTATACATATGTATACTTAAGTTGGGGAATTATCGAAATCTGACCTTCCGATTCCAAACTTTTTACCTTACTTGCAACAAAAAACATGCATGATAATACCAAATGGCTCCCTTTAGTTGGAATGAATTAAATGACGTGCTGGAGTTAAGCCCTCTTCTCCGCTTATCTTGCATTTTGTACTTCACCGTTTTATTTCGGCAGCGCTTGAAATGCATATATATGATTTCTAATCAAACACTGATTAGCATGCAATGACTAAGGTCAAAATGTGTGCTTCACCCTCACATTGCTGGCCTATAGGTCCCAAAGCTTGTAACTCAGGGCAGTTGCAGCATACACAAGTTGCAACAAATGCTTTCTAGCGCAGTCTTTTTCGCGGCACCGAGATAGGGATTGAGATGGACGTTAATGTGCACGTTAGTGTAGCTCGCTAACAGGCTAGGTAATTTAATTAAAATGGCTCCAATCCTTTTCTAAGCTAACCACAGCCCTGCTGTGGATTTGTGGAGGGCACATGGTCCATGTACAAACACTGCAGCCTATAAATTGACTTCCTCCGCAAGAACATTCATCACAACTCCAAAACACCTTCTGTTGAATTTACCTGTCGTTGTTACAGGGGTGGATATACCTAACTTATTCTAATTACTTCCTTGGCTACCATCCGAAACAAAACCACCACTTTAACCCTTTACGTTTTAGTACCATTAGGTCTTCGAAAACCTATCTTCTTTTTTACTTTCTCTACACGTACTATGTGCATAGTGTATAGAAAAGTTGTTGTAATGTACCCAAAAATTTGATACCGAGACTTCACCGGAAATACATGTTTTGGGGGCCTGTTTTTAGAAAAATGTTCGTGTGTGTGTCTGTGGGCAGCATAGCTTAAAAACGAAAAAAACTAGGTATTTATGTTCGGTATCTTCCAAGGATGCAACACAAAGATTTTAAAGAATGTCCCCCCACCCCTAACTACCCTTTACATGGAAACATTTTTTAAAATTTTGATTTTCTCAAAAGTGGCTGTAACAATTTTGATTAAAATCTCTTATATTTAGGATATTTACAGGACAATTAAATGTGCATCTTAATTTTCTGTGAACAGCATCTGAAGACATGCTTATTTTGAATGACTTTTGTGGAATTTTGCATTATTGGTAAACCGCAACAGATAGAAAATGTAAATCTCGTTAAAACACACAATTTATGTTATATACATATTTGTGTTTTTTTTTTTTTTTGCTGTCGGCCGTTTTTTTGAGACATTGCCTGTTATTAGTTTCACTTTTATTTTTCTCATACAGGAATTTGTGAACTCCTGTCCATAGAAACAAAGGTACCTAAATCACATAGCAACCAGCTTTTAAAATATTTGACTGGTGATTTAGCCTATGGTACTCTCTTATTTCCCTTCTACTTACAAGGAAGCAAGTAATAAGACCCTATCTGCTACTTTCTTCTTGATTAGTAGATATTAAGCAAATAGAAGAAAAGGCTTTTTAACAATAATTTATTGTAGAGATTAGTGAAAGTCTGTGAATGAAACAATTCAAATTTTTTCATTTGCGATTTTTTCATATTTTTCCTTCCCTCGGACTATAACTACACAATCTCCCATGCGTATCACCCTTTCAGCACGCAGTTGCTCTTTATGCCAGCTGCCAATATATGGCTAATAATTATTACCGCGGGACAGTGGCGCTGCTAACATACCGGCCCCTAAGCCATAAATCGTGGCCGAGGAACGTTTTTGTTTCCCGCAAATGAGGAGCGACGACAATGCGTGGACGAGAGACCTCACCAATCTAACGGCACTTCTATCCCCTTAGGTTGGTAATTTCGTATTTTTATCGTTTCCCATATTTTATCTCAATTATACAATTTAGGTTCGGCGTGTACATGTAGTCTAAGGAAATTTAATCATTATTATTATTATTATTATTATTATTATTATTATTATTATTATTATTATTATTATTATTATTATTATTATTATTATGATTATTATTATTATTATTATTATTTCAGTTTCTGAACCTTTAAATCTGCGAAAACTATGACAAGATAGTGAACATTTGCAGCTTGCTGTATAGTACTGGGTATTTAACCGATTTTTCAATTTTAAGTTGTACTTCTATCTCTCTCTCTCTCTCTCTCTCTCATATACACATAAATGGAACTGTTTTATTTCGCAGCATCTCAAAACAAATATCTCCGGTAAAATCTGGATATTGCATTTTTGATGGGATGCAGTGCATCCTCTGCTTAAAATAATTCTCTCGATAACACTGAATCTATGCTTACATGAAACTTGGGGGATTATTCTAGAAAATAAGTTAATATTTGAAGGTAATGATTTATATTGTATTTGTGTTATCATTTTTAATTATTTTATTTATATAGCTAGGCTCGTCTTAACTTTAAAGGTCGTATCATGTTTTGAGTTGACAAACAAGCGCTATTGTTTTCTTTTTTCACTGAATAGTAGTGTTTCTTAATGTTGGTTTAATGTTTTCATGATATCAATTTTCAACGGTTATAATATATTTTTATCTACTATAGGTAAGTAACATAAAACATAACTATTCTAAATTAAAGGAGATAAAAATTTTAATTCTAATACATAGGAAAACCTAACTATATTTCAGTTTTAATTATTTGTTTTTGTTTTCCTATATACAGCTTGTATGGCAAAAACAATTCATTAACACTAATTGACCTAATAGTTGGTTAAACTATGAAACCCTGGATTTACTTCATTATATATCGCCATCAGGTGTATCATCACTAAATAATTTGAGATCATCTTGTGGTCTACCGGGAAATATGCGAGTCGGCTGGGGAATTTAATGTCGTGTCTGCATTTTTCCATGGTAGCTCAGTGACTAGAGACCAGGAGATTCCTGATTCATATCCCAGCTTTGGCATTGAATTTTACGGTCTGAATCCGCCTGTCTGCCTATCCTGCATTTCAGTTTGTCATCTGTCGCGTTTACAGATTTTTTTCAGATTTTTAGTTTTTTTAGTTTCACTGATGTTTCATTTTAAGAGCGTAATAAAACTTATATGCATTCAGAGAAGAAGTATTTTCATATAATAATTGAAAACCTTATCTTCATACTAAATAAAACACGATACATATATTTTGTTTCCATGTGAAAGGTCAATAAGATACCTTAATAATTTCAGACATATACGATTTACCTTTATTAAATTACACTCCATATTCAGCACAATTTTAGCGCTTCTATGCTCAAAATTGCTGCAATAATGCCTCACGGTAGAATTTAGAAAAGGTTATAGGCATAATTAACAGACTGAAAACAAAACAAGAACTTCTAACCGAACGTAACTTTTTTATCCCAATTTTAGCTTTTAAACTTATCTTCGTAAATTTAACCACTAAGGTGTTTTAAATTCAGGAAAAAATTTTTTTTGGAGTCAATAAATAACATTTTTCGCACTTTCACCTTGAAATATTTGGCTTAACTCTTGTGTACGTTCGTAGAATTTGTTTCACATCGAGCGTTATGAATGAGAAATACTTCAAAACGCTAAACATTGTAAACTCTTTACGGATAGAAAGTCTTTTCAGACGACCTTGATTAGAAATGCTGTTTTATTGCACTTACATGTTGATGCCATCGTAGCCTGCACCGATGCCGACGTGGTCCACCCCGGCCACGTCCCGGATATGGTTGATGTGGGCTGGAACAGAAAAACATCTTACGCGATACATTCACGTGACTTCTGTATCTACTTTGTAACAAACTATTATTACTAAAGCTTAGTCTATTTAATTCATATCAATGAAGATTAGCATTAACAGAAATGGTTTTATTACATGTTTTCTCAAACATACTTAAGAACAAGGGAATACACTAGGCTAAAGTGATAATTGTGTGCTACTTTGTGATTACTCTGGAAATCCTTCTCTTTGGTCCAGGAGGAAAAAAAGAAGAATGACTTCCCAAATGAGAACATTATACATATTGGAAAATTTAAACTAATGAACCGATAAATTATGGATATTTGATGAAGGGTCAAAAACCGAGAATAAATGAGTTATCATTTTCAGAATAAGGTTTTAGATATTACTTTAATTGAAGGAAGAAAAGTTCCTTTATTATAAGGTGTGTGTGTGTATATATATATATATATATATATATATATATAAGATTTTAGTACGATTTTGTCCACCTCTTAACGGTGTACCAATTTTGCAAGTCGTCACAATGAAAAGGACTGTAGAGCTATTCTCAAGACCTACTTAATTTGACACGAAAATAACTTAAACATGTGGTATTTTATTAAAAGTCAATAGAATCATTTTTAGGAGATTATATCGTTAGAAATATATTCCACGTAGAGAGTAATTTGTTAAGGGATTTTCTTGGCGTATCCTAGGAGCTTAAAAATATCTTAAGCATATATTTATATCAAAATCGTTAGAACCACTTTCAAAAGCTCAACATTTTCTAAAGGTATTATATGTAAAGATGGTTAGTGGAGGCGCATTTTTTAAAAAAAAAATTTTATCGCATCCTTAGAAAGTGCTGAATGTAATATACGATTTGGTATTTAACAGACTTAATTTTTGAACTATGTGAGCAGAAATGCACACACGCGGATCATTTTACAAATTGTTTTATTCAGGGGCTTCAAAACATGTATTTGCAGTGAAATTTCGGTATCAAATATTTGGATGGAATGCAATACCTTCTTTACCTAATAGAATATTGTACGTGGTAGAGAAAGTAAAAATAGAAATTATCTGGCATAATAGTAGGTATCCTTAAAATAGGCAGGTTGCCGCAAAGAGGGGGAACTGACTGGTTGCTTATGTATATCACAGAGAATGAAGACAGGTCTCTGCTAGCAAAGGTTGAAAGAGATCGGTCTCTAACGCCCGCTGAATGGAATCGTATACGCCAATTTACGATTCTACACTTTAGTAACATTTTGTTGACCTATGCATTTGCTCTAGTAGCCGTCTACGGAGGAAAAAGTCGAAAAATAGCAGTGATGCTCCCCAAAGTAAAAAAGAATTATATATGTTATAAATTTTATATTTTAACAAAATCTGTAACTCCGTCCTGCTAAATCTGCTACTTTTTTAGTTTTAGGAATTTAACGTTGCTTCCGTAGTAAAAGTAACAAATATAAGCCGCTGACTCGCTGAATAGGCAAATACCGCTGCTATCACCGCTAAGTGGGTGATAATCCTAGCGTGGAAATAACTGTCGATAAGGCTTACGAAGAGAAGCAGTATTTATAGTAGAAGTAAACTAAGTATTTTAAAGGCATTATTTACCGAAGTTCCGCCTACTTCCGACTTCAACCACGAAGTTCTTATGTTTTACATTGCCAAATCTTACACTGTATACAAATATCTGAGTCAACACTTTACCTTTTGACACACTAAATTACTATATACATTGTTTACTGTATAATTTCCAGAGATGGTCTACGTGCCTTTTCGGAATTCCATTAGATTTGTGAACGGTTTAAATGAAACTGAGTTTTATTTATGGACGCTCCTTAACTGCTGCATCCCATTCTATACTAGCTACCAAAAGTTAACCATAATTCATTAAATTGAGAAAGTAAAGGGAATTCAATGAACGAACGACATTAAACTTTAAAATTTATTACAGTATTTGGCACACTTAACTTGTGCTCCAAATAAACACGTGATTTAAATGGCAGTAGTGTTAGACCCAATGCCAATGATTCATTAATTGTTCTCTTATTGTGAACTGCCAGCACCAACATGCCTTAAAGACGCTAACTAGACCCTGTTTTGAAGGATAGAATAATCGGATGTCTATAAGCACATCAAAGACAGATCGAAGTCTCACGAGTCCTGAATGTGCCACAATGTGTCATTTCCAGGCCTCGGCGATGGTTCCAAGACACAGGATATGCTCGTCGTATATCTGTATAAGGTCGTACATGGACCACAAAGCGCAAAACATCCGATTCCTGACCTTAACAGTACGATGATATCAGAGGAGGTCTGCAAGACAACTGTCTTCCAAGCTTGCAGCCTCGGCCATTCGAGTTTCTATGCAAACTGTCTACCGCAGACTCAGGGCAGTCGAGCTCTTCACCAGACGTACAGCAGTGTGTGTCCCGTTCACTCGAGCACACTCAAGTCCCATTTAAAACGGAGTCAGCAACGTAAAAATTAGACTTTGAATGAATGGAAGAAAGTGCTATTTACAGATGACCCCAGATTCAGTTTGTTCAATGATTCCTGTTGCAAAATAATTTAGAGAAAAAATGGAACCCGGCTCCACCTCACAAACATCCTGGAAAAGCGCAGTTGTGCGCTCGTGTGGGCAAGAAAAACTTGAAATGGACTTCTGCAGATTTTCCAAGTCGGTACTGTGAATGAGCAGAGTCCCAGAGAGGAGGCATTGGAACCACATATGCGACTTTTCAGAGGTGCAGTTTGTCCACATTTAATCTTTATGGACGATATTGCACCTCCGCTCACTTGGTGAACGACTACCTTGAGCGAAAGGATATAAAGCGCATGGACTGGCCAATGAGGTTCCTGGGGCTTAACCCTATAGAGCACCTAGGACGCATCAGGAAGACGAGTTGCAGCCCACTAGCTTTCAGCAGCCTTCCAGAAATGAGTAATGCTCTTCGTGAGGAATGAGAACAGTAGCCTGCATCACTAACACCAAGCGGCATAACCAACCCGTATTTGACGTGTGTAGATATCCCGTGCTGTGTTAAAAGAGTTGCAGAACTTAATGGTGTTATTTCAAGTTAAAACCTATCAGTGAAGTACTGGCCTTCGCCCTACCCGACTTGCTATCAGTAGAGACTGTGTGAGACTCGCGCTCTTTGCGAGGGGCAAAGCGAAGGTCCCTCTCGCCCAGTTCTCCACTGTCGGGTTTATACCTGAAAAAGTCCCGTTGGGTTCCGCAACATTTATAACGCACAGAGGGATATCTGCTCACGCAAAATACGGCAATTGGGCCACCTAGTAGAGGGCATGACCCTGCGCTGCTAGGCCTGTGCACCCATGAGGGTAAAGACACTCCATATGAAACGCTCAGCAACATCATTGTTGTTGTGGATACAAAATCTATCACTTTGGGCCACAATAAAAAGAATACTGTTTTATTTTGACCTATTTGTTATTCTGTTGCATATCAGTTAATGGAGCGTTCACTTATACTGTGCCATTTTTAGTTTAGTAACAAAATACTGAATTAAGCTTAGCTTTAGCACACTAATATAAAGGCCGTAAAAGACCGATTCGTTTTGTTCAGAGGCCTCCATTTCAGGCCTGAGGTTCTTTTGTGTGCCGTAAATCTGAAAGACGGGATCACCGACTTTACTTCCCTTGAGAAGAGAGCCATTTAAAGATTTTTACATCTAAAAAAAAGCATTCTTTCGCAGAGTTTGAATACGAGACCTTGAGAAACAAAGCCTAGCATGTTGCCCCTACACCACGGAGAACAAGCTTCCTGTAAAAATTGCAAAAAATAACTCACAAAAAACGCAAATTTTGTTTTTGCTCTATAAAATGGTTCAGACCTTTGTACTCCAATAATGGTTTAGCGCCACGACAAAAACTTTGATGTGATTCATTCACACACTACTTTCTCTACCTATTCTGCAAACCAACTAGTATAACAAATGATTATTCTTTTATATATACATGTTGGAGATAAACAAGTGAAAATAATTTGATATTTAGCAGGGAATATAAGTGCATTTCATTTTGTCCGGTCGCTGATTGTATAGTCATAAATGAAGCATAACTTTCATGGTTTATATCGTTGAACAGCCCTGAGCTATGTTTGTGCTGTGCACCTACAGTCGGGCAGCGCAAAGGGCAGTGGAGGTACATAAACAACGTACGTCTGTGATAGGAAAATATAGCCATCCTAAAACATCATAACATTTCCTACATAAACATAACTTTAGAAAATAGCGAAAAAACTGCAAATACTGGATCATCAATCGTCCTCAAATGCTGATACATTGTGCTTACTAACTTTTCATCCTGTATAAATCACGATATACGCGATAAACGTCACAGAACTGGTCTTATTACACATGAATTGAGGTTTTAGCTCATTGTTTGTTTTGTAGAATGATTTCAGTTATCATTTGGTCACCCTTTGAGCTAATAACCGTAACATAACACCTCATGCTTTTTACATTATTCGTCGAGTTTAATATAAGCTATTATGTATCGCAAATATTTCTCTTTCCCCATTATTTCTCTATAAAATACCTATAAATTTAATATGACCATAATAACGCTACTAATATTATAATTTTTTAATTTACTCCAAGGTATTGCTAATAATTGTTACGATCTCTATGAAAAAGAACTTACTAATGCCAGTGATATTATTAAATATATTGTGAATTAATCTTCTGTATAACAAGCTTGGGTTATGGAAGCCACTGACTTTGTATTTTATCACTGTAAACGTCGCTATTAAACAGCCCGATTGCAAAATGTTAGGTGAAATAATGTACGTGAAGCATAACAACTGATATGAAAATTGTGAATGTGTAAAGCCCACAGATTGGGACGCCTTTGGAAGTAACATCGGTGAGTAATAATTAATAAAATGCGTAGGATCCATGGTAAAGTAATAATAATATCTTTTGGCGGTGTTGTGAATGCAATATATTTATTTTCATTTAAAAATATGATTTTTTTTTTAAATTCGCATTCAATTGAATCTGTAGGTTACTGAATTAATTATTTACAGCTATATTTACATCTCGAACTCATATTGTATGTGATTGACATAATTTTTAGGACTATTTTCAGTACGTCTTCCTCGTATCATGGATTTTGTATCGTGATAACTGCTGACAAGTAAGTTTTCACACGCCTAGTCCGGTTTTTACATTTAATAGGTGATTGGATATAAGAACGTCGTTTATTGCGCAAAGTAATTCATAACATATATAACAGCAAATTAACAGTGGCGTAGCGTGAAATAAAAAAAAATGGGAACGCTATAGTTTTAACGCCCTACTCCTGGAAATTAAAGGTGGAGGTGGGTAGTTGCACATTTTATCGAATATTGCGCCTATAAGTTAGGTTAAACAACAAATAACAATGTTCATATAATGGTTATATTGAAAACAATAACACCCACCTAACTGATACACCAAATCCATCCGTCGGTTCTTCTTTTTTGCGAAGGTGTCAATTATCTTTTTTTCTCCAGCTAAAATGATTTCGTTGCATAAACGATAATGATGGACCATTGAGTTTCTTAAGTATGTTTTAATTCTCGTGAGTGTACTCATTGATCTCTCACTACTTGTTGCTGTAGCAGGATACGTTACAACTAAACGCAATAGCTTAGTCAGCTCCTCATACACCAAATCTAAGCCATTTATAACCCAATACTTCAGTAGATTTTGTGGTGATAGATGCTTTTGATCATCTGAATAAATATTGAGAGTCCTTTTCCTGCTTCATTAGTTTGGACATTTTCGTCTGAGGTTGACAATCACAAACTGTGAAAAATATATAGGTATTCAGCAATAATTTCAGTTTAAAAGGAAACTAGGTTTAATCCCCATAATTTAACAAAATTCTCAATATCCACTAGATAAAGTGTTTCCGACATGAACCTTAGTGATGAAACTTTTTCATTTAGCGCAGCAGCTGTTCGAAATGATGACGAGTTTTTTTTTTTTTTTTTTTTTTTTGGTAGTGTTTAACGCCCGCTTTAACTACTAATGGCACCGCAGGCGGTGGCACTGATGATACATGAATGATGATGGAGCATCGGTGGAATGCGATGGCGGGGGAAACCGGAGTACCCGGAGAAAACCCGCCCCAGCGCCGCTTTGTCCACCACAAATCTTACATGCGGTCGCTTGGGATCGAACCCCGGCCGTCTAGGTGAGAGGCTAGTGGTCTAACCACTCGGCCACGGCGCGGCCTGATGACGAGTTCACGACCGACTGTGTCTACCAGTCTAATGGGTTGTGAGATTCATAGGAGATAACCTTAGCTGCAGGCATAGCACACACCTACAAGTTTACCTCGTGCATTTGCATCTAATGGGGCATACCCAGACCTAAAATGTCTTCCAGTAGTATTTGTTAACCCACCTAGGGTTCCTGCTGCCAAAATTTTGTAGACAACATTCTCTAACTACGAAAAATAATCGCTAACTTGTTGGGTATTCTAGTAATTTGCAATTGCTTTATTAACTTTATATGTTTTGACAAATTCCTTTATTGTTTAAAGTCTTAGTGAAGTTTCTTTTTCAAAATAATTGGAATGAAAATTGAAGAACACGTAGAAGAACTATCGCTTCTTCTTCTTTCGGATACTTTTTTGTTTATATCTAAAATTATTACAGTGACGAAAACTGAACTAACTTTTCACCTTCATGGATAATACATAAAGAAGAAAAAAGTGCACGCAGACTGTGGGACTCGAACCGCTGACACAGTCTGAGGTGGTGAGTGAACAAAATCAACCAGTTGAGCTACAATCACTGCCTCCGCTTTTGACGTTAAAACTTGTGGGTATAGTGTCACACATGTGTCCCTCTCCGCTCCTGGTCTCTTTATAACTATTGGGCGACTCCTTTTTGTAGCTTAAGCCGTTCGTTTAACCTTCATTCATTATAATATACGTTGCAGAACGTGTAACAGCGATCCTATTGATATAACATGGATTTATTAAGCGCATGCTTTTGGAATGGACGTAGCTATTGTTGTTAAGGTCTACTTTCCTATGAAAAGCAAGCTAGATTTGCATGGTTACCAAATGTCCCACAAGAGCGGTAATTTCCACCTTATTGCTTTCAGAGTGAAGTGTTGCCCATCTCCAAAAATAATAAGGGCAGGTGAACCACCTGGTATATGAGGATACACATCTTTCAAACTACATATATACAATAAAGACCTGAACATATGTTCAAAGAATACCCATTTAAGAGTTCAAAGAAACATTAAGAAACTACATTTACTTTTTGTTTGCATAGATCACATCTGAAAAAATCGAAAAACTAATGAAGCTTCTCACAGTTTCAACTTTAACTCTTACAGTCTCTAGTCCTTCTTTATGAACCTGGTACCTTTGTTATCTTTATAAAGATGTGGGGTTCTGGGTCAAGAGTCATGTCACTGTTTCCGTTGCACACATATGCTCCACATCCATCTCCTTCAACAATTCTTCCATGTTGCAAACAATAATTTGCATATTTCCACTTCGTAGTAAACTCTCCACTACCCTATTTCCATTTTTACTTTCTCTAGCACATATGCATGTATAAAGTAGATAAAAATGTACTGCATTCCACCTAAAATCCCATACTTGGAGTTCACAGTAAATACACGTTTTAATGTCTCCTGCATAAAAATATATCTGTTTGAAAAAGTACCCGTGTGTGTCTGTGTGTGCAATTTGTGTGGTAAGTTTGTGTATAGGGTTGGTATCTCCCAAGGACATGAACAATTAGAGGAAAAATTCTCCACGCCAAACAACCATTTACATGGAAAAAATGTCGAAAATTCTTATTTTCTCAAAAATGATCAACGATTTGGATTAAAATACCCTATATTAAAGATATTTATATGAAAAAGAAAATGTATGTCTTGGATTTTCTGGAAAAAGCATTGGCAGACCTCTTCATTCGGATACACCGAAAATATAGATTACTACACAAAAACGCAAATTTCATTAAAACACAATGGATGCCATATATATTGTGGAGTTGACAATTTATCGAGTTATTTCTTTTTATTGGTTTCAGTTTCAAAATGATTATCTACTTTTCTCATGCGGGAATTTGTCAACTCCTGGTCATGCGTAGAGAATGAATTTCAATGATATAGTTACGGTTTTTAAAAAATTTGACTATCGCATTTGTGTACGTATTCTCTTACGTCCCTTCTACTTATAAGGACATAATTAATGCAAAAATTTCTGCTATTTTCTGTTTATCTTGATCAGTACGAAATGCACAATTTCCTTAAGAATTATCTGCTGAAACTCTTATCCTTTTAACGTTTGGCCGACATGCGGCACTTTGGCATCGGTCAGTTCCGCTTCCGAGCGCTGATATCGCTTTCCCGCTTAGTTCGGCTTCTCTGAGGGATTTTTGAGTTGGTACTTGTTCTCGTGTCAGTCATGGATTGAGATGATCAAATTGGGCGAGTTTCTGGCGACTAGTTTGCCCTCTTTAATTGATATGGCCTACTGACCTTTTCTTATGCTCGTTAGCTATGCTTTGTAATCAAATTTAAGGGCGGAATTTGTGTTTCACTTACGTTAGATCTGTGCATTAAGCCTTTTATTAACTTTGTATTTGTAAGCATGGGTAAAATTACGGAAAGAGTTTCAGCAGTCGTGTATTAATATTAGAAATTTAACTGCAAACCATTCTGGTAGTGTGTCATGGGGACCTTTAAGTGACTGTATTTTCATTAATTTAAGTGAAGGGAACCATGGCAGAACTAGAACTGTGATAACATCAGTAGCGTATAATTAAGCCTACATTGTAATACATTTCTAAATTGTAATACATTTCTTTGATTATGTAATTCACTTTTTAAATTAAAACAGTTTAAGCAGATTTTGTTGAAATGTTTAAAGGGTAGGGCAATGCACTATTGCTTTTGTAACAAACCCCGTTTCGGTCTAGCTTCCTTATTAATTTTAAACAACAATATTTAATTCCAACAAATAGTTCAAGGCACAGAATGGAAAGTTTTGCCAATGACCGGTGCAGAAATAGAGACAAGATCAGCTTTTGTAAGAATAATCTCTTACAGAATAGCTAGAGAAAGTCATGTAAATGAAACACAACAGATTTTTTTCATTATTTAACATTATTTATTTATTGTGTTGTAATTTTATAATTAATAAAGAATTAAAAGAGTATCATTAGAGGTGAATTGGATCAGTAAGAGAGAGGTGAATTGGATCAGTAAGAGAGAGGTGAATTGGATCAGTAAGAGAGAGGTGAATTATTCTATATTGTTCGAAGGATGTGGTGAATAAATTTTACAAACTACTTGTAACACATCTTCTAAAATGTTACGCACTGGTTTTATAAATTCTAGGTTGCAAATGTTTAAATGAAGCTTCAAACAGTATTTTCTGTGCATGTACCGTGGAGAATTAAATGAGGAAGTGTTTATTGTTTTTACAATTCCACAAGACACGCTATTCAGCAGTGACCTGGTTACCCAGGGAACAAGTCCCAGGGGGTTTCCATTAGGGCAGTATCTATTCTTCCAACCGTCTTACTAACGCAAGAACGCAACTTACGAGCGTCAACCCCATAGGGCAGTCGAGATCATATTCTATGACTATGGCATCGCTTTAAGTGTGCGCAAATTTACCGAGCAAGATGGCGTCGCATAACGCGTGCAGCTCGCATTCATGAGATCTTTGGTTCGACTTCAGGCAACAGCCCCTTAACCCGTGTTTTTTCAGTGTTGCCCTGGACGTCAGGCTGTCTCTTTCCCAGAATTTTCTGCCCCTCATATCATTCCATTAATCATCGTATTAATCCATTAGAATGTTTGACAATGGTGTTTCAATCCATTAAAATGTCACGGAAAGATGATTCTCTAGAGGGGTTCAATCTGGAAACTATAGGATGCAGTGCCTTAACTTCTGATAGCGTCCGCCCGGGATCATCTCTCACCTCATTCGTCCCTCCCAGGGGCGTAGGTACAATGCCCTCATGATAGGAGTCAGGTCACTTCCGAAAATGTCCTGTTCTATGTAGCACATTTTCGGTCACCAGAAACAAATTATGCAGTATAAAGTTAGGGAAGTATGGTTTATACTATAGGAGTCTGCATTTATCAGGGGAAAATATATTTCTTATTATTGAGCCATTATTGTTATTTCTCCGCCCGAAAATTTCTTGGATCTCTTGTCTGCAAGTTAAACTCTGCTTTACTCTTGATGTGCTACATTTGTAGTAAGCATAATTGCCATTACTTAAAGCTGCTTCGTTTGCTAGAACGACATTGCCGATATGCCCTCTTATCCAGGAAATGTAGATATGTTTATCATATAGAGCGAGGTTTGATCCATTCCTGTTGCTACCGGATGAAGATTAAATTTATATAAGAGTAAGGCAGCTTGAAACATGAATATATGTAAGAAATGTATTTTGTTATTCAGACTACTTTGGACTACTAATTAAATGGATACGTTTAATTATTGTCTTCGATTTGTGACAGGATATAAATTTATGGATAAAAAATGAAGTGAAGATATTCCCAATAAATTACAAATATTTAGTCCCACAGATAAAATAGAAGAACATAAACAATGGTATGAATATGTGTGTACAATGGATGACAATAAGATTCCTTTGAATTACCGACCGAGAAGCGGAAAAGAGACAAATATATACAGCAGCTATAATAATTGAAGCCGGAACAAACCAATAAGAACAAGAGTGATTATTATAACTCTAGAGCAAATAGGAGCCAGTTTATATGTTGCGGTGAAAATTTGTCTTCTGAGTAGATAGCAAAAACACATTAACAATGCCATCTCTGAGTACGAGAACTATCCTGTAGATATGAAATTCATGTGTAATGTATGTTATTTCACGTCGCTTAACACATTGGTCGTATTGCTAGAGACTTGGTCTCTTTTAACGGTGTGTGGCGGACAGTAGCCTTTTAATGTGTCTTTCCCTCTCTGCCCGCCTGGGTAGTGTGGTTGTAGCGTGTTAGCCTCACATTCAACAGGTCGTGAGTTCGAATCTTGCTTAGGGCAGGTTATCCAGAAGGGTTATTCCCTTATCCTGAGAAAAAGAATGTCGAAAAACTTTAAGCCCCATGGACCACGAGAGCACATTTCACATTCATCCCATATGACAAAGAAAAGAATACGCTCCACATTAACTTTGCTTCACGCTACCTAGATAATGCCAGGATGTCATTCAATCTAGCTAGCCCACCACTCGTATCAGGTGGTACTACTGAGATCGTAAGTCTACACTCCACGACAAGCCGTCCAACCCACTGCTTTCATTCAGCACCAGATGGAATTTTGGATGACATTAAGATATATGCTATCTGGTATATACCATGACGATTGTGGCAGAGGGGGGGGGGGGGGGGAGTAAGCCCGATTTTTCAGCCTACGACATCTAAACACAAAACCACCCAAATTTCATACATAAAACAATTATATATAAACAATTTAATTATCCTTTGTACACTGTATTACAAAACATTCATCCTTTATATTTAGTATTTATTTTACCCATTCTTCTTTTAGTAGTCTTAAAATTTAAATATTAATTCATTATTTCAATTTTACGGAAAATTAGAAAATAAATATTAATCAACATTCTAAGCGTTGTTTTAAAACAACAAAGGACAAAAGTAAGTGTCAAACTGTTGATATTGTCAGCACATGTCTGCTTAAGTCAACGTGTGGTTAGGAAACGTGTTCTCTTTGGAGCAGCAGCAAAGCCGCTTCAGCAAGGTAAAGGAAGATATCTCCTTGAAATAAGATTATTTAGTTTACAGAGGTTCATTTATTTTCTTCCTTATAAAACCTGTTTCGATTATTTTAGTCTATTTCCTTCCTGGATAGTGATGGTGGAAATGAATACTCATACTTTAAAACAGATGATATCCCGATTCAACAATAATTTGGTGCATTATGATACTTTTAACATCTAAAAAATAAGAGAATAGAGCTTATTAAGTTTTAACGGTGTCCTAGCCCATATACATCACTCTATAAACGTCAGATGTCTAGTTAAGGAGTACTAATGGAGCAAGCGGTAGAACGGAGAGAACAAATGTCAACACTTCCAATGTATTATGAAATAAATGCAAACAGTTTTACTATCTCTGCATGTACTATGTACTTAGTGCATAGAAAAGGTGTTGCATTACACCCAAAACTTTCTTACCAAGCTTTCACCGGAAATAGACGTTTTAGGGTCTCCTGTATAAAAAAAAGTTTAGAAAAAGATCCTTGTGTGTTTATCAGTGTGTCTCTGGGCTTGTGATCACGGTAGCTCAAAAACGAAAAGTCTGAATACGAAACTAAATATATATGTAAGGCAACTTCCAAGGATGCGAAATGAAGATTTTGAGATCAGTCCCCCACCCCAAGCTATCCTTTACTATATGAAAAAAAATATTCGCAAATGTTGGTTTTTCAAGAACTCTTAACGATTTCGATTAAAATACCGAATGTTAAAGATATTTACACTACAAATGTAATGTATATCTTGAATTTTCTGGGAATAGCCTCTGAAGGCCTGTTCATTCTGCGTAAATTTTGCATAAATGGTTAACCTAAGAGGTAAAAAAAAACTTACTGCATAAAATATGTAGATCACGTTGAAATACATAATATTTTTTTCGAAGAGTTGGCAAATTAGGAATAGATCGTAAAATGGCATAAGCAAATAAGAAATACCATTCTGGTTGGATATGAACTGGTGTTACTAATGGATTGGCGGTTCTTTTAAAGATAATAAAGATAGGATAATAAATAATATAATAAATCCTAAAATGTCTTAAATGAATTTTCTGGAAATATTATTAATTAGTATTTCAAGTCAAGGTGCAGTTATATATAAGTTGATTTTTGAGATATTCTTTGTTATTGGTTTAGGTTTTAAAAATTTTCACATACGGGAATTTGTCAATGCAAAGAAACGGAATTTAACCGCACGGCAACCACCTTATAAAAATTTTACTATCGTTTTAGCATAGTGTATTTCATTTTTTCCCGTCTACTTACAAGCATGTTTACTTCGATTAACAAGAAGAATAAGCCTAAAACTTGTTACGGAGATGTTGAGAAAGCCATGTGAAGGGAACTCATCAGATTTTTAGTCTTACATTGTGCCATAGTTACCTAATGATTTGCTGGTACACTCTGAATAGAAGGGGAAAACTGCCGATATAAGAGCAGCGAGATAAGTTGCTAAGGATTTAGTAAATTCCTGGCTCCACTTAGTTTCAGTAAAAATGTTGATTGCTAGTGGATGTGCACCAGAGGCTAGGGCCCCAGGCAGTTTTAGATTCATTTAGAAAACATAATCAAACACATTTAAATCATACAGGTCAGCTGAGTATTTTAATGACGTGCCGGCATGTTGCTATGGTAACGCAGTGGTTACAGCAACTGAACGGAGGTCTGTGGTTCTAATCCCAATTTAGACATTAAATTTTTAGTCTGTCGCTACGTTTGCAACTCTTCTCCTACACACAGCTGGTGTGAAAAAAAATTCACAATATTCAAACTAGTTTTATTAATTGTTACCTTCTAAGCTGAAATGGTAGAGACACATTGAAAATCTATATAAGTCGACAATAGATGTTATATTAAGAGAACACAGTTAAGAGTGTAGTAATATCTCCTGCTAAAACTGGAAGAGATAATAGTAATAAAAGTGCAGTAATTCCAACCGATGAAACGAATAAAGAAATTTGGGCTTCAGTTATATAAATTGGTTCTATAATAATCATAATAATAATAAACTTTAGGTCTTGTTTTTCCTACCGGTTCAAACTCATCTGCGTCTCATTTTTAATTCATATAGTTTAATTCATATTATTTGCATTTAAGATCTTATCAAGGAAGATCTGTTTGGACAAACATAATATAATAAGTAATTATAAACTAAAGGATAATCATAAATTTGTAAGATGAAATTACACAGTACACAAATTCCATTTAATAATGTGTAGTTATAAATAATAGTAAAACTTCGGAATTTCCAAAAAATTAAAATAAATTTTAATAAAGCATTTGGTCTCAGAAACATTCAAATCACATGGCAATTTCGATCCGACCATGCTATTTTGATCCTACCTTTCCAAGATGGCTTAGAATTAAGATTACCTTTTATTTTATTATGAGAGTTGAAAAGTGAGTATAAAGATTATCAACACAATTGAACTAATGTGAAGCGGGATCTTTTTTGTAATGTATTTTCATTTCACGTGGTTTATTTGAATATAGATAACATTTCCTTATTACGATTTTTTAGTTTTGTTTGTAATAAACTTTTGCAGCAAACCTAGACGTAGTATTTCTTCCCAATGAGGCGCTGTTATTGGAGATAACTATAAAACTCCACATCCCTACGCTGTTGCTCAATAACGGCATTAATTTTAAATTTGTTGTGAATTCATTTGTTCCTGTCACATTAACATATATAATAAAAATGACAATGTTTACTGGCCGATTTCATACAACCACTCCACAAATATATTTGTGTTTAGCCTCCATTTACATTTGACGTGAAACCAATAGGATACGGACGCAGCGAGTGTCTTCCAGCCATTCCGATAAATTTCCCCATCCTACTCACTTCATTCAAATCAATAAGAGGCTGAATGTGAGTGGAACACAACTGATAAGGGAATTCTGCTTATATTAAATTAAGAAAACACTATAGGAAACCAAGAGCATCGACACGTGTCTTTCTATCCGCTGTATATAAAAAGTGTCACTTAATTGTACGTAGCTGTTTACATTGGTCGTGAAAAATCTAGTCACAACCTTTAGTAACGTTACCACCTCTATGCTCACACATAGTTCTAGTCACTGGCTTGGCAGGGTGCTTTATCTCCTCCAAAATATCAGCCAATCACCGAAGGTTCTCCAAGTTGTTACAATCGTAATAGCGTTAAAACAATGCTTCCTTGAAGTTTGCAATAAATATATGATAAAACATAAATAAAGAAGAAAGCTAAAATGTTTTTTTCTTTATATGGTTACGGTATTTTCATTATAAGCTACCTTTCTCTTAGTATGGATTTTCTGATTCCCATTTGTTTACGGCAATACTTTCAACCTTCGCTTACAGTCACTGATGACATTTATCATTAAAACCCCAGTTCCATTGGACAACTCTTTACTCCTTCTTGTAGAAGAGCCACTCCGTCATTTCAAATCAACAAGTAACGTTGTTTGATAGTATATATATATCTCTGAATGTTTTAGGCCAGTCACATATAGAACAGATTCCAGCTGGTAGAGTCAAAATTTGATTGCCTGAAGGTGAAAATGTCAGGGGGCTATTTGGGGAAATGGTTACTTTCTTATGTGCACTAGTAAAAACTCAAAAACACAAAATGTGGACTATAATATAACGTAGCTGTTTATATTGATACTAATAAAAACCACTATTTTGGGCGGGGAGGCTAAAATGATCTTGGGGTCCATGAAGCTTAAAGTTACTCGAAATTCGTTTTCTTCAGGATAAGGGAAAACCCCAAAAAACACTTATCCGGGTATCTTATCCAAAGGCAGATTAAAACACGATCATCTTCAGAAAAAACAAACAAAAGTGGTCACCTCCTTTTTCCGACCAGAACTCTAGTCCCTGGATTGGGAGGGCATTTTATCTCTTAAAATATGACCAAACAGCCAAAGCATAATATTAAAACAATATATTTTCATGCTGTTCTACCTCTTTCTATATGTGGCTGATGAAAGCTCTCACATATGTAAGTGTCGTAGCTTTTGTACAGTTTATCGAAGCATGCAAATATTTCTTCACCACTTCCTCTGCCGAATTATGTTGAAATTGATTTATCTTCTCCTCCAATGATAGCGTACACTGTATAGAGGTGGTATGCGATTTACTCCTATACTCCACAACGATTGTAACAGTATTGCTTAGCTCGAAATGACCCTGCATATTTTGGCAGACGCATAGATATGATGCCGACTGGAATGAATCAAAGTTTGATTACTTAAAAGTGGAAACCTTTCGTAAGAAAAACAATATTATAAACTAGCGTATTGGGCCATTTTTATTCACGCGGGAGTGGGTTAGAATCCAGTTTGACAGCTTCTTAGTCCCTGGCGCAAACAGTACCGCGTATTAATTTTTAGTTTCTCTAGCAGGTGCGGAGGTACAATGTACATACTAGAGAATGCAGATATTCCATTTCATCCAAAAATTCGATACCGAAACTTCAACGAAATAAATGTTTTGAGACTCCTGAGTTCAAAATAAATCATTTTTAGACACATTTCCATATGTTTGTGTTAGTAGTGTCTCTCTGTGGGCAATATAGCTCAAAAACGTAACGTCTGTTAAATACTAAAATTGGTATTTAAATTTAGTATCTTCCAAGGATGCGACAAGAAGATTTTAATGAAAATCTCCAACACCAATTGTCTTTACATAGAGCATTTTTCGATTTTTTTCTATCCATCGAAATGTTTATTTTAAAAATATGGCTCTAAAGATTTTTATTAAAATGCTATATGTTTAAGATATTTTCATGTCAAACAAAATGTATCTTTTTAATTTTCTAGGAACAGTCTCTAAAGAACTGTTCATTCTGGATGACTGTTGTAGGACTGTTAAACAGTAAGATATAGACAAAAACTTAATACACCAAAAAGTAGGTCTCATTAAATCACACATTTTAGACACACTCATTTTTATTTTTTTTAGTTAAGCGTTTTTGAAATATTCCTTACAATTGGTTTCAACTTTAAACTACTTTAACTTTTCTCAAGCGATAAGTCAACTTACATGTCTTTTGATAATTTTAATTGTTTTCTCACAGAAACCGTGTGAGGACACGGGTTGGATAGGTAGAGTCGGACTGAAAAATGCAATGCCATAGCCGGGATTTGAACAACTGATCTCCAGGTCTCTAGCTGATTGCTCGGTAAGTGGCCATTAGGATTATCATCTCAAAATAATTTGAGATCACCATGTGGTTTATCGGGAAACATGCTAATCAGTTGAGAAATTCACCGCTATGCCGGTTTTGCATGGTAGCTCAGTGGTAGAGCAACTGGCTAGAGACCAGGAGGTCCGTGGTTCAAATCCCAGCTATGGTATTCAATTATACAGTCTGACTCTACCAATCAAACTTGCATCTCTTTTGTTATGCTTCACATAGCGATAGCTTTCAAAAGATTTAATTATCGCTTTGTCCTAGCGTGTTCCCTTATTTACCTCCTACTTACAAGGACGTCAGTTGCGAGGCAACCTGTTAATGTTTATCTCGATTAGCTTGACGCAGATCAAAGAATAATCTTTCGTAAGGAAAGTGTGTTGATGAAAGCTCGGAGTTAAGATCAGCGATGGTTTAAGATTAGTTGCCAAACCTCATTAATTTAGGATACGTGCTACTTGAATTAGAAACCACAGTGAAAGAGAATAACTCAATATCCCTCTTTGAGTATCATAAACATGTTTATGTTTACTGAGGCGTTATTGCACATACTTTTCTTTACCCAGTCTTCAATAAACTAGACTGAAAAAGATTATTCTTCTATGTACTTCATGTTAATCGAGATAAAATTTTCCAGAAATGCTGTTGGTACATATTTACTTGTAGATACAATGTACACGGGGGAATACACTAGGTTTAAGTGATAGTAAAATCTTTAAGAGCTTGTCGTCATGTAATGGTTTTTGAATTTTTGTTCTCTTTGTTAGCTCAGGAGAAAGAAAAACAAATAATATTTGAGAAAAACAAGTTTGAAACTAATAACAATTAATACTTCGGATATAGTTAACTCCACAAAAGGTTACATTTAATATAAACTGTGTGTTTTAAGGATATTTGCCTGCATTTTTATGCAATAAGCTTTCAGTCTATATCATATAGTTCATCAATTATACAACATACATTTTTTTCAGAATGAAGAGAACTTGAGGGGATATTCCCATAAAATTCAAGTTATACATTTTATTTATGATAAAAATATCTTAAACATAAGGCATTTTAAACAAAATTGACCAAATATAATGAACCTAAGGGGTAGTTTACAGAGCACTAAGTGTATTATTCTTTGAAGATGCTTAAATATAAAATTTGATATGTAATAGAATTTTCATTTTTGAATTTGAAGACGAGTACCATTTGCTGATGTTATGCCACAGTAACATTACATTTTGAGCGGTTGTGTACTTCATGGAGCAGGTTAATTTATGCATTTTAAGGCATTAACACTGAATGCAGTAGAACACTGAGCCCTCAGATTTATTTCAGTTTTTACAACTCAGGAACGTGCATTACAGGAAGTTAATGAAAATGGGCAGCTTACCTATGACGTCATGCAGTGTCGCAGATTCGCTGCAGCTAATGAAATGAGGGTAAAAGGCCACCATCATGAGACCGCCGTTCTCAGCCTGAAACAAAATACACATCGTTTCACTGTGAATGTTATTCGAGTACAGGTTGAACACAAGTACCTAAACGCTCGTTCAGCTTAGAGAATTATAACTCCCCTATACGTTTAAATTTCAAAGAGAATGTCGAACCAAATCCCTTTTGCTGTTAACATTCCAGCATTCTCGTTGCTCTAATACTGCAGTGAATGCAAACAAAGCTATAGGGGATATAAATGGATAACTATAAACTATATACGAAATCTAGTGGCTAGTTATAAATTGAAGTATAAAAATATAATACAAAAATATCCGATGGTTCCATTTACATAACTTTCTTTATTTGTTCTGCAAAGTAACTATTCTTATATAGAAGAATATTCTTTTGTCTACATCATGCCAATGAAGATAAATATCATAAATTGTTGTATTATTTGGTTCTTTATAAGCGAAAAGGGAAATAAACGAATACACTGTGTTTTAAAAGTCGTCGCTGTGCGATTATCTTTAGAATTTGTGGAATTTAAATATCTTGAAAATTCCAAACTAAAAAAAAAAAACATCATTAATTGCGTGTTGTGACAGGATCTACATGTCTGCTAAAAATCTTTTATCTAGTTCTTGTGGTTTATTATTATACAAAGCCATTCAGAATGAAGAGAACTTCATTGACTGTTATTAAGAAATTCAGCATATACATTTGCCATGTAAATATCTTCAGTATACGCCATTTTAATCAATATCATGTTATTGTTAATAAACACTTTGAAAAATGTTCCATGTAAAGGGTAGTTTGGAGTGGGGATTATCTGGAAATTATCAGTGGTATCCTTGGAACATATTAAAATGAAATACTAAGTTTGGTATTTAACAGACTTTTTGTTTTTAAATAATTGTGTCCCTAAGCACAAACACAGAAAGACCTTTTTCTAAAAATGCTTTTCTTTATGGATTTCCTTATTTCTCTTGGTACCTTATTTCCCCTTAGGAAATACGTAATAAGGACATTTCTGCTAATGCTGATTTCCAATAGCACAAGTTCAATAGAATTAATCAGTTTTCTAGCACGTGGGGAGTTATAAGTAGTGTATTATTGAGAGACCCTGTTGAGGTTTGTTAGGCTAGATAGGTAGATTTAAACGTTACACGCCAATTTGCGCTGTCAATAGCAGGTCTCGTTATAGTTCAGTCGAGGACCACGCACGCACATAAGGCAGCTTGACGGTTCTCGACAGAGCTCGCTAGTCAGGAATGCTGGAGAAAGAATGCTAGCGAACGCCAGGAGAAGCATGTACGTCGAGGCAGCTCCATGAATAACGGCCTTTGACATAGAATGCTTTGGTAAAGTTAATGTATACTGATTTTTAATTTTTAAATATTTACAATACAGTTTTATCTTTAGCAAAGCTACATACAACCAGTGAAATCCCGATACTCTTCACACCCCTTAAGCGAGTCCCCCACCATCGTGTTTGTGTTATGTTAATAGTGAAATATATTCTGTTATTGTTGACGACCCAACAACCCAATACAGATGATGGCCTTGTGAATAATCTTTACCATAGGACTGTGATTTCCGTTAACAGTATCACTTTTTTTATCTGAATTGTGAAATCGCTTCAGCAGATGTGAATGCATGCCATCCAATAAAATAATGGATTTGGTAGCAAACATACTTTTAGTCTTTTCTTTTTCGGTGCAAATCTTGTATGTAAATTTGTATATGTCCCTAGCATATTAATTACTACATACGTCTAATTAAAATCTTACAAAGATAATGCATTTTCAAAAGATATCACAAAGTTCCTTGCAGCTACGGAGTGAAGACACATCTAGGAAGCTGACAGTTCCACTCGAGCTCTTTCTGAGCATAAAATGAGTTCCCCCACTTGTGCATTCACTTTGTGTTCGACTCAAAGACACCTTAAGTGGTTCCCTACATATAGGGGTCATGTACATGTCATTATTTGTGCACACAGTAGTTGAATAGCCTTTAATAAGCTCCTGTTGTGTTTGTAAAGAAGAGACTATGCTCTGTCCTTAAGATTCTAATTTAACCAACAACGAGACTGTAAACAGTTTTAAGAATATAGTTAACAGGTTTTATGTCGATAAACATAAGTTCATGATCGGTTCTAAGATGAGATATCCCTGTCCTTATTCGTTGTTGCTCAGCCACTCAGTAACGGTGAAGGACATGTAGAGTATACGGATTTGTAAAGGTAAGTCCTATATGTACTCCGGCAACATATCATTAAATAAAGTATTTATTTCTGTAATATAGTCACCTGCATGAGACATATATTCATTTTTTACACTTATTATGTTTTCTTTGAGATAACTATTGTGTTTATTTAGCACTCGGTACGTTTTTTAATATCCTTCATTACTCTAAGATACTTGAGACAAGTTTTCTCTGTACTCTCAAGCACAAAGCTTTCCGGTACGGGAAATAATTATTTTATAGATTTTTTTTCTTTCAATGGGTCACAGGAGCACTTAATTTTAGAGATTTTGGTAAAAAATGTGTATTTTTGGATTTTTTGTGCAAAAAATACATCATGCTGTAAGACAGATATTTGCACTGCATAATTTTCCTAAGTGAAAGTAACACATGTTCTAGAAGCCATTTTAAAGCATCGCGCTGATTAAATATCTCTCTAGGAACTTTTCTCAGGTTCAAGTTTGCTATTATTTTATCATATTCAAAGTCTATTTTCGCACACAAATACAGCTAAAGGCCTGGTATTTTTTTACTAAAACAAAGAAAAGTGTTTGGAATTTTAATGTTTGTCAAAGATTAGTTTTAAAAATTACTGTGTTTAGTTATGCGCTGTATAGGAAAATTTCAAACAGACAAGTTGTTACAAAGATATTAAGGAATGTAATTTTAATAAGTGTTGCATTTATCACAATAACTATAGAAGAAGATTTTGACGTTAGCTATTTAAATCGAATGGATTAATTATTATATCCAGAATGAAGAGGCATTTGAACGAAGATTTGTATTAATGATTCTTTTGTATCTGGTAATATCTGCTCGAAACAATTCAGAAAATAGCTTTCAGCCCTTCGATGTCTCCTTAATGGTCCATTATTTCCAGAATAACTGGCAAAACGCTATTTTTGGAAGACAAAGTTGAAATATTTTTACTTTTTCTAACACATATATACACATAATGTATATAGAAAATTCATTGTCGAGATTTCACCGGAAATATATGTTTTGAGGCCCCCTGAGTACGTGTGCGTGTATCTGCGGACAGCTATAGTACAAAAACGAAAAGACCGTTAAATACCAAACTTCGTATTCATATTCAGCATTCTCCAAGGACGCGACACGAAGATTTTCAAGAAAAATCCCCCACCCCCAACTACCCTTTAGATTGAGAAATTTTTGAAAAGTTTATTTATCTCAAAAATGGCTCTAACGAGTTCGATTAAAATCCTGTGTATTAAAGATACTTACATGACAAATAAAGTCTACATTTTTAATTTTCTGGGAGCAGCCTATTCTAGATGTATTTTGCAGAATTTTGCTTAACGGTTTAACCGTAAGAGATAAACAAAAACTTACCACATAAAAATGTAGATCTCATTTACACACGTAACTTATGTCATATACATCTATGACAGTTTTCCACATGTTTCTTGTTATTGTTTTCAATTTTAATCTGCCTCAAACGGCACCATACAAAGCAAAACGATCCTAAGCTGTTCCACATAGCGACCAGCTTTTAAAATATTTAATTATCGCTTTAGCCAGGTGATTGCCTTATTTCCCTAAGGAAGCAAGTAACAAGACTAATTCTGCTAATGTTTCTCGATATGCGATGTAGATAAAAGAATAATCTATTGCAAGAATGCTATGTATATGGAACAGCTAGAAAAAGTTATGTGAATGAAATCAGGTTTTTTTAAAATATGTATTTAAGGTGTTAGGATTGTGTTTTTACCATTATAAAGGAACGATAGAATCTGTTTCTAAAGGATACATACACTACTACATAGGTAATTAACATAGCAATACAAATTATCAAGAAATTTTTACATGGAAATGTGTTTAAAATAATAGATAGTATTATAAATTAACTTTGGAATATTTGGAGCTGAGGTAAATTCTTTCTTTAGCATATGCATGGTGTAGGTATATAGTAGTAGAAACTTCAACAAAACATTTGATGTTAAGATTTCATTGGAAATACGTGTTTTAAGCACCCCTGAATTCCAAAATAGGGCCGCGCCGTGGCAGAGTGGTTAGACCACTCGTCTCTCACCTTGACGGCCTGGGTTCGATCCCAAGCGACCCCATGTGAGATTTGTGGTGGACAAAGCGGCACAGGGGCAGGTTCTCCGGTTTCCCCCGTCATCGCATTCCACCGGTGCTCCATCTTCATTTCATGTATCACCAGTGTCATCACCTGCGGTGCCACAAGTAGTAAAACCGGGCGTTAAACACCACCCAAAAATTCCATTATAGCGTTTTTAGAAAAGGATCAGTGTGCATGTATTTGTGTAAAGCATAACTCAAAAACAAAAAGTCGCTTAAATACCAAACCTGGTGTTTAAATATCTTCTAAGGATACGATAGGAAGGTTATTATAAAAATTCCCCTGACCAAACTACTTTTTACATGGAGCATTCTTTGAAATTGTCGAAATTCTTAAAAATGGCCAGTAATTTTGATTAAAGTGCCGCACATTAAGGATATTTACGTACAAAAATAAATGTATATTCTGTATTTCTGGAAATATCCCTGCAGTCCCTTTCATTCCGAATAACTTTTGCATAACTGGTAAACAGAGAGAGAGAGAGAGTGAGAGAGAGAGAGAGAGAGAGAGAGAGAGAGACTGCACAAACATGTAGATCTACAATGTAATACAAAACAGAAATCGCAGCTTCCTGTGGATTAAATTCACAGGAAGGAAATTGAGGTTATCTGTATTCATATAGATGGTAAGGCGACAATTTAACTAAGATCATGAAGAAATGTTTGCGTTTAGAAGGAAATATCTATAAACTACAAACAATATAAAATAAAATATTAACATTTAATTGGAAAGTTAGAGCAGATTGAATAATCCATTATCGTAGCCGGGATTTGAACCATGAATCTTCTGGTTTCCATACAGCAGCTTCAATCACTGAGCTACCATGCCAACAGACCGACAGAGCATTGAATTCCCCAACTGATTTGCGATTTTTCACGGTAAACTACACTTTTAAAATTTAAAACAGTTTAAAATCTGTTGGTAGGTTTAATAACTTTTCGAGATATTACCAGTTATTCGTTTTCGATATCTAACCAACCAACTAACCCTACCCAACTTCTGTGGAAAAAGCAAATAATTAATACTAGTTAACTAATAGTTGCTTAAACTATGAAGCCGGGACTTAATTGGTGGCTATTAGGGTATGCGATCTCAAAATAAATTGAGATCACCTTGTGAAAAACGCGAGTTAGATGAAGAACTTTATTGATGTTAGCTCAGAAGATCCGTTGTTAAAATTCCGCTTTGGCATTGAATTTTTCAGTCTGCTTCTACCTATCCAACTATTGGCTTATACACGGGTAGTGTGAAAGAAACAATTAAATATTTTAATAGTTTAGAATAAAACAAAATTCTTTCATTCTCATCAACTAATCATAATTAGTAATTACAGAATCAAATTTGTGATTGATTTTCTTATCCACAACAATCTGTCCACCAAACAATAATGACACGTAACTAAGAACCTCGTATATATCATTCGCTATCTGCTGAAGCTACATATTATGAGCATAAAATTAACAGATATGTATGTAAAAATTATATAAAATTATCAGCATACTTTGAGAATCGTTAAGTACAATTGCGACTAAGTAAGAGAATGCCTTCAAGGTATAGGATATTTTTTTTAATTTATTTTGTTTGTTAACACTTCTCTCAATTGCCAGGATCACATCAGCGCCGCTCATATGATGGAATTTCGTTCCACAGGAGTTCTTTAATATACAAGTAAATTTGCTGAGATTGGGTTATCGCTTTCAAGCACACTTAAAAACCATCGGTTTGGGCCGGGTTTGAAACCACGACCTCGAGTTCAGTAGGCCAGCGCGCAACCAATGGAGCTACCCGGACCGACTGTAGGACACGAGTCCTTTATGGAAGTAGTACGACAGAAGAAGGTGCTAGAGAGTAACTTCAGTGTATTCTACATTTAGAAAAGAAAATCTGTCAAATGCTTAATGAAGCTATTAAAAGCGTTTATTTATGCATATAAAGCTAATCACCCATTTAATGAGCTGAGAATATAAACGCTCGAACCTGTCAAGTTTAAAGTCAGCTGTCTATCTCTCCCATTTCTGATCTTTGACAGTCGTGAAAGCGAATTTCCTACCTAGCAAACAGAACGTTTACCGAGGTGACAGTCCGAGATAGTGACAGTAGGAAAAGTTAGTTTACGTCAGCCGTTGGAACATTAGAGATTTTGTTTCCAAACTGATTGGTTCCAACATGCGAACGTAGCAGATATGTCAGGGCTGCTGACAGTTGTTTACTGTGACCGGGAAACGAATATCGGAAATGTGAACCGGAGCTGTCCATTTCCTGCTCCACCAAGCATGATTACTCCACCGGAAGTGGACGTGTTGGAGTGTCTGCTGATTTTCCATAGAGCAACAACGTCTCTTCATAATAATTTTCATAAAGGTGTTGTCAGTATTACTCATTGATATCACACTCCATAAACTAAAATGATAAAGATATAGTTTAAACCTAAAAGTGTGAGCATTTTCACTTTTGGTATACACAATTTAAAGGGTATCAATTTCAACTGGAAAATAATGACCTTAAGAAAACTGGAAATAATACTTAACTCAAATTCTAAAAGGTATTTGGAGTACCTATACTGATGTATAGTTCTGAAAATTGAGATTAAATATATCTGACAAAAGGAAAGTTGAAACAAATGAAATGACGTTTTTAAGAAGGGCTGCTAATCTTACAATATACGATCAAGAAACAACAATGAAATGAGAAATATATTATATATTTAACATGAATGAAAAACATCTGATGTGTTCCATTCACATAACTAGCCATTCACTAGCTGTTCCAAATACAAGATATTCTTTCAAAATATTATTCTCTTGTCTGCATCATGCTAATTGAGATAAAAATGATCAGAATTGCTATTACTACTGCTTCCTTGTAAGTACAAGGGAACTAAGAGAATATACTAGAGTAAAGCGATAGTCAAATCTTTTAAAACCTGCTATGTGAAAAATGAAGTTCGGTTCGCTTTGCATGGTCCCGTTTGAGAAAAGTTAAGCAGTTTGAAAATGAAACCAATAACAAGGAATATCTCGAAAACGGCCAACTCTGCAAGAAAAACATATATAACAAATTGTGGGTTTGAACGAAATATACATTTTTGCTTAGTAAGCATTTGCCTATCTCTTACGGTTTAAGCATTATGCAAGATTCTGCAAAATTAATCCAGAATAAAGAGGTCCTCAGAGGTTATTCCCTGAAAAATTCAAAATATACACTTTATTTTAGATGCCTATATCTCTGATATTCGGTTTAATCAAAATTGTTAGAGCCATTTTTGAGAAAAACAAAGTTTTCAACAATCTTTCCATCTAAAGGATGGTTTGTAGTGAATGCATTTTCTTGAAAATCTTCGTGTCGCATCCTTGGAACATACTAAACATAAATACTTAGTTTGGTGTTCAACATTCTTTTCATTTTTAAGTTATGCTAGCCAAAGACACACACACACACACACACACACACACACACACACACACACGCTCGCACACACGGAACTTTTTCTAAAAATACTTTTTTTCGGGATCTCAAAAAGTGTATTAACGGTGAAATCTCAACATCAAATTTTTGGGTGGAATACAATAACTTCTCTATTCACTATGCACACTGTACATATGGGCTACAGAAGATAAAAGTAGATCGAATAAAACTAAGTGGTATGATCACATATTACAAATGGACGATAATACCTATACATACTAGAAGGTCAGAAGACTATGGAGATGTCCGTCCTAGAACTAGATGGATGAATTCTTTCAAGGTTGAAAAGGTCTTACAGTTTACCATATATGATGAAATATTGACCTTTCCACTTTTTGATTTTTATAAAAAAAATAGTATTTTTAATCATAACATGGCTCCTTTGAAGGTGCTAAATGATAACAGCTTAGTCTTTCTCAGGAATGTTACGAAATTCGCGCGTTGCTTTACAGTAACTGATAGGATGATTCTGGGGATGTGGATGTAGCTCACAGAATAATTGACGTAATAGAAAGGTGGAGTCAGACTGAAGAATTTAATGCCACAGATGTGATTTGCACAATTGAGTTACCATGGCAATATACCGACTCGATATTAAAATCTTCAACTGACTTGCATGTCGTGTCGACATGGAAAATTTAATATTGTGTCGTTAGGTTGCCATGGTAGCTCAGTGATTAGAGCAACCGGATGGAGACCGGCAGATTATGGTTTAAATCTCGCTACGGCCATGTTCAGCTGGTTGTTCAAACACGTTGTTCAGACGCTTTGCTCTTTGACAATATTTACAGGCAAGTTTCATCCAGCTACTCCTCCACCTTTTTCCCCTCCTTACTTGGACACCAGACTCTGTCATATATCTTATATCAAACAACAAGAGACGAACACTTTTTGCGAATGTCTTCCAGACACACAGGTAAAATGCTTTCTCTTCTCCCTTCTTTGGCACCACACTTGGTTCTATCCGATAAGATGCGGGAATTCTGCCATCAATTAAAATAGTGAAAAATTATAAGAAACCAAAAGTATCGGCATGTTAGTTTGCTCCCGACGTTCTTTTCAATACGCGTGAACATGAAAACTTAATTAACCAGGGAGTCTTAACTTATCTAACCCTTCCTGTAGGGAATTAGTTTGGAGCGTATCTAACAAAATTACACTTATTCTAATAGTACAAATTAACTCATTACTAGATGCAAAATAACATGACTAAAATGAAGTATTCATAAACACTGGTGTTACAAACTGAAAGATTCTTCTAATTAAGTTTTCTTTGCATTATAAAGTTTGAAACATCTTTTAGATTCAAATAAAGTTTGTCACTAAATGTTTCACATTATTAAACTGTTTTCTTCCCGATTTTTTGTGCATAACATTCGACACCTTTATCACAATGTTTTTCAACGCAGTCCAAATATGGTTGTAACATGGCCTCCTATTACAATTGCTTTAATTTTTAACAACCCAGGGCTCTCCTCAATTACGTCTTTCCAAACAGAAATAACAGCTTTCCATCATATTATTTCGATATATCGAAATGCGGTCATTATTACTGGAATCGCTCCATTCACCCGGCTACGGAGTGGTATCTACTTGCTTTTTTCTTCTCTGATCCTATTGTCTCGCAATAAGAATTGTAACAGAATTCATTATAAATGTTCCTTTGTGTTCGTTTGAATGCCATTTTCGCAGAACACAAATACCTCTCCAACACTTCTTAGCTGCTCACAGACACATGTACACAGCGACATAATCGTAATGTATGAAGGTCTATTCATTATGTTTTAAGCAGCTACGATTGATGTCCCTGCAGACTAAAGACATCTAACGACGATTTTGGAAAGTATTCAGTAGATCACGGCCACTTCCTAATAGAGAAGATTAATTAGCCTCTAGCGGCATGCGTATATAACTGTGAAGGGTTCTTTGGCGTCCACAACAGCACAAAAAGAAATCATAAATAAAAATTAGCACAAAAGGATAACATAAATTATAATTGGTTCCAACTGAGGACTACATCGGCAGAAGTGATGGAAAATATTAAATACTTATTTTTAACGATCATGTTCTGTAATGATACATTTCAGTTTACGAACTAAAATTAAAGCTATTACACTAATTTAAATTGTTGTAGAGAGCTGCAAGGGCTCCTGACCAACGTGTTCTTAATTCCCTGTGTTTAACTTTCTAAAGTATTCATAGTACTGAATTATTCACAGTAAACTATTAACAGTAAGCCTGACAAAATGTCAAGTATTCGAGCTACATATTTTAATATGGTTTGATTTTAATTCCGCCAAAGTTTAAATAAGCAAGTAAAATGTGATTGTATTTAACTGTTATTTATTCTCCAATAAATTGCATAAACATAACATTTTCTCTGCTATGCATAAGCAATTGAAGTAAGATTAAAAAGATAATGGCAGTTAGAAAAATCGTAAGGAGAAAGGTAATCGTGAGGATCGCCTGGCCACTGTAGTTTATTTGAAGATATATGGCTAATTCTAGGTGCATAAATTTCTCTTTCCGTGAAAATATAGCACTCGGTTTTATAGTTTTCTTGAACTCATCAGTTCTCACCTACGTGAATTGCCTTCCGCAAACAAAGGGAAGAAGGAGTTACCAGAGCGAAAAGGAAATATTTCATATTTCACTAACACCAGAGATAGAGTATACAGAAGAGATAATTCTAATCAGATCATTACCTGGTCATCAAATGCTTAGAATTCTTGTTCAATGAAGCAATAGTCAAATCAGAGATCACAGAATAAATAGGTAAGTAGTGGCCAAAATATATTCTGGATTTAAAATAGAGAATGAATACATTTCGGAAGCTGTTGAGCAAAAGCAGTATCTTACCTAAAAATCATATACAATCGGAACCAAAATGTGAGCAAGAGAATAAAAGATAATATTTAATTTAAACTTTTAAAAGAAAAGCTTTAATCCAAAATGAAATGGATAATCCTCCTTTTTGTATCGGGGTGTTTTTTCTTTGTATCATTATTATGAACTTTATTATTTTCTCAGCAAGCATCACGTACCAGTCGGTAGAGAAGTTATTGTATTCCACCTAAAATTTCGATATCAAGAAATACTTGAGAAACACTGAATAATAATAATAATAATAATAATAATAATAATAATAATAATAATAATAATAATAATAACATTATTGGAAGAAGGTCCGGGTCTGTATGTGATGGTGTATGTCTGTCGAATAACTAAAAAATGAGCAATTGTTATAGGACCGTGAAGTTTATTGAGCAAGAGTATAGAGCTATTCAGCTACATGGAGCTATCTCCAAAAACTGATGGCACAAAAATCACGAGTGGAATTACAGGACATGTTTAGCATACAAGTAAAAGTACAAAATCATAGTAAGGAGCTGAGTTATATGAGCTTTCTGCATATTCGCATTGCAAAAAAAGAGGATATTCCAATCACTTTCTTGCTGGAACCCTTGAGGCAATAAATGTGAGAGGAGCTGCTTTACTAAATTCGTACCAGCTTAACACACGGCTGATTATTTTGGCATGATTCTTTTTTTCTTTTGAGTTTACACACTAACATAACATTAATGCCAAGAGCCAGAAAGGAATTCGATTTGGAAAACCCCGGTCCCCACTGAAGCTTGTTTAATAACACTTTGCGCTCATTTGCAAGGTATGTTTGAAAACCAAAATGAGAGTATTTCAGTTTTTACGTTTGAGCGTAAAATACTTATGCGTGGAAAACGAACCTCGGTAGTCGTCATTGATTTCTAACTACCTTATAACCCTTTGACTGTTAACGCATATTTAGCAGAGCGGTCTCATAAGAAGGTAAATTTTTTATATCTAAGATACACCAATGTGACTCCAACCAAAGAATCAGTTAAAAATTTGGTAAGTATACATTTAGAGAATGTGCTGGGATGTTGTCTAAATCTATATATTTTCCTTGATTCTAATGCACATACCACTCGTTGAATTTTCTTTGATTAAATTATATCAAATTACTAAATCAATTTAATAGTTTGTATTGCAGAATGGCGAAGGTAACGCACAACTGTGGAATTCGTTAACTTATTTTGGAAGTCTGGAGATAAATATAAAAATAATTCCTTAGTATAAATATTACTTATTCTTATAGTTGAATTATGCTATTGGCGTTTGTTTGTTTGTTTGCAATGCTCCCAAGACCTTCGGGAAAACTTTGTTCAAGTGGATTAGATCCAATAACACTTATTACTTCAAGTATACACACGAAGAAGATATTCTTGGCATGTCCATAGTCTGGTTTGTATACGATTAATCGATTATCTAATAACCAGTTCGCTCATTAGGAAGGTTTCAGGTTCGTCTACAGATAGGACAGTTAAAATCTTATATATTGAAAACCATATAGCAATAGGTGTCGCAATTTTAACCAGATTTTTCTTACACTTTAAGGATAGAATTTAAAATCTTTTCTGCATGAAATAGTGTCTTCCCCTCACAAGTTTGGTCTTCCTATTCACCTTCTGTCTCGTGAGGTGTAAAGAAACGCTTCTTTTGTTGTTCTATGAAATAGCAAATGCATAACTCATTCTTTCAATATGACTACATCATTGTTGTTTCAAAAGGCTAATTTTTTTTCTTGTGAGCTACTGATTTACAATCGACTTCATGTCTTTATTGCATTAGGATTTCTTAAAGATATCTTAGTATCTCATCTCTGTGGATTCCAGTTTTATTTTCTTTGCTCTATTTAGGATCAAATTGTCAGTGTCATATTTTAAAAGTGGAACAGTTAGAACTTTGTCGAAAATTCTTCACAATGTTTCCATTCTTGTTTTCTTTTCAACGTTCAGTGCAGCAAGCATGCGTATGCTGCTATTGAACTAATTTAGGTAATCTAAATCATGATCTGCGACATATAAAGTTAAACATCCTAAATAGTTAATTTTTTAACTTGCCGAGTTTAATTATATTTTTTTGTTCTAATTGGATGTCCTTCAAAGAACATCACTTTGGTTTTAGCTGTCGATATTTTAAAATTATAATTTACTGTTAGTTTATTTGTTTACTTTAATAGGATAAAAACATACAAATAATTGCAGAAAAATCCAACAACCCATTTTGTTTAAATACTTACCAAGAGCTTGAGGACGTGATCAGGCACATTACGGGAACTGTTGCATAGCGCATGCGCAGATGAATGAGAGAAGATGACCGGAGCTCTGCTAATGCGCAGGGCATCCAACATTGTGGGCACAGAAACGTGGGAAAGATCCACCATCATGCCCAACCTATTCATCTCTCGCACTACCAACTGCAAAACAAATAAAACATATCTGTTCAGTTACAGTTAGAAAAATTATCTAAGCAATATATGTTTACTTTCTCTACAATACTATGTACATAGTGTATAGAGGAAGTATTGCTTTCTACCCAAAAATTCGATACCGAGATTTCACCGGAAATACATGTTTTAGGATCCCCTAAATCCAAAAAAAAAAGCATTTTCAGGAAAAGGTCCTTGTGTATCTGTCTGTCTCTCTGTCTGTGTCTGTGGACAGCATAGCTCAAAAACGAAAAGACCCTTGAATACCAAACTTGGCATTTTGGTGTGCATCTTCCAAGACATGAAGATTTTGAAGAAAATTCCCCACCTCCATCTACTCTTTTCATGGAAAAATATTCGAAAATGTTGATTTTCTAAAGATATAAAGAGATATTTAGATACCACATAAAATGTATATCTTGAATTTTCTGGGAATAGCCTATGAATACCTCTTTTATTCTGGATGAATTTTGCCGAATTTTGCGTAATTGCTAAACCGTAAGAGATAGAGAAAGTGTTACTCTCAGAAAATGTAGATCCCGTCAAAACACACAATTGTTGTAGTGGTAACAGTTTCCGAGATATTTCTTGTTATTGATTTCATTGTGAAGCACTTATATTTTTCTCAGACATTAAGTATCCGTTTTTCTTTTGTTCTACTGCTGGCCAAGCAAAGAAGCGATTTGCACTGACAATCGCATAACGACAGCTTAAAACATTTGACTATTGGTTCAGCCTAGTGTATTCCCTTATTTTCTTCCTTCTTATAAGGAACTGAGTAATAGATAGCGTTTTTCTCAAAATGCTATCTACCTTAGCTAATTATTTAACATTACGAGATTAAATAAATTTTATGAAAACTCTTGGAAGAAATATAGGCAAGAAGGTTCTTGAGAATGAATCATGTCTTGCCTTATTTTAGCTTTACTAACTCGGAAAGTCTGCAGCTTAATTATGTTCATTATAATAAGCGGGTCGGTATATAATATAAAGCCAACAACTTAATAGATTATAAAACGAAGAAAATTAGATAGGCAGAATATTTAATAAGGAACTTCATTAAGCTGGAAACCCGCAGGCTAGCACACACATGTCTATACAATGAATCTCGTTAATATCAAACTTCAGCTACACTTTTTATTGTTTTGAAAACACACTAACATAAATTACCTGATTGGAAAAGCAAAAATATAAATAAAAAATATGTAAATGTACCTTTGTATTGCATTTCACCAAAAAATATATACTGAGACTTCATTGGAAACGTACGTTTTAAATTCGCTGCATCCAAAAAAAGCATTTTCGAAAAGCATCTGTGTGAAAGTGTTTGCGTCTGTGAATAACATAAATCAAGAAGGGAAATTTGTTAATCACCAAACCTGATAATTGACTTTCGATTTAAAAAAAAAAAAAAAAAAACACCCCAAATGCTGCCTTTCTCAAAAATAACCGTAAACAATTTTGATTAAAATACCGTACATTAAATATATTTACATCACAGATAAAATGTATTACCTGAAGTTTCTGGAATAGATGTCTGAAGACTTGTTTATTGTGGATGACTTTAGCATTACTGGTAAACGTACGAGATGAGTGAGAACTTACTACACAAAGAATGCAGGTTTTGTTAAATACAATTATATATTTATATTTAAAGTATACATCAATATACATTTCATAAACATATATTCCTTATAATTTGTTTCAATTTTAAAATACTTAAGCTTTTCTCAAACAGGAATTTGTCATTCTTTTCTTCTTGGGTTTGCCACAGGTGGTGCATAGTGAAACGAATTTCAGTCACAAAGCTACCAGGTTTAAAAATCTGTTGTGTTCCATTCACATGACTTTCTCTAGTTCTGTGTAATAAATTATTGCTAGTAAGCTTATTCTTCTATTTAATTCAAGCTAATCGAGAAAAATTTAGCAGAAATAATCTTACTACTTGCTTCCTTGTAAGCAGAAGCGAAATATGGGAGTATCATAGGTTAAAATGAAGTCAAAAGCTGGTTACTAGGTGAATGAAGTTCCTTTGTTTGTATGGACACGGGTTGACAAATTCCTGTATGAGAAAAGTACAAGTTTTTCAAAGCTGAAACCAAAAACAAGGAATATCTAAAAAACGATCAATGTGTTTTAATGTGTTCTACATTTTTGTGTGGTAATTTTTTGTCCATTTCTTACGGTTTAGCAGTTATGCAAAATTCCTCCAGAATAAAGTAGTCTTCAGTGGCTATTCCCAGAAAATTCAAGATATACATATTATTGTCAGGTAAATATCTTTAATTTACGATATTTTGATCAAAATCGTTAGAGCCATTTTTGAGAAAATGAACATTTTCGAAAAAAGTTCCATGTAAGGGGTAGCTGAGGGTGGGGGGATTTTCTTGAATATCTTAAATAACAAGTTTTGTATTTAATGGTATTTTCTTTTTGAGCTATGCTGTCCACAGACACACACACACGGACCTTTTTCCAAAGATGCTTTTTTTGGATTCAGGGGGACGCAAAACATATATTTCCGGTGAAATATCGGTATCGAATTTTTGGGTGCAATACAATAGCTTCTCTATACACTATGTACATAGTACGTGTAGAGGAAGTAAACATATTTGGATATTGATTTAGTCTATTTTACTTTATTATTTCGCTTCTACTTATAATAACTACGTAATAATATAATTTATGTTATTTATCTTATTAGCATGAAGTAGACACAAGAAAAATTTTTTGCAAGAATAGCTTGTTACAGAATAGAGAAATTCAAGTAAATGGTCACATCATACTTTTTAAATTCTGCTAGGGTACACAAAGTTCGAATTGGCGAACTTTGAGGTGGAGTAAAGTGAACGAAGTATCAAAATCTGCGAACCTGTGCAACTACAATATTGTGTAGGTAGAATTAGTGATAGAGACCTTTCACACAAAACCAGCTGTTCAAATTAGTATATTTTACAATTCACTTTATTGAGTTATGTATGCTAGTGTATGCATTTTGAAATAAATATGCATTTGTTTTATTCTTGTGAGGAATTGGAATAAAGTAACGTTTAGTAATGCAGTTTGTGAATATGCTGCTATAATCCGGAAATATGCATGGTTGTTAAAAGTAATTTATACATTAAAAAAGTCCTCAGGGATTTAATTGAAACTCGGTGGGAACGGAAGTCATAACGGGGTAAGCCTATTATTTGGAAGCAGATAAATGTGAACTGTAGAGCAGAATTAAATTGAATACAACCAGCTGCAGTTAATCAATCAGAAAGTGCAAAACGAAGTCAAATAAATATCTGCTAAATATTACAAATATCAGTAAAAATATTCTTTCGAATTTGAAACAGTATGTCTATAGTAATATTCCAGCGCCATTTACATTGAATTTGAGGTCTTCTTTGGCCTTTGCTCTGGCTCTGGACGTACGAAGTTCATTTTTCCTCGGATCTACCATATTTTGAAGTGTATTGCCTTTTACTTTCTCTTTCTCGTACATGCTAAGTACAGTCTGTATTACAGTATTGCAATCCATCCAAAATACCGAGATTTCATGACAAAAAATGTTGAATCCAGAAAAAGCATGGGTGAGTGGGAGAGAGAGGGAGAGAGAGCGAGTGTATCTGTTTATATTGTGTGAACAACATAGCTCAAAAACGAAAAATCGACTAAATGCAAAACATGACACTTAAGTTCGCTTCTTCGAAGGATGCAACACGTAGTTTATTAAGAAAATGACCCATGCCGAACATTTTTCGAAAACTTTCTCAGAAATGTCCAACGATTTTGACAAAAATAACATATGTTTAAAAATGTTTAAGACATTTTAATAAAAATTAAAGGTATATCTTGACTTTATGGGAATACATTAAAGTCCTCTTCATTCTAAATGACTTTTGTATAGCTGGTAAAAAATCTTACTACATAAAAACGTAGATATCCTAAAGGCATACAGTTTTTATAAAATACATTTTTGCCTAACAATTTCCGAGATATTCCTAGTTACTGATTTAAATTTTACAATACTTATAATTTTCTCAAATAGGAAGTTGTCAGTTTTTAAACTCCTGAAAATGTAAATAGAGAGGAGATTCAGTGCCATCACAATTCGACCAGCTCTTACATGATCTATTACTTTAGCATAAAATATTCTATTATTCCAGTTGTGCTTACAAGAAAATTTATTGCAATGAAATTATTTCTGCTAATACATATCTATCATCATGAAGCAGGTTGATGGATAGGCTTTTGAAAGATATGTTTATTGCTGAATAGAGAGAGAAAGTCATGTGAATGAACACATTTGGCTTTTAACCGTGCTCCTCGTCGTCTTTCCTCATTTCATATATTAGTGTTCAGGAGCACGTTATTTAAAACATCTAACTTCAAATTGCTCACGTGAGTATATACATTTTAAACTGAAAATACAATCGTGTGTCATTCTAGTGCTGATATAGGATGCCAGATGGCGCTTCACTGTAAGACAAACAAAAGCCCTATAAGTGTGCCAGAGAAAGATGGAAAGGAAAATGCCGAATATCAGGATACAAAATGGAATGCGAAGCACAGAACATTTTGTGGAAGGAAAAAATGGATTCTGTCAATATAAAATATACTGTAAAGGTATTTTTTTAGAGCTAACGTTTTGTTTTCTATTAAAAAATGGAATTTTAGGTAAAATTATTTTCTTTGAGAAGCAGGGTCTTCGTTTAATTTTACTCAATTCACTGCTCACCAACCAAACCAGAAAAAATGACAGCTATTTATGAACACAGTAGTAGGCGTAGAACTCAAATGAAAATGGGGAGGCCATATAACAACGATGGACCACAGAAGATGGACCCACGCGAATACAGTTTGGGACAACAGGCTCGGTAAGAGAAGAGATATTCCACTCCAGAGATGGTCAGACGAATTGGTACGAGGAGCTGGATGAAGATGGACCCACGCGAATACAGTTTGGGACAACAGGCTCGGTAAGAGAAGAGATATTCCACTCCAGAGATGGTCAGACGAATTGGTACAAGGAGCTGGATGAAGATGGACCCACACGAACACAGTTTTGGACAACAGGCTCGGTAAAAGGAGAGATATTCCACTACATAGATGGTCAGAAGAATTGGTACGAGGAGCTGGATGAAGATGGACCCACGCGACCACAGTTTGGGACAACAGGCTCGGTAAGAGAAGAGATATTCCATTCCAGAGATGGTCAGACGAATTGGTACGAGGAGCTGGATGAAGATGGACCCACGCGACCACAGTTTGCGACAAGCTCGGTAAAAGAAGAGAGATTTCTCTCCAGAGATGGTCAGACGAATTGGTACGAGGAGCTGGATGAAGATGGACCCACGCGACCACAGTTTGCGACAAGCTCGGTAAAAGAAGAGAGATTTCTCTCCAGAGATGGTCAGACGAATTGGTACGAGGAGCTGGATGAAGATGGACCCACGCGACGACAGTTTGGGACAACAGGCTCGGTAAGAGAAGAGATTCTCCACTCCAGAGATGGTCAGACGAATTGGTACGAGGAGCTGGATGAAGATGGACCACCCTAAGCGTGAACCGCCAAGTATGGAAGAAAGTCACCAACAAAAAGTTAAAAGTACAGCCAACATCCTTATGCTAAGGACTTAGTACTGAACTATGATTTGATGAAAAGGGTTTAGTGAATGGACAAGTTAAAGGTTAATTTTCCAACCGACTGCCTCACGTTGAGGCTTTATACGTGAGGTATCCTACCTAGAGGAGGAGGCTTATAGGGATGTAAAACTATCTTATTTTATCTTATCTAAGAGCATACAGTTGTCTATTTGGCGTTTATGCTGTGGAATATAACAAAGCAGCGTTAGTGCTGTAAGTGGTGATTCTGGTTTTTGTTGAGCTTATTCACATCAAATGAAATATACATGAGAAACTTTAAATAGCCTTCGAAAATTATTAGAATAAATGCATATGTACATGTATGTACAATATAAACTGAACTTTTGTCGCCTTGGTTTCCCAGGCAATAACATGAGGTATATTAGAACACGACGTTTTCATTGAAATATATGGTTCCGTCAGTCTAAAATATCAATTTTCCACTTCCTCTGTTGCATAATTCTCTCTAATTTAATAGCATGATCCCAAAATATGGGTGAAAGGTAAATATGCCAATAAGTTTGCTCATTGCTGGTTCAGTACTAATTAATACTCGTAATAGTATTAAGAGTGATGATGGTAAAGCTATTTAACACTTCTTCACCACCGAGATGACGTATTGTTATTATTATTATTATTATTATTATTATTATTGCTGTTTTTTTACGTAAAAAAGACTGAGCGTGTTATTTAAAATGACAAATATAACCGATTAAACAGTTGAATTGTTTTCACCCACTGCATTTAGCATTTCAAAGTTATCCCACTCCTTGTATTTTTTAAGATCATGGCGGCAATAATTTCATGCCTCAAAACAAATATTTTTAAATACCAGAAGCGTTCAAGAAATCCTTCGAAAACCCAAGAAATTTCACTCGTAGCATTGAAAATAGTTTGTATTTTGTAACCGTTGTCTCTTGCTAGATAGTAGTTAAAGCTTCAGCTATATCCATCACATGGTTTTGTTACCAGAGGCGACTGAATCAGCAATCTTGTGCTTCTTTAGAAAAATTAAAAAAAAAAAGTTTCATACGGTGATTAAACACTTTTATTTAAAAACCTTAACACTAAAAGAGATAAAAGCCGAGTTGGATAAAGCTCACGGCACATCTTTTCTTGCGTTTGCAACAATTTACAATTGAAAAAATGAATTTGAACGTGGACGTATACCCACAAACAATGAACATAGTTCCGGACGTATAGTAGAAGCGACTTCCGCCAAAATGATTAACAAGATCCGGGATATGATTTTGTGTGATCGACGAAATAAAGTTCGCAAAATAGTAGAGGTCACAGGCATATTATAAAATACAGAGTTCTCAATTTTACAACAAAAATTAGGTCTAACAAAAGGTCTTGGCAATAAAGATGTCGCTTTTGCTCTCAATGGAGAATAAACGCAATCATGTAATCCGATTCGGAAGCTGGTTTGATACTTTTTCGTGCAATCCTGACGAGTTTCTGCGTCTACATATAACCGTGTATGCAACAGTGGGTTTTTGAAGGCGAGCTGGCTCCAAAGAAGCCAAAGGTAATGAAATTTGCTGATAAGGTGATGACCTGATTTTTTTGGATGCACGCGGAATCGTCTTGCAGAAAGAAAGGACGATAAATGGAAAGTATTATGCATCGTTATTACACCGGTTGAATGGAGAAATCAAGAATAAAACGCCCTTATCTGGCAAAGAAAAAGATTCTCTTCTATCGAGACAATGTAAGGGTGCACAGCTGGGGGGTTTTGATGCCGAAATTTGTGGAATTAAGTTCAAATTACCACAATATTCACCGTATTCACAGATTTGGCTCCCAGTGATTTGGTTTTTATTTCCAAACTTGAAAAAGTGGCTCGGCGGAAAACGGTTCAGTGTAACGTAGAGGTTATCTTCCAAACAGATACGTGTTTTAAGGAAATCCTTTTGAATTCCTACATTTGGGAGGGCTTAAAACGGCTGGAGAAACTCTGGGAATAGTGTATCGAGCTAAAAGGAGACCATATTGAAAAATAAATGTTTTTCTATATATTTCTAAGGACTTATTGAACGCCCGTCGCATTATGCCTATTGTTCTTTAATGTCACAGACAACTCAGTTTTCATCCACCCTTCCTCTAAAAGGTTAAGCCTCTAGATGCTTATTCTGTAACTATACGTTGCACCTGTAACCACCGAACGTGCGAGTGCCTGCGTTAGTGGGCACGTGATGACAAGTTCTTTTGATATCGACGCTGTGATTGTTACAGCTGTGTGAGTGAGCAGTGTGCTGTTGGTAAATTCTTTGACATAGAAGACGAGCATTGTTTTACCTGAGTATGTTTGCGACACCTAAGGAGTTTTACTCATGCAATTACTTCTGGAAGTGTCCTGCTTCGTCACCGACATGTATATAACTGTTCAGTTTCAGCCGGGAACACATAGCAAACACTAGTTGATGCGCGGTTTCGACGGAAATTCGGAATGTGCAGTAGTAGCCGCGCTCGCCGCGCGTCAAAAGAGAATCGTTGTGAAGGCATCGAATAAGGACTTTCAGTTGTAAACAGATTTTAATTTGTAATCAGAGAAATAAACAAAAAGTAGTTTGTTGGAACAAATAAGAATTTTTGTTACAATATCAAACAGTAGAATTTATTAGAATTTCATTCCCACAGTGGATATATATTTATCTTTATCGTTCATTTGTGTGTTTCTTGTCATTGTGGAATTTATCCTTGGTACTGGGTAATTTGATGTTTGCATACATTTTGAAGGTTATCAAGAGCTATTGCGAGCTAGTAGACTTAAGAATCTTCTGCAGTCAAGTATATCCTTAAATATTTCCATCACCAGAATGAATATGAAGCGTGTATTGTTTCTTATGAGCTCCTACTTTATCATTTAATATTCTCTTGTTTTAAGTAGGATTATTCATGTGAAATTCCTATGTACCACTATGTACGCATTACCCAAATTAAACATTTATCCTGATTAGCATGCAGTTGACATACAAAAATACTCTCTTAAATAGTTTGTGGTATTCCAATATGAATGGTAACGGTTAGAGTGAAAGTACCACAAATCATACACAGATTTTTGATTGAGTCATGAATCCTGGAACAGGAGAGGTCGAGTGAACTGGGATGACAAACTGATATGCTGTTTATCGGTAAATGGCGTGTCTATCATCGAGGCCACAAACCGGTGTTCTGTTGTTTATCGATAGCTAACAAGGTAATTGAACCGAGTACGCGATGACAGATTTGTCTGCTGACTGCTGCCCAATCAGCAACTATGCTAGTATCCATGTTCAATAATTCCGCCACATTCATATTAGCATGAACATTGCACCAGTATCTGGGCCAACTGGGTGCTCCAAAATACATTTCAAGAAACCCGAAGTTCAGATTTATGTTCACCTGAAAAGCTATGAAGTGTGAAGCCTTCTTATAGTGAAGTATATAGAAAATTCACTCTAAATTTATAAATTAAAGTAATATTTCAGTGCTATTTGATACTCAAAGCAGAAAAAAGCCTTTCTTTTGAACTGTGTTATCCATAATAGAACGCAGCTGATAATATTGGTAACGACAAATGTAGCGGGCAGCTGCTCTATTTCTCGAACATGGCTTCCAGCCGCTGGTTTTGCATGCTACTTTCATTCATACAAATTTCTGTAACCTTAAATCAATGCTTAGCTATACATTTACACTGGTGGAGTGTATTTGAGTACCTTCGTTGAATTTAGACGCAAAACTAAACTATTATACAAAAAACAGTTGAATATACACAAAAGCATTTTTGTTTTCGTCGTCGCCAATGAAAGCTCCCAAAGTCATAGTAATCATTCAGTTTAATCACACACAAACGGAATTCCTCAAGTCTTCCATAGTGGGTTCAATTATATCTATTGCTCTTGCAGAAAGAGATATATAGCTGGATGCAGAAACATCCCAACTTCAGGACTTTGGTTATTCTCCTTCTCAATTATTGGCAATGTATGATACTACTGTATAAAAGAAATGTACATGCTGATGTTAGCCAACTTGTGAAATGGAGAAGAGGGTTGTGCTAATATTTATGTGAAGAAAAGAGTGAAAAATTCTTCAGAATATTGCAAAAACATAATTTTAGAAACTGAAATTTAGTGAGGAACATAGGAATTATGACAACGACTCCCCACTGAACAAAAATATAAGTATGCATATTTTAAACTAATAACAAGGAATATTTGGAAACAGCTTCACAAAAAAGTGTCCCACATAAATTCTGTGCTTTGACGAGATCTGGATGTTTCGTGTAGCAAGATTCTCTCTCTCTCTCTCTCTCTCTCTCTCTCTCTCTCTCTCTCTCTCAAGTTTTACCAATTATATGAAATCCATTGAAATTGAACGCGATTTTAGACTTTTACCGGAGAATTCAAAGGTACATATCATTTTCATGTAAAATATCTTTGAATGTTCGCCATTTTTTAGAAAATCCAACATTTTGAAAAATGTTCCATGTAAAGGGTACTTTGGGGTGAAGGGATTTTCGTGAAAAATGCCAAGTGTGGTTTTGGTGTTTGAAATATGCTGTCTTTTCTCTCTCAAACACACACACACACACACACACACACACACACACAAATCCCAACTAGATGTATTATATTTTTCTTTATTAAACTCTGTATGATATACGAGCGAGTTTGTAATAGTTTTGAAGAGAGATCATTGCCTCTTTCTGGATAGGCTGCAACCCTCCTACGTCTGCAACTTCCATTTTAATGATTAATTTGGCTCTATTTTAAATGTTAGAAAGAGGCTACTTCAGCTACGAGGGTTGATGAAGTCATAGACAGGAGCGGGATTTGTAAACTCACTGTCCGCTCACGCGATTAATACTGGTCCCGCCTTCTATTGTTTGCTTTAAAAACGGGTTCGTGATACAGGTAAATGTGCAATGAACTTTAATATTTACCTGCCCGAAATGCGCTCTGTAGTCATGAACATAGCAGATTTAACATTAATGAAACAGGATTCATAATGTTCCTTTTAAATACGAATTACTGATTTCGACTATGCGTGACATAACACAATCTAAAAACCTTTTTTGCAGATGTAAAAGTAAACTAAATAAAAAAAAGTTCAACAAACAGTGATTTTGAAAACGTTTCCAGGAACCTTCCAAGATTTTGCGAACCGGCTCAACAACTCAATTTAATTATTGAACCTGTGAAATAAATCATAAGGAGTGAGCAAGATGTAATAGTAGTGCTGCGAAACAAGCACACCAATGTACCTCGATGCAAAGTAGCAAATACAAATAAAAGACAATTTCCTTCATTCATTCCTTCCTTACTCCTTCCATGCCTCTTTTCTTCCCTTCTTCCCTCCTTTTCTTCCTCCTTCGTTCTTTTCTTCTTTTTTCCTTCTTTCTTTCATTCTTTTTCTTCTTCTTTGTTTTGCAGAGTTATGGAGATTTAAAACAAAGCTTGATATTTGTATAACTTATTAAATTGAATAGCAGTCTGCAGTTAAAGTGGAAGTTAATGAAAATTCCAGAGAGTAGAGCCTTCCGTCAAGCTGTGGTGAAGCGATGTAAGCAAGCTTGCAACTCCCGTACATTTGAGAATTACAAACATCACAGCTGTCAGCGTCAAGTAGAGTTAATCTCTCAGGAGTGTAAACATAGCACAATTATTTCTTTATGTACCTTGCATATGAAATGAAATATAAACGCTTGAGATTATGGCAATGAAACCAGCTACATTTGTATTCAAGTTTTTCACTGTGTTATGTTTTGTGCAGCAGTTGGCCCACCTGCGCCGGCAGCTCTTCAGATTTTTGCGTACAAATCCTGCTATCCGAATTTAAAGGGTAAATGAATGCTCTTTAATTATCTCTGAGCCAGCGGCGATCTAAGTAATACAACCCATTAAATATAGAAAATTATTTTTTCTTCTCCTGTTTTAATGTTGTCTATATTGCTTTCATACCCACAACAATAATCTGGTAAGCTCTACAAAAAACAAATGTTCCTAAGCGTGTTGTTTTCTTTTATTCAGAAAATTACTATTTGATTCCAACGAAATGGGCAACTGAGATCGTTCAAGCACTGGAATCATAAGCAGTATCTCTGTGATTCAAAGCTCACCAAAACCATCATCTCCGACTGATGATTTTTCCAGGGGTTTTCTTGTTTTCCGATTCCTCATTTAGCCTAAACGTAGGCTAAAAGGCTTCCTTCAGAAATTTTCGTTTTCATATATTTATTTTCAGTATTATCACAGAGCACAGAATGTCGTTTGAGAGATCGCAAGTCAGTAGCGCTACTAGGATTGACATAAAAACCAGTGGGCGGGGTCGATAAACTTATATCCGTGAATGTAAGTGCACTGAGGCGAGATAACTTACCTATTCTTCCTATTTTTGCTTTATTGGCTGTATGCAAAACTACCACTAGGACATTTGCTAGAAACATGGAAGGTGACGCATTTGGAAAGATAGTCATTTGTAAAAGAGATAAGATCGGAGCTCATTCACCAGCTCTTACTGATGGTGATGTGATGATCGTTTTAATGCTTAACAAAATATCGGTGCCTCACTAACCGACCTCCAGGTAACGTAGAGGGGAATGCCTGTTTGAGTGAAGTAGATGGAGTTTTCGTGTGTACCAGGGCCACCAGGTAACTGTGAAAGTCAAGCAAAAACTTGCAGAACAGCAGGTCCTCCAGGTTGGGGGTTCCGTAAAGCAAAGCTTGTTACGTTTCCCAAGAATATGAACATGACGGCTTGACATATTAATAGACATCGGCAATTGTTCGGGGTTTGACATTTGGAACATACAAGGGCTGAGTGAAACGTTAATAGAGATACAGAAAGAGATTGACTCTTTTGAAATAGACATAACAGCTTTAAATGAGACAAAAAAAAAAAAAAAAGAACAGAAAAGAACAAGAATTGGTTGAGAATTACGTGCATTTAGTGCGGAATCCCAAATTTAGAGAGAGTTAAATCTGAGGTGACTGTTTTAATAAGCACAAAATGTAAATCTGGAATAATTGATTGCAAAGAGATAAGTGATAGGATAATTAAGATCATCAGTATCTATAAATGTATTGTAGAAGTAATAGTTATATGTTTTCCAAAGAATTTTGCTCTTATGAAGATCTGAGAGAAGTAGCTGTTTTTTTGTGTAGTGTTTAACTACTTGTGGCACCGTAGGCGATGACACGGGTGATACATGGAATGAAGATGGAGCACCGGCGGGGGAAACCGGAGAACCCGGAGAAAACCCGCCCCTGTGTGCTTTGTCCACCACAAATCTCACATGCGGTCGCTTGGAATCGAACTTTAATGGACGTAGTGGTAGAAAAGTTAATGATGACAGTATTGACATCTGCGGAGAAGAAATAGAAAATGTAAATGACAGGAGGTCATTGGAATTTTGTAGACAAGAATGTGTTATTATGAATACAATATTTAAGCATAAAGATATTTATAAGTGTTTTGGGTAAACCCTTCCAGGAATTACAGATCTCTCATGGACTATATAACAGTAAGAGGACAGCACATGATTAAAATACAAGTTGTTAGAATACAGAGTAAGTTAGAATGTGGATTGGACTATCATAAGGTTGTACCTAAAGTTGCTAAATTGAAAAGAAATTAAAGTTGGAAAAATAAAGAAACAACTACAATAAATGATATAAGGGTCATTTATTACAGGAAGATTGTGTGTGATATCTATTTCAAAAAATCCAATGTGCTCCATTCACATGCCTTTCTCTAACTGTTCCACAGACAACTCTTCTTAAAAAAGGATTATTCTTTTATCTTCATCATGCTAACCAAGAGAAATGCTGATCTTATTTGCTGCTTCTTTGTAAATTGAAGGGAAATAAGGGAATGCTGAATCTTTTAAAAGCCGGTCGCTAAATGAAGCAATAGAAATTCGGTTTTCTTTGCTTCCTTGGTGCGAAGCGAAAAGAAAGATGACTACACATTTGAGAAAAGCTTGAGTACCTTTAAACTGAAACCAGTAACTCGGAATATCTCAAAAACAGTTATTTTTACAAAAACAAGTATATAAATGAGTTTTATGATGATATTAACATTTTTGTCCAGTACATTTTGTCTATTTCTTACTGTTTACCAGTTATACAAAAGTTATGCTTAAGTCATCCTAAAGAAGAGGTCTTCAGAAGCTATTTATAGAAAATTCAGGATATAGATTTTGTTTGTAATGAAAAAATCTAAAAACATACAATATTTTAATAGGAATCGTTTACCATTTTTGAAAAAATCAAAATTTTCGAAAATTGTTCCCTTAAAAGTGTTGTTAAGGCTCGAGAAATTATGTTGAAATTATGTCGCATCAGGTGGTCGGATCACCTATGAAGATGCCAAGCGCAGCTCTTGGAGAAACGTTGGAAACTTCAAGACCCAATGGACCACGGCCTACAACACGAAAAGTACTTTCAGCATTCATAAAATTGAAAACTTGGTAGAGGGAAGAAGTGGACGAGACATCTGCTTACTCCGTGGAATTATTATAGCTGTGAAAAAGTTTAAATATCTGGGATCCTTTATTGATGAATCAGGCAGCTGTAAAGCGAATGTAAACAGTTGGCTAGAACAAGCACTATGAGCTATAAACATATTGAATAGGGTTTTGTATAATAGAAACATGTTGAATTGTACAAAGAAGAGGATTTTAAAGACTGTGGTGAAAAGTATAACGACCTACGTGTTGACTTTGATGAGGAACAAATGTAAGATCCTGGTAGTTGAATTGGGTAGAATAAGGCGTAGTGATAGAGTATCAAGATTGGAAATAAAAAGAAATGAGGTGGGATATGATGGATATAGAGGAAACAGTGATGGAAAGAATTAAAAAGCGGGATCTTCAATGGTTCCTCAGAAGAATAGAAGATGATAGGTGGTCCAACACTTTTTAGAATGGTCACCTTGTGAAAGAAGAAAGGGGGAAGACTAAGAGTAACGTGGACAGATTTGCAGAGTGATTGATTGGTGCCTGAAGAGGATGACTGTTCAATCGGGAAGAATGTAGATTGGAAATACAGGGCAACTGCTGAAGAGTGAAGAAGCCCTTACAATTAAAAGTAAAGTAACAAAATATCGTAGGAATCGTACTATCCAGTCTCCCAAAATATATATTGTTGTTCATTCCAATAAATATGACCGTGGTGAAAGATAACTGAAGTATAACGTCATAAAAAATGTAAATGGTGTGTTATTTATAGACGCTCTACTGTGGTTCTCAGTGTCCCATTCCATATTGAGCATGAAAGACCGCTTAATTTTGCTCAGAGGCCTCTCTATCAGACTTGAGGTTATTTTACGTGTCGTAAATCTAAGACACGGGACCAGCGGCTTTACTTTCCTTCCAAAGGAAGCCATGCTAAGGATTTTTAAACCGAAAAAATCCATCGTCCTCCGCCGGTTTGAACCCGCGACCTTTGGTATATAAAGTTAGCATGGTAACCATTACACCACGGAGGGCGACATAACGTCATAAACATAATATCTACAAACTATTATTTTCCGTATAATTATTGCAAATATGCGTATACATTAATATATAGTTACATTGTACCGCTGAAATATCATATGTAATGTTGATTATAAATATAACTGGTATGTCTAAGTTTATGTGTAAATTGTTTATAATAATATTAAATGAAATCGTGAAACAATTCATTTTGCCAGCATATGTTTTATTTTTGCTATTCAAAAACCGGTTAGCTAAGCACGCACTGCTTGCAAAAGCAGGTAAATATGCCGCTAACTTGTACACTGAATAGTCTTTATGCACCCCGAATGCGCTCTTTAATAATCAATGCCCATCGCCTGTTGTCTCATTTAAGACGGCGAGTTAAATAAAACTAAAGAAGTCAATAAGGTCGCAATACGTTTTAAGTCATATATTGATGATTTCAGTCATACACGAATGCCTGAATAAACCTTCGAAATGCTTATAAACCATATGAACATAATCTCTGAGAACACTAAAAGATACTCCGAACGAGTTTAACGGCAGCGGAAGAGCTTATCAAAGCCCAATCACTTACATATCTACATAACATATTTTGTGTAAATACCATATTCCGCAAGCAGGATTTTGAGGTGTATATTTTAAGGTAGAGCTATAGTGTTTTGTAAACAAAATTAAAGTAGATACATTTCCGGTGGGGCTGTTTCAAAGTACCTTTATGTTTCATTTCTATTCTTAATTTGCTTAACTCTTGAAATAGGAGAAACGTGTGTATATTAGACAAAGTTGTTAGCCGTGTGACTTTTGCATTAAACCAATGCAACCTACACTAAGTGTTTACATCATATCGCAAAAAATTTACATTTTTTTCATTTTACGCTGTCGATGTTTGTTCCAGTCAATCATTGAAGAAGTGAGAAATAGAAGGTTAAAATACAAATAAATCGTTACATTTTACGAAGAAGAATATATCATGATGATTTAGAGGCACAGCAGATATATAAGTAGTTTACTTCATTAGTACAAGAATACTATTTACTACCCACCTTATTTATCATTAGGAGACTTTTTATTTCGAATGGAATTTTCATTAAAACTATTTACAAAATATTAGCGAATAAACATTTCCTCTGGTGTTATTTTTATAGAGTATAACATGCAGTTGAAGTTTTATCTCCCGCTCTGTGGATTTGAACTTTGTTGCTTCTGTTCTTACTATGGAAATCAAACATAGTAAATGACACTCCTTTTTCTAAAACCTTCTATATTCCCGAGTGTAACACTTGCATTATAATCATTAAAAATGTGTACTCTAAACAGTTAACAACGTTAGTTAGCCATTAGTTAATTATAAAACAAATTACAAAACATATTTAATTTAGTCACGACATATTTTTTAATGCGTTTACTTGTATAATTAGCTAACAATGTTTTTAAGCAGCAAGAATCAAGTCATATTTTTATTAATTACTAGTCTTTTTAGATTTCCGTTTTGAAACATTGATAGTATCCAAAATATTACACTACACCACTTGTTTTATTATTGTTTTGAAATATTCTGTAGCCAATTTCTAGGTTTCTAATTACAGCTTATTATCTGCCACTCTTTCAATTTCGGTGAAATTTATTACACAGCCAGTTGTGTGTATAATAATTCTGGGAAGTCTATTTTACTTTCAGATTTTAAATTGCTTCCTTGAGAATTAACGTTCCTAAGGAGCTGATATATTTGATGGTATCTATGTTTCATCTCTCCGTATATCTGTGTCAAATCTAAAACATTAAACCTTTGTTATGAGAAAGAATTTTTTACTTTTTTTCACACATTTCGTTTTTTAATTTTCAACTTTATTCCAAGTTTTTGGTCACTATTCTCAAATAACATAATAGATGACAATTAGATTAGATTAATGTTTCTAAGCGAATATATCAATGGAAGTGAACATCATTTCTGCATATAGTATAGCTATTAATGATCATTTTCCAGCACAACAGAAAAAATACAGTTTTTAATTTTTCTACTACGCGTAGTAAGTAGGAGATTTGTATTGGATCCAAAAATGTTATGCCGAGATGTCACCGGAAATACATATGTCTTAAGCTCTCCTGAACTCCCACCCCAAAAAGTGTTTTTAGACAAAGTGTCCCTCCCTTTCCTTTTCTGTATATGTGTATGTTTTACTTGGCGTTGGATTTGCGTATTTTTAAAGGACGCGATACGTAGGCGTACCTGAATTTCCTGAAAAATAAATTTTATCTTATAAATTATCAACATTTTTCGACTATCTTGGTATGTAATCATCCAGATTAATTGTTCGCTCAAGGTGTAAAGGATTATTTTTCTTACAATGTAATTGTGTAAATGCATGTAATCAGTAAGTTATCAGAATTGACGGGAAAAGGAACGTTAAACAAAACGAAATTTGGTATCTTGGCTGCCAATAATTCTGTGAATATCGCAAATATTCTGCACTAATATTTTATTTCTGAAATCCACTGTCATCTAAATTTGAAATTTGCACATTTATTTTAGACTGAGTATACATTTTTCCATTCAATTCTAATTAATGAATTTTAATTGACGTTATTAAAAAGGGTTATACCTGTTTTGTTATAATTTTTTCCCAAAGTAATATCTTTTGAATTTATCAATAAAACGTTTCAATTTATCTCACGGTGTTGCTGAGATGTGTTATTCTTAATTAAACGGTAAAATATTTCACAGGTCACTGAAAAAAATGCCAAATTGGGAAAAGATAAGTAAAACTTGGCAGCTTTATTTAGTTAACCTAGGGCTATGGACACTAACATTTTCAAAAAGAATCTCTGCATTGGTCGAGTAAGGGTTCTGATTATTTGATTTGGAATGACCGAATTATAATATAGCTTCACGTTCGTAAGTCTACAGGTTTTCCTTAATCTCGTTGTGCCTTGAATCGTTTGTCTACCCCTTTCACAGGTTATGCATAAGATAACGTATCTCTACTGAATTCATGCATTTATGGGATAGACAAAACCTACCAAAGTCTTCATAGTATGTATACGACAAGATTAAGCTGCAAGGTGGGAAAGTTCGTTCATTCTTTCATTCTTCGGCGGGCTACCGTGGGAAAAAGTCCTTCAATTTAGCTGGAAATTGCCCGAGCGATAGATCGTCTTTAAGAGCACAGCGAAATTTCACTACGTGGCCACCAATGGTAGGCAAATAGGTTTTCTCTCCTTTTGGGCAAAATTAGGGGATTGCTTATGTTTTGGCGAGTCTAAATTATTATTTTGAAAAATTTTGGTAGTCAGGGGTTTTTTGATCAAAAATTTAGTTTTAAAACCGTTAAGCCAAGTAACTTATAAATGAAAAAGTACAGCCTAAATTCAAAAAGAATTAATAGTAACATCAGTTATATCTTTAATGGCTGCTTCTTAAAAAATTTCAAGTAAATACAAATTGCAACTTTGCTAGTATTTCTTTGCAGTTTCCAGGAATTTTCCTCCCAAGACCTTTAAGAATTCTTTTAAATATATTTACCTATTGGTTTTTGTACTTTGGTTATTTGCCTAGGATAACGACAGTACAGCCTATAAGGAAATATGCAATTATGCAATTTCTGCAAATGCGTATTTCAGTTAATATGAAGTAAATATTAGAATAATACTTTGTAGAAACAGTTTGAACAAGAGTGAGTATAGAAAGTCATGTGAACTTGAACAGATTTTCATTTGATTGTAAATAAAAGTTTCGATTGCAGTGAGATGCAAATAAATGACAGAGAAAAAGCGACAGATCCGATCTTCACATCTTTCTTTGCTGCTTGATAAGCGCAGATGCACAACACATTTTAAATTCCAAAAAGAGCGTTTCTGCCGTCACGCATTGTTTCTCAACTGATGTAAGATGCTGGGTCCTTTAGCAGATAACGTCAGCCCTGAGTCTTCCCCTTGTTCCTTTGTCATTGCTTTAAAATCTCGTTTCCTCTTGGCATATCAGTTACAGGTGCTTGTTTTTCCTTCTTTCCTGGCTATAAATATCACCCTGGGATAGTTTCTTGCTCTTTGTTCCGTCCCCAAATTGCCCTGTCTGTCTTCCTCTTCTCTTCCTTCCTTCTTTCTTATCTTACTTAATCAACGATACGCTTTATAAAAAGAGAGCACGTTGGAAGAGGGGAAAAGTTTCCGAAGATGTAGCTCAAAAAAGAAAAAAATGTCGTTAAAAGTGAGAGACAAGCACAAAACTTAGAGCAAAGAGATTAAGTGATGCCCATCATCGATCATTACGACCAGAAGAAATGTCTCCTCAACTTGATTACCGCTCTTACTACCACCTCATAAAAAACAAGACTTTTTCCTTATCCAGCTACAGGTTTCCCATAAATCCATTGGCCTTTCTGGGAGAAAGCGAGGAGGTTCGAATATTGGGTCCCTAGAATAGAGCGTCTTGCTTTATGTACACCCTGGTTCAAAAAGCTGGTCATACAGGAACAGGGCCTGTTTAGACAGGCAATAAAATTTGTCGGGTTCGTTCTCTCCAAAATCCCATATTTTTACTTTCTCTATACGTACTATGTACATAGTGCATAGAGAAGGTATTGTATTCCACCCAAAAATTCGATACCGAGATTTCACAGGAAATACATGTTTTGGGTCCTCTTAAATAAAACAAAAAACGTTTCTGGAGAAAGGTCCGTGAGTGTGTGCGTGTGTGTGTGTGTGTGTGTGTGTGTGTGTGTGTGTGTGTGTGTGTGAACAGCATAACCCAAAGTCAAAAGGTCGGTTAAATACCAAACGTGATTTAATAATTTCAGCATTTTACAAGGATAGGACATGAAGAATATCGTAAGCCCCCGTTTCACTGCTCCTAAACTACCTTTTACATGGAAACATTATTGAAAATTCTTCATTTCTATAAAATTTCTCTAACAATTATGATTACAGTATCGCAGGTTTTAGGAATTTTAATAATGAATAAAAGATTGAACTTGAATTTTCTGGGAATAGCTTCTGAAGTCTCATCGTTCTGAATAATTGTGCATAACGAGTAAACCGCAAGAAATAGAAAACACTTACTATACCCAATTATGGAGCTCTCGTTAAAATACACAGTTTATTCACTCTATTTCCGTCCCTCTTTCCCTCTCTCTCTCTCTCTCTCTCTCTCTCTCTCTCACTCGCACACATACACACAGGAATATATATATATATTTTTCTTGAATCAGACACTCCTAATACACGAAAATATAAGACAAACTGAAAAAGAAAACAATAACGAAATTTTATTTGAAAAAAGTATAAGTAGTGTAAAAATAAGCCAAGAACAGGGAATATCTTGGACGCGGTTATTGCCACAGTAAAACAAAACAAAAAACAAACAAAACAAAAGCAAAAATTCACACAACTTGTGTCTATAAAATAAACTACATTTTTTTTAGCAAAATATTTTACCTCTCTTACGGTTTACCAGTTGTGTAAAGATCTTCCAAAAATAAAGATTTCAGAGATTATACTAAAAATTCAGTAAGTATATAAATTTTGTCATGAAAAAGTTTTTTAAGAATACAATTTTATATAAAACGTATTGTATCAAAGGCTTATGAGCATTATTTTCTGAGAAGTATTCTTATTTTCAAGATTACTATAGTATGAGTATTTCAGTAGCTGTACAAAGCTACCTTCCTTGGTAGTGTGAAGGAAGCGTGTGTGTCTCATATTCAAGAGGTCGTGAGTTCGAATCTCACTTAGAGCTAATTACTCTACGCTATGGACTTCGATATTATTTGAGCATCATTTCACTGATTTCCTTCGTCGTCCGATAAGGTTAAATTACGAAGCCCCACGCAAAAAAAAAAAAAAAAAAAAAAAAAAAATATATATATATATATATATATATTGGTCGTCCCCAATATGGTACACCACGCATACTCAGATGATGAGAGCTTCCTATTAATCGAGCGTCATATTAACCTATTTCAGCTACTTCAACTCTGAGAAATATATTCGGTATTTATATTTCCACTTGACTATTATTAGAGCAACAACTAAAAAGACAGGAAACTGGGGTGTCTGTAGTTAGGATGCCAGTTCGTCAGTTACTCGTTACAGTGTGCTTAGCTCTTTATATTTTATTTTTATCATTATTAGTATATTTTCCCTGGGTACAACAGGTCTAACTATTAAAGAATGTAATATCTACCATTAAAAGTAATTAATACATTGAGGAGCCTCCACCATAGATATAATCTATCACTTGTTGTATGTAGGTTAGATAAAAAGATGGATCAGACTGGAAAACCGAGTGCAAAAGCTGGGATTTGAGCCTCGTATGTTTCACTTACCTGCTACTGCTCTATCCAACTGAGATTCTATAGATTTTTTGTCTGATTTTGCATTTTCGTCTTAGCCTACACGGCATGGGAGGAAAATCAATAAAATTATCATTTATTGACCTAATAGTAGTTAAGAATGAAGCATGGTATTTAAAATAGCCAAAGAGATTGGTAGTTCGACATTGGGTATATGATCTGAAAATCAATTGGAGAGCATCTTGTGGTTCCCGTTAAGAAATGCGGCCTAGTTTGGTAACTTGATGTCATACAGGCATATTTTCACAATATTTTAGGTGCTTAAAGCATTGGACCATTAAGCCAAATATCTGCGGTTCAAATTCCGACTAATTCCTTTACTTTTTCAACCGGTTTTTACCTTTTCCAACTGAGAAATCCGCAAGTCTGTAAAAATTGATACTACGGAGCAACACCGGAAGCAGAAATTAAGGCCTTTATTGCACTATCACATATTTTCTTTGTCAACGAATATAATACACCCAATATCTTTGAATGTGCCGAAAGGTTTTGTCTCAGTTTTAAAATGGATACCCTACAATTAAAAGCATATTGTGCTGCACTGTAAGAGCAATAATTATTTTTGTTCGCTTCTGTTTAGAATTAGAACTGTGTAATTATACTGATTATTTATAACTATACTAGTCTTTTATTCCATCATGTGCAGTATTTTCGTATAATCAAATCTAACATAAAAATTAACCTGAACATTCATTTATTATAACAAATACATCGACAAAATTAGTAATTAATAGTTTTCATAACAATAAATGCAATTTTTTCCCTGAATCGTTTGCATTCTTCATGTACTTTAGCTTCTCATATGCCCCATTTATAATTCCAGTCTTTAATTTTTGTTTCAATAACCTTTATGCCTTTAATCGCATAGCATTTCATGGGATTCATAATAGAGAATGAGTCGTTTAGTTGTAGCAACTGAACATGCGCAAGATTAAGATGATGGTGAGCTTTACTTTTATCACAGAAATATGTGTAACGGGAATGGATTTACAACCCGGACAAATTAAGAATACACATGTTAGCCCAGACAGTCGGTTTAACTGTCATGAGTTATAAGTTTTATCTTCGTATTTACATAAGATGATGTGAAATTGGGAGTGAATATTCGTATAATTATTCTTGTGTACTTCAAAACATAGAAAACATAACGAATCAATAGATTTTAAATAAAAATTATGAATTGTACGGATTATATTTAAATGTTTATAATTGTCTCATGACAATTGTATGTGAATAGTTAGTTCATAATTTAAATCATTGTAATTTAAACTAGCTACAATATCACATCGTTACTCATTGTGTTTTACATAGAGGTTAAGGACAGATGAAAGCAGATGCATTTATTATACTTAAAAGTTATTGTTTTACATCATGGATACGAAAAGAAATGTTGATTTTGCAAGTAAAAAGATTCAACATGGCATACACCTCGCTTAGGTCAACGGCTACGTATAAAATGATTAGCTTAGGTAGCGTACTAAAATTATAATTTGAAAGTAACCTTGATATTTAATTATAGAGGTTTACAACTTTAGGAAGAATTGTGTGTGAGAACAAGAAATTGTAACTGCGAATGGCCTATTTATTCATATGTAAATGTGCTAACTTATTTAACATTTGATTTTTTTTTTTTTGCATACCCGATAAATCACATATCATTTCAACTAACCTGTATAGTTCATTTGAGTGCCATAGGAAAGCTTTCTTGAATTCTCAAACCAATATTTACTGTTGCGGTAAAACAGTTTACTGAAATATAAACTAATTCAAAGACAAAATTAAAATGCATTCCGACGATTTAAAAACCTCTGTAAGTGAATGGTGTAACTGCACATTGAGTTGAAATATTAATTAAGTGTATATCTAGAAAATTAGACCGGGGCAAAAATGGCGAACCCATTATTGCTGCTGGAAGAAAACCAAATATCTGCAGCAAGCAACATTGCTGGAAGGGAAGAATTATTTCCGGCAAAGTTGGTAAACTGCTGAGAATGAAATGTACTAATATTGTCACAACAGTTTCCCCAGCAATAGCTAGCTGAAGAACAGTTGCATACGTCATATCTAGATGTGATAAAGGATGCTGTATTGTGCTGAAAAATGTTTCATCATATCTGTGATCGCATTTCTACAACAAAAAAGTGATAGTGAAATATAGACACAAGACAAAAGGAGAAGAAGTGAAAGTGGGACAGAAGGAGTAGGCGGGTCGAGGAGGGTTCCTTAACTAGAGCACAGCACCGCATGTAGGTCACAGTGGACCCTTTTTGCTTCCAACGTGAACCCTGGGGAGAAGAAATGAAGGAGACACCCGACGAGTGTCCAGAAAGTACATTCGCAATTTATAAAAAGTGGTACACTTCCCTAGATTATAACAGTGTTTTTCTCTCCCTAAGGTTTCCACCTTCGGGTAACAAAATTTGACTCCTTGCATCTCCTCTTAGTTCACTGAGTGTCTGCCCTGAAAAACAAACAGGGCATTAGAACTAATAAATTGAAGTGTAGGCGTGCGTCACTCGTCTCTATGGAAGAGCTTCGTTACGATTGACACACAAGGTACGTCTAAACCAGGCTCGTGCACAGGTAACTCATTCCCAACATAGAGGGGTAATAGGTCACACACTGCCATATATACATGAAGTAATCTATAGCGGTGTGCTGTTTGAAGCAAACTTAAACAAAATGTCAGCTTCCAAATGTGGGAAATATATTTTCATAAGCTCCACACGCACTGCAATAAGAATTACACGCTCCACAAAACTCTACAAACATAGAATGTTCACGAGAAAGTCCTTGGGAATTGTTTAAATCGTTGCTAAATGATTACTTTTCCAAAATGTGACAATTTGAATCACATTTTTTGGCTATATTTGGCTCCACATACACTTGCGAGCAAAGTTTCTCTAAAATGAATAATATTCAAATCAGCACTACAGCAGACTACGCGACGATCATCTATTGATTCATCTATTAAGTTCTATACATCATCCTAAGCAGCAGATATGGCTAGACTGGTCCAAAGTAAAACATATCACAAAAAGTAAATAAAATCAACACCCGAAGCAGATGAGGAAGGCCTTGTGTGCACATACATTCCGTTACATTCAATTACACCACATAGATGGCAAGGACATGACATGCTGCGCTTTTCCCTTCGCTCCATCGTTTTCAGCCTAAACCAATTACAACATTATTGAGCGTTTTAGAGGAAGCGGCAAACTAAGAACAATAATTCCGACAATAATATGGATTAGAAGATTCATCAGTTACAACTAGTTGAAGGTTAAAGTCATGGCACACATCGAATGTGATTAACAAAACCGATTTTAAGAAAATGGTAGTGCGACATGAAAATAAAATATTCAAATTGTAATGCTACGCTTTTATGGGAGATAAAATACCCTGTCAATCCAGAGATATGCTAAAATTATGCTGAGGAAAAATCTGATGAGGTCTATTCAGATGACTTTCTCTAGCTGTTGCACAAACTTTTCTTACAAAAGATTATTATTTTATCTACAACATGCTAATCAAGATAAACACTAGCTTATGTGCTTCGTTTAATCCTTTGTTGCCTGTCGGCACCTGTAAGTTCCGCTTGTTTAAGTGTAACTATATAAATAGGGATGTACTCTAGGACTAATTTCATGTTATACTAACCTTCAACCATAAACGACAAGTAATCAAGACTGTTTTATATTGCAAAATGCACACAATTTTGCCCTAAAATTGCAGTGATTTGTTTAATTAAATAAAAGAGAGAACCCCACATAACTACAGTTAAATTTAACCCCATTAACTTCCAAGCATCACACCGATTATTGTACTTGGGCTCTCCCCGTCATTTACCACAATCACCGAGATTTGAGCTTGCAACATTTGAATGGATGGCCAGTCCATTAACTATCACCTAACACTCATGGCCATTTGAACCACTTTTGGGTAGTGCCTTTGGTAGCATTATGAAAACTTGTTTGGAAAAATTTAAACTTTTAATTGGGAAGAAAAAGGTGAATAAAGGATCCACATATATTTTCATTTCTATTATTGCTTCTATTATATAATAATTATATAGGTTTATACCCATATATTTTTACTAGAACTTCACTTTTTAACTTGAATTAAAGTAAAAACGGTATATGTAGTATACCAATACAGGTAACTAAGGGTTAAGTAGAAGAGAAATAAAGGAATACACTACACTAAAGTGAAATTCAAATCTTTTAAAAGCTGTTCGTTATGTTAAACAATCGAAATTCGCTTATCTTTGCTAGATCAGCAGTAAAATAAAAGAGAGATGAAAGAATAGTTTACTGTATGAGAAACGTTTAGGTACCTATTAAAATTGAAATCAATAACAAAGAATATCTCGTAACACTTAACTCTACTAAACACAATACATATTATACAATTTGTGTGTTTTGAGGAAATGTAAATTTTTTGTGTAGTAAGCTATGTCTATCTATTCGGTTTACCAGCTGGACAAAAGTCGTCGAGAATGAAGATATCTTCAGAGGCTTTTCTCAGATAATTCAACAATGCATTTCGTTTGTAATGAAAATATCTTAAACATATGGCATTTTATTGAATATCGTTAAAGTCATTTTTAACAAAATCAAAAATATTTCATCTAAAGGGTAGTTGGGCATGCAAGGATTTTCTGGAAAATCTTCGTGTCGCATGTTTGGAAGATACTGGACTTAAATACCAAGTTTGGTATTCAAACGAACTTTTGTTCACAGTCACACGAACCTTTTTCTAAGAAGGCTTTTTTTTGGATTCAGGGGATCCTAAGACACATTTCCGGTGAAATCACGGTACCGCATTTTTGAGTGGTATGCAGTATCTTCTCTGGCTACGTGTTCATTATATTTATGTATATACTACCTGCTTGAGAAAGTAAAATGGGTTTGTAGAGAATGGAGAGAGATTTTTATTAATAATAAAATTGATTACGAGCTACATTTATTGCAGTTAATATGTAGCAACGACGGTGTCCCTAGTGATTCTAATTGGCATACCTCTGACATTTGGAGGCTCCTTAGTATATCTATAAAGAGGGCCACATATCTGCTACTGCAAATTTACCGCCAACTCATAAAGCGCTGAATGAAATGTTGGAGACCTGAATTGATGGGCAGTAAAATTTCTAGTAGAATGGGAACCATTGACTCAGTGAAATAACGAAAAACCAATTGTCAGTGTAACTGGTCCAATTGGAATCGAACCCGGGATATCACATGTTATCGCGGAACCATCTCGTTCAATAGAGAGGGGGGAGAACCACCGCAGGTTACACAACAACGCCAATGTAACGCGGATTCTGCTTGTACAATTGTCTTGCAGACAAGTTACTAAAGAGTAACTAACTTCCATATAAGCCTAAACACATCCTGAATTTGCCAAAGTTCTTAAGGTTAATATTATTTACCATTGTTATTTCGGAATGTTGCTACTATTAATTCTTATTAGACTAGACCCAGAGTTATGTTGATGGCATATTAGAAGCTGACTCAGCAGGCACTCGGATTGCCCATATAGGATAACTGCATGCCTCGTTAGCCATCGTTAGGGAATCCGAGTAATGCGGTTACTTCCGAGTCAGCGCGTGCTTACGTGAGCTGGGTGAAACTTATAGCTGGATTATTTGTTCAGGTTGATAAACGCGCATGCGCTAAATCGGTGCACCCCACGCGTTAGCGGTAGCACACTACAAGAAAATAAATGACGGGGCGCTACGGCGACGACATTGTCTTCTCCACCATTTGCAAAAGAAGCGATTTAGCCAATCAGGCGCTCTTCCGGTTATTCGCTAACGCATTGAGGTCATATTTTACTGTTTATACCTCCCTAAGTAATTGTCGACAGTGCCGTAAAGGGGACGAAAATAAGCCATGAATTACTGGCCCCTCTTCGAGGAAACAACAGGCTCTGAAGCTAACCTCGTGTGTTGTTTATTAACAATAATAAACTATGTAAATGTCAACTTTCAATACTCACAATTCATTGGAAATTAAAGGTCCCAATTTATCGAACTGTGCATTGCCTTTTAAAAAATCTGATGTGTTACACTCACATGACTTGCTCTAGCTGTTATAAACAAACTTCTTACAAAAAGTATTATTCCTTCTACACGATGCTAATCGACATTACTTAGTTCCTTAAAAGTAGAAGGGAACTAATGGAATGCACTAGGCTAAAGTGATAGTCAAAAGTTTTAAAACCTATCATTGCAAATTGCTTTTTGATTGGCCAGGAGTGAACAAAAAAAACACTTCCAGCTGAGGAAAGTATAAGTATTTCACAATTGAAACCAATAATAAGGAATATCTCCACAACAGAAACGTAAATGACCTTAAGTGTGAGTTTTGTCGAGATCTATATTTTTTATATGGTAAGTTTTGTCTATCTCATACAGTTTACTAGTTATGCAAAATTTAGCAAAATTACTCCAAGAATAAATAGGTCTTCAGAAGCTATTCCCAGAAAATTCAAGATATACATTTTATTTCTGATGAAAATGATTTTAATGTGTGGTATTTTAATCAAAATCGTTAGAGCCATGTTTAAGAAAAACAAAATATTAGAATATTTTTCCATGTAAAGAATAGCTATGGGTGGGCGAATTTTCTTGAAAACCTTCGTGTCGCTACCTTGGAAGATACTAAACTTAAATAACCAAGTTTAGTATTTAACGGTCTTTTCGTTTTTAAGTTATGCCGTCTACAGTCATACACACGGACCTTTTTCTGAAAATGCTTTTTTTTAGGATTCTGGGAGTCCTAAAACATGTATTTCCGGTGAAATCTCGATATCGAATTTTTGGGTGGAATACAATACCTTCTTAATCCATTATGTTCATTGTACATACGGGCGAAAAGTCAGTAAAATATCAAAGTTGCTATTTAAGTTTAGTATTTTCCAGGGACGCGATAAAATGATTTTGAGAAAAGTATCTCTACTCCAAACTGTCTTTACATAAAAAAAATCGAAAATGTTTGCTATCTCCAAAATGGCTCCTAACGATCTTGATTAAAATATGTATATTAAAGATGCTTACACGGCAAATAAAATGCAATTTCTTAAATCTTCAGTAACTAGCTTCTTAAAACCTCGTTATTCTGGATCAATTTTGCTGAATTTTGCATAGCTGGTAAACCGTAAAAGAAAGACAAAAACCAACTTTACAAAATTGTAGATCTCATTAAAACACACAATTTATTTCATATACATTTGTTTGGGGGAGTTGGCCATTTCTGAAGTATTCCTTGTTATTGGGTCATATTGGAACTTCTAAACTCCTGGGCATCCAAAGAAACAGATTTCAACCACATAGCAACTAGCTTTTAAACAGAATTGACTTTCGCTTTAGCCTAGTTCTAGTGTACTCCCTTATTTCCGTCTTCTTACAAGAAAACAAGCAATAAAGACAATTTCTGCTAATGTTTATCTCGATTAGCTGACGTAGATAGAAGCTTTTAACAATAATTTGGCAAAGTGAATGAAAAGCATCAGATTTTACAATATAGATGATCCTTTAATAGCACCAAGTGCCTTGCTAAAATAAATTGTTTCTCTCAGTTATATTTTCTGCAAAACGTTACAAAAATTTTCGGTTTTAATAAGTAAGAACACGTAAGTTAAAGAAGAGTGATAGTTATTGACTTGATAATTATTGAGTATGGTTTATTTTCCCCGAAGCCGTATTATATTATTTCTCAATTTGATAAGTATGAAATATTTTTAATTAAAAACCTTTGATAAATGAATAGCAATGAATTAGGCAGTGCATTTTGATTTGTCCTTTAATGCACTTCTTGCAATTAAGTAAATAGGCATTTCTAGCTGTTCCAAAACTAAGAATCACATTATACCACACTCCGATAGAAGGGAAACTATATATTGCATCACACCTTTCCATCCTAATCCTTCCTGGATGTAGCACATGACTCGCCTATACCTGCTCTACACCTTTCTGCACGTTCAGAGCTTTGCTACTTTAACAGATTTCTTGCCTGTAGCGATTTATAAATGTTTAGTGAAATAGAACACGAAAATGAAAAATGAAATCATTAAGCTTAGCTCCTATAAACATATGATTCTTCAAAAATTAACAATACATTTCAGCTACACAGTCAGTCATTGGGCTTCCACACTAGACGAATCGTTTCCTCTACATCTTTTCTGGTGTTCTGTGAATGCAAGTTATTGTGCAGCCTGTGATTGTTCAAAATGAATTGTATGATACAAAGTTCCACAACTGGTGAGGTGAGAGGTGTTATTTTATTTTTAATGCTCGAAAATACAAATCAGAGGAATTTTACCCCTAAAGAAAGTGCATAGTTATACAGCAATAAACGAAAGAAATTTGAGAAAGTGATGTGAAATATTAACATGGACAAATATTTGACAAAACTCTATGCGGTTGTTCATCTTTCGTCATAAAATATTTGCAACAAAATTGTATCAACTATTTTTCGTCTCTACTTGATGAAATTGTGTCCGAACTTCTTGACGTAATGAACTGACGACAGCCTCTACAGTACGAAATTCTGAAGTTCATGTGCAGGAATCACAAATACCTAAACAAAATAGGTGATCATATGAGAAATATAGAAAGCTCCGATTATGAAGTATGAATTTGTTTGCATGTGCAATACCGAAAATAAAACAGAACTGTTCGTATATCCATAGGTTTCAATAATCAGCCTGTGCGTGAAAAAAGAAGAATCGTTTAACATAGTTGCAGCTAAATGTGGAAAATTTGTATGCTTCGTCAGCTGTATGCACAGAGATCGCAATAGTGTTTTTCGATTTGTATCTTTGGGTAATCAACATCTGACTCTAACCGTTCGAATAAATTCTTCATGTGACTGTCCTGAAAAAAGGGGATAGAAAATGAACTGATGAATTAGTTTTAATCAAGGTCAAATGAAAAGGTGAATCAAATACTGCCTCAATAAAAATGTTTCGTTAAATTTCCACACAGGGAAACGCTAAACCAATACGACATAATTTGGCATTCTAGAGGAAGGGGCCAAGAAATATATTGTTAAACTAAATAAAGCTATGAGATGTTTCTTCAGCGACAAGTATACGAAGACAGAGGTTATCCGTATTATTTCTACATTTTTATTACATTTTCTTTTCACACTACACACTAAATGAACCAAGCATATAGTACTCTAGTGTCGTTCAGCTAGAAATGTTGCTCGAGGAAAAGAACAATTCTCGCTGGAAGAGGAAAGGGACTGCATTTGTCACTACGAATGATAATGAACGCGTTCCGTTATGGACTGTTATTATACATGGCAGTATATACGTTTTGTGCATCTTTTGTTTACTTTCAAAGCTGGTTCACAAAAATGGAGATCGTAACCAGAAATAGAAGGACTAAACTGAAATAGATGTATTTTAATGGGAGTGTTCAGAATTGATAGGAAATCTTGCCTTGGTCCGGAAACCAGGAAGCAGTCTTGGCCAAATTCAACGTTCTCGTTCTTGTTCCTGGGAAAGGCACGTTGCATCGATATTATGTATATCAGATCCTTCGCTGAGAGATTAATTTAGGCGGCTGTGACATGAAATAACCGCTAGAGCTCATTCTAATCGCAATTCTTTTGAATTTTGATGTTAGCCAACTCACCTAAAATGCTGGCAGGTGAAAAAATATTATTGGCCAGCAAAAAACCAAATGATACCACAATGCAAGAAATCGACTTTCTACTTTAAGAGCGATTTGGTTATTGGTATACGTCCCCGTTCTCGTCACCGGACTATTGTGAATCAACATTTTGTGTCGTGCATCAGACCTGTTCTCATTCTGTTTTTGGTTACCGTTTTCGGGTTATTGTGAACTAGCTTTTATGGAAATGTATTATAAAAATTTGTTGTTTTTTTATCGTAATCAAAATGATTAAGGCTATTTCTGATAAGATATAAAATAATGAAAATGTTATCGAACAAAGGATATTTCCTTTAAATGTTCCTTGGTACTAGCTGCTATGACGGCGAATTTAGATACCAAGTATAAATTACCAAGTTTTTTGTTCACAAACGCACATAGTTCTTTTCCTAAAAATAGTTTGAGTTCAGGGTCTGAAAAGTATTTTTATTGTTAAATACCAATAGAAAGTTCTTTAGTACAGGTATAACAGTTCTTTTACCTACCACAGCTAATTAATCTTTTGAGAAAGTAAAATAGCAGCAATTGCATTGGTAATTTTGGGTTTAAATAAAAATTTGAGTTTTTTCTATCACCATTAATTCATTAAAGGATTAAAATGGGAGCGTTATTACTAAAAATGAATTTTTATTGGTGTTTAGGCTTCGGCTCTTCAGTACAAATATTTCATGGCCATTATCAGCTGATGTATCGGCTGGAGACTGCCAATATCATTGGGCAATTACAACCTGATTGGCTGCTAGTTAACGAGATAATCTGGTAATTACCGATCTGCTCTTGGGTTCCGGCCAGCGCATGCGCTCAGAGGAGTCAGCTTTAGAATATGGCTGCAACACATATCGCACTTTACCTCATACTAAACACGAAATATACTTATTTTTGAGTAAGCGTGAAATATACTCATTTTTGAGTAAATGTATTTAGAAGATCAAATTAAGATATGTCAGATAATCTTTAAGTTTTAATCAATAAAAAGTTTGAATAGACAGAGTGAGAACGAAAATTCAATGTCGTAACCAGGATTTAAACCACGGATCTCTCGCTCTCAGCTGGTTGTTCTAACCACTAAGCTACCATAGCAACATACGGTACTACAGTACTAAACAAATCAAAAATAACTTGTACAGTAAACTTGATTACCTGGATTTATAGTTATATAATCCCCACTTCCATTTTACTATCGAACATAGAAACAAACGCATTTGACGTTTCAAGTAATGTAACAAAAGAGAAATCTGAAATTTAAAAAAAAATCAAGAATCTGGGTACGCAAAAAATAAATTGCCAAAAAATAAATGATAAATTAGATAGTAACGTTGTAAATCTTAAGATGCAGTCATTTAATGACAAGGAAATGCAGCTTTTAGGAAAAGGACCGAAAGCGTGTACTAGTTTATCTAATATCTAGACGATCTTTTCGTTGACATTGCTAACTTAACAAAAAATAATCATATCCGATTGTGAACAACATTTGAAATAAAAAAGAGATGATCAATAATTTAAAATTTTATACAACATCAAATATAAACAGGTACTAGCAAGTCTCAGTAAAAGAGGTGATGTTTTCATAAAATAGAAATACTGGAGACTTCGGAACACAGTCAAAGAATGCGAGATTTACTTAATGGAGGAGAATTTAAGACCAACCCGCTAAATAAATGGATAAAGATAAATAAAGAAGTAATAAGTCTAAAGCTTTTTAATCAATAAATCGGAATGGCTAAAACTAAAAGTTAACAATCCGGGATTAGCAAGAATTAATGGGTTCCCTAAATACACAAGGAAGGTAACAAAGTGAGGCTCATAGTTAATAATATAGATACTCCTTCGTACTTGCTAGCAAAGTTGCTTTTAACGCAGTTGAAACATAGGTGCAGTATTAAAAACTCGCTTGAACTGGTGGAGAATCCTAAAAAGTTACACAGTTCAAAAACTGATACAATAGTATCATTTGACGTTCAAGGTTTATATTCTATTAAAGATAGAGACGAGACGAGAACCTTTTAAAAAAATACCGGTTAAACATCACCGGATTAGAAGAGGAAATAGTAGCAAAACACGTAACATAGTAGAGCTGTGCATAGAATGGAATTACTTCACATTAAGTAAAGTATAGAAAAAAAAAGTTTGGCCATGGGTAATCATGTCTCCTATATTAGCTGATTTATTTAAGGGAAATTTGGGATGTAATGTGTAAAGAAGAATAAACACCTATTTAAAGTATGATATAGGTATGTGGATGACGCGTTTGCGCTACTTAAAAAGGACACGAAGCATTAAAACTACTAAAGTCACAAAATGAGAATATTAAGTTTACAACAGAAGTAGAAAAAGAGAATATACTATCTTTTCTAGGTTTCAAGATATTGAGAGTCAATGGGAGGTTAGTATTTGAAATTTATAGAAAAGTATCAAATAGAGACAACTATATAAAAGCAGATTATACTAAAAGTCCAAGTTCTCATAAGTATGCAGTGATTAATAGCCAACATACGGCCCCAACATATTCCCTTAGAGGGAGAGGAACATAAATAAGAATATAATCACATAATAAGTTGGCAAATAAAGTGGTTTTGATAAAGCTTTAAGGGATAAAAATATTTAAAAAGACAATAAAATGGAGACTAAACAAGGAGAATAACAGCTTACTTTCAGCAAAAGACGAATGCATATATATAAAAAATGTATACATAATCCTTGGGCTGTTAAACATTTAGGGAAAATGTTTGAAAAACTTAACATTGCACAGGCTCCTAAAAACATTTATGATAACAAGAATCAGTTAAAACCGAAATATATTGAACAAATTGCACATAATAAAAAATGCGGGATATATAAAATTGAATGCTCACAATATGAAAAAATGTACATAGGTCAAACCAAAAGAAATATCCACACACCATGAAAGAACACAGTAGCCACACAAAATAAATATTTAGACAAATCGGCAATGTCACCACATTTTTGGGATACAAATCATGAAATTAATTGGAACTTGTCTTTAGTAAAATCGGCTAGAACTGCATCAAACGTGGGAAAATATGTTTATACACAGTTTCAAACAAGAAGTAATGGACTTCGACAACCAGATGATCTTCAAGTTGGTCAATCCTACCATCAGAGGGCAGCGTAATAGCTTGAAGGAAGGAGATGCCATGTAGCTGGAGAATTCAGTCATGAAGAAGCCACGGATAAATGACGAAACAATAATATTCTTTTTAAAGTGTAAGTAAAGTATAAGTATTAATCAAACTCGGCTCAACCGAGTAGTTAACGACCTTTAACCTGGCAGGTAACATCGGAAGAAACAAACTATTATTATAAAACTCTATTGTTATCTTTCCTGTTAATCCAAGCAGGTTTTGGGATTCGAATGTACACATTTAATAAGATACAATAGAGTTGTGGCTTACTACTGGAAAATAGTTGAATCATTTGAAAATTCAAATAATGATGACATATCTCAAATATGATTAACTCTAGCAAAAAGTATGCAACTGACATACACGTTAAAAGAAATCATATTTTTTACTTTCTAGCACATATATACAAAACACAGTAGGTAGAGAAGGAATTCGATATCGAGCGTTTACCAGAAATATATGTTTTGAGGTCCCTGGATCCATAAAAAATTTGAGAAAGGTTCATCCGGCCATGTGTGTGTATGTAGCTGTGTGCAGCATAACTCAAAGACGAAAAGTCCGTTAAATACTGAACTTGGTATATAATTTTAGTAGACAAGATACAATGCAAGTTTTTCAAAAAAATTTTCGAATCCTGAACTACCCTTTACATATTAAACTTTTAGAAAATGTATATTTTAGCAAACATTGCATTAACGGGTTTGATTTAATTACCATATATTAAATATACTTATATCAAAAGTTGAATGCATATCTTGAATTTTCTGGAAACAGTCTCTGAAGAATAGCCTCTCCAAAATATTTTGTGAAATCTAACAAGAGCTTACACGATGTAATAACGATTAAATAAATGATTCATAAAGCTATGAATTAATTTTAATTAACAGAGGATTTGGAAAACGAGTAGTATAGTAGTATGTTATATGGAGGGCAAACATTAGAGCATCGAAAAGTACCTAGTAATGTAGGAATTAGAATTAAAAGAAATACTGTACTAAATTGTCTTTATATGCAGACGACCTCACAATTTCAGCACATAGGGAAAATGAATTGGATGTGTAGACCACATCAAATACTCGTATGTCAAAAATACAAATTAACCTCTCTATAGAAGAAAAAAAAAAAAACAAAAAGTGTGGCCTTTATGGGAAACAGAAGTAAAATTAATAAATAATAAAACGGGCACAACATTATGGCCTCTTGTCATGCAATGATCGGGATTTAGTCATAACCTTCAGAGATATCAAATGCGTGTAACAATAGGAAGAAACTTGAAAATTGCACGAAAGGACACACGTTTAAGATGGTGACCGTGAAGATCCTTTTGTATTGAGGTGAATAGTAGGTTCAGGTTCACATGCAAAGAATAAAAAAACTAATTAAGCAGCAGAAATTAAACTTCTACAGACGGTTAGAGGATGTACCTGAAGGCACAGAATACGAAATGTGCAAATAAGGGAATAATAAAATATTTATGCAATAAGTGATAACGTTCTACAGCAAGGAAAAATTGAAGAGAACATCTCCAAAGAGTGGAGGAAGCTCGTAATAGCCTTGAATTATTGACCTTCAGGGAGAGGGAATGTGGGAACAGAGAAAGATGGCAATGAGCCCGTAACAGGCCGTAAGGTTGAATAGCTATATGCAGGAACAGAAGAAGTATATTTTAGTTATGAAGGAATATCATAAGAAGGGTAATTTGTTTATATTCACCGAAAATTAAATTTTAGATCTTTATAGTTTGTTTGGTTTCTTAATAATGTTATGGTTCCATAGTTTAAACCAATAAAGAGTCACATCAACATCAACATCAACCCGTGCAAATGATGAATATGGAAATTCCACCCCCCCGACAAGTAATTTAAACTATGCACGGTCTCAAACCGTCTAAAAAATAAAATTTATCAGTTAAATTCAACTACTAGTAAGCCAGTAATTTAGTAATGTATTGATTACATACCTTTATAGCTTTTTGTATGATAATATGCACTGAAGTGTGTATCTATTGAGTTATTTATAAAATTCATACAAAAGTTATATAAACGTAATATTTCTGATGAATTTTATTTACGGCATAAATATTTGAAAGGCTGTTTCAATTTTTAGCTTCTATACAATACCATGTACATAGTATGAAGAAAAGGTATTTTATTCAACTCAAAAATTTGATACCGATATTTTAATAGAAGAACGCATTTTAAGATCCGCTGTATAAAAAAAAATTAGAAAAATATAATTTTATGTGTTTGTGAACACAAAAACTCAAAAACGAAAAATCGATAAAATACCAAACTGGATATTTAAGTTTAATATTTTCAAAGGATGCGACACCCTAAACTATCCTTTACCTCGAAAAATGTCAAACATTTTAATTTTCTCAAAAATTGCTCTAAAATGTTGTTTTAAATACTCTTTATTAAACATTAGATAACAAATAAAATTTATATTTTGAATTTTCTGGGATTTGCTTATGAAGATCTTTTGGATGACTTTTAAATAGCTGGTAAATCGTAAGATATAGACAAAAGTTAACTACAAAAAGCTGTAGAGCTCATTAAAACAAATAATTATGTCAATATACTTTTTTCACGAAGTTAACCATTTTCGATATATATTGTTTGTTTTTAATTTCAATTTTAAAATACTTAAACATTTTCTCATTCTAGAACTTCCCAACTCCTGGCCATGTAAAGAAACGAATTCTATCGCATAGCAACCATCTTTATAAAGATTTGACTATCTCTCTGGCCAGCGTACTCCCTTATTTCCTTTTTACATACAAGGAAGCAAAGAATAATATCATTTCTGCTAATGTTTATCTGGATTAGCATAAATCACCTAAAAAAATAAGATTTTTATTACAATGAGGTAGAGAAATTAATGTGAATGAAACAAATCAGATTTTTCTTTCAATCATTCGTGCATGAAACCAACCACCTTAGAAACATCAACGGTTGCCATCGCATAACAAGCGCGGCTGTGTACTTTAAACCTTTTACTTTTGTTTTAGTTTGTATTCCTTCCTCGTCCTCCTCGAGAAAAGCGGGCTTATTATTGCTTTGCAAAATATCAGCGGAAATGGCGAGAGGAGAGAAAGGAAGAGAAAATATTGGTAGTTAACTCAAATAAGCAAGAGGAACAACGGGTACTTCTAACATTTACTTAAGAATCTTTTCAGGAACATATTTATACCAAGAGGCTTTAACATCCGCGTTGTATACATACCTATAAGATACCTCGGAATTGTGCACACAAAATGACGAGAATGTTATACATTGGAGCTTTTCTGCTGTTCCGGAGGAGGAAAAATGTTATTTGTATACGTAAGTTGGTATTTAGGAACAGCAGTGTGTATGTAATCATCAGTAATCATTAATTACTGAGATGGTAGCATAACAGTGTGATGGTCGTACCTGTTATTTTCTCTCTTTATCCTTTTAAAAAGTTCCTGAAAGCTTATCAATTCTTATTGATAGATATGGATCATCATTACATACTTACACGTTGCACTATCCATATTATATAGTATAAACAGGCTGTCCCAAAATTCGACCGCACAAATTGGCACGATTATAGAGGGGTCCTAGATAAAGCAGTCTAAGATATATTGTCTCTTTTGCAAATGTCAAAGTTGAAAATTAAAAGAATGTGAGCGTGTTAGTCCTATTTTCATTCAGAATGTCTCATTTGTACGCCAGTAGTCGAAGAAATGTGTTATTAGTCCACAATCAATACGATATTTAAAACTTGCAACTTTGGAAAAATTGCTAGTTCTCTGAGGGTGCGCACCCTTCTGATAACAGCTTGGTTGGATTCAGATAATATGCTGTCATGCAGAGATCTCCGCAAAACATACTGGTGGGTGAGTCGGTATAGCGCTGGTCATCGGGTTCCACGATACAAAGATCGCACCGTTCTCTGAAATTTCCATTTTTTTTAGTTTGTTTTTTTCAATCTTTTGTTTTGTTTTTGTTTTTCTCAAGAAGTATACCATCAGAACAGCACCAATTCGCTCAGTTTACATTTTGAAGCCAAAACGATAAACCCTCCAGTATAAATTACTTTCAAAAGACTGTGAATGATATCTACGTAGAGTTCAATATTGAATGCAGTAATTGTCAATACGCAGATCAATGGAATAAAACTATTAATTAGGTTGGTTGAAAATATCTATCTAATGTATGGTTTTTAACCTAGTAATTGAACTACTATGTACTGTAGCGATAAAATAAAAAGATCTGGCCTGTAGTCAGGATTCGAAGAGCGGAACTTTAATTTTATCTGTTTGTAGGTTTTAACCACTTGAGCTACTGAAGCCCTGCGAGAATGCGCTTCTGAAAATCTTTCCAATGCCTGCACATGACTACTGTGAGAACAATGATATGCCAACATTGTGTTCATATTGTAAAGGTATACGTATTATGTGTAAAAAATACATGTTTAAACGAGGCGTGAAACGGAGAGCACACAGATTAGCATCCTAAGATAATTAGAGTTCGCATGCTTTTCGCTGCCAAGTGGTACCATTGCGCATGTTTAACATTCTCAATTACCAGATTTTGTTGAATCAGATGAGCAATTACTGACACGAACTTTAGCTTCTTGTCGTGAGGTTCAGTACAATCCTGGAACTTTTGAGGTTCATTTCTTCGTAAGTGCAAACTCTGCAGGGATGTTGCAGTTCGACACATCGAAAAGTTCCTACCTGTTATATTTTGTGCTTCGGATATGATGAATGTGTGATTCACTATGTTTGTAGCTCCTTCGAGGGGTACGAAGAAGTATACCCCTTCCGGTTGAAACGTTCTCCGTTGCGCTTACGAGCAATTTGAGAAATGTGTGGCGGAAGAAACCGAAGAAAACACGCCAATACGCCGCTTCGTCCACCATAAACTCCACATGTGGTCACCTGAGATTGAACCCGGACTGCCTAGGTGAGAGGCGAACGGTCTAACCATTCTACCACCCGCCGCTCTCGAAGCGATGTCAAGAGCTTTGAAAAATGCCGTTCCCTATGGCCGCGCTCGCCAAGGCTTTGGTGCTTCGTAGCGCTGGGGATCGTGGGTTCTAGTCCCGCCTTGGGCATGGGTGCTCTATGTTTGTGTATATGTGTGTGTTGTAAAAGTAAGAAAGCAGTAATAATACGGCAAAACAAGGTAAAAAAAAGAAAAAAGGTAAATAAAAGTAGGATATTCAGTGCCGGAGTCCTGTTCAGACTCCAGTTCTGTTTAAAAAAAAAAAAAAGCAGATTGGTATGCGATGAATCTATTCAATGCTCTTTGCATGTCCATGTAAACAAAAAAATGGAGACTTACTTCTTGTAAAATAGGGCAATAGAAGACTAAAGATTCATATAATACCAAAAGATATCTCGGAAATGATTAATGCGAAAACAATTTTAATACGAAAGCATTATATTCCTTAATGAAATATACATGTTTATGTGGTAAGATCTGTATATCTCTTGCATTTACCAGAAAAAGTCATTCAGAATGAACGCATACATTTCATATACAAATACCTAAATTAAAATCGTCGGGAGTAATTTTGAGAGAGTAAAAATGTTTTCTCATAACGGTAGTATAGAGTGGAGAATTTGCTTTGAGATCCTAAGGTGAACTTATGGTATTTAACCATTTTCGGGTTTTAGTTGATCTGTTTCGACGAGAGGCGCAAAAGACATTTTCCAATTTATCCCCCTTCAGGAAGTCATTCAAGTGTATATATCTTGTTGTCGAAGTTTCGGATGGAATGCAATAATCCATTAACAACCGTGTTAATCTGAACACTAAAAATTTGTGAAGAGCGTAAAAGGAGTTAGAAGTTAGCATACCCGCAACATCGTAAAGTGACCGCTGCTGCTGCGAAACTGAGAGAAAACCTCTTCGCGGCAACGATTTAATGCTCTGCATACACACACTTACGTAAATAAGGTCGGGGAGCACAGAAAGAGACGCCAGCATACTGACCATTAGCGAGCTGTAAGAATGTCGTGGCTTCTTTGTGCGATATTCGCTTTGCACATAAATGAGAGCGGAATTAGAAGGGATGGAGAAAGGCAAGGAGGCGAAACGTGTGAGGCATAATAAACTCCTTTCAGCAATAAATAAACTATATTAGGATTTCCGTTTCAAGCTTGCTTAATCCGCTCATGTTAGCCCTCTTTGAATGTATTTACTATAAAATTCTGCTTTTTCGAAGTCAATATTGTATGGAGATTTAAAAGGGTATTCTAAATATGACTATTTGATTTTTAACAGCTTTTACTTCTTTTTTAGTTATTAGAAACATAAATAGAAACATTTAAAGCTCTTTTTGTACCCCACATTATATCAGGTAGACATTTTAAGGCAGATTATTAATAAGTTAAAACCCCCAACTTTATAGTTTTTCTCATAAAATTTACATATTGCATCAGCATCAATGAATATTAACCAACAAGCACGATTTTGTTACAAATTCTTAAAATTGTATATGTTTGATAAAAATCGAACTTAATTGCTAAAGAAAGTCCGTTATTTAAAAACGCCACGAGCTATAGAAAAGTATACCCAACATTAAGGATAGCAATAACGTACTCAAAAAACGTGTCTATATTCTACAATATTTTGAAACATAACAGTATATAACATTTTGTGTATATACAAAGAATTTTACTAAAACATCCAATCAATAATTTTAATTTAAGGAGTTAAAACATTTGAAGATAACTGAAAAAATGATAGAGAAGAAGGGCATAAATCTCAAAATGTAACAGATAACGGACCTGTAATTGGACGAGTTGAATATTCCAAAATGCCTGAAAATATTACTCTTCTAGCCTTAGTATATAAAAACAGGTAGCAAACAGGATCGAATTTATTCCTTTGTTTTCTTAACAATAAGCTCCAAAGTTATGTTTACCCAACAATGTTGGATACCATACAATCCTCCTTTGAAGTTTAACTCCCAAATATGTCTTGTTCACAACGATATTGCAGTTTATTCAGTTGGGGAGGAGGTAATAATTCTGATGTAGGCTTGGCAAAAATATTGTTTGTGAACTGTAATTGATCAACATATCCTTTAAATTTCCTTCACATTATTAATTTACTATAGTAAAACCAACTTTATCAATTAATTTTACAAAAACACAAAACTTATTTAATTCACTATATATATAAGTTTATAATTACACAATTCTCTTACTTTCAGATTACATCAAATTGCACGATTCCCTGTAGCTCATCGTATACGATAACATTAGCAGCGACATTGGCGCCGAATTAGGGAAACAAGGAGCTTTCTACCTTCTGACTTATCGCCTCCCAACAATTTTTCTGAAGGAGCCTGGACCCCGTCCTCCAAATTCAAAAACAGATCTCATTAAAAAACATACATTTTTAGTTTCTCTACGCGTACTGCACTGAGGAGACAAGTTATTCCTTCCAAAAAGTAGATGTTGAGATTTCACGAAAATATATGTTTTGAGGTTTCCTGAGTCAAAAAAAAAAAAAAAATAAAGATAAAAGCACTTTTAGAAAAAGGCGCGAGTGTGTATCTGTGCGTCTGTCGACAGTACAGAACATAAATGAAGAGACCGTTAATGGTGTAGTTGGTGTAATTTTGTATTTTTTAAGGATGCGACACAATGGTTTTCAACAACATTCCCTACTCTAAAACAGAATTTACATTGAAAACATTTTAAACATTTTATTCATCTCAAAAATGGCTAAAATGATTTTGATTAAAATACCGCATAGTAAATATATTTACTTCACAAACAAAATGTATATCTTGATTTTCTGGGAATAACCTCTGTTGACCTCTTCATTCTGGATGAATTTTGCACAACTGATTAACCCCATGATATAGACAAAAACTTACTATACAAAAAACATAGCTCCGTTAAAACACAGAATTTATATCATATACATTTTGTGGTAGAGTTGATGGTTTTGGAGATATTCCCTGAAGTTCATTTCAATATAAAACCGTGTTAATTTTTCTCATCTCTCGTTTGTTTGACTTCTGGTCACCCAAAGAGAACCGAACTTTAGTTCTTCACATAGAAATAAGATTTTAAAAGATTTGACTATCACTTTAGCCTAATTTATCCCCTTATTTCTCTTCTGCTTAGGAGGCAATAAGCAAATTTCTGTTAATGCTTATCTCGATTAGCATGATGAAAATAAAATACATTTTTGTAACAACAGTATGTTTGCAGAACAAGTAGAAAACGTAATGTGAACGAAACATTTGAGATTCATTTTTAAACAGACCGAACGGAGTTGCGAAGGTTTTCTTTTATTTGAACTGTTAAACAAAAGAAATAATAATGCAACCTAGTTTTATGTTATTAGCATCTGATCAAATAATCTTCCTGTTATAGAAAACTATTTTGCAGGTATAATATCAGATAAGTAGCAGTTTTCAAACTTAAACTGTAATGCAACACGCAATTAATATTGTATGTCACATTATAGGAATCACAATGCGTCTATTTTTACTCTATATATACTAAGCATACATAGTGCATAGAGAAGATATTGTATTCCACCCAAAAATTCGATACCGAGTTTTCACCGCTTTAGGGTCCCCTGTATCCCCCCCCCCAAAAAAAATAGAAAAAAGGTCCGTGTTTCTGTGTGTTGTCCATATGTCTGTGTGAACACAATAACTCAAAAACGAAAAGTCGGTAAAACACCAAACTTGGTATTTAAATTTAGGATATCCGAAGGATGTGACACGAGATTTTGAGGAAAATTCCCCCACCCCAAACTATCCCTTATTTTTATTTTCTGAAAAATGACTAATGATTTTGAATAAAATACCGTAAACTTATTGAAGACATTTATACGACAAATATAATGTATAAGTATTTTGAATTTTCTGGGAATAGCTTCTGAAGACCTCTTTATTCTGGATGAATTTTGCTGGGTTTTGCTTAAGCCATAAGAGATAGGCAAAAACTTACTACACAAAATATGTAGAACTCGTTGAAGCACAATTTACTTATATGCACTTTTTTCGTACAGAAGACCATTTTTGAGATATTCCTCGTTATTTGTTTCAGTTATAAAATACTTAAACTTTTCACAGAAGGGATTATGTCAACTCCTGGCAATTCAAAGAAGTGGATTTCATCCACATGGTAACCAGCTTTCAAAAGATTTTAGTCTAGAAGATTCCATTATTTTCCTTTTACTTACAAGAAAGAATTTCTGCTATCTCAATTAACATGAAGTAAACAGAAGAATAAGATTTTTAACAATAATTGATTACAGAGATGTCGAGAAGGTTATGTGAATCAAACACATCGATTTTTTAAGTTTGGGGCTATTTTCTCATCTAAGTAACTACAACTTTTAAGATTATTTTTATCATATGTATGACAAAATAAGAACTAAAGCTTTCCTGGCGACGTGTTAATTCAAAATCTTCTCGGGCTTCTAGCCAGGTAAAAACTTGGCTTGACACCAACGTTTCGAAGAAGTGCATCTTCCTCGTCTTCAGGGTGAACTGATGGTTTGAGCCTGCGGAGACTGGTATGAAGCTCTTATAAATACCAGTCTCCGCAGGCTCAAACCATCAGTTCACCCTGAAGACGAGGAAGATGCACTTCTTCGAAACGTTGGTGTCAAGCCAAGTTTTTACCTGGCTAGAAGCCCGAGAAGATTTTGAATTAATATGTATGACAAGTTTTGAAATTCTGAGTGGTCCCCATATCATTCATTCATTGTTGCTGCCATTGTTAACAAGCCATGAATGTGACCTCATTCGCCGGTTATAGCAGCCTAAAGCAGGAATAAACCATTTTTTCGTGGCGTTGAAGGTCCGTCCTTAGTACATATGGCACCACAGGTGGTGAACACCGATGATACTGAAATGATAATTGGCAAAGGAAACATCCCAGACCTAGTTTTAGATTTTCTCTTCTCCTCAGCATTTGTCAGTTGTTAGGACTGAGAAAAACTTTAAAATAACTCAATGAAGGATAGTCCTGGGGTTCTTTTTACCGCAGATTCATCGTCTTAAACGACATCGGCCACCGGTGTCGTAGGAATGAACTGAGATGCCATACTCTCGCCGGGGAACAGAACTAACATTTCTCTTCAACTTTTAAATAATTTTCAGACAATCGTATTAAACTGTGACTACTTTTAATGTCACAACATATTTTAATACTTTCACTCCTCCCCTCAAAAGTAGAACAAATCGACGTAATATTAATCAAATTCTAAAATCAAAATTAATCAAATCAAACACGATAAAATTATAATTCGGGGCCAGAATGTTCTTGGAAGTTAATTCATCTGCCTTTTTCCAAAGCATCTTGTTCATCGACATCTCTTATTTTCAAACGATGGCCTAGTTTGACAAGTTGACCGTAATGGAAACGTTTACGACAGAAATTGCGAAAAACAGGAGTCTCGAGTCATTTGCTCTCTCTCTCTCTCTCTCTCTCTCTCTCTCTCTGGCAGTCGATTTGTTTTTCCCGGTTGTTGATTGGTGTAACCGTGTTGCCAATTTGACGACTTGCGGATGGAAAGTATTTTCGTCGCTCGTCAGAAAATGGTCCTGAGGCCACTGTAGAGTCTCTACAGACTTCCACACAACAAAATATCAGTTAAACACTGTCATTTCATTCATTTGTTTCGAGTATCATCGGCTTCTACAAATAGATTACTCAACACTGAATGTTCAACTTTACTTAGATAAAAATAACTTACCAATTTTAAAAAAAATGAATCATCAAGACCGGAATGCGGTTTGACTCATTTTTTCCTTTAAACATCCTGTGTTAAAATGGATGTGTGAAAAGAGGAGTACACAAATTTATAAAAACTTTTTTTCTCCTAGTAATCTAATTTTCTTAGGTTACATGCTTCCAATTTTAACTTCATTGTGAGGAATTCATAGTTTAACTTACATATGTTTTTGTAAGGATGTTTTTTTTAACACTTTAATGTTTTAATAAATTCAATATATTGAATTTTTACAAAACTGTAAGAGCTACAAAGTTGCTCTTGGCATGAAACGATTTAATGATATATCAGTTTAAGCTTTGGTTAGAAATAATATTTAAAGTATGAAAAACATTATTCTTGTAGGCGATTTGCATTTGGCTGTTTTCATTTATCTTTTTTATCTTTTATTTATTTTTAGAGAGTTAGGTATATTTATTATAATTGCTGGTCATTTTTAACCCATTGTTCTTAAATCTTATTTTCTTAAAATTGAAATTCCTAAAGGGGGTTTCCTGAACATTTACTTCTAAAAAATATAGTACTGAAATTATACTACATTTAAGTGATTGAACATAATAATTTTAAGGGAAGATAAACATCATGTGGCAAGCGAGTTCTGATTTACATGTGCTTCCAAAATCGAGGTGAGTGGAGCCCATATGGAGTCGAGGAGACGCGGGATACTTTCATTGCTATTTTTAACTCAAGAGTTAGTGCGTATATGAGTATGAGGGAATAATCATTACTATACCACATTTTGCCTATTCCTTGCTCTTTGCCTAGCATTCCCAACCATAGTACATTGCTTTTTTTTTTGTTTTTTTGTTTTTTTTTACGAAAAATGGTAAGCTGTTCCAAAGTAGCTTATAGAATTAAAGAATAAAAGTATTAGGAAAAGCTGTTATTGGGAACTAATTTTTGAATAAGTGATTAGAAAAAAATACCAGAAATCATGTCTTATTAATGCTTAACGAATGTGTTCAGAAGTTCAACTCAACTGGTTGAAATTTCCAGCAATTCCACCGCCGGGTACTCTTAAGCATTTCAATTGATCCTGTACAGTTATTCAGAATGATTGAGCTAATAATGTAAGACTACCATGAAACTGGAACGCATGCGTAGAGTGTTTTATGTAATTATACGCTGTACTGAAGGATTCACCCTACTTTGATATTATTAAAAAAATAAATAAATAGATTATAACTGCCTAATTATGTGATATCCGCTAGCATTTTTCCTATTAAGTAACATAGTTATATTGAACCCCAAACAACTCTAAATCTCTAAATCGAGAATTCCTCGAGAACTACACAATTTTCGCTCATCTGAATAGGAACAGAGAAGACTTTATGCGCGTGTGAGCGAGTTTGCGCATATTTCAGGAAGAAAAATATCAGATAAATGCCAATTTTGATACTTAAGTGTAGTATGCCAAGCATGCAACACGAAAATTTTCAATAATTATAAAGATAAATCTTCCCACCCTTTTGATGGAATATCTTCGTGAGTTGTGATATTCACAAAATGTCTATTTTAATTGAAATACGGTATGTTTAGGATATGTGCATAAGCTAAAATGTTAATATTTCATACATTTTCTGCGAATAACATGTGGAATCCATTCTGAATGAATTCTGTGAATACCTGCATAATTTGTAAGCTTTAATAAATGGACAGAATGTATAATTTAAATACAAACAAAAATGTAAAATATATGTTTAAAGCTTTGCCGATTTACAATACATTAGTTCTTATTGATACAATATATTAGTTCTCGATGTTTGATGTGTTTTTTTCGTGATAATACAATTTAGAAGTCCTCATATATGTTCCCGTTCTTTATGGATTTGATTAGCACTTAAACCTAAAGTCCAGTACCTACAACTAACTTCGTAATAACATTATTTCCGCACACGTTTATCTCCATTAATAACTAGTAGGTCAAAGCTTTTTGCTAAAGTGATTTACGGAAGAAAGATATATTACAATACATTTTCCCTCCAGACTGTTTCACTCGGTATTAGAAAAACAATTGTTTTATTATTATTGTTGTGTCTAACAGTTAGATTTCCTTTTCAAAGAGCAGTCTTTGATATCAAGAGCAATAAAACTAATTATTCTAAAGTTTATTCTATGAAGCGTAAACATGCATTCTTATTTCGTTGCTCGAGGTAACCATCTGTTAATTATCCGTTTCAACTGCCAGTTCTTAAGTAAACAGAAAACGTATTTTCCATGTTTTCCAAACAAAACAATAGAATCATGGATATGCATGTTCATTAATTATCGTCTCTAACTTACAAAACACAAAGTTCACTGATGTTGATGTTTTAAGTATAATTTTCAGAGACATCTTTTTTTTTAATTTTTACTTTTTCTTTAACTTCCCAATAATAAAAAGAGGACGGGTGTTATTCCAGCCAAAATTTTACATTAACATTTCAGCAAAGCCATTTAAGGTCCTATTTGCGTGTGTGTGTGTGTGTGTGTGCGTGCGTGTGTCTGTTGGGACACTATAATCCGGAATCAAATAAATGCCAATATAAACCACACCTGGTTTCAAAGATTTTGAGGTATATACCTCCATATAGAGTAAAAACGTCCTTTGCATATACATTCTTTTGTTGGTTTACTTTCCATATATCTTACCTATAGTAGGTAGAGGAAATTATTGCATTTCACCCCAAAATTTGTTGCTCAAAGTGCACCGAAATATGAGCTATGAAATCTCCGAAAAAACAAACTCTGATGTGTTGCATACACACAACTCTTCCTAATCACTCTAGTGACTACTCGAATTCTTATGCATTCCTATTGCTTTTTAATACTTACCTTATTTTAATGGCGTTACGTGGAAAAAGTTTAACATCCAAAAAATAAGAATTTACAATTTACCATTAAAAGTAATCAACAAAAAATAATAACTAGGTACAACAAATGATAAATAACAAATATATGAATAGTATTAAAATGTTTGAACAAAATGTAAACCACAGAGAACAATTAAAATACTTATAAGTGGTTACGAGGGATTACCACATAACTTTTTACGACAGATGGTGTTAATGTTGTAGGACCCTCTTATTAATTGAGATAAAGCAATCAATTTTCACTTACATATGTATTTAAAACCAGTCAAAATTTTAAAGAAGTCACATGTAATAGCTTTGAAATGTTATGCTCTTTGCATGACCAAGAGAAAGAAAGGAACTACAACCTACTGTTGAGAATTGTGAGCACTGGAAATCAAAACAATAACAAGGACTATAGGTAGATCGGAAATAAGTAACTTAACAGAAAAAGTACATTACCTATCAAGTTTTGTGCTGTAATATTTTGTCTGTTAGGACTTACCAGTTTTACAAAGAGTATGAAGAGTACTTCAGAGAACATCCTATTACAATTGTAAATAACGTTTAATTTGTAATGAAAAAAAACTAAAATATATCGTATATTATCTAACATTGTGGCTAATTTTTCATAAAATCAAACTTTTGGAAACATTCTATATATCATGCGTAGTTTGGGATGAAGATACTCTTGAAAAATTTACTTTTTATCTTCCGAAGGTTATGAACTTAAATCAAGTTTACCATTTAACTAGTATTTAAAGTGTGATATTGTTCTGTTTTCAAATTCGGCAGCTCACACACACACTCACACACACACTCATATACACACACAGAGGGATTTTTTTAAATTGCTTTTTAGAATTTAGGGATTACTTGAATCGAATTTTCGGATGGAAATTCAAACTCTCCTCTACTTGCTATGAGTAAGTAGGTGGTAGAAAAAATAAGCATTTTTAGAAAAATGCCGTTGTGTCTGGGTGCCGTGTAACCAAATACCGTCAATCATCCTGCAAACCAAGGTGCAGAGCATGTATCGCTGCGCTTTGGTTTGGTTTGGCTTGGGCATTTCACGGTGAGAAGAAGCAGTAAGGAAGGAGTAAACAACCAGAGTGCGAGACAGCGTAGGAAACAGAAAGAGAGAAGGAGAAAATCCACGAATGGGGATGTATACAGTGGTCAAATTGACGAATTCGTATTCCGCACCTTTCTCTGTGCAAAGCACCGGCGTATACACTCTGTGTAACGCTGCTTTAATGGGGCGGAAAAAACAGAAATAACTTAGTTGACATATACTTTCTCAAAATGGCTTCAAAATTTTCATTCAAATATACATTAAGGATATTTTCCGATAAGTAACATACATATTGAGTTATTGGGGAATAACTTCTGAAGTCTCTTCATTCTGGATGGCTTGAATAATTGGCAAATAGTTCTGCACAAAAAGACTGGACGTGAAAAGAACCCAGCTTGTCATAAATGCTCTTGTAGCATTAACTATTTCCAAAATATCCGATATCATTGGTATAAATTGTAAATTAGCTCATACTTTCACAATTGCTATGTCGCTATTTGTTTGCTTCTCGTGGATATACAAAGAGTAACATAAGAGTAACATACTTCGTATCATAAGGACTATTTAGTTCTTGTACCTTTAACGTGAAACTATTTCTACAAACTTTTAATCCGAATTAACATGAATAGATGGAGAATATTTTTGTAGGAATAGTTTATGTTACGTGTATATAGCGAGTCACTAAAACGCATACTATTTTTTCCTTTTGTTTTGTTACTTTCGTTAACGATCTGGAATCTGTTGTCAGAAATACCTCTCTCATAATAATAATAATAATAATAATAATAATAACGATAAACATTCACTTCTGAAGGTAAAATCTAATGAAAAGGTAACATGTAATATTTATTAAGACAGGAGTAATAATTAAATTGTTCCAAGTTCTTGTTTTTCTGAAATAAAATGAATGTAAATAATAAAGGAAATATTCAATGAAGCGTAAATTTATAACACTTGTTGAAGATAAATGTTTATAAACTACACTTGAGGTCATTAGTATGGAAGAAAGCAATCTCCATTTTTTATTTTTTTATTTATTTATTTATTTTTTTTTTTTTTTTTGCGGAATTGAAATAGTGATACCACTGAATTATGCTACTAGCTCTCTACTGAAATTCGCTGCTTGTTTCCTTCTAAACGAACACAATCCCACTTTTGCAATGCATTACAAGCAAATGTTGCTTCTATACCATCTGTTGGGATCAAGAAAGGCAATCCCCACAACTACTTATAGGCTTTTTCTTTCTGGTCAATAATTGGCAGCAATACGGCTCTAATGGTGAAAATAATAGTGTATCAATATATTGTATTGTAAAGACAACTGCTAGTTTTCTTCTGAGTACTCTGTGATAAATACGGTGCCTCAAAATGCGGCACCTGCCGCTTCAACAAAAGCTAGGAAACGGGTCCTAAAGACAAGAAAATGGAAATCAGTTGCCTATAAAAGACTGAGGTAATTGTTGTATCTTTTAATCATTATTAATGGATCACATAACTAACCATGACATTAAATCTTAAAAAGAGTTTTATTTATGTTTTAATCGGACAATGCTCAGAAATCTGTGGAGCCAACCACAGATTTATACCTATTGTAATTGAATCTACTTCTGCTAATGACTTTACCAGCTGATTTTCGTCAGTAATAATTTTATATTAAGCGAAAATGTTTGTTTTCTTAATGCACTTTGTAGTTTATTGCAAATAATAGTTCATTTAGGTTGGGAATCTTCACCTACACTTTCATATTTACTAAAACCGAACCAAAAATTTCATGATTTTACATATTATTGATACAATGATATTCATCAAGAGACAAATATATATCTATATATAATACTAAGTTGCGCCATAGGTCTAAGCAATTTAATTTACAAATTTCATTGTTCTATTTAATGCTCTAAAGCAAGTATTTTCAAGATATATAACCAAACTTCAATTTTTTAAACTGTTTTTGCCACTCCAAGTTACCTAACTCTGAATGAGACCAGTTTCATGGATGTTTTCTTTTCCTATTTTTACTTTCTCCATACGCACTATGTACATAGGTATAGAGAAAGTATTGCACTCCACTAAAAATTCTATACCGAGATTTCACCGGAAATATATGTTTCAGGATCCCCAATATCCAAAAAAAGCATTTTCACAAAAAGGTCCGTGTGTGTTTGAGTGTGTGTGTCCCTGTGTCTGTGAACACGATAACTCAAAAACGAAAAGTCGGTAAAATACCAAACTTGGTACTTAAGTTTAGTATCTTCCAGGGATGCGACACGAAGATTTTGAGAAAAATCCCCCAACCACCAACTACCCTTTACATGGAACTTTTTTTGAAAATTTTGATTTTCTCAAAAATGGCTCTAACGATTTTGATTAAAGTTTCGTATATTAAACATATTTACCTGAAAAATAAAATGTATATCTTGAATTTTCTGGGAATAGCCTCTGAAGAGTAGTTTATTCTGGATGAATTTTACTAAATTTTTAATAACTGCTAAACCGTAAGAGATGGACAAAAACTTACTACACAAAAAATGTAGAGCACATTAAAACACAGAATTTATGTTATATACATTTTTTTCGTGGAGTTCGTCGTTTTTTTAGACATTCCTTATTTTTGGTTTCTGTTATGAAAAACACTTTTCTCATACAGGAACTTGTCAACTCCTATCCATATAAACAAAGGAACTTCATTGACATAGCAACCAACTTTTGAATATCACTTTAACCTACGGTTGTCCTTTATTTCGCTTCTACTTACAAGGAAGCGAGTAATTAGCCTATTTCTGCTATTTTTGTCTGATTAGCATAAAGTAAATAGAACTATAAGCTTTTTAAGAATTATTTGTTGCAGGGATATGGAGAAAGTCATGTGAATGGTACACATCAGATTTTTCTTCTTGTAGTTTAGATAATCTGTTTCACTTTTCTAAGAGCACTAAGGAGTCTACCTTATATCACCATTATTTACCATGTAATTCAATGCAAAATAATATAGTTAATATGATTATAGTTTTACTAGAAATATGCCCAGGTACAACAATGCCTTCTTTTATTAGCAGAAAGAGAATCCCCATGCAGCAAACACCACAAGAATCCTAAGGTGTGAATTAAAATGGACAATCTGCAAAATTTAGGCCAAAATATCTAATAAACTATTAATCCAATGTTTAGTTCTTCTAGTTACTTACATTAAGGGTCACTTGATGGATATGGAAGACAAAAATCAAGCACATCGAGTTGGAAGAAAAAGCTGTAACACAAACTGGATTCCTGAAAAATGTAGGTAAATGGAAATTGCTTTTCTTGATGCTAATATGCACACTTATTTTTATGATAAGGGGGTAAATAGAGAATTATTAATCTATTTTTCAAACCCAAATGAAAGATCAAGGGCACAGTTTATTTTTTCTCGTCTACTAACGTTTCTATCGTAAAAACCAAAAAGCTAGCTGTGCTTTAGAGAAAACATTTCCTAGAACTATGTATCTAGCTGCTGCCTTACATTCATTGCGTTCGAGGAATTTTTAAGTTCCTTTAATTTTGTGTACTCTTTCGTTATTGCGAAATTACCAGAACACTTTTTTTGTTTAATTCATATACTTTGTCTCTTGGTACTCCGCAGATCTTCCATAGTCTGTGATATTCAAAATTATATAAATCTTCCTCTGGTTAAAAATGATGTGAAGGATTGAAGAATAGTTTTGGACAAATATATTTGTAGGATAACTCTTAAAGAATTAACCAAAACTGTAGGTAAATATATTTTATGAAAAAAATATATTTTAAGATGCAAAATTCGCAAAAGCTAGAAAAAATTCCTAATACCAATATTCTGCTAAATATGATAATAAAAATTGCGGATATGTGATAAAATTAATACCATCATTATTAATGAATCGCTCTAACCAACTGAGCTAACATAGTATATTATATTCTTCAAATGACTCATATTTGGTCGGTAAACGGTAAACCGACCTAACACTGTTTAACACATTGATAAAAATTAATTATTTTTCAATGATTTAAAATAGTAAGTGCAATGTAAGGACAACATTTGGTAACAATATAAAAAACTGTTTTAAACATCCAATTTATGCTTTTTCATATCTTCTGATTGTGTCCATCCTCTCGTTTGAACCACAGACACAAACACACAGAAAATTTATAATATTATTAGTAAGATAAGCGCTGATTATTTTTATGCATTCATTCGAGTACACTAGGATTTTTGTTATTTTGAAATGCGATTTCCCATTCAAAGCACTTGAACAATATAATGCAACCACCTATATTTAAGCATATGCTTAATGAAAGTATTACTTATATAAGGTAAAACTAAAATAAACTAAAATTTAACTATTGTAGCGTTTATAACTAACGCAAATGTAAAAATTTACTCCTTTCCCCGACCATGTTCTTGCACGGCCATGTTTAATTTAATGAATAAAAGCGACAAAACCGTAGGAAAATAGTCCCTTTAACCTTTCCTCCATTGATTCTTTCTGCCTGTTGTTTTTTTAACAACGGATTAGTTTATTGAATAGAGTTAAAACGTCAGTTATTGGGATGATTTCGCTTTCAGCACTGTCGTATGAAGTCAAGTGACTTCTAGAATAAACGTTTTCATCTGATATAATTGATATGCCGCGCTTTCATCTATGTGACGTTGGAATATCGGATATTTCAGACTGTTAAAACAACCGTATATTTCCTGGTGCTCATTAGTCCAAAGCTGTTGTATTCCTACATCTCGAATACAAAATATAAGCAACAGCCAAACGTTGGTATTTTAAAAGCAATTTTATTCATACTTAAGGATAAAAAACAACCACCATAGTTTCCGAATTAAAATGAAGCATTCTTTCTTAACTGAAGATGGCTGTTACCAAGTACTGCAAATACGATTATTATTTCTAGCACTAGCCTGCATATGGGTAATATTTAAGACTAATTATAGCGTATATAAGTGAAACCCAACTAGCACAGAAGAATGCGATAATCATAAAATAAAATAAGTCACTTGGCCTTGATGAGAAGTGCGTCGTCTCCCCATTCCATCTTGAATTGTTATTAAGTGTTGTTCGGGATTTAAAGTACAACAGTAGCGGCGGCAGCCAATTTTAAATGGAATTCACGGGTACCAGAATATATCTTGCACTCTTTCTTCCTCAAAGGAGGCCTCGCAAATCTTTTTTGGACTTATAGTAGACACAAACAGACGCAGTATTGTTAGAAGCGTTTCTTCATTTAAACTTCATCGTTATCCTTTTAGATAGCTATATCTTAAAGCGTACATAAAATTTTAGCTTTTCCATGGCGATTAGCATGTGCAGAATTAAAATATCGTTTGCTGCCATAATTTTTAAGTGACACAACTATTTTAAACGCACAAAACATTCAGAATTGTTACCATTCTGAACGCAGAAATAATTTATTTTTTATCTAGCAAAGTCTCTTGTTATTTGTCACTGTTTATTATTATTCGTCATGCATACAGCTAAGCAGGCGCACTTAGGAAGGGTCTGGTAAGGAGAAGTGGGTAAAGTAAGGAAATGGAAGCTCTCGAGTCATAATGGTCAGAACTTATTTTTTGAATTAACCGTTTCCAGCACAATTTATTTGGCAATTTATGTATGTGTTTTGGAAGTCGGATAAAAATATTTGGATCTTATAGGATTAATTTTCAAATAATTCCCTGTCCTTATTTTTCATTCTAAAGTATTCATGATAGAAAAGGCTGAAACAAATAAAGAATGGTAATAAACAGTTCTATTGATACTTTTAATGTAAATGCAAAATACGTGTTTCGCTACAATGCTGCCGAAGCCTAGTCAACATACACAAATATTAATCATATTTATTTTGCGTGGACCCACCCCAGCATTTATCATAGCCAGAACTTGACCCTAATTGACCTCCAATATTCAGTGTTTTAGCCGAGTGGGCTACAAATCGAGATCAGATAAGGCAAGATTCTAAAGGCGCGATCCTATACCGACCGGATCGGAAAACAGTTTTCAGCTAAAAATAAACTGAGCAACAAGAAGAACAGCTAGAGTTATACGTTTTACAAAATCTCTTACGACCAGTATTATTTGCACGGAGAGCCCATCTCCAGAAATTCAAAATCAATATGCAACGTATGCCGAAGGAAGTTAGCGCCGGAAATGAGGCCATGAATCCTTAGCACATCATACCGCAACTTTCTTCTTCCTCAAACTCTTCTTCAGGTTCATGGCTGGCATCTCATAACTTCGATAACCTCATGCCGACTTAAAAGAAGTTTATGGTGTTAACTTAGGAATATGTTTTACTCCCCAAGGTTTGAGGTTTGCTTCTTATGTATCTGTGAATCAAATAAATAAAAAACCAAATGTTGGCTGAATATGAAAGGATATTTATGTTCATCAGCCACATAAGAATGCGACTCGATTATTTTAAACACACTCCCTCAAGACTAGCCTTTATATGGAATGTTTTTTGAAAATTATGGCTTTATTAAAAATGCCTCTAAATATTTGCATTAAAATACGATATATTTAAGATATTTTGTGATGAACAAAATTAATATGGTCGCGCCGTGGCTGAGTGGTTAGACCACTCGCCTCTCACCTAGACGGCCGGGGTTCGATGTGAGATTTGTGGTGGGCAAAGCGGCGCTGGGGCGGGTTTTCTCCGGGTACTCCGGTTTCCCCCGCCATTGCATTCCACCGGTGCTCCATCATCATTCATTTATTTATCATCAGTGTCACCGCCTGTGCTGCCATAAGTAGTTAAAGCGGGCGTTAAACACCACTCAAAAAAATTAATATGATGGTTTTTCAGGGGATAATCTATGAAATTCTCTTAATTAATACATTAATTTTGCAGAACCATACGAGTGGACAGAACTTACACACACCAAAAAAATATATCAAATTCTATTTTATTTTCTATGGATTATCTATTTCTGAGACATTCTTTGTTATTGACTTCAGTTGCAAAATACTTTATTTTCCTCAAATAAGAAAGCATTTGATCTTTTCACCTGAACAAATAAGGAGATAGGAATTCCAAAGCCATCACATAGGCACCTGTTTCTAAAAAGATTTAACATTGACTTAAGTCAGTGAATTCTCTTTTCCTCATTGTATTTACAAGGACATTTCTACAAAAAATATTATGTTAAATATTGAGTGGAGCAAGCCATTTGAATGTGCCAGAGCTTTTTTCCATTAACAATAATTTTGCTTTTTTCATATTTTTATGTTTAACAGAGTTGAAGTAATTTTCAATATTGAAGTACATCACTTTCGGATAACACTTCTTAAATCCAATTAAAACACACACACACACACACACACACACACACACACATATATATATATATATATATATATATATATATATATATATAGGGGCGAGTTTTCTTTGGGTTGAATCTCGCTTAAGGTGAGTTACCCGGATAAGTTTGTTTAGTGTTTAGTGTTTACCTTTATCCTGAGTAGATGAATTTCGAGAAACTTTAAGCTCCATAGACCCGGGATCAATTGAGCAACATTATCATACATTGCTCGATATGACAAACCAGATTAACAGTCAAACTACAGAAAATCAAATCTGATGTGTTGGATCCATATAAATTCTCTAGCTATCCGGTATACAAACTAGTCTTACAAAAGATTATTCTTTTATCTATATAATTCTAAATGAGATATACATTAGCTGAATTGGTCTTATTACTTGCTTCTTTGTAAGTAGAAGGGAAATAAGGGAATACATTGGTTTAATCTTGTAAAAGATGATCGCTATGTGAAACATTAAGATTTAGTTTGCTGTGTATAGCCAGCACTAAAAGAGATGATACGAAAAGTGCTTTTCCGTTTGAGAAAAGTATAGTTTAAAATTGAAACTAATAACCCGAAATATCACAAAAATGGTCAAAGCTACAAGACAAATCTATCTGGAATAAATTGTGTGCTTTAACGAGATCTACGTTTTTTGTGAAGTAGGTTTTGTCTATCTCTTACCGTTAACAGTTATACAAAATTCTCCAAACTTCAACCAGAATAAAGAGGTCTTCATAGGCTAATCCCAGAGAATTCAAAATATGCATTGATATAAATATCAATCGGTATTATAATAAAAAATTGATTGAGCATTTTGAGAAAAACAAAATTTTCAAAAAAGTTTCCATATAAAGTGTATTTGTAGTGGTGGGATATTTTTGAAAATTTTCATATCGCACCCTTGGAAGATACTTAACATAAATATAAACTTTGGTATTTAACGGTATTTTCGTTTTTGAGCTATGCTGTCCACAAGCGCACACACAGACCTTTTTCTAAAATGTTTTTTTAGACTAAGGATACTCAGGAGTACAATACCTTCTCTAGCTACGAGATGTACATTGTACATATTGGTTTGAGAAAATAAAATGTAACCACGATTTTTTTCATACCATAACTTATACTTATTGAATAATTTTATTTCATGTTAATCACGATAAATCCTTACATAAATAATCATATGATACGTTTCGAATTAAGCACAAACGGGGTAGAGGAAATCGAATTTAATAGCGAAATGTTTAAAGTTGAACAAAATGAAGCCTTGAAATTCTATAATCGCTCAATGCTTGCGAAAACGATAAACTGTAACACAACCTTAAAATGTAATGAATACTGAGTACTGATTATTAAAACAATCGAGCCAATAATTAGGGTTATTTATCTCCGAAATGGTGAATGTCGCAAACAAGTAAGAGAAATAGAGGATCTTTTGAGAAGTTCTCCCCGTTAGAGAACACACAGGTACGTAAACTGAATACTACATAGATCGTGTACTGAACGGGACTGGATGCTCCCGATCTTATCAATGTTGAATTTGTGATTTTCTAATGCACTCATCTTCTGAACTGCTGCAGATAGAATAATCAATTTGTACTGCTGTTAGCAACTATCCTTTTTTAGTTATTAAAGCAATTCGAAATAATTTTTCTTTCACATTTTGTTTAGGTTTTTTATTTCATACACGCAGATTTATTTCAATTTTCCTATTTTTTCTGAGATTAAACTCTAAACAACCTGTCTTAGCTTTAATAAATACATAGATGTGTTTACTTGTGGTTAAAATTTGAATTTGATATATCTTGAGCAATACGCAAGATGAACGTACCGAAAATTTAAAAGAAATAAGTAAACATGTAACATGAGTTTAAACCTTAACAACAAAATAGCGTTGCATTTAGAATTAGAAGTTACCAGCTCCAGTCAGTGTCCTTGTTGTCTAGGAACGATAGTGTCACAGTAACACCAATAGAACGGCCAAAAATTTCTCTATTCGCTGGTGTTAGTTCATAAAATCTATGCCTGGAATCTCAGAAGTTATTCTTGGAAAACTAAGCACTAACGAAGTGAAAGGGGGCATACTCATAGTAATTTAAAGAGCGTAAACGTGTATATGATATTTATGTATGTGCATTAGAAGTTCGATTTAAGTAACATAACTTCGGGATATCATCATTAATATTACAAACAACAACGAAAAATAATAATTTTGAAAAATTGAAGCACTGTGAAGTGGACATACTATAAAAACACACTGTTCTTTATTATTCAACAACTTTTTATTCCATCCAGGGATTACAAATCAGATTCCGTTTTCACATAGACGCCTTTCTTCGATGCTTCGCAACAGTTCCGAATCAGTTTTTTAACCTATCGATGGCAACGTGGGAAGAAACTTCCAGAAGTAGTCGCACGTGCCAACCAGCACAGATGTCACCAACTCACGCACAAGTGCAACAATTGGAGCTGCCATGTACAGCTCACGTGTCCACTTCGCAGATGTAAATTACACAGTAACAAATATTTATGATTTTCACACGTTTGCGACAATTACTGCCTCAAGACGTAGTCGTAATACGCACTCTGAAATGGAATATCATGCGTACTACGACACATTTCTTTAACCAGGGGACACGTGGCAAGACTTATACTCTCTACATCGGTAAAAGAGTCACGAACATTGCCAGTCCCCATGGCCGCGCTTGCCAAGGCATCTCGCTTTGGTGCTTCGTAGCGCAGGGGATCGTGGGTTCGAGTCCCACCTTAGGCATGGGTGTTATATGTTTGTGTATATATGTGTGTGTGTAAAAAGAAGAAAACTGAAATTCAGTAATCATACAGCAAATAAGGTGAAACAATTAAGTAAAAAAAAAGTATTAAGTATTTTGCTGATCCCGGTGGCCGCGCTCGCTAAAGTGTCTCGCTTTGGCGCTTCGTGGTGCACAGGATCGTGGGTTCGAGTCCCGCCTTGGGCATGGGTGTTTCTGTGTTTGTAAATGTGTCTATGTTTGTATATGTAAAAGGAAAATGTTAAGAATAATAAGGTCTACTAAGGAAATATAGGAAACTGGAAAAAATGGAGAAAAAAGGAATATAGCGCCGGAGTCCTGACAAGCCTCCGGAACTGTATTTTTTATAAAAAAAAAAAAAAAAAAAAAAAAAAACCAGGTCGCTCTAATCCAACTCTAGTTATTAGTCTCACTGAATCAATTGCTTATAAAATAATTTATTTTGTTCTTATTCGATGACCTGAATTTGCCAAATACACTAATTTTATTTTGGTTTTATTGAATGTCTTGATAATTACTTGGATATTCTTTTACATACAATTTTTATAAAAAAAATGTAAGATTTTTACATTAAATTTGTAACAACCAATCGTTTAAGTTAATTCTGTTTCTTTTTGTTCGTTCATTCAAACATTTAATTATAACAACACTGTATTATTTTGTTTTAGATAATTTCATTATATAGATTATATTCGCTTGAAATACATGAAAAAAGACTTTGGTCATTAAGAATTATAGCAAAGTTATCGTTATTCCCACAACTCGGAAAATGTTAGCATTTCCATTTGAAAGAAAGCGCGCACAGTATGTTAAGTGTTGCTTCCTCACTCAGCTGCAATTAGAAGCGCAAACTTTTACATGTATTTTTAACAAGCTCTTTTTCAAAAATTCCATAAAGGTTGAAAAAAAATTGGTCATACAATTTTTGCCTATCGATGTCTATCTCTGGTGTATAGTATGATATGTAGATGCCTTCCACCGATAACTTCATAACCATTGTACAGCATTGGTCCAAACGGTGGAATATGTTTTGTGATTTATTTTACTTGTTTTGTTATCCATTAACATTATAATATGCTGCTATAATAACATGATAGTAGCTGTAGAAGAGCATAGATTGTTTTGCAAGCATAATAATTAGCGATGCTAATGTTAACACAAGAGACAGCTTTAAACATGACCCGCAAAAGCGTAGAGTAATCATACATAGAACACAGTGCATGTGATTTATTCATTTATTGTTTGCATTGCTCCAAATGCCATTCGATGCGTAAAGGATCCTTAAGGCAAGAGTCTGTTTAGTTTAGGGATATAGTCTGTACATCGATCGCTGTGCTGCACCAGGGTAATATGCTTAGTGGCTCAGTGTTTAAAGCGGCACCCAGCTCTTTCAGCTGCTTAAAATATTATTTGCCTTTGAAGAGGCAAAATCCAGAAGTTAGTGAATTATCTAAGTGGGAAGGATCCAACTATCTATACTTCGATTAAGCTTTGGAAAAGGAAAATATCGAGACACGGTTAAGCAGTAAATAAAAGGTTTGCTTTATATAAGGGCATGTATCCAATTGAAATGATTAGGAAATATTAGTTCAGGTGTTTACAACAAAATCCGTGGCTCAATCTTCGCTATACCACTTAATTTTTCCCTGTGATTCTATCTTTCCTTCGGACTGCACAAGACCGAAGTGATAGAAAAATTGATCGCATTGATTAAGAAATAATTTTGATCAAGGTGCATATATAGGTACATGAATAAAAAGTGACTCATTCATCTAGATCACATTAGTGCTTTCCCTCCCACCTTTAGGCAGCCAACTTTGACCCCACCCACTTGTGAAGAACTGGCAAGCGTGACCTTCGTTTTATCCCCCTCAATTAGCCCGATCTGTGATCGTCTTCGTTTATAAGCAAGAAGGCTAAAAGGAAGATCACTCACCCAATTCCCCAATTAACAGTTTTTACTTGAAATATCCCCGTGGAGTTCAACAACTCCTGTAACGAACGGATATCTGTACACGCTAAATACGGACAGTTGAGCCATCTAGTATTTACTGGACTGAAAAACAATTTAGGGATACAAAACTATCAATGAATGATTTTTTTTTTTTTTTGCTGGCATTTAACGCCCGCTTTTACTACTTGTGACACTGCAGGCGATGACACTAGTGATACATGAAATAAAGATGAAGCAGCGGTGAAATGCGATGGTGGGGAAACCGGAGAACCTGGAGAAAACACCTAGGTGAGAGGCGAGCGATCCAACCAGTCGGCCACGGCGCGGCCTTCAATCACTGAACGATGGTACTATTGTATGAAATGGTCGGGTATGAAAGTTGTTCCCTACACTTGCCAGGTAAACAAAGAAAGGAGAAACCAACAAAACATAATTTGGTCTTCCAGAAGAAAGAATGAAGGAATTATCATTAAATTGGACGGCTTTACATGATAGCTTTTCTCAGGAAACGAGCGTTAACTTATTGTGTCTATCGAAAACCATAAGAAAACTGACAGTATTGTCCGTCCAGAATCTTAAACTTATTTCCAAGAAGTAAAGCTCTGCTTACTCAATCCGCCCCACTTCGCCGGCGAAAAACCATGCGAGTGTAATAGAACTACATGCAGGATTGCAGTGTTGCAAGATATACTAGTTGTAAGTTAGTTCTGTGACGCAGTTAAAATATTTCTCTTTAGAGTTTGTAAAAGCTTGAACAGATTATTAGAAAACTTTAACCTAGCATGAAAACACGAGGTTTAAGTGTATTAAAAGATAGAAGAATATACAAGAATGTATTAACCTCCTAGTTCATTTCTACTTGTTAGTTAATACACAGGGCTATAATTATTATATTATACAAAATATATTGCACTACATTATGTTTATGATCAAAGTTCAATGAAGTACTGCGTTTACTTTATTGACAACATGCGTAACTAGTTCCAATATTCTACTTTGGTAGTTTGCCAATATTTTGGGAGAGATAATTACCCTGCCAATCCAGTAGCTAGAACTATGCTCCAGCAAGAAATAAAGCTCTTACCAATAAAAGGTGGGACATCTTACATACATAGTACCAACATACATAGTGACGTTCCAGTATGGGTCATATTTTATGCCCAGAAATATACATAAGAAATGCGAGGCATATTCTTGAATTTAGTGGAACCAAGTAATGCGTTAAATGGAGAAACATGGAGTAAAAATTGGATATTCACGGGGATATTAAAGCGTTTCAATATCCTAAGAAACTTCAATCACTACTTAAAACTGTAATTGAATAATGATGGACAATCATAGGAAAAGCGAGGATAACATAGTCAGGAAACGCTTCTCAGGGTAGAATTTCAACTAATTAGTGTTAGAAAATATAAAATATTTGTGAAGAAATATGTATATATTAGAAACTAAACTAAAATGTGAAGAAACGTAGTTTCAACGGGGACGTAGGTGAATAGTGGGGTGGTTTCTTATCTGCCGTGATTATCTTTCCGTCATTTCCCCTTCATTCCGTTTCTTTCTCATCTTTGAGGTATGTTTCTATGCTCATAATGAATGGCAGTGTGTACAGATTGAGTGATTAATGAAAAGAATGTTCCCTGTGGACACCAGAGGGCTGCCAGATCGATGGGTCACTTAATCGCACTCTCCGGCAGAGTCTTACGGCCTGTAGCCTCCTGTGATTCCATCGCTTCACCCCTTTCTCCTGTGGCGTGTTGACCTCAGTATATATACTTCGCCAAACGCAAGGTGTCCTCCTCCGTTGCCTGTTTTTTAAACTTTACATTTTGTGAAAGAGCTGAATCCAAGCTAGGAAGTATAGAATAGGAAAAAGGTATTGCATAAATATTTTGCAGAACACATATGAACATAAAGAGAAAAGACAAAAACTCCTGTGACTGTTGCACACCAGAAGTTCTATTTATCTTCATTTTTATCTTCTCTACATGTACTATAAACTTCTCTACATGAAGTGTAGAGAGAGAAGGTATTGTATTCCACCCAAAAATTCGATACCCAGATTTCACCAGAAATATATTATTGAGACTCCCTGAATCCAAAAATGCATTTTTAGACAAATTTTCGTGTGTGTGTGTATGTGTGTGTGTGTGTGTGTGTGTGTGTGTGTGTGTGTGTGTGTGTGTGTGTGTGTGTGTCTGTCTGTGGCCACCATAGCTCAAAACCGAAAAGACGAAATACCAAACTCCGTATTTAAGTTTAGTATCTTCCAAGGATGCGACACGAATATTTTTAAAGAAAGTCGCCTCACCGCCAACTGCCCTTTACATGGGCCATTTTTAGAACATTTTGATTTTCCGAAAAAGGCTCCAACGATTTTGATTAAAATCTCTTGTATTTAAGATATTTACATGAAACATTTATATTTTCAATTTTCTGGGAATACATTCTGAAGACATGTTTTTATTCTGGATGAGCTTTGCGGAATTTTGCTTAACTGGTAAACCGTAAAAGATAGATAGGCAAAAATTTACTGCACAGAAAGGTGGATCTCGTTAAAACACATGTTAAATACATTTTTCTCGTGGAGCTGGCCGTGATTTACTTTCTCTATACGCACTATGTACATAGTGTATAGAGAAGGTATTGCACTCCACCCAAAAATTTGATACTGAGATTTTACCAGAAATATGTTTTAGGGTCCCCTTTCATAAAAAAAAGCATTTTCAGAAAAAGGTCCGTGTGTGTATGTGTGTGTCCGTGTGTCTGTGAACATTAAAAAACTTTACTCAAAAACGTAAAGTCGGCAACATACCAAACTTGGTATTTAAGTTTAATATCTTCCGGGGGTGCGACACGAAGGTTTTAAGAAAAATCCCCCACCCTCAACTTCTCTTTACATGGAACATTTTTCAAAAAATTTTATTTTCTAAAAAGTGGCTCTAATGATTTTGCTTAAAATCCTATATTAAAGATATTTGCCTGACAAATAAAATGTATCTCTTGAATTTTCTGGGAATAGCCTCTGAAGAGTACTTTATTCTGGATGAATTTTATGAATTTGAATAAATGCTAAATCGTAAGAGATGGACAAAAACTTACCAAACGAAAAGTGTAGAACATATTAAAACACACAATTTATATTATACACATTTTTTTCGTGGAGTTAATCGTTTTTGAGACATTCCTTGTTTTTGGTTTCTGCTTTGAAAAACTTATACTTTTCTCATACAGGAATTTGTCAACTGCTGTCCATACAAACAAATGAACTTCAGTGACATAGCAACCAGCTTTTGACTATCACTTTAACCTATGGTATTCTTGTATCGCTTCTACTTACAAGGAAGCAAGTAATAGGTCTATTTTTGCTAATTTTTTCTGATTAGCATGAAGTAAATAGAAGTACAAGCTTTTTAAGAATAATTCGTTGCAGAAATGTAGAGAAAGTCATGTGAATGGTACACATCAGATTTTTAGATACTGCTTGTTATTAGTTTCAGCTTTAAAATACACTTTTCTCATATGAGAATTTATCAACTCCTATCCACGCAAAGAAACGCATAGTAATCCATGGTTGCCACATTTTAAAATATGAGACTGGTGGTTTTCCTTCTTTTCCTTCTAGCTATATAACTAAGTAATAAGACCATTTTTGTTAGCACTTATCTCGATTAGCATGAAGTAAATAAAAGAATAAGCTTAGGAACAATAATTTTTACACACTTTCTGTGAGAAAACAATTAAAATTCTCACAATTTGTTACCGAGATGTAGAGAAAGTCATATGAATGGAACACATCAGATTTTTCTTAACTTATGCTCTCCTCTGCTCAAATATTAGCTACTTTTTCTAATTATTATTTTTACAATTGCTTTACGTAATCTTAAACACTTTTACTGTATTTTAACTAAGTTTAGTAATGTAAAAGTAAAATATAAGTTTCCTACATTAAAAAGGATCGTGTCTATGAAGCTGAGAGTAGAGTGGAAAGCTGCAGTTCCTTTGGAGGTGAGGAAATGGACCAGAAGAAGATAAAGTTCTAAAGTAGAATTTAATTGAGAGAAATGGAAAGGGATATCGGAGTAAGTCCGCCCCTCATGAAGAAGTGATATAGATAAAGATGGTCTTCTTGGGAATCCCTCGCTTCTTGGCCACAATCTTAGCTAATCCCCGTTTAAAATGTTTCTCCTTAAATGCCCCTCTGGCTATAACAACGTCTTGACTGTATGGCCCAGCAAACGCAACCTAATTAGTCGTTTAGTTATTTGCTTACTGTTTCTCTTCGCGTCTTCCTTTTGGTAAGGCACAGTATAAACTATTCTAATGTGTTACCTTAACATGGCTTCTCTGTGCGCTAGCGTTTATTAATGTCGCTGCAACGAAATCTTATTTTCCATCTAGCGGATTACATTTGTGATAAACTCATGCAGATATAGCTGCGTGACAGATTTCGTTGCAGACACAAAGAGAATTGTGATAGTAAATGTTTAAGATCTAGACGCTATATATTTTCCTTTAAAATCGAAGTGTTTGTCTATAACTGTAAGAAACACGTGAATATCGAAAAAAGCTTGAACAAATAATGAAAAATTATTACAGAATTCAAACAGATAGCTTGGAAATTGCTTGTAGAACAAAAAAGTTATATGTAATAAAGAATGTGCTTTAAAGACATCTTTTTTTTTTTTTTTCTTCATGGCGCGTTTTCACCTATTGCTTAACGTATACTAGTTATATATTTAATGCCCTTCCGAACAAAGAGGACTTCACAGATATTTCAAGGTATACACTTTATTTTTCATGTAAATATATTTAACATATAATGGAATTAGAATCAAATTCACAGTCATTTTGAAGAAAAAATAAATTTAGAAAAATGTACCCCAAATAAAGAATAGCTTGGGGTGAGGAATTATTTAAAGACATATTCTTAAAGTACATTGCTCAAATAAGTGGTTTGGTATTTAACAGATTTTTCATTTTTGATTTATGGTTCACACACAAACAAATGCTTTGACCAATTCCTAAAACTGATTTTTTTGGGTGTTCTGGGATCTCAAAACACGTACTTTTGGAGAAATCTCATTATCTAACATTTGGGTGGAATACAACACTTTCTCTACCTTGGCCTACCACCCGGCCGCTGCGTCCCCCATCTCGGTCCATGACAGACGTAATGGATGGGGTGCAGTATTGGAGGGTGAGACGTGGTCAGCGCCTCGAACCCCCCGGCCGGTTAATGTGGTCCTCATGACCTGGAGCCACTATTTCATCAATTAGCTCCTCAATTGGCCCCCAGGGACCTCACGATGCTGAGTGCGCCCCGGTCCAGGTCTCCCAACGGGGGAAAAATTCCCACGCCGGTACTAGAAATCGAACCCAGGTCTCCCGCTTGGTAAGCAGAAACGCTACCACCGCGATAAGACTACCCTGCTATGTATCTGGTACCTTCTCTACTTAGTCGAGAAAAGTTTTGTACAATTACATTCATTTCACATTTTGTTATGAACAAAAACAGGATACAAGAGATACGAAATGTAATGTAAAAACGCTCGCTATAGCTGATCAAAAACAGCTTGAAACAATCTAATTGCGACAGTACTTAAAAATCACAGATTCTTGAAACTTCACTTTCACTTTTCGTCATATTGCGGGCACACTGCCAATTTTTAATTATTGTGTTCATCCTTGGTTCAATCCGTTCTGCAATAGATTTTAAAGATTAGGCGTTCCTGTATCACTATTCTTATGCTTTTGAAATTAGTACAAATAAGATTGATTAAAATACATCTGAAAAAAAATGTATTACCCAACAAAAACTTAGGCTCTCTGAATTTACATATTGAGAACTCATAACATTTACTATAACAAAAACCAAAATAAATTTCCTTCATTGCTAATTACAAAACAAAACGATCTAAATGTATGTGTTTGTTTGAACCCCAATATTAAACAGCAGCAGCCTACAACTCCAGTAGAAATTTTTGTCCAAGGTTTTACAACTGTTTTATTAAGTAAAATATGAAAATTTGCAGCACGATAGGCAGTAGTTTCTAATTCAAAACATAATTAAAAGCACTAGTAGGAAAAATGTAATATAATAAAGGTGTTTTGCATACTCCAATTATAGTTTTAATTAGTATTGCAATTATTTTCTAACTTTGAGTGTTTAAGCACTTTTTAGGCGACACCCACCCACCCACGCACACACACACAGTGTAGAAGGGGAGATGAATAACTGCAAATATCTGTATCAGTGTTTGAGGACGATCCATCATTTCCAGTTTTTTCCCTATTTTCTAAAGTTGTGTTCATGAGGAACATTTCACGGTGTCTTAGGATGCCCATTATTCCCTATCTCAGACGTTCGGTTGTTTACGTAACAGGTGACACGGTTGACCTGCCCGATTACAGATGGTGTGATATATGTAAACATAACAAAGACGTAACTCAGGGTTGTTCAAAACACATTAGACCCTGAAACGTCTGCTTGCTTTATGAAAGTGCTACTAGCAAGTGGGAAAAAGAAAAACAACAATGCCCCTATATACTATACTGCCAGTGGCTAACTAACATTAAGGTTTTCCTTGTCTTTACTAACCCTGCTAAAACTGTGCCTTCATTTTGTTTCTTCTTCCAACATATTATTTCATCATAATACAGAGTCAATTACAACATAGTGAGAATTGAACAACGCAATTTATTTTAAAAGTATGTTCATTTTTGGAAAAGCGTCTTCTTGCAGGATGTTTGAGATATGTGTTTGCATAAATAATTGCATTGCAAATTTCGCTTTAAGTTAAAACGAAATAGCAACGTTTTAAAACTAGTCACTAAATAGTAACTTGAAAAGCCCTAAACTTTCCAAAAGCATCACTAGAAGCAACTGAATAGCGACAACGCTATAAAATTACAAATAATACATAATTAAACCAAACATGAATATCTCGGTAATGACTGATGCCACAAAAAGAATATTTGAAAAAAATGCGTATTTTAAAGGTATCACATTGTATCTGCAATGTGAGTCTCTTATGTTTTACCCATTACATATACATAATTCCTCTGTATGGAGAGGTCTTCAAACGCTACACCGAAAAAATTCAAAATATACTTTTTAATTTTGATTTAAATATCCTACCTAATGTAGTATTTTAATAAAACGTTGGAGGCATTTCTTATAAAATAAAAAAATATGAAAACATTTTTCACATAAAGGGTAGTTTGGTTGGTAATTTTCTTTATGATCTTTCTTTAGTGTCTTTGGACTTTTATGAACTTAAGATATTAAGGTTTTATTTATGCATATTACTTTTTGTGTGATGCTGCGAACACACACATACACTCACTGTGAACATGCATTTTATGGATTCTGAAGACCTTCAAGGGATGTATTTGTGGAGCAACATAAACATTTTTGTTGGAATACAATACTTCCTCTACCTTCTATGTACATCGGAAAGTATCAGAAAAAAGGTTAATACAAAGAAAGAAAAAATAGATGATTTATTTAGAACAAAATACCGCGAAGCATTAGGTAGAAGTATTCTACGCATTCCAAATAAAATAAAATATTCCAACCTGGCTCACTTTAACTGGCTGTTACCCTCCTCAGTAGCAGAAGTGCTCTACTTTTAGCTTAAAATACGTATTTAAACCTGCATTTGTATAAACCGACGCCCATTTTTTGATATTCTTTTGTACACTATTACCGAATATTTTTATAAAACTAAAACAGTAAAGGTACAAAATGGAACAAATTTACATGTTCGTTACTTAACAATGAATAGCTTTTAATTCCATCTGTCGCCCTCATACCACAAACAAACAAATAAAACGTGTTAATGGAAAGTTTATACACACATTTATATGCAAATTTGAGCTGATGATTTGGAATGAACATTCTATCGTAATGCAACAAATTGATCGTGAAATGAATGTGGCATATTAATGGATTCTGCGGAGTTAATTAAGACATGCATTTTAATATAATTGCTTCAAAGTCGTAACGACACTTGGTCCCTATTGTAGGATTTCGAGCTTAAAATTGGATCGTGGTACCAGAATTATTACGGTTATCTGCACCCTGGCGAGCCTCTTTTGTCATAAAGCAAAGTGGCCAATAACGATATTCTTTAATTAAACACTAGATCATATTCTTTATGAGAAAGGAAAACTAATTCAGTGGCTGTAATAATGAGGATAAGCGTTATATCGTATTTTTAAGTATTCCGTAGCATTTCAGGAAGTTTTAGACTTCTTGTTACGTAAACGTTATGGAAATGTTAGCTGCCTTTGGTGTAAAGATAATAACCACAATAAACTACTGGTAACTCAGTCGGCAGAGCACGTGTATGCTGTGCAAGAAGTTCCCGGCTTCGATTCTCGGATATGGAGTGGAGTGGAGAGAATATTCCCCGTTGACACCGGAGGGCTGAACTTACTGTGAGCGACGTCAGCGGTGGGTCTAGTCTTCGAGTCAGAGAATGTTAGCCTCCTGCCTGCAGCCTCCTCATTATTATTTGCTTCAGCCTTTCCTCTAGAAAGTTGGTAGCTACAATAGTTTTGTGTAGATCACACTGTTGTCCTTTGTTGCATATCCCATTCCAAGATTCTTTTTCCCTTTATTGTTTGTGGTATTTGAGATCCGTGTTGCATGCTGCAAAAGTATGAAAATTGAATATTTAAAAGGAGTGTTACCTATTCTGCTGCTGTGGATATCAAACTAATTCTACCACTTTGATAACTTTGAATTTACAGGCGCACGTTTAATTTCCTATAGTGCTAAGTCTACGTCGAATCTATGTATTTTGAAGCAGAAATGTTGGTCCGTAAATTGGTGTGCAATAATGTTTCTGTTATTTGTAGTTTTACATACTTATATAACACTAGACTTTACCCAACCCATTATTATATTACTAAGCTGAAAAAGTTCCAAAAAACAAACGTACATGATTACAGTTAATGAGCGACGCTGTAATAGAACATTTATTATTACTATTTTAGTGTGTAAATGTTTAGGGAACTGGTACAGATTATTTTGATAATTAACACCTTAATATGTATCCAATTCAGTATTTCCACAATCACATCACATAATTTACCACATGTTTCGTTACCATGCCTCGAAATAAACAGCGCCTGACAGTACAGACTATCTGTTTTGCTCTAACGTGTTCACAGTTCAATACCGAACACTGTCCCAGAAATTTCAGAAAGCATCGAAACCATTTACAGATTAAAATAAGAAATGGATATATTGGAAATATAAGCATAAGTATTAAATCCTCAATTAAACACGTATTTAAACTTCTATTCCCATTTGTCTCTTTATGAAAATGTATATTTTCGATAACACAAATAACATTTTGACACAGAACCGCGACTGATACCTCCAATAGTTATTAATTTCACGAAAGTGACCTTTCCATTCGTTATTGTCCATTCTGCTTTACGCTTCCCAGCACTTCCGACCCATGCTCTCAGGGAAAATAAGCACCATATGACTTGTATATGCCTACCTGACGGTACTAACGATTGAGTATCTACTCTTTTCATCATCAACTCTTCATGGATTAGGAGGATTCTCCTGTTCCGGCCTCATATTTCTTCCCATCTTTTAACTGGTCTTCCTATCGTTCTGTAGCCTAGAGGTTTATATTTGTATGACTGAAATGGAATGCAAGAGTTATCCATTTTTTGTAAATGGCTTTCCCATTTTTCTCTATTTATTTCTCTATTTATTATTCTACTCTTTTAATAACTTTAATTATTAGTCCAAAATTAGAAAAATATTTATGTAATGTTATTCATTACAGAGTCCTCAATTACCATACAAGTATCTACTTACCCTTACTGAACTAAAGAACAACAAGAAAAAGATCAAGAGATGTTGGAAGAATTTTATGTAGACCAGAATAGTTTTTATCATCTCCGAGCAAGGTGATGTAGTGTATATAAACTATTGATTTATTGTTGAATAATAAAGACCAGGTAGAGGAATTCTCAAAGAGTAGCAGCATCGTCAGACTGTACACTCAAACACATTAAAATACGCCTAAATGCTTATTGTAAGACGGGGTCTTTTCGCTGGCTCCGCCCATGTCCTCCACCTGTTTGGGCATTGGTTGTCTCTTGTGCCATCATCTGATTGAGGAGAGGCCTTTCATATAGCTTTGCTATGCTCTTAAACTTTATTCGACAAACCACGTTACCGAAGGGGGAAAGGGAGTTCACATGAAACCTAACTTGCGACAAATGATGCGCTGAGTTGCGAACTGTGGTCTTCACTCAAACTGTCTGGTTGAATAATAAGCATTCTGATATAAAGTTAGGCCTAGGACAAATTAACCAGATAAGGTTTTTTTCCGTTTTTTTTTTCTTTCTTATCCTGAGAAGACGAATGTTGATTACCTTTAAGTTCTTATTTCACCAATTTCATTCATCGTCCGATAGGACCAACGAGAATAAAGGACGTTAAGCTAAAAACAAAAAAGAAAAAAGAAAGAAAAAAGGCTTGATCCTATCTCTGTACTACATACTGAAGTTCTAATAAAATGTTCATTCACGCACATGGTGAACAAAATTAATACACTGCCTGTACAAGTCAAGCTGTTCTGTGAAGAAGAGTCTAGTAGTGTTGAAGAATGAAGGGGTGGATTGCCAAATCGGTTTTGCCTTTTCTTACTCATCTGGTATATTGTGCCAAAATTCCACCAATGAAAATCGTCATAAGACCCGAGTCCCCGCCAAACATACACATTTGCAACAAAATTACTGTATCCGGCTTATTTTTAAAGTATTTGAAGTGTACGAGGTAAGTATCGTGGTTTGTTCTCCGTAAATACCGGTAACAGTTCCAAATTTCCTTTTGTCCTGGTTTTAAAACTTGGAAATTTCTGTTTCTGGTAATGCTGTTATACTTCAGGTTACGAATTTCTGAACTCTATGTTAGTTTTGTTTTCATATTACTCATTGAACAGAAGGTATTCGACAAGCAAGGACACAGGTTAATGTTAACTTTAACCTTCGGATATATTTTGGAATGAGGATGCGTATTTTCAGTGAGTAGCATTCTCTAAGAGCAGGAAAACAGTACGACTGGAGGGTGCGAACAGTAAACTTCATTAATAGTTTTACACACACAAGGGATTTGCGTGTTCTTGAGGTCATCAAGGTACGGACCCGTAAAGGGGAGGTCCATGACTCAAATTCTACCTGGATCTCTTCTCTGACTAAAGTTTCCTCCAAGTTTTTCTCACTCCTTATAACTGGCAAGTATCTAGGAGATACCCTAAAATTAGGTTGCAGCATTTCCTCTCCACATTCTCTTTATAATTATTATTTCATTCCATGTAGTATACATGTAGTATCCACGTGTGCTAAGGTAACTTATGCGGCAAAAACTTGCTTTAAATACTACAAAACAAAACACCATTTAGAAATGTTTTCCTATAAGTGCACATGTATCCTCTGTGACTACACTTTGCCTTGCATACCTTAAACAGAGTGGCTCCTAAGTGAGAGGCAAATGTTTGAATGTGTTTAACTATGTAACGATGCTTGCTTGCATTTCGCATGTGCAGCTGTCTTCGTCTTATGTTCTGCACCCGTGTTTTGTCTGTACATTGTTAGAGAAAATGGTGGAAGCAAGACTGTCTGTCTAAATGAATGAAATACGTTCAATTCCAGCACATGCACTTAAAACAAAGTGTTTGATCCAACAAAGCCAAACTTCATGTGTCGGGTTCTGTAAACAAACAGCTGTCTTCACTGGCGACTGAAAACCAAGATGTTACTGCACAACACGATTACCTGTCTCCAGGTGTGATGGTGTGGACAAGAATCACATAACAAGGATTGAATTGGAACTATTTTCGATGCCATGCAAATGTCACAGCAGAAGTGTACGTGGAACATATTAGAGTTGTGTTGGCAGCAAGACAGACGCCACGTTATTCTCGAATAGTACGAAAACTACCAATAAATGGTTTCTAAGAATATGGATTGAGCGACGGGGTCCTACTAAATGGGCACCAGGATGCGAAGGCATGTAAAAGCTTCCAATTAACACATCAAGGTTGTGTGGATTTTAATGAAACACAAGTTCATTAATATGTAGAAAATCGATAAACAGAAAGTTTTTAAACATTTCATAGGTTTCTTAGTGGTAATAAAGTAAGTTATAATATCCTTGTGTGGCTTTTATTTCTCAATAAATATTATCCGACTACCTCTGCCGTTGAAGGTAAGCGTTCTAGCTCATCTCCAGGCATCAGGTTCGATTCCCGGCTGAAACGAGGAAATTTCTTTTAACCAAAATCATTACCTACCCCATGGAGTCTGAAAGTATGCATGTAAGCGTGTATGTGTGGATGTATAATAAGTATAATACTGAAAAAATTAATGATAATAAAACATACAGCTTAACGAGAAAATGTCCACAAAAATAATAGGACTGTTTATATGATTAAAAAGCTATCTATTTTTTGTTGTTACTTGTTTGTTCTTTTTACTTTCTCTACACTTAGTATGTACATAGTGTATAGAAAGGTATTGCATGATATCCAAAAGTTCAATACCGAAATTTCACCGAAAATATATTTTAGGGTCTCCTGTATAAAACAATTAGAAACAGGTCCGTTTGTGTCCGTGAACACGATAACTCAAAAACGAAAAGTCAGTAAAACATCAAACTTGGTATTTAAGTTTAGTATCTTCCAGGAATGCGACACGAAGGTTTCAAGAAACAGCCCCCACGCCAAGCCACCCTTTACAGGGAAAAAGGTCGAAAATTTGGATTTTCTCAAAAAAGGCTGTAAGGATTTTGGTTAAAATACCGTATATTAAAGATATTTATATGAAAAATAAAATATATATCTTGAATGTTCTGGGAACAGCCTCCAAATATGAATGAATATTTCTGAATTTTGCATAACTGGTAAGCCGTTAGATATAGTCAAAAACTTACTACAGAAAAAATGTAGATCACGTTAAAACACACAATTTATGTAATATGCGTTTTTTTCGTGGAACTGGCTGTTTCTAAGATATTCCTTGTTATATGTTTCAAATTTTAAATAAACTTTTCTCTCACGGAAATTATAAACTCCTGGCACAGAAATGGCTTTCAAACACATGACAACCAGCTTTTAAAGATTTGACTATCGTTTTAGCCTGGTGTATTCCCTTATTTTTAGTCGCCCTCCGTGGTGTAATGGTTACCATGCTAACTTCATATACCCAAGGTCGATGGATTTTTTCGGGCGTAAAAATCCTTAACATGGCTTCCTTCAGAAGGGAAGTAAACCTGTGGGTCCCATGTCGTAGATTTACGGCATGTAAAAGAACCTCAAGCCTGATAAGAGAGGCCTCTGAGCAAAATTAAGCGATCTTTCACGCCCAATATAGAAAGGGACGCTGAGAACCAAAGCAGTTAAAGAGCGTCCATAAATAACACGCCATTTCATTTCCCTTATTTTCCTTCAACTTACAGGAAGTTAAGACAATTTATGCTAATGTTATCTCGATTATCATAAAGCAGATAGAAGTATATGCTTTTAACTATAATTTGTTACAACAATGTGGATGGAACACATCACCTTTTAAATAAGATTAACCTTGCGGTTGTGTATGTGTGTCTTGCTCGTTGTGGTGCCTGGCTTGCAGCTATTGTATTATTTAGCTGCGAGGATCTTTTCTGTGAATGATTTCTGTTATTCACGCCCCTACTGAAGATTCTGCTGGCCTCGGCTACTCCTGTGGTACAGTTCTGGTGAGCACTAGCTGGACTTCCTCAAGGGGACGGGGTAAGTGACAGGAAAGTCTACTCTAATCGCTTTAGATAACACTCACAAAAATACTTGGAAAGGTTTACTTTCTTATATCCCTACTACAAGCACCATGCATGCAACATGACAGTTTTCTGAGCCTATGCTTTAAGAATATCTTTGTAGGATAGTAGAGTCAGACTGATAAATGCAATGCCAGCCGGGATTTGAACCACGGATCTCCCGATCTCTAGCTGGCTACTCTACCTCAGAGCTATCAAGGCAACATACCGGCACGGTATTGAATTCCTCAACTGAATCCCATGTTGAATTCAATGCTAGAGATCGGGAGATCCGTGGTTCAAATCCTGGCTATGAATTTGACTCTATCCACCAAACTCCAATCCTACACACTGCTTGTATGGAAAATAACAAGTTAAAACTAATATTTTGTCGCCCTTCTTTTCATTCACTTTTGAGCTAGCAGATAAGAAAGTCTTTTCTAATAGATAATTCTCTATGCTATTGTCCTTCAGGACTCTTGACATTTCGTGGATCTGAATTCTCTAACTCTGGAATCAACAGCCCAAATTTTCACTCTGCTCATTCTTTTATAAAACACAGATTTTCTAGCTATGCTATTTTCTCATTGGACGAACTTTTGGGCCCTTGCCCAATCATCATAGCGTATGTTGATCACGCGGTACTCAAAACTACCCACGTGACAATGGAAGGTCTCCTGATTCTGTGGGATTCCTTGAAAGTAAATTTGGCACCTCATTGCATGCACTGAATATAAAGAAAATACCTCTGCGCTAAGCTCTACAAAGGACCTGCAGCTTTGGAAACAACGAAAACACGTCCCTTATTGCCTCGAAAAATCTATGATATATATTAACTCTAGCTGAAATATTATTTTATCTACAAAGAAGTGAATATTACAGGTTTGTAATTGGATATTCCATCATCTCTTTACATAAACTGCATTCTTCTATTCTAATATTTACATACACATGTCATGGACCTTCTCCTCTCCATACCACAAACACTAGTACTCTGCATCAGGTGGGTATGATCCGGTGAGGGACGGCATGTTGGGTTAGTACATTATTGAACCGGGACTAAACCCGATCCAGTCTACCTGCCTAGACTCATCCGACTGCAACCCGAAACCCAACATAAACCCGACTCAAGCAGCTAGACGCTTGTGATAGCGATTTCACGCGTATATAGTACACATGTTTATTTTCTCTACACGTACGATGTGCATATTGTATTGAGCAGGTATTGCATTCCACCTAAAAATTCTATACCGAGATTTCACTGGAAATAGGCCTTTTAGGGTCCCCTGTATAAAAAAAAAAAATTAAAAAAAAAAGTCCGTATGTGTCGGTGTGTTCATGTATTTGTGAACACGATAACTCAAAAACGAAAACTCGGTAAAATACTAAACTTGGTGTACAAGTTTAGTATCTTCCAAGGTTGCGACACGAAGAAAATCCCCAACCTCAAATTACCCTTTACATAGGAAACTTTCCGAAAAATTTTGATTTTCTTAAAAATGGCTCTAACGATTTAGATTAAAATACCGTATACTAAACTTATTTAAAAGGCAAATAAAATGTATATCGTTTTTTGGAAATAACCTCTTAAGACTTCTTTATTCTGGATGAATTTTACTGGATTTCGCATAACTATTAAACCGTAAAAGATAGACAAATATCTTACTGCACACAATATGTAGATCTCGTTGAAACACACAATTTATGTCATATACATATTTTCGTGAAGTTGAGCATTTTTGACATATGCTTATTGGTTTCTGTTTTAAATACTTATAACTTTTCACACACAGGAATTTGTCAACCCTTGGCAACGGAAAGAAACGGATTTTATCCACATGACAATTAGCTTTTAAATGATACGACTATCGTTTTAGGCTTATTCCCTCCTATTTACAACAAACCATTTCTGCTAATGTTTTTCTCGATGAGTATGAAGTAGATAGAAAAATAAGCTTTTCTTAACAAGAATTTGTTTCAGAGAATAAGAGAAAGTTATTTGAATGGAACACATCAGATTTTTATCTACTCTATGAGACGTACATGAATTATCATTTCTAGTAACAATATCTGGTATAGATTTCCTAACAAACTCTTTTGTTCATAAGTTCACGTTTTTGTTAAGTTCAATTTTATAATCACTTTCTTAAATACATGTGGTTTCGAAGCGATACGAATTTAACATGCTTATAGGTAATACTTTAACTCTACGAAACGTTATGTCATAGATTCGAAATTCTTTTGTGTATAAATATGTACAGCATTTCGTACATCATGCACTTCACAGCCTATTTAAAAATGTGAATAGTTTTTGTTCCCTTGCACTGGCAACGCCCTTATTATCAACATTTTTTTTTCTATTTCGTCAATTACCATAGTTTAGTTGTTAGCTTAAAATTATTTACTTTTGTGGTTTTATTGAAACTGTGAGAAAAATTTAGTATATTGTGTATTTTATATAATTCTATTGTTTCTCTATAGGATGTTTTGAAAGTGTTACTCTCTATTTACAGTATTTGACTATACCAATTTTGCCACGCATTTCATTTGAAAGTAGGTGTGTTTAATAAACTCGTAGTGTGTTTACCAGATTCTAATTCAGGTCTATTTACTGAAACTCTGTACTGCATCCTCTACATTATCATTATTTCTAGCCTGGATGAATTAAATTATCTGCTAAAGTTATTTAATATGCCATTATTTTACAATAGTGATCCCTGAAGGGCAGAGCTGCACGGTTCATGCCATCAACTGAGTAGCATCATCATGCAGGTCTGAAATGTCGAGGGAATAGATCATATTGCTTTCCAGTATTTGTTGCCTGGGGCGCTACAAATATTCACCTCTTTCAAACCGAGTTATTTTGTATCAAAACGATTTTCTTTTAAACCCACAGATATCATCAATATTTAGGCTCTTAGGAGCTATTGTTACACGATATCTAAAGAACCGACAATCATTGACCGTCACATGTTGCTAACTTCGCTGCGATGCCACAAAAATCAAGCAAAGCATTCCGAAATTTTAGAGTTTCTAGGTAGTCCATTTCCCCATCTTAAATCTACACTTCGCATTAAAAACAAATAAAAAAAATTTCAACAAGTAAAAAATATATCTAGCTAGGATTTGAAGGAATAGTAGTTTAACATTTATTGACTTACTGTTCATCCTATGATGAGTGAGCTCATGTAAAATAAATGGTGATTGGCGTCCATGGATGCTGCAATTACTCGTTATTGTTCAAGCATTTAGTGTTTTAATGTAAAAAGTTTCAGTAATACTGTTATTTTTAGTTTCTTTACAATGTCCATGGTAAGGAGAGAAATATTGCATTCGATCCAAAAATTCAATACCCATATTTCACCAAAATAGATGCTTTAACGACCCCTTAAATAAAAGAATTCTTTTTTTGAAAAATTTTCGCCCACATATGGGTGTCTGTGAACAACTTAACTGAAAAACTAAACGTCATGAGTACCGAAATTGGGATTTATTTCAAAAATGTCACATGAAGGTTTTAAATGTTAGAAAATGAAAGTCGCAAAGAGTATATGATTTTAAAAGCTTACACAAACAAACAAGATCCCCTTAAAATATTTAATATATCTAAAATAACCTTTTTTGTGGCCAAAACCATATCCAAAAAATCCATTATTAATTTTTAGAATTACTCAATGCTTTGCCTGTCATAAAAGGCAAAGTATTGAACAATTAAGAGAAACATTTTTCAAACTAAAGGATTGAGCAATAGATTGATAGAACTGCTGGGATACCCAAATTACCAGCACACATTTTTTGTAAGATATGGAAGGTATGAAGTGACTAAGCAAGTTGAGCAATAAAAGGTCTAACTTATTTATTGACGATATCTTGGAGGAGCTAAGTTTGCAAATGTCTCTATGCTAATGATTAATAGCAAAAAAATGATGTATCTGTTTGCGGATGACAATGTTGGAATCAATGACATTAAGGGGTTTAAAGCTGGTTATTGGTGTAATAGGGCGATTCTGCAATAAATGGGGCCTAAAAGTGTAATCGGAAGATGATTAAAATTTTGGAGTTTAAGAAAAGATCGAAATTAAATAGAGAAGAAAAGTGATTTGGTGAAGATGGAGAAATTCAAATTGTTAGGGAATTTTCATACCTAGGGGTGAAGTTATCTAGTACGGGACGTGCTGTGGCAAAGAGAAGATTGGTTTTGAGTGCGGAAAGAACATTGAAACCTAACACTGAAACATTTTAGAAAATTTTGATATTCTCCACTTGGCTCTAACGGGTTTTTATTAAAGAACCATATTAGAAATATTTAAATCACATATATTATATATATATATATTGAATTTTTTGGGATTATCCTGCGAATTCTTCTTCACAAGAGATAGACAAAAACTTGCTACACAAAAACTGTAGATCTCGTCAAAACACGCAATGTAGAATACGTTCTTGTTGTGCCATTAAAAAGTTCCAAGATATTCCTTGTTGTTGGTGTCAATTTTAAAATATGTAATACTTTTATCAAACAGTGAGCCATCTGTTTTTCTTTTTTTACTCCTGACCCTGCTAAGAGAACCTAATTTCAATGTCAGTAGCATAGCGACAGCTTTTAAAAAATTTCACTATCTCTTTAGTCTAGTGCATTTTCTTATTTCTCTCTTGTTATTAGGAACTTACATTTCTGCTAATGTTCATATTGATCAGCATAAAGTAGATAGAAGAATAATCTTCTGTAAGAATACTTTGTTTGCAGAACAGATAGAGAAAGTCATGTCAAAGGAGCACATCAGATTTTTATTTACTCTCTCTTTTTTTCTTTCTCTCTCTCTCTGTCTCTTTCTCTCTGTCTCTCTCTCTCTCTCTCTGTGGAATACTAATTTTGCAACAGTAAAATAGCAGCAAACACACATGAGACGGCAGTACTTCAGTATTACGGTTTTGGATATGTTGGGGTTGGGAGGCAACGGCCCTCTAAACCCATTCATTATACATGCCCGTTATCACTATCGTTTCATTTATTTTACTGTTAAACTGCTTGTAGAGTATGATTAGGAGTCTACTGTCAAGTTTAAAACACATATAGTTTTAGGAAAGGTAAAGTCAGACTGAAACATCCAATGCAATAGCCGATATTTGAACCACGGATCTCCCGGTCTCTAGCCGGTTGCTCTAACCACTGAGATACCATGACAACACGCCAACACGACATTAAATTAAACGCATGTTTCCCCGTAAACTACAAGGCCATCTCAAATTATGTCGAGATGACATACTCCAATGGAGACTTACAATGTCATAAGTATTTTAATCTCGAGCTTCAAAGTTTAACCATTAGGTCAATCAGTTATAATTTTTTTCACACAAGTCGTGTGTAGGACAGAATTAGAGTCAGACTAGAAAAGTCAACGCCTTAGCCGAGATTTCAACCACGAATTTTCCTAGAGACCGGGAGATCCGTGGTTTAAATCCCAGCTATGGCATTGAATTTTTCAGTCTGACTCTACCTATTCATCTTCTGTCCTACACACGGCTTGTGTGAAAAAAAAAAAAAACTATTAAATTAACATATAGTTATACCTAACCACTTCTAAGCTAATGTAGCTGTAGGTTATACTGTAGGCAAACCAATGTTTTAAGGATTATTTAAATATCATTTTGGGCTAAATTTGTGTTTAAGTGTGAAGGTAGACCTTGGTTTATTTTTATTTAACCATCCCCCTCAGAAGCCGATTAATTACCTCCCTCACAGAAACGCAGATAGCGGTCAGATAGCTAGAGCTCATAGAGCTTTGCAACAACATTTCCAATAGTTACTCTAAATAATAAATGTTCATCTTCTTACTACTAAAAACTTATGTTCAATAATTTGCAAGTCATTTCGCTATTTCCGTCCCGAGGTCCACTGTACTACTCATATGCATGTCTGTTAGGAGCACATGAAAAGTCTGCCCTCACTTTATGGACACCTGTGATTAACTAAGCGTTATCAGAGTGGTTAAGATAGGTAATTATATGAATAAAGTCGATAGGCAAGAGAATTGCTGACTCGATAGAAGGCTGATGCATGTTGCAGGTGCCTGGTGCAGTGAAGTCTTGAAGAATGACCTAGAGCAATATTTCACAATGCCCTATTACATAGCGCGGGTAGAGCGATAACGTTCGTTAATTATTGGTTTGCGTGCTTGCGTCAGAACCTCGTACCAGACGCATGAGGTAATTGCACAATTATGTTCGTTAGACTTGTTAATGGCTCAACTTGCCCCTTTATTTAAATTTCTTAATCTATCATGTGAGTAATTGATCCTTGGTAGTACAAGCTCAAGGATAGGTAGCGTCTCCTTATGCTACAGATATGTCCTCCTTTTTATTTTCTCTATACACCACGTACTATGTACATGGTGTATAGAAAACGTATTGCTTTCTACCCAAAAATTCAATACCGAGATTTCACCGTAAATACACTATATAGAAACCCCGGATTAAAAAAACAACATTTTTTGGAAAAAGGTCCGTGTGTGTGTGTGTGTGTGTGTGTGTGAGTGTGGGTGTCCGTGAGTCTGTGAACATGGATATCTCAAAAACGAAAAGTCGGTAAAACACCAAACTTGATATTTAAGTTTATTATCTGTCAGGAATGTGATACGAAGATTTTGAAAAATATCCCCCTACCCCAAACTACCCTTTACACGTAAAACATAAAAAACTTTGATTTTCTCAAAAATGGCTGTAACGCTTTTGATTAAATTGCCGTATATTAAAGATATTTTTATGGCAAATAAAATGTATATCTGGAATATTCTGGGAATAGCCTCTAAAGACCTCTTTATTGTGAATGAATTTTGCTGAATTTTGCCTAACTGCTAAACTGTAAGAGAGAGACATAAACTTACTACGCAAAAAATGTAGATCACGCTAAAACACAGAATTTCTGTCATATACGGTTTTTTTTCGTGGAATTGAACATTTCCGAGATATTCCGTGTTATCGTTTTCAGACTTAAAAAACTTAAACTTTCATTTGTAAGCTCCTTACCCTGTACAGAAACGGATTACAAGCACATAGCAACCAGCTTTTTAGAGATTTGACATCCGTTTTAGTATAGTACATTCACTTATTTTACTTGTACTTACAAGGAAGAAAGTAATTAAGACAAGTATCATAAAACAGATGAATTTTAAATAGTTCGTTATAGCAATGTAGACAAAGTCATGTGAATGGAGCAAATCAGATTCTAATGATTAGCCTCCTCGTGCTTAGGACTTAAACCGCCCGGGACTTACAAGTCAGATTAGATCAGGCGCCTGTTGAAGAGCAGTCTTGAAATGGAGCACAGGAAAGATGCTTATAGAGCAATTGGTGGAACGAATGACGGGAGAAAGCGAAGAAATTGGAGAAAACCCGCCCATAAGCCGTATTGTCCATCTCCAATCCTACATGTGGTCCCCTGGGATCGAACTAGAGCCGCCTAGGTGAGTGGCGAATGGTGTTGCCACTGGGCTACGGTGGCGTCATCAGATATCTGCTTGCAGAAAACTAAAGGATCTTCATTCAACATATATGGACACTAGTTAGTTTTGGTTCTGCAGAAGGTATTTCGTAAATGGCAGTCACAGAAAAGACCAAAAGCCACCACACACATACACACACACATTTTATTTTATTAATGTACGTGCCTTCTGAATCAAGTTTTTTATTTTCTTCTTTTGTTTATGTTTTTTCTTCCTATTCTCTCTATGGAATACAACGTGCATAGTAAGCAGAAAAGGTACTGCAATCCACCCAACAATTTGATACCGATATTTCGGGAGTACAATATTTGAGGATCCTTGAATATGAAAGAGTATTTTATAAGAAGTTCAGTATATGTGTATCTTTGAACAGCAGAATTAAAAAATAAAGTTCATTTAAATACCAAACATGGTATTTAAATTCAGTTTCTTAAAAAGATGAGAGATTAAGATTTTAAACTAAATTCTCCCAACCCAAATTATTCTATGCATGCAAGATTTTTCAAATTTCCCATTTGCTCAAATATACCTCCAAAAATTTTGATTAAAGTACTATATATTAAATATACTTACATCACAAATAAAATGCATATCTTACATTTTCTGAGAATATTTGTAAAGTCGTCTTCATTGTAGATGACTTTTGCATAACTGGTAAAGCGTAAGAGAGAGACCAAATCTTAAAATTATATATAAATAAATAAATTGAACTTCGCAGCACCACAGCTTGATGTCGAGCAAAAGACTATTGCCCGATAGCTATATCCCCCATCTCTACCTATTACAGACGTCATCAATGGATGCATTATTGAGGGCGGAACATGATTAGCGACCCAAGTCCCCCGCGGCCTGTTAATGCGGCCATCGCCACCTGGAGACAAATGTACACATAAAATGTAGATCTAAGAGTGCATAATTTTTGTCCTATAAAGTCTCTGTTCTCAAGTGAAAAGTTTTCTTTCAAGTTTTTATCCTGGTCATGTAAAGCGAAGGGCATTTCAATTGTATCACATAGGAGCTGACTCTTTAAAGTTTACAACTATCGCTTTAATCTAGTGTCCATTTCCTTGAAGTCACTCAAAGACAATAAGAATGCGCCTGGCGCTGTGATTTTTCTGAAACTGTAAACGTTTGACGGGGACTCGGGTCTTAAGGGAAAAAAATGGAAATGGAGTTTTATTTATGGCGCTCTTTAACTGCTGTAGCTCACACCGTATCGTTCTATATCGGGTGTGAAAGACCGCTTAATTTTGTTCAGAGACCTCTTCATAGGCCTTGAGGTTCTTTAACGTGCTGTAAATCTACGACACGAAACCGACAACTTTGCTTACCTTCTACAGGAAGCCATACTAAGGATTTTTACGCTCGAAAATAATCCATCAGCCTGCGCCGGGCTTAAACACGCAACTTTCGGTGTATGAAGTTAGCATGGTAACCATTGCACCACGGAGGGCGACTGGGTCTTAAGAAGATATTCATTGATGCCATTCTGGTTCAACATATTACGCGAGTAAGAAAAGGCAAAACCAATTGGGCAATCCATTCCTTCAGCCCTCGTCCCGCTCGACGCACCGTCAGAACAATATAAGCAGTGTGCTAAATTTGTCCACCATGTATGCGCATTACCTTGGCATTAAAACCACAGTGCAAAGAAGAGATTAACCTAATTTTGTATCACCCGGTGAGAGGGGGGGGGGCTTATTCCAACCAGAAAGTATAGGGATCACTAGCTCGTCGCAACTCAGAACTTTATTTGCCGTAAGTTACCTTTCATGTCCAACCCCTTCTCTTCGGTAACGTAGCCACTCCAATATACTTATAAGAGAATAGCAACTAGATGAAAGACATCGGCGGAGTCACCAACAAGACCCCGTCTTAAGAAAAACATTTCCAGGAGTATTTTTAATGTCTTTGAGTGTACAAGGAAATAAGTAATAAGACTATTTCTGCTTACGTTTATCTTACTTTCATTAAGTAGATACAAATATTTTGTAAACTTAGTTTGTTGAAGAAAATGCATAGAAAGTCACGTGAATGTAACACACCAAATTGTTACGAGTACTTTGCGTGATGAGAGTATATTCCTGAAGCATCTATTTATATAAATTGTTCAACTTTATATAGGCGTTATAGTGTTTATAATCATATCTTCCTATGTCTGCAACTTGTTTAGGTTAACTTTGGTTCCGCTGTGTATTCCAGTACATACATACTTTTATCCGCAAAATAGAGAGTCCAAAGTATCTCAACGGTTAACCTGTATGGTTATTATGACTAACATGTGACGTATGACAATTCAAATTAAACCAATTTTACCATACAGTGCTCTAATCAAAATGACAGGAGCACGCCTGCCATTTTCGTTACACTTCAAAGTGACGGTTCAAGTTTGAAAATGTCACAGAAGTTCAATGTATCTGGATTTGTACATTGATATTCATTAATTATTGAATTATCCTTTAACCCAACTTGATAAAAAGATAAATTCTTCTCAATATTTGAGGTGTTAATCAGAATGTCATAAGAACTTGATATTAAGTATTTACTTTCTTTATATTTAAGATCGCATCAAGTAGGGTTTAAGAAAGTATAATTATAACAGTTGCAATCAGTGAAATTATTGCTCCTATTGATACAACATTAAATGAAGTATGTACGTCCTGATAATCTGAATATCGTCGAGGTATTCCTGCTAATCCTAATAATTTGGACAAGTGATTTTGAAACACAACCTATAAAACACTTGACAATGACATGTTGTAATGAGATATCTGTTGACATTTTTAAAGTCTATGGGAAAATCCGGAAGATAGAAATGCAACACAATGTGCTCATGAAACAATAGGTTTAGCAGTGCAAGTGTACGACACATTTTGAAATCCACTGATTGGTAACTAAATGCAAGATTACTTCGTGCATTAAATAAGGCCAAATGGAGCTTAGTGAATTGTTTTGGCATATGGCGGCACTCACCTTTGGAACATATGCAGTATTGTCATTGTTTTTATGTTTTTTCTTCAGTAGATCACATACATATTCGCAATCTCGTTCTATCTACAGCTCTGGGAAGGATAGGGAATATTGCTGGCTAGAGAAAACTTCCCATCCCCAATTGGGAATTGAACTCACGAACCCTTGCACAGCAGGAACGTGCTCTTATCAATAGAATTACGGGACCAGCCAAATAAAGATATGTGATGGATATTGAGTGGTCTGATGAAAAACAATTTAAATTTAGCAAAACATTGAACAACGATTGTGCTTACTGGGCACAGGAGGATCCTCACATGAATAACACCAAACTTTTATGACCCGCAATAATGTTTATACTGCCATCTTCATTTGCCTGCAACTTGTTTATGAACAACTTCGATTCTGAGGTATTTTTCACTTAGTACAGAATTCAGTTAATACAGAATGCAGAGTCCGGAGTTTACTATCAGGTATTGTTTTTTTTATAGTGTTTAATGCCCGCTTTTACTATTTGTGGCTTTTACACTGGTGATGCATGGAATGAAGATGATGAACCGGTGCAATGCGATGGCGGGTTAAACTGGAGGACCCGGTGAAAATCCGACCCTGCGCCGCTTTGTCCACCACAAATCTCGCATGTGGCCGCTGGGAGCGAACCCGAGCCGTATCGGTGAGGGGCGGGTGGTCTAACCACTCAACCAGACATTGGTGCCGAATGGTTATTTTACATACGCATTACTTCAGCTGTATAATTCCACCATGATTATTCCACAGCTACAAGTTCAACAATGAGCAAAAACGAATTTGGAAGTGATCGTAGGCCGTTATGTCGTAGCGATCCGCAGTGAAATCATAGGGTCCTTCTTATAGATATAACCCAACATTAGACTCAGGTTTAATGAGTGTGTGTAAGAGTGCGAGTGTGTGGTATGTGTGTATTTGTGTGTGTGTTTGTGTGTGTGCGAAGTGTGCGTTTATGTGTTTGTGTGGAATGCGTATATTTGTGTGTGTGTGTATTGTGTTTGTGTGTGTGTTGTGTTTGTGTGTGCTGATGCTACTGTATTTACATTATTGTAGCAAAGCTGCTAGGTCTCAGTGTACGCGTTTATCACTCATGATGAATGTTGAACACGCAGCCGGTTCATTTCTGTGTCCAGTTATAAGTGTAGGTTTCTCGTATGAGATATGGCGTCTTTTGAACGCTGCTTTTTTCACGCGAAAGATATATGGGCCGTTTCAAAACGACACCAAACGAAGATAGCAGTCAATTAGCTTACACTTTGACTTGTCCGAAACTTGATGTCGCAACTTTCAAACTTTTCTATTTCAAGTTTTATGTATATAGGGATTAGGCAGCGAACGAGCAACGGTTGTCGTACGCCACACATGCTACGTTTTCCATTACTAAGGTGACCTGTCCCGCGCCGAGGTGTCTATCAAACCACGCCTACACTGCGACCTCCGCTACGAACCGGCATCTCTTTTGGAGTGGGCCAGGCACGTACCATTTGGTTATGTACGACTGCCTAATCCATGGTGAATTTATGGCAGTTTTTGTATGTGCCGAATTTAGAGCTGAAAATTATATTCACGTATCACGTACGGTATGACCAACAAGGTCCACATCTTCGTTTGGTGTCGTTTTGAAACACCCTGTATATATGTACATATATGTTCGTAATTTCATAATCACCTTTTAAATTGTTGTTAGATCTTCTAGTCGATAATTAAATCACAGTCTATCTATTGCCACTTAATGGCAAAATAAAGCTATGAAAGGGTTTACTGTATCTACTGCAGTATTATAAATATCGCTATCAGACTTCACAACTAACAGTATTTCGTAGCCAATTTTAACAGTTAATGGTTTTAAGCGCCAATCTGGCTACACTTTTCTAATGAAACACTACGCCGTAAATAATTGTAGATAGTGTAACTGCAAGTGAATCGGAGTAAATGGCAAACGGATCATAGAGTTGCAATTTGCGTATCTAGAAAACACAGTATATTACAGTCAGAACACCAACCGGAGTCAAAAAATAATATGTGAATATAGGATAATGTGTGCGATATTTTCAATGGAGAAATATATTACTTTAAGAATATTGAGTACAAAAAGCACACATTTAATATTTTCTTGATTTTATTTTCTCTACCAGATATGTATAGTATATACAGAAATACAGAAACTGAATAGATTAATTTTTAAAAAATATCCAGAAGTTTACTGAAAATGGATATCTATGCGCGTGTTTAACAACGCGAGAAAATAAGTCTGATGACTAAATTTTATGCCAGTGGCATAACGCTCAAATTCAAACATAATACTCTCCTGGACTGCGAATATACCAAAGACATTAAGAAAAGAATGTATTATTTTGATTTATAAATCCAGAGATTCAAATTTGTTAGGAAATTGGAGACCCATAATATTATCCATATTAAGAAGAATTATAGAGAGGGTACTTGAAAGAAAACCTAAGGCCTCATATTGACAATCGTCTCCAGGAAAAATACTTATCTTCAGCATCTGGAACATTTATTAATACTTAACTTCTAAACTGTTTTTTTCAGGAATGCTGTATTGTATTCCTTTGAATCGGTGACAAACGCCTTGACCTGACCTTGAACGCAATATCTGTGCCTCCTTCCTTACGAACACTGGTAGTTCAACTGCTAACAAATGACTCAATTACTGTTGAAGTAGATAAAGTAACACGTGCCAAGGATACACAGAACCGTAGAGGGGTTGGCCACTATCACCATTACTTTTTAAGTGATATCGGGTTTATACTAAAGGAAATTAATGAAAATGAAATCTCCCCTAGATATGGATATTACTTATAAATAATGTATTCTGAGTCCAGAGAAATTAAATAGCATAATAATTAAGAATAGAAGGCTGAGAAACACAACACCCAAAACGTTTAGTGGATTATCAATATCTTCCATTACTGAAAATGTAAATTTTAAACATTTGGGAGTAACATTATATGATGAAAATGGTGGAAGGGAAGTCATAACATTAAACCAGGGATAGACATCGGTATTTTGAACACATTTTGTATCTTACGTTTTTGTTTCTGACAATTTCCTGCGGAGATAACTTAGACTTTTCGAAAACAACAGACAGACAAGCTAACAACACTGCAGGTTATGTGGATGTCCCTCGCATTAGGTCAGTACATAAATAAACACGCCTTACTGCTGGTGTCAAACCAGTGTAAGCCAATCAGAATTCCAGTTGCACTCGTTATCCCATCCTGCGTTGTGCTTGCAAGCGAGCGACGTGTTTACATCCAGAAGTCGGTTCAGAAAGTTGAACAACCGCAACGCAACGTTACTTTACGTCTGATTAATTATATCGAAACCCTGTGTGATCTCTCATAATTCCTACTGAAACATGTGGCAGAAATACGTTACTCTACGCATTTTACAGATAACAAACTATTACCTTCGTACATTCTTGTGGAATTACGCATCCAGTTAGAAACAAAAGCCACTCATTTTTTTCGAAATCGGCTGATCAAAGAACAAAATGCTATTAGACTTTTGATGACCAAGTTAAACTCAGGTATAAACAATTCTGGTTCTTCTCTGCTTTTTAAGACCGGATAAAGGAATTAATGTACTAAACCAGTATATTTGAGTCACATTAATATATCCTCTGCAGTATGCACCCTTAAACCAACTACGTCGTGGCATTTTAATTGATGTTCATAAATTCATCATAAGTGCTGTAAAAGGAATAATTGAATTACCAAACGACACCACAGACTTAATGTTCTATTCCTCAAGATAAGTTCGAAAATTCCCTACAGATTTTTGAAAAAAAAAAAGAAAAGAAAAAAAAATTGAAGCCTGGAAATGCCTGCCATATCGTCGCAGACGTGTGACACTTCTCACACACTGGAAAAAAATCCAAAAACTGGATATCCGAAAAGAAGGGACACGCATCATCCCAACGGTTTGACGCCATTAAGATGAACTGCAACGTCGTCACGGTCCGAAGTGTCCCTGGTAGGAGCAAGAAACCCGTTGCTGAGGTTGCCATAACAGTGCAATTCTTCCCCTTGTTCTTGGCTTTTGTGGCAAAGAAGAACTACAAGGAACAATCGACACCACCGGCTTAAAAGTAAAATTGCTGACTGGCTTTGAACATTAAAAATGTATGAGATATACGAAAAAGTTACCTATCATCTTCTAATAAACGCGTCGACATTGCAGTAACTGCTAGAGAAAGCAACAAAGGCGTCATACACGTGAAAAGTTTACACTTTAACAGAGCATCTTAAAAACAGCTAAATATACGAGAAAGTTTATTTGGAACAATTTGTATATTTGTAAAGGCCTCTAAGTGTTTTGTGGAGTAAGCTTTTGTGTATATCTTATGGTTTAGCAGTTATGCAAAACTCATGGGAAATAAAGAGAACTTGGAAGGCTGTATCCAGATACACATTTTATTTGCCGCAAACATATCCTTATCCTTAATCAAAATCATTGGAGCCATTTTTGAGAAATCAAAATGTTTGAAAAATTGTGTAAATGTAAAAGGTAGTTTGGGGAGGGGATTTTCTTAAAAATCTTCGTATTGCATCCTCGGTGCACTTGCTGCACTTAAAGTTTGGTATTAGTAATTCTGTTTTTAAGTTATCGTGTTCACAGATATGGACACACATACTCATCGTTTTATAATTTTTTTTATCAGGGTACCACAAAACATATATTTCAGGTGAAATCTCTCGAAATCGAATTTTTGGGTGAAGTACAGTAACTCTCTATATATGCAGACAAAGTAAAAAAGAAAACATTTAAAGAAAAAGATACAAATTAATTCTGTAGAAAAAACATAAAACATATATAAATATGTTAAATTTCTTAATTACATTCCATAGCTACATTTAACAGCATCAAACCTAACAAAATCGAGGTTTAAGGTATATTGAATATTTTATAAGGCAGGAACTGTAAACAGGCACAAGCTACAGTTAATCTCGACTAGGAAATATAGAACTATATAGTAGGTGCAGTTGATTATTTGAAACAATGCATGTCAAGAGAAAAAGTTATGCTTAAAAGTTTTCTTCTAGGAAATTCTCCACATAAAACGCAGAACAAAACATTAATGCACGTGTAGGGAAACAAATGAATCTTCCATAATAAATGAAAGAGGTTAGTTAATAAACGAGTAAAAAAATTATTGGTAAATGATATTTTATCATGTGCTGGAGTTCAACCACGAATGTAATGCCTCAATCGAAAGAAAAACAAAGCTAAAACGTATAAAAAACCGCGAGAAGAGATGATACGACGCCAATCAATACAAGCAAGAGGAAGAAAGGGAAGAAAAAGGCTGCAAGCTAATTGCTGTCAAGAGAAAAAAGTGAAGGGGGATGATTGGCTAGCAAAAAACAAACTGAAGGAAGAAAAAAACTGCAGCGGATCGATCAAAAACGCAGTTACTGCGAGCATGTATACATACGGAATTCGTTTGAGAAATGTGATCCGTCATCATTATCAAGCTGCTTATTTAAATGTTTGCACAAAAGATATTTCCTGCTTTGTGTATCCTGTGTGTGTATGAAGGGGAGAGAGAGAGAGAGAGAGAGAGAGAGAGAGAGAGAGAGAGTGAGATGGAGTTAGGGAGGGAAAGAGAAACAAAGACAAGAGGAGAAGGGACCCACACATTTTTCATTGCAGAAAGCGACGATTTTAAAAGTGTCCCTTACTAACACTTATTGTGCAAAAGCTGATTTTCTAAGAAACAACAGCTTTTTCAAAAAATCTGATGTGTTCTATTCACATGACTTTCTCTAAATCTCTGTAACAAATTATTGATAAAAAGTTTATTCTTTTATCTTCATGCTAAATGGGGAAATATTAGGAGAAATAGTCTTATTATTTGCTTCCTTTTAAGCAGAAGCGAAAGAAGGGAGTGCCATAGGTTAAAGTGATAGTGAAAAGCTGGTTGCTATGTGACTGAAGTTCCTTTGTTTGTATGGACAGGAGATGACAAATTCCCGAATGAGAAAATTATGTATTTTAAACCTGAAATCAACAACAAGGAATGTCTCAAAAACGATCAATTCCACGAAAAAATGTACATAACATAAAGTGTGTGTTTTAACGTGCTCTATATTTTTTGTGTGCTAAGTTTTTTGTCCATCTCTTACGCTTTAGCAATTCATCCAGTATAAAGTGGTCTTCAGAGGCTATTCTCAGAAATTCAAGACATACATTTTATTTTTCAGCTAAATACCTTTAATATACAATATTTTAATCAAAATCGTTAGAGCCATTTTTGAGAAAATCAAAATGTTGATAAAAGTTCCATTTAAAGGGTAGTTGGGATTGGGAGGATTTGCTTTAAAATCTTTGTGTGCATTCTTGGAAGATACTAAACTTAAAAATGGAGTTTGGTTTTTAACAGTTCTTTTCATTTTTGGGTCATGCTGTCCACAGACACAAACACACGCAAACACGGACGTTTTTCTAAAAAGTCCTTTTTTTGAATTTAGAGGGACCCAAAACATGTATTTCCGGTAAAATCTCGGTATCGAATTTTTGGGTGGAATGCAATACTTTCTCTATACACTATGTACGCGTAGGTAAAGTACTAGATGTGATCTTCAGCTAAGGGGAAAGCTTAATAAAGCGCAAAACTTGAACACTTAGCAATGTGGACAGTTCAATATAATGAAGATCACGAAATATATACATGAGACAAGAGTAAATGCTCGGAACCATTGCTTCAATTCTACAACTGGTGGCGTGTTCTACTAGTACGGCATAGATTGTACTTAATTCGTTAGTGTGACACTGAATGTATCACACATTATTTATATATTCAATAAGATATGATTAATACATAAACCAAATCCAACAGTATATCCAGAAACCCAAAATTAAAACTTCCAACATTGCAGAACATATTTAGGAAGCGTGTAGGAGTATTAATCAGACAAAATAATGCTATTCTTTAATAATGTTATTCTTTAATAATATTATTCTTTTAATAATGTTAATTTAAAATTCAAATTCAATATCACCGTTCTCCAATTACAAAGAGCAAACAACAACAAATCAATTTTATTGAAAAAGGTAATAAACAGAAATAGTCTTTCTCAAAGAAATCTGCTTGATCGATCTAGACAAATGGCAATTTGACTTTGTATAGGAACGATGAGCGAGATATGCTGTCTTAAAATGCACGGCAGTCTTAGAATATATAGCTGTAGGATATACAGCGGATATGACAACTCGTGCACAGCGAACTAAGGGAGAACTCTTGAAGCTACTATCCCATAAGAGCAGGAGAGGAAGTGATGGAACCATAGACCGCAGGTAGACAGGCCTCAATGACGCACGGACGTTCCTAAAAGTTCCAGGTTCAAGACCGTTCCACTACTGCCCAAAGGGTGATTTCGATCCTCCAACAAATACTTCTATAGCGTCGACAGAAAACACCCTTTCCGTCGAGCAAGCATCCGCCCAATCTGTCCATCACCGTCATGTGCACACCGTGCAATAGCACACCTAAAATATGATAAGAAAATAGAATCAAATGGAAAATAGTGGTGGAAAGTAAGTCAGTAGATGAGATACCACTACATCGTGTAGGGAAAAGGACAAAAACCGAAACTTATTTGCTGTCTTCCCAAGAATCTGGCATTATGACAAAATTTGAAGTGTGTGTGCATGTGCGTGTGTGTGTGTATGTGTGTGTGAGAGAGAGAGAGAGAGAGAGAGAGAGAGAGAGAGAGATAATGTACAAAACCCAAATACAAACAGTAAACGACTGAATCACCATTTTCAATGTTCGAAGGAAAAAGTCGCCGATATAACCTGGATGTTAAAGATAGCATATATGTATATGTAACAACTAAAAATAGTTCGCCTCTACCTATAGTGTGTGGTAACCAAATTCAAACCCGTTTAGGTAAGATACCCAGATAAGATTTTTCCAGGGATTTACCTTACTCTGAGGAGAAGAAGAACGTCGGGTAACTTTAATCGTTGAACTAAAAAAAAAAGTAAAAAGTTTGGTATTTATACATTTAGTTCTGGGTTATGCTATTTACAAATGCACTCGCACACCTATGCGGAATTGTAATTTTTATTTTTTCTAAAAGGTATCAGTTATATATTCCCAGTGAAATAACGGTATAAACTTTTTGATGTATTACAGTATTACTTCCAAATGCTGGTGCATGGCAGATATTTTCCATTCACATGACTTTCTCTATATCGCTGTAACAATTTATTGTTAAAAAGCATATTCTTCTGCCTACATTATAATCGAGATAAACGTTAGCAGAAATTGAGAAATCTTAATTACTTGCTTCCTTGCAAATAAGAGGAAAATAAGGGAATACAGTAGACTAAAACAATAGTCAGATCTTTTAAAAGCTGGTTGCCATATGGTTGAAATCCGTTTTCTATGCAGAGCCAGGAGTTTACAACTTTTCGTACCAGAAAAGAACTTAAATCTGAAACAAAAGACAAGGAATATCTCAGAAATGGTCAATTCCATGAAAAAAACGTGTTAGACGTAAATTGTGTGTTTTAAAGTTTTCTACATTATATGTGGATTAAGATTTTGTCTATCTCTTGCGATTTACCAGTTATGCAAAATTCAATAAAATTCATCCAGAATAAAGAGGTATTTAGAGGCTATTCTCATAAAATTCAAAATATATATTTTATTTGCCATATAAATATATTTAATGTACAGTATTCTAAATCAAAACCATTAGAGCCATTTTTGAGAAAATCTATATTTTCGACATTTTTTCCATGTAAACGTAGTTTGGGATGAGAGGATTTTTCTTAAAAGCTTTGTGTTGCATCCCCGGAAGATACTAAACTTGAATAACAAGTTTGGTTTTTTACCCACATTTCGTTTTTGAGTTATCGTGTTCACTGACACATGGACACATACGGACCTTTTTCTAAAACTGGTTTTTTTATACAGGAGACCCTAACACGTCTATTTCCGGTGAAATCTCGGTATTGAATTTTTGGCTGGAATGCAATATCTTCTATACACTATGTACATAGTATGTGTAGAAAAAGTAAAAATTATGGAATATCAAGGTCATAAACTTTGCAACTTTGTTATTGCTCCCAGGCTGGAAAAACTCTCAGTAAAAATAACGGAGGTTTGGGCAGAAAGGCCAGGATTACACAAAATGCTGTCGTTTAATGTTTATGCCATCCAAAGGGTATTAATACTTAAACTCTCTGTGCTTAGCAGCGATTACAAACTTTTAACACTCGTACGTCACTTGAGGGAATGGACATTTAAACGCAATACTTTTTGTAGCATTTATAATGTACATAGTATCCAGTTCGCCATTACGTTACGCCGCCGGGTGTTTAAATATGCGAGAAAACATGCGAATGTTGAGCTCTCATTTGTTACTTCCCAGTGGCTATTTTCCTTGCTGCCCAGATTGGGGAGCAGAGAAATTGCCAGTCGACGCTTCAGGCCCTGGTGCGTCCAGATAAAAGCCTATTGCGCATGCGTTTGTGTACGTTAGTTATTAGAAAGAATGGCCGCCAGTGCCATCTCCTATAATTTAAGTAGGTACGTACGTACGTACCCTGCTCTACCTCCTGGGAAAGAACGAGAAAAATGGTTATGAGCTTCTGAGCTCGTATGAAAAACACATCCTGCCACACGAATTTTTCATAAAGGGCTCTTCAGAATCTGGAAAAAGAGATGAGATTCTTAATGTCCCATTCTACACAGCTCTGACTTCGTTTCAAAAAGCGAGATGTATGGATAAAGTATGAAAGTCATTTTAGCGAGGTTTCAGAGAACTATACAATGTTAATAAAGAGTGGCTAAAATATTAAGAGTTCACTATATAAAAATTACATAATTTATAAAAAGTTAATGCCAAATCTCAAACTAGGAGATTTTAAATGTGTTTCTCTAATGGAACACTTTCACAAACTGTGTTCCGCAGAACACTGGTACGCGTTCGGTATGTGCAAAAGCTGCCCGATGACTTCAGTAGTCATTACGATGTAAGTTCCTTTAGGTTTTTTTACTGGTTATTACTGATAGGAAGGAACTAAACTGAACTCTAATAAGTCATTCTAAAACATCAATCAACATGAGTGTTTTAAATAGTATTATTTAATTTTATAAATGTCAATTTAAGTTATGACTTTTCGTTTAGAATATAACATTGCAACACCCATACTTACAGCAAGAGTGTTATATTATCAAAATGGTTGGTAACACTGTTATAGAAGCATCTGTTATAAAGAAAAGAGCTTGGCATTTTACGATAACCTAATTTTCTCCTGTTGTTCACTTTCATACTTATTCCTTCATAACGCGTCAAAACTTATTTTCCCATTAGCTTAGAAATATTCAGTAATTATACATGTTCACAAGAGATGGGTTTTTTTACTTTTTTTAATGTTTAATTTATATAGCCCCATTTAACGTCCAAGGTCATATCAGGGCTTTGCATTAGAAACAATCGTTATCGTTCTATTTTCCTCAAACACGCACATTCACTCTCACATGCATACCCTGTGGGGGATGCGCAATAATTCTGGTTAATTCCCCGCCCCAGCCGGAAATAGAACCCGGGACTTCCGAGTGAGAAGTCAGCTCACTGACCACTCGACCACCGAGATAGTCCGATTTTTACTTTTGTCATTTAAAGTAGAGAAGTTGTTGCTTTCCAAAATTCGGAAAAATATTTCAAATGAATATATCTTTGAGGTTCCCTGAATACAAAATTATTTAAAAAAAAAAACAGTTCATATGTGTATGTGAGGAAAATGATTTAAAAATGAAAACTCAATAAACACCAAAATTGTCTTAACTTGAATTCTATACAAAAATACTAGGCACTGGAATCTGGAACCAGCTTATGCTTCCAGAGAGTGTTGCCTTGATCTGATTGGAGCTCCATGTAGTTTACTAGGCACTGGAATCTGGAACCAGCTTATGCTTCCAGAGAGTGTCGCCTTGATCTGATTGGAGATCCATGTAGTTTACTAGGCACTGGAATCTGGAACCAGCTTATGCTTCCAGAGAGTGTTGCCTTGATCTGATTGGAGCTCCTTGTAGTTTACTAGGCACTGGAATCTGGAACCAGCTTATGCTTCCAAAGAGTGCTGCCTTGATCTGATTGGAGCTCCTTGTAGTTTACTAGGCACTGGAATCTGGATCCAGCTTATGCTTCCAGAGAGTGCTGCCTTGATCTGATTGGAGCTCCTTGTAGTTTACTAGGCACTGGAATCTGAAACCAGCTTATGCTTCCAAAGAGTGCTGCCTTGATCTGATTGGAGATCCATGTAGTTTACTAGGCACTGGAATCTGGAACCAGCTTATGCTTCCAGATAGTGCTGCCTTGCTCTGATTGGAGCTCCATGTAGTTTACTAGGCACTGGAATCTAGAACCAGCTTATGCTTCCAGAGAGTGCTGCCTTGATCTGATTGGAGCTCCATGTAGTTTACTAGGCATTGGAATCTGGAACCAGCTTATGCTTCCAGAGAGTGTCGCCTTGATCTGATTGGAGATCCATGTAGTTTACTAGGCACGTGAATCTGGAACCAGCTTATGCTTCCAGAGAGTGTTGCCTTGATCTGATTGGAGCTCCATGTAGTTTACCAGGCACTGGAATCTGGAACCAGCTTATGCTTCCAGAGAGTGTTGCCTTGATCTGATTGGAGCTCCATGTAGTTTACTAGGCACTGGAATCTGGAACCAGCTTATGCTTCCAGAGAGTGTTGCTTTGATCTGATTGGAGTTCCATGTAGTTTACTAGGCACTGGAATCTGGAACCAGCTTATGCTTCCAGAGAGTGTCGCCTTGATCTGATTGGAGCCCCATATAGTTTACTACCCATTGTAGATTTCTAATGCAGTTAGTTTACTCCCTTTGTATCAAACTGGATTTTAATAGTATTCACTCGTTTATAAAGTAGCATTATTACAGTTTAAAACTCAACAAACGTGTTTTAAAATGTACCACAAATAACAAGAGTGTACTCAATGAGACTAAGAATTGTCAATATACGGCACAACACCCAAACAAAACAAAATCTCGCTAGTGTTGGTTGGTTGCACCCACGCAGCGGACAACCACCTCACGGAACCCCGGCCATGCACGACTTTGTTCCAATCGTATAGGCCCTCTTAATTTCTATGGTCATATGCAGGCTCGTTCATATGGGAGCTCGTTCACTCTAGGTTTTTATCAATTTTGGATTCAATTCTTTTTATCTTCAAACACACACCATTCACTCCAACAAGTAAACTTCCAAACACTGTGAAGTATAAGGAATGATTATCATTAAAGAGAAGCTCCAACCGAGAATTGTACGCGAATCCTCTGGTGGGAAGTCAGCCCGCTGACCACTCGATCACGAAGGCAGTCAAGTGAACTTTGTATATTATGTATGTAGTATTTTCCAAACCTGAGACATCAAACGTTTCACGAAGATCCATTTTTCCCGAATAACACTTGCCATTGAACAGTTTTAGAAATATTTATTTTTCTGAAAAATGTTATTACATTTTTTAAAAGTTAATAATGTATTTAACATATTTAAGTGATAAATAAAATTATCTTTAGAATTCAGAAAGATATCCCGTTAAAACACACAATTTATGTTATATGTATTATTTTTTTAGAGTTAGCTGTTTCCGATTTATCCTTCGTTATTGGTTTCAATTTTAAACTGATTAAAACTTTCTCAAATGGTTAATCAACTTTTCTTTCATCTTTTTTGTTTACGTCACTTTTAATGCAAAAAAAAAACCTAATTTCAATTGTTTCACATAGCGATAGCTTATAAAAGATTTGACTATCACTTCAGCGTAGTATATTATCTTGTATCGCTTCTGCTTACAAGAAAGCAATTAAAAAGAAATTTCTTCTAATGTTGATCTATTTAAATATGACGCAGATAAAAGAATAATCTTTAATAAGGAAAGTTTGTTTATGGAACAACTAGAGAAAGTTGTGTGAATGGAACTCCTCAGAGCTTTTATAAACTTGTGTAAACACTAAACGTTAAGTTATAGACGAAAAGAAATACATTAACATTGATAATTTCTTTACAACCAATTTATTTTAAATAACGTTTTATAACATCAATTTCTTTTATAACAGATGGACTTTTTCAGTAGCTTGTCATTCTTTTTAAGTCCTGTTAATATCCAGCTGTTTCTCGCAATTCCATACAAAGAGTAAGGAAAGCATATAGCGTCCACTTCTTAAACATTTGACTGTAGTTATTCCTTTCGTATTTATGACGAAATGTAGCTAATATTGAAAAGGTTTATCTCGAGTAAAATGAAGTAGATAGAAGTATAAATTTCACGTAGGTAAGAGTAATTTTGATATACTAATAATGCCACAAGTTATGTGAACATAACACATCAGAATTTTTCCTACTTATTCATTGCGACCATGTTGCAGAAAAGGATAGCTACAGCAATGACGTGTTATTTTTATAAGAGCATGAGCAAGCTAAAGTATTTACAAGAAGTTGATTTTAAATTGACTAAACTTAATTCATCATCAAATATGGAACGTATACATCAGAGTAGGAAAAGTAGGAAAAAACAGTAGAAAGTAGAATCAAATATTGCACAAAAAGTACTTCTGCTTCCCTTTAAAGGGTTGGTGGGTCGAAAGAATTCCCTAAAACTCTTATTCATGTACCTCTGCAAACCGTTTGACTGAAGGTGAAACTTGGTTTATACTAGTTTGGTTTTTGAGTTATAGCATTTAGAGTTACATAGAGAGGCAAGGAAGCGTTTCTTTCCCCAGATTTTTTTTTCTGTTATTTTGTTTGTATTGGTTTTTTTGTTTTGCTTTACATTCTGTGGGACTCAAGTACATATTTTCTTGTAATATATATTGGAATTTGTAGTAGACCAAAATATTGTTTGCCTTTTACAGGAAAGAGATATAGAGATTAAGCATTGTGCAGTATTTTCAAAGCAAGCCTAGCAAAGGAAAATGCTTGTACTCACCGTTCCGAAATGCGAGAGACCGCCGATGTGGGGCAGACGACCAGGCTCATCCGCTATGGAGCAGTCTGCCCTAACAGAGAGCAACAATCAGCATCCATGCAACCATGGTGATTAAATTGTGTTGTATGTCCTTATGAATCTAAAATATGACATTACAGCTCAAAGTCCAGTAAAATATATTCTGCCTGTGTAGGCGCAGATGCTACATGTCATTTCATATCTTTATACAATTACAACTGATACCATCACTGAATACACCACAAAACATACCACAATGATTGTATTTCAAGTAGAATTTTATACAGAATTAAACTATTTATTTTATTGTTTTATTTCCGAGCTCAGCTAGCTCGTTTTTATTGCTCTACGATCACACAATTTATTGCATGTCGGTTTACAAACGGGAAAGCTCATCAATAAACCTGGAATTCCCATTCTGCTGATGTTAAGCGCTCTTGGAACGTACACTATTACATTGCAACATGCAATGTGAATACGAGCGCGTTTAGCATCAAAGTTAAGGGCATAGTCGTGAAATACAGTATCGTGTGGCACTGACGTCAAGACTTTGACCTCTACACTTCTACAGTTACAAGGAACAGTGCTGCCAAGAGTACTACAGCAGCCACCTTGATCATATGACAGCTATCTGCCCTGTTTCAGGAAGCAGCCTAACTATGCTGCATATTACTTGTTACTTTTACTTATTTCTAAAACCGAAGTTCCCCGTTTAAAGCATCGCCAAATGTTCTTAAATTGTTGATCAGATGACAGCCATGTTCACTATTTCAGCAAAGAGCCTAAATGCGCTACACATTACTTATTTGACCATGGCCTATAAGCCCAGACATGTTATATTAGGCTAATATTATTTGTTACTTGTTTTACTTATTTTTAAAGCAGAAGTTTCCCTTTTAATACCACGCCAAATTGTTCTTAAATTCCTGATCACATGACAGCTATGTTCACTGTTTCAGGAAAGAGCTCAACAATGCTACATACTACTTGTTACTTGATTTACTTATTTCTAAAGCAGAATTTTCCCTTTTAATACCACATCAAATTGCTCCTAAATTGTTGATTGCACGACAGATCTTTCTGTGAAAACCATAAAAATGCTGCAATATGTTATTAATTTATTTATTTTTTGTAACACGATGGCAGTAACTAATTAGGAAAAATTCTGATTTGTTATGTTCACTTAACTAGCGGCATTATTAGCATACAAAATTACTCTTACATGCGTGATATTTATAGTTCTATCGACTTCATTTTACTCCAGATAAACGTAAAGCCATTTAAAACACGCTGGACATATTTATCGTTGACTACAACTATCTTAGCTATGCTCTTATAAGTATATTGCACAGGCCACGTTACCGAAGAGAAGGGGATGAAACATTAAACGTAACTTGTGACAAAAGAAGTTCTGAGTGATCCCTAAACTGGTTGGACAGTAATCCATCCATCTCACCGGGTGATTCAAATTTGGGTTCATCTTTTCTCTGCTCTGCAAACTAAAGTTCTAATGCCAAGGTAGATAATTCACGCACGTGCTAGATAAAATTGACACACTGCTTATACAAGTTAACCTGTTCTTAGGGAGCGTCAAGCGGGTTGAGCAATGAAGGGGTGGATTGCCCAGTCGGTTTTCCCTCTTCTTACTCACGTAGTATGTTGTACAACAATGACAATAATGAAAATCGTGCAAGACCCGAGTCCCAATCAAACCTTCACATTTTCAGCAAAATCACAGCGCAGACATATTTTTATTGTATTTTAGTGTAGAGTGCTAGTCTGTCTCTAAGGTCTATTTCACCTGACTGCTCCGTATTACTCAGCTGTTATGTGACTATTCTCCTCTCATTATCTGGTGTTATGGAAAATGCTGTTGTGCGATATATATTTTTTTCATTTAGAATGAATATTTACGTTAAGATATAATATCAATATATTAACATTTTCATAGCCACACGAAATAAATACATTATACAGCAAGATTTAAAACATATGAAATACGCGTAGGTTCCTATCAATACCTAATATGGAGGATACTTCGTATCAAACCTGCCTCTCGAATAACGAAAGCATATGCATCTACCATTTGATATTGCTTTTATCGCCTGATGTTGATCTGCATAGGGTTCGTATATCCTCTCAATGATGTACTTAGACAATCAGGGGAAACAGGAAGGGAATTGTGCGAGGAAGACTACATATCAGCGGAACAAGTTTATAAAAAAGATTATGTGTGTATGTGATGTTATCAAAACACTCTTGAACAGCACTAAGGGGTGTCTCAACCTTAGAAGACAGTAAATGTTAAATGGAGCACACTGTTGCCTGATAAAGCCTGGATACAATATTTAGGGGAAGTTCTCTTATTTTCATTAATAGAGAAAGTCAATAATGCACAATAAATCATTTAATATCAATGTGAGCCATATACTCACCAAGGAGTGTTGCAGGTGTGTGTGAGAGTGAGGTAGCGGGCTCCGAGCTGGTACAGCATCCTCAGTACACCCAGACTTGTGCCTATCGCGTGACCACCTTCCACACCTATCAAGCTTGCCAACAAACCTGACTCGTGGGCACGCTCGATACCTGTGTTCATCAAGAATACATATCACTGTTAAGTTTATTCACACAGTTGTAATGGTAAGACTGAAAAATGATCAGCATAATTTACTAAGCTGTGTTTTTCAAGCAAAAATCCTTAGGCTAAGTATGTTTTTTCAGTTGTCATACATGTACACTATGCGTGCATCACCAACGTGTTCATATATGTAAATACGTGTGTAATTAATACTTTACTAGTGAAGTTTGACTATTCAGCTTCACAATAATAAATATATCGTTAGAATATAGTTTATGTATTTCAGTTTGGTACAAAACGTGACGATTTAAGCTACTCTGTTATTATATAATCAGACTTCTCGGTTAATTCTCAGAGAGAGCAAATGTTGCTTAGGAAACACAATTTACTCTGTATATATGTCAATCTCAGAAATACAGTGTCTTCTCTGACAGCTACACAATTTACTTAGCTGAGTAATGATGGTAAAAGTGTACGTTGCTATCCATCTTTCATACGGAACTTAAACAGTAGACAGACAGACAGACAGACTGAAACGCTAAGCTACGATCAATTGAATAGATGCTTACAGAAGTGAGCTATCATTTTATCACCACAAAAGAAATTCAATGTTCTCAAATACCAATAAAACAGATCGCCATAGATTCAAGCGCATATAATAATAAAAGACCAGTACTGCCAGCATGCAGTCTCCGGTCTAAAGTTCCAAGCGAGTCTAATTTTACTATAAGAAAACAAATTGACATACAAATTAAGTTTTTGTAGCTTCCACAAATTTCCTTAGGGTTGGCAGAGAGGTATTACACGTCCTGCAGTAGATAGTAGCATGAAACTTATTGTCATTTCAAATCGATTGTTAGCCCATTTTTTGAGCACCCATTGAATTAGAAACACATCTGTACTCAAACTGAGTGTTACACATGTTCCATAGAATGTGCTTAATTACTATTTCACTTTAGCCCTAAATCGTGTGTCGAATGCGTGCATAACATTTAAGTGTTTGGTTTTAGTATGTGATAAACTAGAAATTAGCCAAATTTTCACCGAAAAATGTATTTCTAAATATGCACTTACATTAAGGATATTTTCCCTGATATGTTACCTATGAAAGGTTTTGTGCTCTCAAGATTTATTATAGTATAATGGAACTAAATTATTATTTTAACATATGTTGGTGTTATATCTCAAAAGGTAATTTAAAAGATGTTTACTGGTCACATTAGCCAGGTATAATTTTGTTAATTTATTAAAATGGAGCTAAGTGATCTAGTTGAATGCACTATACTGATGCTGAAGTTACTTATACCGTGCACAACAGTTTTAAACATTGTTTACTTTAATTAGATAGGTAACCACGGTTTCAAAACTGAGATTACATGGAAAAACTGCTAAGTTACATTCATATAAGTTTCTATACCAACTGCCATTTGGTTTAGATAAGTTCATATTAGCCGAGCTACACATTTGCAGACATTTTGACTACATGTAGTATTTGCATTCGAGAGAGAGAGAGACCAAAACTCAGTGCCATATTCTTAAAAGTGGCTGTTCTATACTAAACTATGGATCCCAGGTACAAATTAATAGTAACTCCACTTTAAATAAAAGTACAAGGAACTAAACCACTTCAAAATAAATAAAATCAAATAGAACGAATATGTGTAGGGTTATTCAGTAAGGTATTTGAAACATGCTGTGCTTTAAATATATAAGCTGTTTCCACGCCTCTGCAATAGCAACTTTTAAAACATCTTCGCTTGGCATCAGCTATCCAGCAACCTGCATGATTACTTGTTCGTTGGAATAAGATCTGGATAGGCTTGCGGCTGGACCATTAGATAGCACTTCTTACATTGTTCTGCTGTTTCTGCTTCTGGTAGCAGAAGAGGAAAGCTCTCCTGGTTGAGGTTTGCTTCTCCTCAGGTTGGGAAAAATAAGTCAGGAGTACGAGCCATATTTAACGATTTAACGATTGGAGTGAATAGCGTGCGTCAGTCAGAAAGCCTTATGGTAATTTTGGATGGCAAAATTTTGGCGTATTTACGCTTCCGGTAGGTCCAAATTAATTCATTATATGTCCGGAAAAGCTAGGCACATAATTTAAATGGAAGGAAGGTTACCACTAAACAGAAAAAAATTCAAAAATAAATCTTTATGAATTTTTAATGTTATATCAAGAAGTAATATATTGTATTAATTAGTGCAAGTTAATAAATAGTGGAATGGAATTTCTTTCCTATCATTTACTATTTCAGTTTATCCCGTTTGCCTATAATATAAATTTAAATAGAACCGCGTATTTAATAGAAACATCTTATTGAAAAAAATATCCTGTTCATATACTAACCTTTTTAAAGTAAGCTTTGTAGATTTCTTATGCAAGCTTATAACCAATTCCTGTCAAATGCAAGATACTTAGAGAACATTCAGGATATATGAGCTTTCATGCAATGTATCTTAAGCAAACGTTAAATCCATTTCTAAGAAAGTCAGAAATATGGAGCATTTTCCATGTTAAGCATAGCTTGGGAGAGAGGATTTATTGAAAATCTACGCGTCGTATTTTTGGAAGACACCGAACTTGAGGATCAAGTTCCATATGTATCAACGTTATATTCTTGAGGTCGTTAAACATACAAACGTATGTCTTTTCTTTTGGGGGACCTAAAGATCCTATTTTCGGGAAAATCTTCATATCGAATTTTTGAATGGAACAAAGATTTCTAGGGCATATACAAGAAACGAGGGTAAAAGTGTAAAACCAAATATATGCCACATCTTGCGCTAAATATTTCAGAAGTATACCATTTTTAAAACGTTCATGTTTTCAAAGGTAACCGAGTTGTTATACTGCTTGTTTGTCACCAGAATTTTCACATGTGGGATATTTGATGGACAAAACTGTCTCTGGGCGGGTTTTCTCCGAATTATCTGGTTCCCGCGCTATTCATTCCACAGTTGCTCAATCAGTATCATTTCTTGCATTCATTTATTTACATTCATTGCATCTCATCATCTTCATAGTTCTCATAGGAGCCAATTCCTCGTTCCAGGTTTTACACTATGATTTAATATTGTCTGCTCCTCGAATGACCTCTGGCCCTTGGTACTCGCATGTAAACCCTATACGGAAGTCAAGATGACTATTTTTTTATGCATGAAATTATTTTGGGGCCATAATATGCAGGCAAACATGAGTAATTTATCCTGAAATTTTGAAGGTTTGTTAAGAGTGTGCTGAAAGTAACTTTGTTGTGTAATAGAATTAGTTTACTATAAATGTTGTTAATTGAGATTCCGGTGTTCCTTAGAACATTTTTTGGACTGATTCAAACATTTGCGAGTATGCAAAAATATAATTGTATATTAAAACTCTTATGATCGGTCGAAAAATATTGATTCTTCTAATACTCTCATTTCACCTGGGAAAGTTTTAGCATTAGCAACTAAATTTTATTTAATACATACAAATATATTCGATGTATTAATAATTATATCATTATAATTACTTTTTATGCTCAGTTAACAACAAATTCAACTGTGGAAGCAGATTTATGATATAGTTGTTAGGACTATCTGAGGTGCGTCGGTTGGTATATCTAGCTGCCTGAATAGCAGTTTAGTGAGCCCAGATTCCGCTCTGCTCAGGCTTGTCTGTAGGCTATCCGCTTCGCCCCCGAGTTGAACGATATAATTCCACCCCTTTGGCAAGAGAGAGATTTCAACACAACATGGGAAAGAAGAAACATCGGCGCCGACAAGCTGCAGCCACGCCTGAGGGTAAAACGGCTGCCTTAACCCCGCAAACGAGTTTACCGCCGCCCAACCTAGCTCCGCTAGCGTAATTTCCACCACACTGTCGTAGCAATGGCTGTGTACAATCGTAAGCTCGCCGTCAGCCGGCAATAACACAATTGCCCCTTCGTTGCCGATCTCATCACATTGAACGCAGCGACCTGCCAGTCGCAAAGAAGCTTCCGGCACCTCTGCCCGAATCGCCACCAGCTAGACTAAAGAGGTGCTGCCAACAACGGCAATAGCCGGCGCCACCACCTTACAGCTGTTGCAACACCAATCACAATTACCACTAAGCACGGCCGGTTTAGCGCCGTCACTGTTGGTGTTCCCCGACATCTACAGCCGCAGTTTGTGACACAGGAAGCACAAGGCCACTGGTCTTCCGTGGTCCCTGCCATCCAGATTACCAACAGAGAACTAACATCACTTTTATGCCTTGTTTTTCTTGACAAGACGCACTACCTCGCCGCTTTGTTCATGAGAATGGTCTTACTTGGTCGCATTTCAAGGATTGTAGTCAGAAGGTCTTCCTAGATACCACCGTGCCGCCGTTATTGCCACTAAGGCAGCACAGACGACCGCTGCAGCCACCGTATTATTACTGACGTCGGATTGTCAAAAACACCATCAAAAGGAGCCTCTGCACCACCTTCGAATGATCCGAGCACTTTTATAACCAAACTTGCTGCACGTTATACCAAGAGTATTTGCAGTACCAGTAGAACATTTGCCTGCTATGACCAATACACGTCAATCAAGGACCACAGTCACTGCTGCATCATTGGCAGCCAACCAAGTTCACTTCGGCGAACTGATCACAGCATCAGCCTCAATCCATCGGGAAGTCACTCATCGGTTCGAGGCACTGCGCCATAGAGGCACTGCTCGCAACATAGAGGCAACACAACGCAGCACCTAACGAAACTACACAACAGCTAAAACACGCCAGATCTCAAATTTCCAAGACAACCATGCCGAACTACAAGACTCGCTCAGCCATATTGAAAGACAGTGTACTTCTACCGGTTCCAGCATTCAGACCCAGACACTGACAGCTTAGCTCCTATTCAGCGCAAACTACACCGCATAGAAGAAAATATGCACCAGAAATCCCAACCTCAGCTACAATGGTCATTTTCTGTTCTTCTCAAGGACAGTGGATACAAGAACCTTTACAACATGAATAATCAGTCCATCAGCTCAACTAGCAGATAACACAGAACCACAACTCACGCCAAATAATAGCTCGTAAAGAACTATGACGGCCCTAAACATAGACGGTTAGCGTCAAGGTCCCTGATCATGTTGCTGGACCCCCATCGCCACATCCGACTCATGCTGTTCATTTGGCTGCAGGCTGTTTTATTATGACCCGCCCACAAATTTCCGTTTGTGCCGGCGCTAACAGACTTAACAACAAAATAAATATCTCAATAAATTGTGTCACCAAACAATGAAAACCTATTCCAATCATCTTGCTTTTGCTACCCAAACACCCTGACTCTTATTTTCTTCATTTACCTTTATTCCCCTCCCCCACCCCCATAAAAAGGAGAGTGCCATTCTCCCCCAGCACGGCCACAGAAACAATAAGATGGTCTCCAGTCGTCCATCTGAAGCTAATTTTGCAAGTATACTGGGTGGACATTTATATTCAGGAGATTCCAGACACCTCAGGTATGGGAGAATCTCTATGCTTCGTACTACAGATAATTCGGTGGGTGTGTTTGATGTACCATAAAAAAAAGGGGCCTACCGTTTCTGTACACAAGTGCTACAATATATATGGTTTTTAAAACGTTTTATTTCGGGGTAAAGAATGAAGTTTTCAAGTTCACAGTAATTGATACAAAGTATCCAATTCTTTTGAATGGAAAGTTTTATGTAACTGGTATGTTTGTTGAAGGAACCCTTAACGGAAGGATAATTCAATGAATTGAATTGGGCATGCCAGGAAGTTAAATATGCTTGCTAAATTTTAAAAGTTAATTGGGATGAACAATTCTGTATTTCTGAAAGGTAAAATTCGACAAGAATACCAATAAAATCATGTGTCTGGCTATTTTATGAGTATTATTCTAATATATTCAAGAAATAAAAACTCTTTATGTAATGGTATTTCAAGTTTTCTCTAATGGTCTCTGTCCCCTGTCCATCATCAAATCTTCAAAAAGTAGAAACTGCCCACTTATTCATCTATGGAAGAAATTGGGGGAAAATAACTGCCTTATATAGTTTGCTTTATGCAAATGCGAATGAGACTTTGGGTTAGCGGTTGGATGTACAAATATTGTAGTTGTATTTGTTTGATATCTTCTAACGTAGAAGGGGTCGTTGTATAGAAATGCGTTAGGACTACCGATGAATAAGTTCAGATTGCTGGTCCAAAAGAAAAGATGGTCCTTTGCAGAAATTATCCACTGTGGCTTTTCTCTTAATACCGTACTTCCGAATATACGCCAGTGCATCATTTTTAGTTTTTATACATTTGGTTTGTCTCTTTTGGAATTGATTACTAAATTTCATATACCAAATGGATGTTTAGACTGTTTTAAACTACTGTAAATGTATATGTTGGTTTAAGTCCTCCATTGATATGACATTGGCTCGTCATGATTGGTCAATTTGGTGTAGAACTTTTGAGCCCGATGCCTAATCACATTCTTGTACACATCAAGGTGGAGAGTAAGGAATTATTAGTTTTACTGAGAAATAACGGCAGATGGAATAAATTGACTGGTCTCCTAATTTGCATCCAGCTGTTAACCAGAGATGCTAATAATGGTTTGCCGATTTTCCCCACACTTCGCAAGTTAGAACATCAGAGGAAGTATGAGCGTCTTGTAAAGTCGTGTCTTTAAGTGGACCGACATGAGGGAAGCCACAAAGGAATATATAGTAGCCGTACCATTGTCGTGTCCATCGTTCCTCGTACGTGTTCACGAAAAGTTAGTCCTTGTCAAGTTAAGTAACATCAAATATCGGAGAGAATTTATCCAGTCCGTTCATGCTTCTTGTACCTTTTGGCACATTTATTTTGTGTATTTGTAGTTTTTCTATCCCCCGTTGGCGCCAATTGCATTTTTCAATAATTGTTTTTCGCCGAAAAGGTTGACTATCGCTGGCAGGTAGTAGTCTTGTATCAGCCTGCAGTGGCTGATACATATATATTACGAGTACATGTACCACCATGATTAGACTACAGTGTATACAGATCGTACTTAAAATATGCTGATGTCAAACATATGGTGTATTATAACATATTACGTGCTATATTATCAATGTTATTTTTATTATGTATATATTCAAGTTGTAAGTGTGTGCTATTATTCAAGTTGATAATTTCTCCAGAGCACTAATATTACGCTTACATACTGCTGGCTGGCGCGAAGATATGGATATTTTGGGAGATGTGTCTGCACAGTTGGGAATGCCTGCCCGCCGTTTACGTACAGTAGCAGTGTTTTTGCTAAAGAGATTGGCTGCACTGGTCATGAGGTCATTCAAAGCTACAGGTGCTATGTGCATCATTAGACACGACGAGTTCCTGCGTGAAAGTGCCAAGGATGCAGTGAATAGTTATCCTCCATAATCGCTCTTTCCAGTGCAACTATACCATTTTTGTGAAAGTGTAGTTCATCAATAATATGGTCCTCCTGGATAAAATTACCCAATTGAAACGCCAAATATGAACTTTACTGAACGGCTTTTCCTGCGCAGTGTTCCACTTTGATGGTGTCAGTTAAACGAATTATGCAATGTCCTTCCGTCCTTAGTTTTTGTGACTAAGTGTGTAACAGTGCGAAATTACTTTCTTTGATGAAGGGGGGGATTAAGTACCATTCTAGTATATTTATTTTGTGTATTTGCAGGTTTTCTATTCCCCGTTGCCGCGCTTGGCACTTTGCTATAATTCCGTTTCTCGCCGCAAGGGCTGATTATCGCTGACAAGTTTTCTGAGCCCTCGCAGAGACTCGAGTTGGTTTCAAGTTAATAACTTAAAGTCATATTTAATTATTTTCAATTATATTAATTTTGATAATTTTTATAGTTTATTCAAATATCTGGTAGTAGTATTGTATCGGTCTGCAGTGATTTTTTTTTTATTTTCGAGTGGAGGGGAAAAATCCACCTTATGGACTAATCCGGGCAAGCCCGGAGTGTCGGGGTCTCCCATGTGGGCATACCGACTAAAAAACCCCTCCACCGGTATTAGAAGGAAGAAAGGAGAGGCGGTACCGCATTACAGCACCCGCGGATTCAAGGCGATAATTTAACTGACTGCAGGGTGCAGTCAGAGGGGGGAAATGAGGATCGGGAGACAGACTTGACCGAGGCCCAGACTGCCACCGCGGAGTATTCGGGGAGAGGAATGAAGGAATTCTAGGGTGAAGGATGGAGTTAGTGCTGGTTGACTCTGTTGAGCCAGTCGTCGTATCCTGGGACGTTTTCGAGCCTAAGCCCTTGGCGTCTACTTTGGATGTTGAACTTGGAAGTTTTAGGTGCCGACTTCTCCAGTAGAGCTCTCACCTCCTCCCTGAAGATGAGTCGGATGTCGGTGACTGCTGTTGCTATTGCTTGGTGAAGTTCTGGATGAGTGGTGCTGTATTGTTCCTGAAGCCTGTCCTCCAAGGCCGTCAGCTTAGCCGTAAGAATCAGGACCTCCGCGTGGAGGTCCTGAACGGCCTCACTTAGGCCCTGGATGGCTGTGTAGATGATGGTGTTCGGGCTGGTTTAGACGATGAGTGCCTGCTCTTTGGGTAGCTGGGGCACTGGGCTTGCCCGGTGAAATGTCCCGTACCACCACAGGTGGCACAGAACCGGCGATGGCGGCGGAGGTCGTGCCCAGTGCACTCCGAAGTGAATGCGTTTGTGCCACAGTAGTGGCACTTCGGCGGCGAAGAGCAGTCTTCTTGGCTGTGCCCGTAGGCACAGCAGCGACGGCAGGGCCGGTGTCTTTCCTGTCTGCTTGCCTCAACGTGCAGAAGTCGCCCTAATAAGGGCAACCCTGACGCCAAGGCAGCCTCCAGGTCTGATCGGTCCTGTAGCTCCACCCTTACTAGTGGTGTTGGGCCCCGGTCACAGATTATTCTAGTGACCCTCGAACATGAAGGCCATCTAGATTGTGCAGCGGTGAGGAGGTGCCGGGTGGAGAGATCCCGAGGGACCCCCCCAACCACGGCACTGAACCGGGGCGGCGTCGGCGTGGAACTCAGCGACGGCGGCGATGAAGTGTTGGCTGCCGGTGAAACAGCGGCGGTCGGCGGCGGTGGTGATGGTGAGCGCGGCAAATTTGCAGCGCTCACTGCCGGTGTAACGGCAGGTGGCGGAAATATCGGTGAGCGCTTCCTACCGGCGGATGCCGGAGAAGCGGTGGCTGCTGTAGGAGCTGCTGGTGTGCGTTGATGCTTCCTCTTCGGCATCTCGAAGCGTGCCATTCGCCAATTTATCTAATCCTGTTAGTGTTTTCCGATTGCCGGACTTACTGCGTGATATAAACGCTGCGATAATTTCACAATGCATAACTGTATCAGCTTTATGTAGGAATCATGCAGTTAAGTGCTAAATTCATATTTTTCTATTTTGTAATAGCCTCTAGCATTGTGAAGTAATTTAAACTATATTCTAAATTTCTTGTTCCCTGTTGCCAAGCTTTCCGCCATATAGTAGTGCATACATATTTCTTTGATGTAGTTTGTTATTGCATATGAACCTCTAAAGCGACGTTTGGTTCTTTCTTCCAGAACGTAAGATGCTATAATTTTTGGGTGTTGCCAGCAACATTTGGGGATTGTATTAAAGAGAATTTTGATAACATGTGAGACTAAGCTAAATTGTTTGTTAAGCATTATTATTGAGAGCATTATTTACATAGTTACTGTGTTTTCACAATTACGCACCAAGATATTTAAGTATCTGACGTTTCTAGACTACGATTCCGACTTCCAGGATACCTCAGATTAACCCATTTTTCACTATATGTGTGAGCATTTGGGGGCTATTTTCCTGATAGGAGAATTTGGGTAGCCGAGGTGCCGGGATATGTCGTTTGGTCACAGAACAACATGCTCTGACATCTCCCACGCCTGCAGCAGTCCTGGTAGAGGCGGAGGTGTCTCTGGATGGAATTGACGCTTCTGAGGATGTGTATCTCTGTGCTATAAGCAGGACGCCGAGAGCAAACTGGTCATGTTGACATCCTGCACTGCTGGGACTGGAATATCAAAAATGAGGTAGCATCTTTTAAGCCAGCTGACAAGAAAGTTTTCAGAATCGCCGGTAGGTGCACACAGAAGCAGTCTCAGCGTTTATTTGGGCATGTGTTCACATTATTACAGTATATCTGTTCGCACGTCCATTCCTGATGACTTCGGCTCTACCGTGACGGTTCACATCAGTATTTTCTAGCACTAGTCCAGTTAAACTCAGGAAAGGCCTAGCTAAAATTTTCCACAACGATGCATTTCTGTATCGTTTTTACCCAGCGGGATCGTTAGGGAAGTAATTTCTGGGGCTAATATTCGGATATATTGTCATATTATTGTCAGCCTTTTGCTATTTCTGTACAGGCAAATGCTGTTAAGATTTTTTAGTCCACCATCTCCTATTATTTCAATTCTACCTTCAACCTTGCGGATTGCAAAGCCGAGTGAAGTAGTGGTGGTGTGCGGTATAGGGCATGGTGATTTTATCCTAGTGTTTTGCATACAGCTTTTATCACACCTGATTGTATGCATAGAGGGAGTACTGGGCATTCGATAATCGCCAATATGTGTCAAATGTAAACATTAGTGATCCAACCTGCGTTATTCTTGTCACCATTACATGTAGCCGACCTCTTTTCTCAAACTCATTTCCAATTCTCGGGGATAATATAGGCGTAATCAGCTAGCTGCTTATTTCAGTGGCAAAGTACTTATCTGTCCCAATATACACCTCCACCACAACCACCACCAGCACCACCAATATTAGTGCAACTAAGTAAATAATGTTGGTTAAACAAAGAAACGGATATACATATAGCAGAAGAAAATTTTTAAAAAGCAAGCTAGTGTTATCACATAACACTCTAATCTGATACTGCTTAGTTACAAAAACCTTCGGGCGGCTGCTTCATTTCGTTTTTATATGAACAAGAAATGCTAAACATTTATGTGATATTGTTTCTAAATGCAATGATTAAATGTTGGATGTTGTGTGGAGCAGGAAAGATTAAACAAACATAACCAAATGATTCTATAGCGTGCTCACTGAGCATAGTGTAAACAGTGTTGCATATTGTTGTAAGTTAATGTGTTTGGCACTTAGGATGGTTTGTAGAGCTAAAAACACTTGCTCTACTTGACGTAATTACATCGAAAGCCGTCAGTTGATAAGGTAGGTGACGTAAATTGCATGTTATTGTTTCCCTACCAGCTCGGAACCGTGCATCTTTGTTTGCGTTATTACTCCGCCCGTTTACCTCCAGCAATAAAACAATAGTTGCTCCGCAAGCATGCGCCTCTACTACTTCTTCTGCACAAACTTGCTTACTTCGTTGCACACATGTCTCATCTTATTACCCACGGGAAACAGAGATTGTTTGACTTGCTTTTCCTTGTGAAAATCAACACTAATGTAATGATCATTTATACACTGCACGTTCAATTTGAGAAATTTGTTTACATTCACCCGGATTCAATTAATTTCTTTTTCTGTGTAATATATGTCATCGGTGATGTAGAATTACGTTCATAAAATGGCCCATTTCCCTGGGTCGCAATACTGCTTTTTACTCCCTTTCAGCACCCATCCTATACTCCACTCAACGGGTATATTTCTCAATGTGACTGGCCTAAAACAATCCAAAGTGTTATACTGAATGTGAAATGAAGGGATGTTGGATTACACGCAAGCTGAATTACACATAATAATGAATTTCACTAGGATGGTAAAAGGCAAAACGCTGGATAAATACACATAATTCAGCCTTCCAGAGAAAGGTTACAGAATCTGTTTGAATGACAATTATATGAGTGGTTTCATCTGCGACATGTAGGCGAAGGTGAAAGAATGTTGTGCCCGTATTTCCTCGTTAATATTATACCTATTATAGTTTAGTTTTGAGCCAAAATTCAACAAACAATGTCCTAATATTACTCTGGATTGAGAACATAAGGTAAATGGCTTTTGCAGTTATACTTGAGCATTTCAGCTGTATTTTGTGAGGCTAAGTATCATTGTCAACCCAGTAGCTAAAACAGAGGTGCCCAGCATTAGCAAACAAGAATAGGTTGAATTTTTGCCTGTCGTTCTCCAAGTCGGGCTACGCTCAGACCAGCATTGGGTGACAGTGACTGTTGTTGGGCTACATGTTGACTTTGACGTACGAAAACCCTTTTAAATGTTATACGGTAACGTCTATTCATGAACGACTTTCTTGGTAGTGTTTACTTTAAGAAATCTATCAATATTTTCCGAAATTGCATAGCCTTAGAAGATATACCAAGTGATGGTTGAGTTATCTACTACAATACAGACTTTTAATATAATTTAACTTTGAGGAACTGTTGGGAAATGTACATACATATATACAGCGTGACCCAGAATTCAACCGCAGAAACTGACAGGATTGTAGAGGGGTCCAAGATAAACGCTTTGAGATAAGGAACCTATGAACTATGGGCTACAAATTCTTTGCTACAGCATAATATGTATTAAGGGTTAGCACTGTTCAAACTGGACATTGACCTAACATCCGGATTTCGGAGAACGTAGATATAGTAGCACTATATAGCGCTGTGGTTAGCTTGTGGACATCGGTTTAAGATGTTAAGGGAGTTTGAAGTTCAAATCTACATATATATAGAGCCATTCATATTTTGCTGCGTTACTCAATTTCAGCTCAAGCATCTTGAATCTCAGCGAAGTAAGCAAATGAAAATATGTTTGCCATGGTTCATAGCAACTGTAAGTAACCTGCGACAGTGATACAGAAAACAGTTAAACCGGCCGACGGTTAGTCAGTTTGACACTATTAGTTTCGACGTATGCGCAATGGTACCACGTGACAATAAGAGCGCTTAAGCTCAGAAGCTTGTAGTTTAGATCTTCTTAGGATGTCAGTTTGCACCTCCTTGAAGTATTTTAGTTCCTTACACATAATGTATATCTTTTACAATATGAACACAATGTTTAGAATTCATGGTTCTAGTAGTATTCAGAAGCACAACCGCCTACGACTTCAAATAGTTAGGACAACATAATGCATCATAAACAAAACCAAAGTAGGACTTGTTCGAATCCTAGCAATAGCAGGGTTTTTCTTATTCCACCGCTAAAATCATAGTTTAGTTTCTACGCTTCAAAGTATTTTCAACAAACACTAACAGTTTTATTACATTAATCTACGCATTTTCCTGGATAACAATTACTGCTTTTAATATTGTAGACTTCATTCAGTCTTTTAAAAATAATTTGTCCTGGAGGGTTTATGACTTTAAAAATGTAAACTAAGTGTATTAGTGTAGGTAAAATAATAATAAAAAGCTAAACAATTGAAACTTCGAGAACTTAGTAACATGGGATTCAATGATCAGTGCTATACCGACTCGCCAGCCAGTATGTTATAACGAAGCACTCTAGCTAACATATAATCTGAAATGTACCGGACGCTTATCAATGTGCACAGCCTCAGAGATCAGACAGTTTTGCCTAAATTGCAAGCCTAATAATTTTAAATATCCTATTGATTGCGCAACAGTTCTGCATTGCTTCTACTGCTGGCATACAAATGAGGCATTCTGAATGAAACAAGGACACACAGGTCCACACTAATATGCGATCCACAAAACATTACATAGCCTTGACAATGGGTTCCATAACTCAAAACTGTTTATCTAGAACCCTTCCACAATCCTGTCAATTTTTACTGTTTAATTATGGTCAGCCTTATATATTACATATATCATATATCTTTATGTGCTCACTTTTACAACATAGGCTCCGCAGACAATGATACTAATGATACATGATATAAAGATACAGTGGTGCAAAGCGATGGCGAGGGGAACCGGAGAATCCACCCCTGCGCTGCTTTGTCCACCACGAATCCCACATGCCGTCTTGGTGTGAGGTGAGTGGTCTAATCACTCGGCCACGGCACGGCCTATATAAAGTCTGCATTTCATTTTCTTATCTTGAATAAAAAACATTTTGTTCCCACTTTTTATGAAACACGAACTGATTTAAGATTTCTTAAAAATCCCATGTAATTGTACGTTTGTGACCGTCACTGGATACTGACTGTTGTTTTGATTCTATCGATACTGTCACTAGCTGATTAACCTCCGACTGAAAATAAAGGTGGTGTTGCAGCCACTGAAGATGTAATCATCTTCAAAGAGACATGGTAGGACTTCACTGGACTAAATTATGGACGAGAATAGGCAGTACACCCTGGCAGAAGGTGGAGCTATATTTGTCACATGCGCTTAAACGTAGTACTTAATTCCGGGACCTTATAAAGTACTCAAAGTGGAAGATATACTAAATTTTCCCCATTTCAAATCGATCTGAATCTTCTGAATCTTTTATTTAATAGACGTAATATTTCAGCTATACGCATGACGGGCTTGAAATTTCGGTGTATATCTTGTAAATTCTTGCTTAAGATTCTTTTGTGTCTCGAAAACCCATACATACTATAATAACTTCTTGTGGCTTTTAATTTTGGAAATTTCTGTTGCTGTTATTTGACATGTTTGAATAATTGTAAATATTATGTGGTCGTGGTTTTATATTGTTCATGCAGAGGTTGTGCAACATAATATCTCTCAACACTGAGAGGTAAACATCAAAGTGGTTAAATGTAATTCAAATGATATGTGGCAGATGTATAGAAAATTCTAAAACCTAGCGAGATAGGAATTTGGCACACAAAATATAGTGGCTGTACTCGTAAAGCAGATTACTTGGATTTCAGATATTGAAAAAAAGTAGATGAACATATACAATAAAAATTCGTGCAATGACAATAGAGAAAAAAGTATTATAAACATACGGGGAGTTATGAATGAAAAATGTGTAAACAAATTTTGGCATATGAAATGGAAGGGGTGCGAGAACCCGGAATTCCGAACATCAGAAACTTATGGATTAAATGGATACAGAAAAAACACTATGATGTCTATAAGCAAGAATTTTAAAATACTAAACAGAATGCGTGTTGTTAACTGGTCAATTCCTGGTGGAAAGCGCGCAAGGGCACGTCTTACCTCAATGAGTGGATGAATAAAACTATGGGGAGATGAGGACCTCAGGAAGGATTGACAACTTAGGAGAATTATAACAGGAATAAAAGGTAACATCTGAAAAAAAGAATTAGAGCATTAACTATGAAACCACTTACCTTCAGTAGAGGTAACCAGCGTCATATAGTTGGGATATTTTGCAACGAGACGCCTTATCACATCTATCTGTTCAAGTGTCAGTTGCACAGCGTCGAGGTGCTGTGTTGAGCAGGGTACATAGGCAGACCAAAACTGCAACACACAGGACAGACCACCTTCTTAATTCTTTCCGATATTATACAGGGACTTAAGTATTTATATAACAGCCATTCAACTGAAAGGTCCATCTCCAAGTTGTGGGATAGTGTTTTAATATTCCAACATGGAGGGTCCGAGCTAAAATTGCATTATGTCGAGCTGCTTGGCTAAGGTTTATTTTAAGGGCTATCTTATTATTATAATGGATTACTCTCGCCTCAGTCAACCTCAGGTTTGCTTGACCCTAATCCCATCCATTACATTCGCTGTCTCCGAGTTCCTGAGTCACACAACTTTCTCTACCCAATAAAATTAGTGTCCGTATGTGTTCCACTACAAAAGCTTTGACTGAATTCTATTCCCTTTTAACCGTCATACATTTTCGATGAAATAGCTTCGCTATGCAATTTTTGCAGGTATGTAGAAATATACAGGAAGCGGTGTCTTAAAAAGTAAATCATTATATTCAGCTTTTGCATAACTTCACAAGCAGCAAAGGGAATAGGCATAGTCTCAGAATTACAAAGTACTGGGCAATTTAAAATGAACAGAACATGTTAAATAATTCCATTTTATTTTAGGAACTAAATTTTCGTTCATCCCTTATAGTCTATTTAATATATTCAGTAACATTTTAAGAAATATTTTTGGCTATCAAAATATGCACCTGCTTCAGACATTGGGTACCTGTGTTTGACTCTCGGTGCTCGCACAGGGTTTTCACCTCGGATGGAAGGAATAGTTATGCATTATTTCATCACCCGTGGAAGGAAAAATGCTATACCTACGCGGTATCATCCACTCCTGAACGCTACGGCCATTAGTAAACTGTCTCTCCGTTTACCAATCTTCACATATGATACTTATCATCACAAATGTACTATAATGTATAATTAGCTTACAAAAAATAAATAAAAGAAATAATGTAACTCCTCATATTAATTACTCTAGTAAATTTTAATTACGCACAAAGTTGTTTGCAAACATCTGATTGTAAAATATGTTTACAATTCTTAATTCATTACTTTTACGGGAAAGTGTTTTTCATTAGTGTATACCGAATTGAAGGAAACTTATTATATTCCTTCTAATATGTAGTTCATAGAAGCATTACAAACAAAAATTCTAATTACATTTTGTTCTTTGATCAGCCAATTAAAAGAAAGATGCGTAGAGTAACATATCTCTGATATGGGACATCACACAGAATTTCGAAATAGTCACTTAAAAGAATTAAAAGAACATTCCGAGCAGCTTTTTCATATGTGAAGTAACTCGGCAACATTGCGTCGAGATTAGTCAGGGATCTGAACCGGCCTCTGATATAAACACGTCGGTCGCTTGCAAACACGACGCAGGTTGGTGTAATGTTTCGGCATTCTGATTGGCCTACACTGCTGTGTCAGGAGGCGTGTTAGTTTATGTTCTGACCTAGTGCAACACCCACACAGCCTGCAACGTTGCCAGCTTGTATGGCTCTTGTTTTCGACAAAACTAAAATGCCTCCTTAGGAAATGGTCAGAGACAAAAACGTAAGTTACAAAATGTGTTCCAAATATCGAAATCTATTACTGATTTAAATTAATGTAATGACTTCCCTTCCACCCGGTATATAATATATACTTAAGTTCTCTGTTCTTTTCTGAGCCACTTTCTATAATGGAGTATACTTTTAGTATATTTGATTAGCGAGGTTGTTTTCATTAATATGGTTATAAAAACAAATATAATCAGCCAAAGAAGCACGAAAATCACCTGTTAGGGCTGTATGGGTGATGCTTGTTTATTTATCTCTGATGTGTTAAAAATATATATATCATCTTTTTCTCCATTTGAAAAAGGTCTTTGTGGCAACCGTATCGTGAAATGGTTATACTAGAAAAATATTAGTTTCTCCATTGGTGAAACTGCTCTATGAAGAAGAAGGTGGGATTTTATTACGTGAAGTACCCAAAAATAATGAAAATAAGTAGTTAATGCTAAACAGAATCGTTAGATGATGAAACATTTTGAAAACATATGTGACACTTTTCCGCTATCTTTTGTGATACAATTCTATAAAACCCATATAAAAATAAATGGTCAGGTTTACTTCATTGCTGCATTTTCCTAGATTTCGCGAAGATTGAAGAGAAAACTAATATAAGAGAAAACGTAATACCTTTAAATGGTTTAATATGCACCCATATTATATGAAAAGGGTGCACAAAAAAAGAAGACGCACACATAACAACAAAACGTCAAACAAAATAAAGGGAAAGAATACGTTCAGTACTTTATAAATATAGTTCAAATTTAAAATCTCAAAGAACTATAAATTAATTACGCAATCTTATGAAGTGCTTAAATGTAAAAAGTTCTAATGCTCTTCTATAACAGTTCCACGAAACGGTTGCCATAAAAGGGCTTCTTCAAAAGGACAAACAGATGATAAACGCAATTTAACAAATCAGGCTAAGGATGGTTAACTCTAAATTTGGCAGGGAATAAACAAACATTAATTTATGTTGCAAATTATGACGGGCCTTATACAAGAAGACATTTACTCGATGTGGAATGACAGTTCATAAAAGACGCATCTGGTGCGCCTGGTGCAATAATGTGTGATTTTACGCGTTAATATTCAGAAAATTTATCGGTCTTAATCGGAGCAATCTACTTCAAGAGTAAATAAATTTTTGGTTTGAAATGTGAAAATATTCTATTAATATTTCTTTAAGTAATAAGCGTTTATCTCCGAGGCCGTGAGCCCTCACAGCTCCCTAGAGATGCTTAGCCGAGACAAATATAAGAGTGATGCCAGCGCTATATGAAATATATTATAATCGTACAAAGGGAAAAACCAACGTAAATATTAGAATTTGGCAAGCATTCTGATAAAATCCACCTTTTGTCAATATCAAGTAGGCAAACCGCATTATAATTTTCCACAATTTATGACTGTGTAAAATTAGAGATCAAATTTGCTTTCTTGCGGAGAAGAGCAGATCTCGCATTTTAAATAGGAAGACTTCTTTTGTTTAGTATGTTCTTTTAAATTTTATTTCCAAATTTATCAACTTATTTGCTTAGGAAGGAATGTTTCTAATTATAAAGCATACGAATAACATCGCATAGCTTTTTATGATTGTAAATTTGTGTTTTTAATAAAGAGCCAATCAATTGAAATTTTATTTTTATACCTTTAACTATACAAACTCTCGAGGGTTTGTTGCAAAATAAGATTTCCGTATTCCCAAAAATGCTTCAGCAGCAGTTTTCAACTTGATAAAGCTTTGAACATATATAAGCGAATATTTTAGAGAAAAAGGTGCTTAAAGGAATTAAGATAAGTTTTATTTTAACAAGCAATGAACTTCTTCGCTATTAACATTTGTGTCTCTGGTTTATATACAAAATTGTACAAAGTTAAAACATCGCGGAGACTATTACACTATTTAAAGAACTATTCAAGATATACGTTCAATTTATTCTTCCTCTCCAAATCACACAATAATATATAAATCAAAAAGAAAAGCAGATAACCAAAACTTTTTATGGAAGATGTTTGGAGTAGGAAACTTCTTTCCGTCTGATTTACGTACAAAATGTAGTATTCATTGAATGTTTTATTTTATGCTGCTCTCGCACGCACACTTCCAGGCCTGTTACCGTAACTTAAAAACGTGTTTAACAGGCGAAACTTCATATAGACTTTTTGGAAAAATGGCGTACTTCCATTAGCCCCAAAACATAATATGGAGTCAATATAGTTGATTTTAAAATTACCTATTAACATACGAAGTTAGGTGTATGAACAATGAGATATGTAGGCTGTCATGATTATTTTCACTGCTTCTTCAGATGTTTTACTGCTTTCACTATTACATACAGAAGTAGAGGAAGTATCGCTATGGACCGCGCTGTGGACGAGTGATTAGACCACTCGCCTCTTACCTAGATGGCCCGGGTTCAATCCCAAGCGACTGCAAGTGAGATTTGTAGTGGACAAAGCGGGTTTTCTCCGGTTTCCCCTGCCATTGTATTCCACCGGTGCTCCATCTTCATTTCGTGCATCATTAGTATCATTGCCTGCGATGCCACAAGTGGTGAAAGCTACTATCGAGAAAAAAAAAATGTATTGCTATCCATCCGGAAGTTCGATAATATCTCATAAAATAAGTTTGACACTCTCAAATCAAGAAGAGCATTTATAGGAAAAAGTGGCTGTATTTTTCAGCATTTTCTAAGATGCGACATTTTAGAAAATTCCGTCTCCCTAAACCAGCCTTTATATAGAACAGTTTCGCATATTTCGATTATTTAAAAAGGACTGCTGACAATTTTGATTAAAATGCCATGTTATAATTAAGATATCGGATGATTCCTAAGTCCCTTAAAAATTTCGTGGGAGTGATGTAGAGTCAAAATAAGACGAAAATGTTCTATACCACGATTTCTGAAATTGCTTTATTTCAGTGTTATGGAGCATCACACAGGAAACATCAACTCAGTACATTTGCCATACAACATGTTCAAACTGACGTCCATGCAGGTTAACACAGTATCGTTCCCGTCGTCATACTGCGCGGGTAATGTTGTAGACCACATTCAAGTCATTCTGTACTGCTGTACAGTCATTTTCAAAGCGCTGCTGTAGTACTGCTTCGATTAGAATTTTAGTGGTATAAATGAGCGTCTTGAGACGTCTCCAAAGGTAAAAGTCCAGGGGATTTAAATCTGGTGATCTGGGTGACCAAGCAACTGGTCCTTCATGATCTATCAACCAATAGAGATACTCCTGACATCGTAACTGAAATGTGCAGGGGTACTACCGTGCATAAACCACATGGAGTTTTGTACAGCAAGTGGAACATCTTCATGCAGCAGTCCAGGCAACTCATGCTTCAAAAACTGTCGGTATATTGGACCGGTCACGCGCGGTGGTAGAACATGTGGTCCCAACAAGTGGTTGTACACAATACCACACCAAACATTAATTGAAAATCGACGTCGATGCCCTCCTATCGTAGTTGCGTGTGGATTCTCATCAGCACAATGTGCATGTTGATAAGGCCTCATCTGTAAACAGTACCCGACGAATGAACTTGGGATCAACCGTATGTTGCTGAAGTAGCCATTGACAGAGGTGCTGGTGTCTAGGACAATCTACAGGTATTTTCTGCAGGTGGAATGGTCGTAACTAATGTCTCCAAATCAGGTGCCATGCAGATGTTCGGGAAACTCCCACAGCGTCACTAATGCATCGAGTACTTATGGTCGGATCGTCATGGACACGCAGCAGAATGTTTTCTTTATCGCCACTCCATGGGGTTGCGGTCGTCCTGATCATCACACATCACGAATACATGCTCCCTCATGCGCTTCTCCACAGCTGCAACGTCTGCATTGTAGGTTTGGAAACAATTTCCAGTACCATCGCCATGCTTCGCTTGATTTTGCGTCTGCTGCGTCATAAAGAAGGTGCATATCTGCACACTCATTGTTTGTTTATGCCATCTTAATTTGCGCTCACAACAGTTGAATACCGTGTAGTAGTGCCGCTTCAACACATGCGCAGTGCAACGCTGTGCATGGACTTCACATTTAACTTGTCGTTGGCGAAGTGATTGTGTTCTGTGATCCCCATGCTGTTCATAACAGTACAGGACGAGTTGAAGTGGTCTACAACATTGCACGAGCAGTACGGCGATGGGCACGGAACTATGTTAACCTGCATGGACGTAGGTTTAAAAATGTTGTATGGCAAATGTATTGAGTTGATGTGTCCTGTGTGACACCTATGATGCTCAATAACTCTGAAATAAAGCATTTTACAACATTTTTGTCTTATTTTGACCTCCACAGTACTCCTACAAACTTTGTACAGGGACTTACCTATCACCAATATACATATATATTCCGAAACAGTTTAATATAATTTGTATAGTAAGCGATAGGAAAAACGCAAATTTTAAAACACTCAATTTTGTAAAATTTTTGTGTGAAATTAAATATTTCATCGTTTCTGATTTTAACTTTCAAACTTGTCATCTTATGTAAAGAGCAAAACATTCCAAAGCAACACACTATTGCTTTATATACTGCGTCACACAATAAAGCGGCTAAAACAATGAGCTTATGAAGTATAGCTTTAAGAAGGATGAGTAGAAAAAGATGCATGAATGTAATAGTGAATTCTTTTTGGGATGATGTCAGGTTCATGTTCTTTATGTTAAAAACTACATATAGGCAACGCTGAAGTTACTCTTTAAAGCTTTCCTGAACCTATTAGCATGTAACTTTAGATATTAATCTGGCTTCTAGGTCATTTCAATGATTCATTAATTTAATTTAACGACGCTGTTTCAGATAGAATCATCAATTATTTACATATATTTACAAGGCCTATCACAAACGGAAATTGCGTTTCCAATATTAATGCGAATCATTATTAACAAATGATAGTAACAACACATACTGCAAATCTAAAATTAGTAGCCATGTTTTGAGCGCGCATTCCAATGAAGCAAGCAATGAAAATTACTTTTAGCATTCGATCTATAATCCTTATATTAACGCATGTAGTATATTTTTAGTATCTCCACTACGTATAATACGTAGGGAATGTATTTTAAAGACTATAATGTTAAGATTTCATCGAAAAAGTACACGTTTCCAGATCCCATGAATCCAAAAAGTTACATTTGAAAAAAGTCCGCGTTTATGTGTATATGTGTGGGTGTCTTCTCTGTGAACAACAACATTAAGTTAGCGGCCTAATTGGTATTTAAGTTCGGTATCTTCCAAAGATGGGGTATGAAGATTTTAAAGACAACTCTCCCATCCCAAAGTACAATTTACACGGACAATTCTCGAGCTAATGAAGCTCTATATTTTGTATTTTCTGTGAATAGCCTGAAGTGCCGCTCATTATGGGTGTCTTTTGTGTAATATTAGCAAGAGATTCCAGAATTACTACACAAATAATGTAGATCTCGTTGAAGCATATAATTATTAATGTAAAATACATTTTTGTTGAGATAACCATTCCCAAGATATTCCTTATCTGGATAAGTAGAGTCAGACTGCAAAATGCAATGCCATACCTGGAAGTGGAAACGTGGAATCTCCTGGTCCGTCCAGTTCCTCTAATCCTGGAGTTATCATGGCATTAGATTTTCCAATTGACTGACTATTTTCCTGGTAAATCTTAATGAGATTTCAAAATAATTTAAACACATAGAGATACATACATTGATGTAAGTATTCATTATCTTACTGTTATTGAAAACATAGAAAGCTCCAATTATAATTCTATTATTAGTAGATACGTTTTCTCCCAATCAGCTAATTGCATTCTAAAACCAAGGTCGCTACCAATTTTTACATTTTGGTCACCTTGAATTACCCAGAAAATGTGTTTGTTGTTTTACCTTTGTTTATGTAAATCTTCGCAAAATGTTGATATTTAAAATCTTTACGGAAGCATAACTTAAATCGTTCTCCAGTTTTAATCAGTCACGCTTAAATTTGAGATTCACGTATAAGGAATTATTTGGGCCACGGAATAAATCGTGAGGAATCTTCTCAATCTTCGAACCTTCCTTTCTTAAAACAGATATCCAGGTTTCTCCTATTTCCACCAACAGTTCTTGAGTGTTTTGAACTAGATCTCTTACATCCCATGAACCTTAATAATATCTTCTTATTGTCCGGTGAACCTTGCCTGGTCGGTTTTTGGTTAGGTGCTGGCCTTCTGCACTCAAGGTCGCGGATTCAAACCCGGCCCAAACCGATAGTTTTTAAGTGTGCTTAAAAGTGACAGCCCCATTTCAGTATATTTACTGTCATGTTATAAAACTACTATGGGACGAAATTCTGGCGGCGCTGATATGATCCTGGCAACTGACAGCGTGGTTAACAACATATATTTATTTCATTAAAATCAGTCCTGTTAATATTATTTTGAGACTTATGAGAGGGCTAATGTTCATTAGGAAGGGTTTCCATCCCATTGTAGAACTCCCAACATGGATGACCAGGGGTTTCTATAACTGTCATTTGGGTATCCCTTAACTACATGGCAGTAGATGCATCCATTAATCCAAGTGTGCTAAGGTCGGCTCTTTCACCATCTTTCCCGTACTGAAATCATCATATTGCTGTCGATGTCGTTGGGGATAATAATTATATTTCTTTTTATAAAGGGTAGTCTGAAATGCCAAGTTTGTTATATAATCTATCTTATTTTTAAGAATTATGCTGCTCACATATACCCAAAGATTCAATATCAAGATACCACCTAAAATACATATTTGAGATTTCCGGACCCAAAGAAAACATTTTGAGAGATGTCTAAGCGCCCTGTATGTAAACGTGTGTTTGTGTGTTTGTGTGTGAGGGGTAGACTGACAGTATTCGTCAAAAACAAAAAATTCTGTTAAAACATCAAACTTAGTATTTTAGGTTCAACACTTTCCAAGAGTAACACGAAGATAATCGACAAAATTCCCAAGCACTTTACATGCAAAAATTACGAATATTTATTTCTCAAATATTCCATAAACTATTTTGCTTAATATACCATAAGTTTATAAAGTCATTATTAAAATACGTATACAAATAAAATTTGTATCTTAAATGTTCATCGGTTAGGTTGTGAAGTTCTCGTCATTCTAATTGGATTTGATGCGTTTTATTTACTTGCAAACTGTAAGATATAACCCAAAAGCGAACTGCACAAAATGTAAATGTCATAATATACAACTTATGTCATACGTTTTTCTGGAATTAACCGTTTCCGAAGTTAGTGATCAAATAGGTCATACTTCTCAATTGCTAGGCACACTATATCGTATCCATGCTAAGTGAACAGAATTTCAAACTCCTCACATAGCAAACCACTTCTAAAGGGTTTGATTAGCTTAGTTCTACTGTAATCTATTTGTACTAAACACGACCAGTGTCATAGAACTATTTCTGCAAGTGTTTATCTCGATAAACATGAAAGAACTCAAAGAATAATCTTTGGCAAGATGTAGAAGAAAACTCGTGTAAATGTGTCAGGCTTCCCCCCGCCCCCTCTAGTATACATTAAGGAATTTATTTTTTAGAGAAGTAATTTTTTGCAGTTCCGTTATTCACTCGAAAGACCTACTTTTTAAGAAAGTGGTTCGTACATATATAATTCTTTTTTGCAGTGATTTGTAAGGTAGGATAACAGAGACAATGTGCAGGAAAGCTAATATTTCCATTTAATTCAGCCAGAATGGAAAATGTTAGGTCTAACCTCTCAACCAACTACATATTCATAGCAACAATACAATCATTTGTAGTTAGCAGAGTGTTGTTGCCTTAGTGGTCTACTTTCTTGACAATAACCTGGCGTAATTACGAGTTGGATTACTACAATGAAATCAGAGAAAATAAAATTATTTACACAATGAATCCACCGATATCAACTTTGACGAATATTTCGGTCCCCGGATTGTCAAACAAAAGGTTGAATTCGTCTCTGCTGTGTTTATCGACATGCATTTCAATGCTCTACTAATAATAATATAATCTTAAGTATACAGTCCTGTTTCGTTCTTTAGATGAATTTCCAAATTGCTCTATTTTTTTCTATAATCTTAAACATATAAAACTTATTTCTGTATTTCCGTGGAGGAATAAAAATGTTTAGGTTTAAATGTAACTGTGTTTTAGAAAAATATTAATAATGATTATATCTTCACCAATATGTTATATTTGAGTCGCTATATTTTCTTCGCTTCTAATTAAATCCAAACTCATCAGCGTATATTAAAACGGGCATTACTGTCGCGTAGTAAAACTTAAGCGAGTTTCCCCCTCTATGTTTCCTGATGCATATTAAGTTTCTAAGCTTATTAAAGAAATACTCCTTTTAAAATATAAAATATCCCAGCCCAGTACTTAAAACTATTCAATATGTTTTACTCAAAAAGTATTTAGCCGTTTAGATATCCTATGGATCCAGAATTTTGGTGTTTTTCTTATATTAGATTTAATTTTTATTGTATTGTTTAAATTAAACAAAGTTTTCTTAAAACATTTTGTCAACTAGTTATGGAAACTTGGACATCTAAAAGAGAAAATGTGTTTAAAATATTATTTTCAACTTTAAAATGTGACTATAAAACTATCTGATAGTTATGTGTCATCGTAAATGTATAAATAGACGATATTATATGTAAGTAGGCGTGTCACAAAGAGTTTATTTCACCATCACAGGGTGTACCACAGTAATGCGCTACCAAAGAGCTCTGCTGCTCAAATCTCAACTCGACGTGCACGTGGCGCACGCTAATATAACACAATTTGCCTCTGGGGATCTAGTAACAGCGGATAACTTCCATTAAAACGGAGGAAATACCATTTACGATGCTCTAGCGTCTCATAATTGGCAAAGGGCAAATACTTGTTCATTATCCCTCTCGGGCTGATCTAAGTGACTCTTCTGACCAAATGTAAGTGAAGTTCTCCATTTGTAGTGGGGAAGGGAAGTCTAGGTTCATAAAATATCCTTTATATACTATATTAGTGTTCACTTTGGTTTAAGACACCATTACTTTAAGTCACGTTTTTAACGAGTGTCAGTTCTAAAGTGAAGGACGTCGCATAGTACATTTGGTTGAGAAGTAGCCCAATAGTACGCGTTCAATCTGTAGTATACTAAAAATGCGACTCCTGCCAGAACATAATTAAAATTAAGCGCCAGTTCTAGCTGGGCCTATTTCTATACTTTTAATATATCTTTGATTTCTATGTTTAATTTGTTCTTTGGTTTATATAAACTATATAATATGCAATGTTAATATGTACGATATTGGTCTTAAGAAAGAACCACATAACGTTCCTATCGATATAAACGTAAGAATTTAAAATGAAGCAACCAATTAAACATACTTATTGCATAATCTAACAACATTGACTCATTTGCACAGGTATTTTTATTTACTTTCGCAGAAGTGAGCCCCAACAATTCATGTTGTCTTGCACTAGCAAAGAGATAGCAACTACTCTACTTACAGTTCCCACGACCTTCAATATGGGACAAACAAAATACAGTGCAACAAAGGTTTTCATAGGATAGAATGGTGTAATTATTGATCTTAAAAGCTTTACACATTGAGACTCATACACCGCATAGATCTGATAAACGGTGAATTCTTCTTAGTCTCCAGATTATATGTTTATCACACTAAACTTTAATCACATTTGTTATGAATGAGAAAAATATGCAAAACAAACACAGAAAAGACGAAAGAATACTAGTCCATTGGCATAAGCAATTAAGAATGTCCCCTCCCTGATTCGCACCCAGCGAGCCCATTACCTTGTAAATATCTCTTTGAATTGAAAAATGAATCTGGCAGATACTTCCTAGTGCGTTGTTCTGCCTTAGTACAAATGTGCAACAATGTCATCTCTAATTTCTTCTCTGTATATCAGGCATAGATTCCGGGACATATACCACACACACTACTCTCTGTTCTTGTAGATAATTATTATAAAAGACACTCAAGTTCAAAACGCACGCCTTGCTGCATAGGCAACTTCTCCAACAAGCTAGTCATACACCTCTGCCGAAGCACCAGGGGCATTATATTCTTGATCAGCGGCTATGTGTGTAAGCTCAGAAATTATCTTACAGTGTAGTATGTAGGCAAAAGGTTATTCTTATATTTGTTATACTATACTTGGTACATTATACGACATGATTTTTCATAAAATTATGTCTTTTTCTATAAGAAAAAGTGAGGAAACAGCATTCAAATGTTAGCCTTATAACGAAAAACACTATTCAGTGCTAAAGGAAAATGCTTTATAATCACATCGCTTTCTTAACCATTATTCAAAAAAACTTATTACAAGATATTATCCTTCTACCTATACACTTCATATTAACTCATATACATATTTGTTCATATTTTTACTTTCTCAATACGTACTATATACATAGTGTATCGAAAATATATTATAATACGCCCACAAATTCGATACCGACACCCTGTGTCCAAAAAATAATTTTATAAAAAGGTCCGTGTATGTCTGTGGACAGCATAGTTTAAAAACAAAATGTCCGTTATATACCGAACTTGATATTTAAGTTCAGTATCTCCGAAGGAAGCAACATGGAGGTTTTCAAGAACGTTTTTCACCCCAACTACCCTTTACATGGAAAAATATTTTGAAAATTTTGATTTTCTCAAAAATGGCTCTAACAATCTTATTAAAATTCCTTATATTTACCGAAGATATTTACATGACAAATAAAATGAATATATTGAATTTTTTGGGAATAGCCTCTAAACATTTTTTGAATTTTGCACAACTAATAAATCGTAAGGTACATACAACAACTTACTATACTAAAATCCAGATTTCAATAAAACACAAGTTATCTCATATACATTTTTATTCCTGGAGTTAACCGTTTTCGAGATATTGCATGTTATTGGTTTCAGTTTTAAAATACAGGAACTTTTCAACTCCTGGCCACGCAAAGAAACGGACTTCAATACCATAACAACCACATTTAAAAACATCTGGCTGTCTGTTATTTTCCTTCTACTTGTAAGTAACTAAGTTATAAGGTTATTCGATTAAAATAATTTGATTAGCTGAAGTGGGAAGAAGAATAGGCTTTTTAACAATAATTTGTTGCAGAGCTGTAGAGAAGGTCATGTGAATGGAACATATCAGATTTTTATTACATATTTTCTTGTAGGTATAGTGGAAATTGATAGATATAACTCAAATCGTTCAAGAGCAGATTGTTGTGTGATGTGTAGTTTTTGCATGATTAGGACGATAACAAGAAAAAACGACTTCCAAATTGAGTAAAGTATAAGTTTTTGAAAATGCAAACCAATAACAATGAAATATTGTAAATGGTTTACTCTCAAAAACAGACCAAAATTACTTGGCAACTTTGATCTAAATTCATTGTGTAATAAGATTTTGTTTATCTCTAGCGGTTTAGCATACATAATGAAGAGTGCTTCAAATACTGTTTTGAGTGAGTTCCAGATATACCTTTTATGATTAACGAAAATATATTAAACATATGATCATTGTTAGACATTTTTAAAGGAATTAGCATTCCGGTAATATTTTAAATTTAAAGGGAGATCGGAGTGGTGAATTTTCATGAACATCTTGTCGTATCGTTGGAAGATGCTGAACTTAAATACCAAGTTTGCCATTTACTTACTTTCAATTTTGAGTTATGTTATTCGCAGACGGATACAGAGCCGCACACAGAAGTGGCTCTATTTCAGGCTATCATTAGTTAGAGCTCTTTAACGTAAACAAACTAAAGTTTTATTAAGTGTAGTGATGGTTAATTTTAGGTTTTCCACAAATGTTACTTTCTGCACTACATAGAGTAACACGCTTAAGTATTTTTCAGTATAATAACTATATACTGAAATTTTCCAGAATTATGCGTTTTGGTACTCCAATATCAACAAATTAAAAAAATCTGATGTGTTACACTCACATGACTTTCTCTAGCGGCGCTACAAAACTCCTATAAAACATTCTTCTTTGTACACAATGCTAATCAAGATAAATGTTAGCAGAATGTTATTACTTAGTTCCTTATAAGTAGAAGGAAATAAGGGAATGCACTATGCTAAAGTGATTTTCAAACGTTTTAAAAGCTATAGTTGTGCGATTGTCATTGCAAATCACTTCTTTGCTTGGCCAGGAGTAGAACAAAAGAAAAACACTTCCTGTGTGAGAAAAGTTTAAATACTCACAATTGAAACCAATAACAAGGAATATCTCGAAAATGGTTACATCCACAACAAAAACATAAAGGTCAAAAATTGTGTGTTTTGTTATGAGATACATTTTTGGTGTAGTACGTTTTTTTCTATCTCTTACGGTTTAGCAGTCAAGCAAAATTCAGCAAAATTCATCCCGAATAAATAGGTCTTCGCAGGCTATTCCCAAAAAATTCGAGATATACATTTCGGACATAAGTAGCTTTAATATATGGGGTTTTAATCAAAATCGTTAGAGCCATTTTTAAGAAAATCAAAATTTTCGAATTTTTTTCCATGTAAAGAATAGTTTGTAGTGGGGGGATTTTTTTGAAAATCTTCGTGTCGCATCCTTGAAAGATACTAAACCTAAACACCAAGTTTGGTACTTCACGGTCTTTTTGTTTTGGGGATGTGCTATCACACACACACACACACACACAGACTGACACACATAGACACACACATAGACCTTTTTTTAAAAATACTTTTTTCGGACTCAGGGGACCCTAAAACATATATTTCCGGTGAAATCTCGGTATCGAATTTTTGGGTGCAGTACAATACCTTCTCTATCCTATGTACATAGTACATATGAAGCTAGAGAAAGTAAAAAGATATCTGTATGTGCAGGTGAACAGCATAACTAATGTGGAAATAGGTTAAAACCCAAAGTTTGTATTTAGGCTAAATATCTTTCAAGGATGTAACAAGAAGATTTCAAACAAATCTCTCCACCACAAACCATCCCTTTCATATGAAAGCTTAGGAAAATGTTGAATGTCTCAAAAATGGCTATAATGATTTGTCTAAAAATATATATGTTAACGTATTCTTGGCAAATAAAATATATATCCTAAATTTTCTGTAAATAGTCCATAAAGTCCTTTTCATTCTAGACTGATGAGCCCTAGAGATAGAAAATATCTTATTATAACCAAACTTTAGATATGGTTAAAGCATACAATGTGAAATCATTTTTATGCGGTTACCCAGTTTCGAAATATGCCATTAAGTAGCAATTTGACTATCGCTTAAGCCTAGTGTTATGTTCATTGAAACTACAAGAAAATAAGTAGTAATGCAATATTTATGTTTCATGCTTCTCTCCAATATAATGACATAGCTGGAAGAATAATACTTTTTAAACAATATTTGTTTCAGAATAAATTAGGCATGTGAATGGAATACATAAAAAGCTATACTGGAGGCTTCACTATTTACAACCATTTGGAGTATAATAATACGTTATTCTGCCAAATTTAACTGTTATAAATCTAGTAGGTTTTGAGTTATTATTTTTCGTTTAAAATGTTTAAGTCGGAACAGCTCATTTGGTTTACCCGCCTAATGTCAGAGTTTTTGCGTAATATAAGCGTTTTTCACAATACCATAGAGGTAAGTAGTAAAGCTTCAAGCATTGGCTTTATAATATAATCATTACAAAGAAAATATGTATATATATATATATATATATATATATATATGAACTGCAACAGCAAATTTATAAACTTTTTATTCTTCTGTAGTCAGTTTATTTATATTCACAACTATAATAACATTTCCCATACTTAGTTTCATTAAGAATAGTTTTATAAAGATGCAATAAGCTTTCCAGCCTTCTACTAGGTATTTTGTAATGCTTTGAATGCGCAGGTATCTTGTGACAATTAAAATCTGTAAAAACTATGAAATACCTCCATCAATGTGTGTTTAAATAGCGTAGCGTTTTAAGTAGATAAAATTAAGGACATTTCCAAACGTTATAGCGCTTTAAAACTTTGTATGGATATTATTTTTTGTCTAGATTTTTTTCATGAAAAAAAAACACAAGGCAAGTTTTGACTGAAAATGCCTGAAATTTCACACATCACCTCCTTGAATTTCAAGGGAGCAGAACAAGCTGAGGTTAGTTGTTTGGGTCTCGAAATAAGTATACCTTTCAATGTGTTTATAAACTTTTAGAAGACTGTAATTAGTTTAATTAGCTTCGAGTAACATCAATTTTCCAAGGGCTAGGAATCACTATTTGCCATGTTCATGCATTCAAGTGCAATACCAGTTTTTAGACCAACTAAACTTACTTTTTCTCTGGATAGAAAAGTTATTTCTCTATGCGAGTTTGTAAATGAGATAGAAAGGCAAATTTAATTTTTAATGATGTTCCTAGAGAATCAGTAGAATACAGGGAAACTTCATCTGAAGTTTATTAAGAATTAAGTTTCTGCAGTCTCAGAAAACCCTGTGCGACGACGAAAAGAGAAACTTTTTAATTGTGAAATGTCTGGGGATAATTTAAGCAAAAAGAAGAAATAAGACGTGAGTTTATAATATATGTGAAAGAAAAGACAGAACTGTAAAAAGAAAGAAACAGTTAATAACATGTTTTCATTCTACGACACGCCTGTAATGGATGGAGATTTTAGTGTCATCTTGCTTTAAATTAAAGCAGTCACACATCTTCGTCACAACTTTGTATTTTACAGGTCTGGAATCAATTTTATTCTAGCTCTCTGTAAATAGAATTATTTAATATGTTGAGAGAAAAGAACCTTTGTTTTTACAACACAAATGTTTTCATTAATCTTATTATTCTCTGTTTTCCATTATATTCTTTTCTCCCATTTAACCAAGTCTCCTCTCACCATAAAATGTGCCATGTCTAGTTCCGTGAGAGAAAAATCATACTTTCTAACCGCCATGAAAAATCAATAAATAACTACATAGATAAACCTTTATTAATTAATAATCTCCGTCTACCGGTTTTGCCGTTGATAATGCAACTTTAAACCGTTTTTTTACATTTCATTTTGTTCTCCCAATTTTCTTTCAAAAAAAATTATTGAAGATCGTGAAAAAAATTCTCCTTTTGAATGAAAGGTAAATGAAGATTGTGAAGGATAATATTATATAATATTAGAAATGAACATTTCCTTTTAATAGAGACATCCTCCGTGTTCTAGGGGTAACATGATAGCCTCTAGTACCCAAGGTTACGTGTAAAAGTGTAGAACGATGCATTTTTCGGGCGTAAAAACTTAGCATAGTTTCCTTCGGCAGGGAAGTTGGTCCAGTGTCGCAGATTTGCGGCATATAAAATAATCTGAAATGTGATAAACTTTATTGAATAAACCTTTAATCAAAACTATAGAAAAAATAAAGCAATCCGGGATATACCAGATAACTTTTGAAGATTATAATAGCTCATAAATGGGCCAAACTGAAAGAAATCTATAAACACGTTAAAAGGAACACTTAAGAAACTAACTTGAAACAAATAGATCAGCAGTGCTCTCCATTTTTGTGAAAAGAATCATGAAATTGGAAAACAGATCAAACTTATTAAGCCCTTAAAACTACCATGGGAATTAGAAATATGGGAAAAAATCTTCATTCTTAAAACCAGAAACAATTTCGTTTTGAATTTGAAATCCCACAATCAAAAACCATATTTTAAATACTACCGTCAACCATTGAAAACTGTTTCTGAAAGTCTACAAGTAACCAAGAAAACAACAGATGGCGATCGAAGAAAGTCCAAATCGTCAAATGTTTCCAGTTTTCAAGTATCGTCACAAGGTGACGGAGAAGGGGGAGAGACCGACTAAAAAAACGTGTGCAACAAAAACCATTTGAAAATGGTTCAGACTTACAACCAAAATCCGGATTGGAAGTAGATTGAGTAATCTTCAAATTTGCACCTCATATTATAAATAATAAAGGTTCCTCCTTGTTTTTAATCAGTATATCTGTGCTTGCGGGCAGTTACCAGACCACGATTACTCATACAAATTCTGCCCTGATCACGAATATTTTCTACTTATTATCCTAATAGTAAAATCTAACTATACTCTATTGTAAATAACTATATGGCCTTAGTGCTAATAATACAAATTTTAATTGAGGACTAGGAATTAAAAACAGTTAAATGAACCTCTTATCCTGCTGCAAAATATATTTATTTTTGCTTAACTGTATCTAATAATTTTGAGAACATTTTGGCGTCTGTTGTCTTTATCTGTTAGCTTAAGATCAATTCCTACTAAAGATTGTTACAGTGGAGTATCTAACATAGTTTCTTTTCCCGGTAATTTCCTTTTATTCATTCTCGTTATAGCGAAGTTTTAGCTGCAAGATATAATAAATAACTTAAGGTACAGGTTCTTTGGTGTGGTTTCGTAAGAAAAATAATCCCTGAATGTTAGCTAACTAGTGTGTACGTATGTTTACGAAAACAGTGCTGAAGCATGCAGCTTGGTTCATTACCTCCGATAGCCTGGGCCAGGCACGCAAACTTTCTTCCTCGTAACTGTCTAATCTACGTTGACCATTAAGGGTTTTATTAATGTACCTTTATTGGTGTTGAAAATCGTATTTTCTCATCATATAGAATCTGAATAATTCAGAATGAACTCCATGTCCGGCGATGAACGAACGTAGTTTATCTCATTATGAATCAAGCATAAGCATTAAAGTTAATCTATCATGAATTACATAGACATTTTTCAACTACACATTGATTGCATTGAAAATACATTAACTCAAGTATTTGAAACCATGAACGCATATTATTTTAGGTGCATTTAGCGTTTAAAACTGCGTGTAATAATTAAGTATTTATTTACCCAATAATCAGTAAAGAAAGTAAAAGATCAATCCGACAAAAAATGGTATTTCATATTTAATTAAGAAAATAAATGTATACGTATATTTCCAAAATTGTCATGATACTTTAAATTAGCTCTCTTGATTTTGTGGCTGGCAAATAGGCTTTATCCGTGCATACGGAAGGTAAACACATGACATCAGGGATTGTATCTATTCCTTGTACAGTGTATCGTTCTTCAGTTTGTTATGTGTGAAACAGAAAAGAATCGCACATGCAAGCCATTGACTTATTCATCTATGTCTACTTAGGAGGAATAGTTCTTATTTCAGAAAGCGGCGTAATAAGTGTTTAGTTAGCGGTAAGATTTTGCAGTCAGAAAATTCAATTGGCAGTGTCATTATGCAACCCATACAAGAGTGTACGACAGTTGCCAAGGAAAATTCTTTCTTTCGACTTGTGTTACCATTTAATTATAAATATCATTCTTAATTTTAAGTGCTATAAATGTGAAAACTGTTTGTTACAAATTAATGCAAATACTGTTAGAATACGTTAGAATACGATTACAATAAAATTAACAATGTTAAGATATTTTTATTTATTATGTTAATATACACATTGTTATTAATTTTTACAATGATTTATGTTACGACTACCAATTATAACCAAATCTATGGAAATATGTATATGTCGATATCCTCAGCATAAATAGTAATTCAAGAGATATTTTAGAGCAATTGTTGTACCAATAATGAACCTAAAATAGATTAATTAATTTATTCAAGTTTGATTACGTATTTCAAACGCAAAATAATGCAACTTCCCACAGCAGTGAAGGAAGTTAGATATTTACTTTTCGTGCAATTGGTATCTAGGGTGCAGTAGGCGATTTGCCGGAGTATTGAATAATTTGATCTCTACTTTGCACAAAGAGTAACCATTTGGTGATATGTGCTTCCAACTCTAGGGCTCAACAAGCCTTAAAGATACCTATAGATGAAAATTGAGTGAAATACTTGAAAATGTTCATGTTTTGTTCATAGGTCCATTATTAAGAATAGAACATCTAGTTTCATAATGTGTATTTTGCGTGTATTACTAATCATTATAAATGTTTTCATACAAATTTAAAATGTTTCTGCGCATAAAGCCAGATAGTCCTTAGACTTTTAAAGCTCTTTTCTCGCTTTCGGTTTTATCTACAGTTTTAGAGTACAAAATAATTCATAGGATGAAACTTTTGTTCCATTTTATTCAAATATTTGGAACTGCACATAAAACTTCAGCTATTAAAAATGTTGGGTGTGTTTTTTTCTTATAAAAACTACAACATAAATAAAAGTATGTTTCCAATATTTCTTCTTAAATATTTTGTAGAGTTAAAGTAGATATTTATATCAGTAAATGTTTAATTTTTCATCGTGTGGAGTAGTAATAACTTACCATTAGAAAAATCAATTAAGACAGGTTATAACTTAAAAATCACAAGAAATACTGCAACGAAAATCTATGTTCAAGCTTAAGATTTTGTGTTTTACATTATAGCTATAAAACATATTATGTCTATTAATATGGTTTTATAAATTTACCTGTGGATAGTCTAAGAAAAACAAATTTCTTAGTTTAAGCTATGTTACACAAAGGTCTTATATTAAAGAGTATAATTTAAACGAAACTGCTCGTTTTTGTCTGTTAATTAATCGCTTTTTGCTGTTGTTCTAGCTAAGTGTTTTCTCTCAAAATGTTTATTTTGTACGTATTACTTTGCAGGTCCTCATTTCTGAGAGGGAATTCATTACAGGTGGTGTCAGGAGCTTTTCAGTTGATGAATCAGAACGCGCTAATTACTCCGGCTTGCAGTTGTATCTAATAGCGCGTATGCAGATACATGCAGTTAAATTATATTAGGCTAATTAGGTTACAGTTGATTGCTGCTCAGATTCAAGCCTTGCTCTGAATGCTTCAGGTAAAGCCAAGGTGTTCCTCATGCACTACCCAGTCAGCATTACACTCCCCTTCTAACTTATTCAGTGTCAACTACCTTTCATTGCTCTTCCCTCGTCAAGAATTAATTCTCTAAATAGATTAAAGCTATATCGGAGCATTAGAGTCGCAATACAGATATAACAAGCATTATTGTTTCTTAGGTTTATTTTTGCGAAAATCACAATCTGATGTTATTGTAAACACCATTTGAGGATTTCTAAGTTCTTAGAAATAAAACCTTAAAAGCATTAGCGCTTTATCTTAAAAAAAAAATAGAATCGAAAGTTTAGAAATTCTAATCCGAAAGAAGCATCATTAGGGGGACTCTTCGGCAGGTTAAGCATGTTGGGATCTTTCTGTGGTTTTTCTTAGCCGCTGACTATATACTGACTCTGTATTTTATCACCAAAACACATCACTCCGCAATGGATTAAACATAAATATAGCAAATGTTACAGAAAGGCAATTACGCTTCTAAGGCCATTTGATTCACATGTACTATGTCATTTGATTAAAACCAACTAAAACGTTCTGGACAGAGTTAAAGCGCCGTTAAAGTGCATAATTACATTTAAACAGAAAATGTATTTTAGGTATAAGAAGCCATTTTCTCTATATCCTGAAACAAAAATACGGGTACTTCCATATAAAATACTTCAGTTCTTTAATGTACAAAATATAAAATAATAATAACAATAACAATAATAATAACAACAATAGTAATAAGTAATAAAATTGTAAATGGATGAGAAAGTTAATCAACATTAATTGAACTATAGGACAATTTTAACTACACTAAGGTGAGAAATAGCTATTTTCTTTAGATAGGGGCAGCATAGATTTTTTAGCCATTATTCTTCTGAGCTTTAGGTATACTAACCAAATTTAAATTAACGTAAATTAAAAAAAAACTCTAGAGTTTGAAACTTTTTAAACGAAAATATTAAGGTATTGTAATAAATAATACACCCATAAATCCATTTTACGCTAGAACAATTCAGAATCCAGTTTTTGCTGGAGATACATGTTCTGAGACGGCCTGCTTCATTAAACAGTGTTTGTGTGTGTGATGTGTCACATACCAAACCTGCTATTTAAGATCACCATCTTACAAGTAAGCTTCATGAAGTATTCACATCCCAAGAATTCATAGTTCTTCATTACGCTCTAACGTTTTCCGTTAAATAGCATATGCTTAAAATATATTTTAAAAAAATGAATATCTTGAATTTTTTTCTAAATCTTTAAAATTGTCTTATCTGTGAGAGAATTTTACACACTTCTCTATAACTGGAAGTGAGTGACTACAAAAAGGCTTCGATATAATAAGAAATTTAATAAAACTTTTGTTTTGTGCTTTAGTGATTTTGTATTCTTTCATAGATTTTAATAACTATGGAACTGTGAAACTGAAACCATTCTAAATTATGGAATTATGTAACTGGAACCGTTCTAAACTGTGTGTAACTGGAACAGTTACAAGCTAAAGAACCGTGTAATTGGAACAAATCTAAGCTATGTTATTCTATTACTGGAACCATTCTAAGCTCTGGGGCTGTGTGATTTGTACCGTTGTAAATTACTGAACTATGTTCTAAACTATAAAACTGTGTAACTGCAATCGTTCTAAGCTATGGAACGTGTAACTAGAAGTATTATAGACTATAGCACTTTGCAACCAGCACCGTTCTAATCTATGGAACTGTGTAACCAGACCCTTCTAAGTCATGGAACTGTCACCATTTTACACTATGGAACTATAAAGTTATCACCTTCCTAAATTATGGAACTGTGTTACTGGAACCATTCTAATCTATAGCACTGTAAAACTGGTACCGTTCAAATTTATGGAGCTTTGAAACTGGGTTCATTTCAAGCTTTGAATCTGTAACTGTGTCCTCTCTGAAATATGGAATTGTGTAACTGGGACCGCTCTAATCTATGGAACTGTATCCCTGGAAGCGTTCTAAGCTATGTAGTTGTGTAACTGGAAGTGTTCTAAATTATGGAAATGTGTAGCTGGCAATGTTATAAGCTATAGAACTGTGTAACTGATACCAATCTAATCTATGGAAGTGTGTAGCTGGAACCATTCTAAGCTAATGGTTATCCACTTTTCTACTTCTGTAACATTTAAATCAAGGACATATTTCCAACATGCATAAGTAAACGTTAATTCTACAAATGAATGGCTGAATTCGTGCAAATACATAGAATAGAAAGGGCTTTAACTCTCTTGGACAATAGAAGAATTAAAATCGATATCAGTGCAAAAACAAAGCCGGATGGAATATCGGATTGTCTGCCGCATCGAATTTTATAAAATTGGTTTGCTTTCAAAAACAAAAATGCCTAGTACCAATATCCTTATTTTTAGTTTCTGAATTTTGAAAAAGTGTAATAGCTGGGAGAGAAAAATAAGTGAAACCAACAAGCTCGTTGATAAAATTAATTATCAAGCTCTCCAAGACAGAAACCATTAATAAACTTGTTTAGGTTATAATAAAAATTAGCACTTAATTTCAAAATAAACATACGTTCTTGGAGCACTACGACGTTAAGACACACTTTATAGGTCTGGTTTTGAGTCCCAGCAGAACTATCAATACTATCCAAGATGTTCTTCAGGTTTTCCACATAACTGCAAAATGCTGAGGTGATATCCTAAGCGTATGTCTAGAATGTTTTCGTCCTTTTCAAATTATAATTTTCTATACAATTAATATCAACCGGCTCTAGTGCCATATATAGTATTAAGGGCGTTAGACACTACTACAATTATTTGTATAAAACACCTTTATTAATTTAAACTAGACATAGTGTGGACCTGTTTTTGTTGTATCAAACATCACAAAAATGTGTACGCATAGCCGACGTAAAATCAAGTTTACCAACATAAAGTATATATTTAACTCCAAATACATATGCAAAGAGCGCATTTTATTTAGTCAGTAAGTCAACAAATCCAGTTAAATATTCCGACAAATAAAACTCACATTCAGGTTATTGGCAGCATTCATAGTTATCAGAGAGACAACTCACATAACGCTAAAAATACAACACTGATTTGTATACGAGTGCGTGTGCTGCGGCTCTCAGGTTTGGCTTGGTATATGAGTCGGCGTGATTGAAGTCTTTGGAATGCTTAACACAGCAAGTGCGGCGCGGTAACCGAAGGCTTTGAAACGGACACATCTGGATTCTTCCAGAATCTTCGCCTTCTACAAGATTCTAGAAAGTTTTGACGTCATTTTCCAGCTATAAAGGTATGAAGAACTGCAAGTTAGTTTGTGTCGTGAATAATTTTCGTAGTGGTAAGCGACTGAAGTGTTAGCGCGCAGTGGCGTGCAAGCTGACAATTGTTTACGCGTCAAAACGTCATGAGAATTATTTGCAGCAGTGAATTAAATACTTTGTTATAACAGATTTTAAGTCAGTAAAGATATTTTTACAGCATTACTATTAATTATAATGTAAGTTTAGAACTATTCCATTCCGACAATTTGTAAACATCTGGTATGAAAGTTTCCCTAATGAATATTTTGCATATGGAATGAAGTGGAAAACTTACCAATTATACTAAGAGTATCTTTCTTATTATTAAAAAATGTTAATTTAATAATAATGGTACTGATGTTATCATAGAGTGAAGTAGCTTACATCGATAAAAAGAAATCTACTACATAACAATGTCATAAGGGACAAAATAAAAATAAAATACTACGTGCCAAGAGTCGAAAGTGAGGCTCATGAAACAAGATGTCTAAAGGAGGATGCATATTCACCCTTCTGAAAAGTAATATTTTATATCATATAAAGAATAATTTATTAAATTTTATTTCAAATTAACATGTTCACTGCTTAGTTATAGATCCCCAATTCAGCTGAGGGAATCTATGCGATTGAACAGGCAGTTGAATGAACTATTTCAAAAGAAGATTCATATATAAGAAATGGTGATCAACAAAGAGTTTTAGATAAATCGAAGGTAGCAGAATATCCATAGAAAATAAGAATTGATGTACGAAAGCTAATAATTATTTTCATGTTCAAAACTAGACGTTTTAAACTGAACGAATATATTTGATACGGTAAATATTGAAACCTTTGCATATTTGCATGTGGGGTCCCAAGGCAATAGGACATCCCTTCTCGACATCACTAAAAAATACTATGCTAGACTCCCATCTATCTAGTACATTTGGGAGCAGGAAGAGAGTCCATAGAGGAACGAGGGAATTTAAGTAATGTATGGGTCTGCCCTCTTCAAGCGTCATATTTCTACCTCCCTCTTGTATAATTTGAGAAGTTGCTTACGTTATCCCCAAGGATGGGAGAGCGTAACGCATTCAATGATCAATGTTCTTGCCAGTTCAGCACCTACCATTACGGTAAAAGTAAATCATGATTGATATCATGGGCCGTTTACTTAACGACACTTTTTGATTAGTTGGGCAAAATAGTGTCATCATGTAGCAACAGCAATGAAAGCAATAAGCTTATATAATAAAAATAATAACAATACTCATAATAATACTGAAAATAATAATAGTAATAATAATAATAATAATAATGTTAACAAAATAGACTGATGTGCCTAAAATTTGAACCACAGCTGGTTGCATTATGTTGTTACTTTAAAAAATATTGCATGTTTACTCTGCTGCTTCATGTTAAGTCCTGGATTGTCAGGGTACTTTACCTTCCCCAAAACATGGCTGGACTCCGAAGGGTAATATTACAATCTAGTTATCTATGTATCATTAAGACCATGTTCCCTAAATTTCGGCTCCAAAACAAAATATAGTGCACAAAATATGTAGTAATAAAGTTGCTAACAAGATCCTAAAATACATTTCGTAGCTATTATAAAGTTTAACACATGCGCAAATAATTATTCAATCTTTCTTCTAGGAGATCGGATTATGATGTAGATATTGCTTAATCTTTTCTTTACGTACCAATCATAGCGAATCACTTTCGTAGAGGCGGTATGTGAAACACCCCTTCAATTGACATGGATTTTACAAAATTCTTTAGTTCATGTTTGTTTGCGAGTTTTTACCATGGCAGACATATAGAAAACTAATACATAATGGCTGGATACACATTTTGACTACCCAAAAGTGGAAACCTTACGGAGAAAAAAGGGAAAGGGACTCTTTTATTCAAGTTCAGTTTATATTTTAATAAGTTTATTATTATTCTTTGTTTATGTTACGTAAATGCTTATTGACCAAATAAGTTATGAGAGCGTCCTTTGGCAACAATAATGATGGCGTTTCCAAATCTATGTAAGCAGAACGGTATATAAATACTCGTTGACATATGTATTTCAGGGCTGCTGGCAACTCACTTCACACCCACCCTTTTCTCTAAAATGTCGAATTGCAAATCTCACCATGAGGGTCAGCCATCTCCATTTGCTACTGCAGAATTTATTTAGAGGGGCTAATTCTCAGCCCTTCTTCGTTTCTTACAAAGTTGAATATCGCTGATTGGTTACTTGTTTCTTGGGATACTTTAAAGACTATCTTAGAAAGATGTGATAAAAACTGGGTGGAATCTAGATTAATGCGATAAATGCGGAATGGTTATGCTAGAAATAACACTGTTAGAATCTAGGAGAATGGAGTAGTTTAATTTCTCTACTTAGTACTTGAGAAGAGAAGGTGCTATTGTGCTCTACGCCAAAATTCGATACCGGGATTTCATGGTAAAAGTATGAATAAACAAAATGTTATTAGAAAATACCAAACATAGTATTCAAGTTTAGTATTTTCCCAAGATGCCACACAAATATTTTCAAGAAAATCCCTACTTTACATGGAACATTTTTTCAAAATTAGTAATTTCTCAAATATAGCTCTAAATGTTTTAATTAAAAACCACATGTTTAATATATTTTCATGACAAACTAAATGTATATTTTGAATTTTCTGGGAATAGCCTATGAAAACCTCTTCATTCTGCATGATTTTTACATAACTGGTAAACTGTAAGAGTTAGACAAAAACTATTTACACAAACAATTTAGACCTCATTACAACACAAAAATGTTCACATACACTTTTTGTGGACTTAAATATTTCCAGATATTCCTCGTTAGTGTTTTCAATTTTAAAATAGTATGTTTTCCAAATTCTTGGGAATTTGTAATTCTGATTTCTTTTTTTTTTTTCTTTTTATTCCTGTGCATGCTAAGAAAACTAAATTTCAATCACAAAGCAAAACTTTAAAAAATATGACTCGCTTTAGCCTAGCGTACTCCCTTATTTTCCTTACACTTACAAGGAACCAAGTATTAACCAGCTATCTGTATAATGTTTATCTTGATTAGCATAAAGTATAGACGATTAAACTGTTGTAAGAATAGATTGTTATTTTAAATTTTAAAGCTCTGTGTTTTATACTGGTGGAGATTAAACAGGTAAATACATGATTTAAAACTTCCATTTAATCCGTATTTTATACAAAGTAAGTATATACTGTTTGAAATAGCAAGAAATAAATTAGAGGGAAATTTTATATGCTGACTTCCGTAGAAGTGCCTCTCCAGCCCTTACTTTCTCGCATGTTTATCAGGCTAGCTCCAAGATTGTATATGTTTTATGTGCGACTATCTCTTTAAACAATTTGCAGCCGCTTGGTGGTTGACGCCGCTAAATGACACTTCTAAATAAGGGGCAATGCGTCAGCTGGGATGACTTGGACAGCGATAACCCGGTCTGACAGATATTGATTGTTGTCATTACGGTATCACAACCGCTCCCGTCACACAAATTTCTTTTGTGAGTGCCATTTTTCAACCTTTTTACTAAAGAAATGCAAATGTAAACTGCTCGTGGGCACATAAGTAATGTTTGCAGTCTCAGATTGACAGTACGGCAATAATAATAATAATAATAATAATAATAATAATAATAATAATAATAATATTGGCATAATAGTTGACTATATATGAATCCTGGGACTTACAGTACTTACAACAATGTAAGTCGCCATTGGGGTTGTCATCTCAAAATAATTATAGATCATCCTGTGGTTTACCGGAAACGTACCAGTCAGTTAAAAAACTAAATGCCATTGCTGGTATGTTGCCATGGTAGCTCAGAGTTAGAGCAACCAGCTAGAGATCGGGAGATCCGTGGTTCAAATACCCTTCAATGGCATTGAATTTACAGCCTGACTCTACCTATTCAACTCCTTTTCTACATATGGCTTATGAGAAAAAACAATTAAATCAATAGTAAACGAAATTTGATTATTTTGATTATTATTATTATTTTCATTTGTACAACCCCTTTAACTTCAGTGGTCATTTTCGGAGCTTTGACTCGTGAAACAACTCATTAACTGTAGGCTCATTACAATAGGATAATAATTTGTATTTCATTAAACAGACGCACATTCTGTGGGGGAAAAAGAGTAATTCTTGTTAAAGAAAATTTCTCCACTCCAGCCGTAGATCAAACTCGGGACAAACGGGTGGGAATTCAGCTCGCTGACCACTCGACCACGGAAGAAACCAGTTTCAGTTGTTATTTGTACCATTCTTTTTTGTTTCATTTATATAGCCCCCTTTAACATCCAAGGTCATATCGGCGGTTTTGCATTAGAAAAAACTAGACTGTAGGTTCTTTACGTTGGGTTTTAATCATTTTATTTTATTCAAACACACACATTCTCTCGCACATACATACCTCCAGACTCTATGAGGATAGGAAATATTTCTGATTGAAGAAAAAATCCCCGCCCAGCCGGGAATCGAACCCTGGGCTTCCGGTGGGAAGTCAGCTGGCTGACCACTCAACTACGGAGATAATCGGTTTCAGTAGTTATTTGTACCACATTGTATTCAATATTAGAGTTGAATTAAAACCAAGTAACGTGCATTTAAAGCATATACTATAGCAGGAGTTTTACAGCTTCAGTTAAGTGAAATGTCCTAATCGGATATTTTTCTTTCTCTCTTTCTCTTTATTTCTGTTTACCCTCCGCAAATGTAGGAATTACAACCCCCAGGCCAGCGCCTTGGGTCACACGCCTGTAGAGAAGTAGAACCGGAATGACTGTTTAGCTCGATGTCGGGATGGCAGTAAAACTGATGAAAGGAAAGGTGATTATGGAACAATTGTTAGAATAAATGGCGGGAAAAACCGAGAAACCCGATTTAAATATCCCAATACCTATTAATAAGCATGCTTATGCCCATTTACATCTTCCGGTAATTGGTAGTTAAATTAGGCCAAGTGGGAAAAGCGGTATTTTTCTTAAATTCTGGAATTCATTAAATTTTATAATGAATAGAATAAATATTTAATTTTTCACGATTATGGACAAATTTCACATATGCACCATCTTAAGATGGTCACTGGAATCGAACCTAGAATCACCCGAATGCACGTTACCGCGAAGTCAATTCGCTCGTTATTGGTAGGTGAAACAATAAAAGTAACAATGAGCATTTCGAAAATGCTTAATCCATTATTGTAATTCAAATAAATAACACATTTTAAGCAGAAAGTCAGGTTGAACATGTTTGCTAGATGCACCACGATGAGTTGGGTTTCTCTCGTGTCCAGGGTGTAACGAAACCTGACGTGTAGCTTCTGATTAATTCTCACCCCCGGTAACAATTTAGTGGCACAACTCGAACATAGCGTTCATACAAACAACATTTTTTTTTTTGTATTCAAACTGGGCCACTTGCGTTGCGTTCCTGCGCACGAGGCTACCGTCTGTTTAATTTAACAACCGGATAACATCCCCTGCTGTGATGACTGGTGATATTCGATGCTGTATCAACGCAGAGTTTTGACACTCTTGCAACGTTGGTGATTTAGAGGGCGGAGAGGAAACATTGTAACTTCCATATGACCTCTTTGTTACCAAATGTGATAACTCAACGGAGAGGAGGTTTTAAATTCCCATAAATTTATGATGGGATACACAAGAATGTACTCCGGATAGAATTGCTATTTCGGTTTGTCAACGGCCATAACCTAAAATATGCATGGATAATTAGCAGTGCACAGTTTTGGTTCATAAATCCCATACTGTGCTCTCTGGGGTTACAAAACTATGTTGTTTCGGATATTTTTCGAACTAACGTTTGTCATGAAAATTTAACCAGTATTCAGTTAGTGTAGCTTAGGAATTTTTCAGAAACTGTCAAGAAAACTACCTTGAAAAAATATGTTCCATTTACATTGTTTTCTCTACCTTTTCTGCAAACAAACTATTCTGATAAAAGATTATTCATTGATCTACAGCATGCTAATCAAGATAAACATCAACAGAAATTGTATTATTATAAGAAGACACGCTAACAGAATATTTAAATATTTTAAAAGCTATCGCTATATGAAATAATTGAAATTCAGTTACCTTTACTAGGAGTAAAGCGAAAGAGATATGAAACGAATCCAATTTGAGAAAAATTGAAGTAGTTTAAAATTTAAAAAAAAAATAAGTAGTGTCTTGGAAACTTATGAACTTCACAAAACATGAATATGACATAAATTGTATGTTTTAACGAGATCTATATTTTCTTGGGTAAATTGTCTATCTCTTAGGGTTTATTAGTTACACAAAAGACATCGAAAATGAAGATATCCTCAGAGGTTGGTCTAAGAAAATTCATGATATACATTTAATAAAAATATAGTATTTTAATTAAAACCGTTAGAAACATTTTTGCGAAAATAAAATTTTCGTTGGGAACATGGTGTTTTTTGTTGAATGGCTTCGTGTCGCAGTTTGGTGCATTATGGACGTTTTATTTATGAGCTCTGCCCGCAAACTCACATTTTTCAGAAAATGTTTTTTTTTTTTGTATTCAGTCTGTCTCAAAACATGTATTTTCCGTGAACTCTTGGTATCAAATTTTGGTAGAGTACAATACCTTCTCTATCTAGTATGTACATTTTATAGGTAAATAAGTGCTAGAGAAAGTAAAAATCTGCGTTGTATTTACATAGATTTCTCTACTTATCCTTCAAAAAATAGCTATTCTTACAGAGAAGCATCTTCTATTTCATGCTAATAGAGATAAATATTAACACCTATTACTAACTTCCTTGTACGTAGAAACGAAATAAATATATTAAGCTAAAGCGAAACTCGAATATTTTGTTTCGTCTTGTCTGGCAAGAAGTAAAACATAAGAGGTTCTATTAATTAAGAAAAACAAATGACGATTTCACATTTGAGAAGAATATTACTTCTGCAAACTTTTTACAAGTAAAATGAATATTTCAGAAAGTTTAACTTTAGAAAAATAATCATTTGTCATAAATTACGTGCTTTAACAACATATGCACGTTTTGTATAGCAACATTTGTCTATCTCGTACGGTTTACCAGATATGCAACAATAATCCAGAATAAGCTTTCTTTAGAGACCATGATATCCTTTAAGTTATTTTCTATAAAATTACGATTTATAAAAACATTTTCCATCTGAAAGGTAGTATTGTTCAGCAGAGATTTTCTTTAAAATCTTCGTGTCGCATTCTTGGAAGATGCTGAACTAAAACATCAAGATTAGTATGTAATGGGACGTTCGTTTTTGAGATAACCCCTTCAGAGACACAGCTTTATAAAAAAGCGCCTTTTAAATATTCAGGGCTCCTCAAAATATGCATTTACAGAGTAGCTTCCACTTGGAATTTTTGGAAGGAATGCTATACCTTCCTAAAAGTATTAAAAGAAAGCAAAGGAACAGTATCTAGAGTCGTAGTTTGGAACTGCTTAATAAGCAGCGGAACAAGGCCGCCTCAGTGTATAGATATTCTTTTCAGGAACACTGAAAAAGTCAATGCCATAGATGGTATTTGAACCACGGATCTCCTAGTTTTCATGCCGGCATTCTGCCATGGTAGCTCAGTTATCAGATGAACTGGACAGAAACCAGGTAATCCGTGGTTCAAATCCCGGCTATGGCCTTGAATATTTTAGCCAGTCTCTGCCCTACATCGACAATTAATTCACTTACGCAAGTTATCTCACAGTAGGCTGTATTCATTCCATATTATGCTACACATAAGTCTTACTTTGTCTATTGCTTTGTCTATTACTTATATAATAGTAAGGATGAACAGTTGCATTCCATCCAAAATTGAAATAGAGAAATTTTAACTCAAAAATACATTTTAAGGTTCTATGCATAAGAAAAGATCACAAAAATATGTGTATGTAGACGTCGTGGTCCAGAACTGACTTTTAACTTTCAAGGTTGCGACACGGAATTGTTAAAGAAGATCGTCCCCTTTCAAGCTATTTTTTTTCCATAAAATTTTATTTTACATTTTCTCAAAAATGGCTCTAACAGTTTGGGTTCAAATATTCTATATACAACATATTTTCATGAAAAATAAAACATGTATCTTGAATTTGAGCCTACGAAAACCTCTTCTTTCTGGATGGGTTTTGTATAATTGGTAAATCACAAGGGATAGGCTACACCTTACATCACAAACGAAGTTCGGGTTAAAACACTCAATTTGTGCTAAATACACAAAATACTTCTCTGTTAAGTATTTTAAAGAATTTTTTGTTTCGAATATGAGTTTTCGGACTACTATGGGTATTTTAATATGTAATAGGAATTGATATATTAATTAACATATTTTGGTTGGCACTTAGATTAACACTAGCGCATTTCGTAAGAGGAAAAACACTAATCGTGGTCAAACAAGCATAATGGAATTGCAAAGCCATCAGATAAAGAGTACACAACGGAAAACACCTCGCCTACTGTGGTCTTCAAAGTCAATCCCTCCCCCAGGAGGAAGGAATTAAGTGAGGGAACCATAGGTCACAGGCCGCAGGCAGGCCAGAGACGCGCGGGAGTTCTGAAATTTGCGAGCCCGATGACCGGTCTCATTGCTGAAGCTGCCAGAAGGTCGGTAAAGTTACCCGTCAATCTGGCAGCCCTCCTGTGTCTACGGGCGTTTCACTGAGTGTGCATCCACACCAAGTGCCCACAACACCGTAGACAATGGGTATAGAGGCACACATGAAGGATGAGAAGGAAACGGAATTTAGGGAAATGGTGGAATCGAAATAGTGGTGGGTGAGAAACCATCCCAGCGTTCGCCTACCGGGAAAACCACGAATAAAACCATGGCTCTGAGTGGGAGGTGTTGGGAATCGAGCCCGAGACTCCAGCAGAGAGTCGCACACATTACCGCAGTGCCACTTCATTGTGTAAATCATTACAGAGCGATTAGCTCTCAAAAGGATTTCAGTATCACTCAAAAGCTACATTTCTGTTGTATCTACATGTTACAAAAAAAAAACATGCTGAAATTACTTGTTTCAATTAACATGTAGGAGATAAAAGAAAACAATTTTTTGTAAAAATGGTTTAGAGATGGTTATATAAAGGCTTGTGAACGTAACACATATTTTTTGTACGTTAAGCTTTGCAATCTTAGGGAGACACTGGGAGTTAAATTTCGAATGTTTATATTTTTATATATATTTTCCTGAATATTTTACTGCAATTACATTGCTGCTGTGTTACTATAAATACCAACTTTTATTCAAATAGAGTAAATACTTTGAAGTATAAATTATTTAATGAAATTTTAATGTATATAGATTAAGCAGAACATTCCACGCGCCTCACAATTTGAGAAAATTGTTCGATGTTTTCTAAATTAGAGCTTTGAGCCGTATGCTAAAATCTTTGCGTGGTAATATTTCAATGACTATGGTGACCGAATCATGATAACTTTTTGTAAAATTTAGAAATTGTAATGTCTAAAACTAATGATATTGTCATAAAATATAATATTTTAAAAATTCCTATAGACATTAGATAATTTTGTTGCTTTGTAATATCACTATATATATTTATACATATAAGAGGAAACGTTATATGTAGTTTAAAAAACTGAGACCTAGGTATAGAACGTTCTGAAATTGCGAAAATGAAGTTTTGAGAAAAACTATGTTTTATAAAATAGCACACTAAGAAACTGCAGGCGATGACATTGATGATACATGAATAAAGACGAAGCACCGGTGGAATGTGATGACAAGAGAAACCGGAAAACCGGAGAAAACCCGCCCCTGTCCATCACAAATCACTTGGGATCGAATGCGGGCCGTAGGAAACAGATGCAGTCTATAATATTTAAAAGAATGAAAATCCAAAAGTAAGAGAGGAACATCTAGATATTGATTTGTTTATAGATGTTCGAAAGTTCCAAATATCAATTGGTTTAAAATAAGCTGTTTTCGATTCTTTAACATATTGTAGACAAAATTTCACTTCCAGTGTTCCTTTAGTTGCCTATGTTTTTTCCCAAACAATTTGTAATTGCAAAGTTTTCACTACTCATTAAATGGCTCAACTGTCTACTCAGTCTTTCTATCATAAATAAAAATGTATCACTTTCTTTATGTGAAAAATCGATTTAATGTTGCGTTATCAACATTAAAATCAGCTCAAACTCTTAGCAATAACTCTCTTTAACTCTCTTATAACTTAAACGAAAATAGCATGAGACATTTTCTCTACATCGCTGTAATAAATTGTTAAAAATCATATTCTTCCATCTAGTTTATATAATCGAGATAAACATTAGCATAAATTGTCTTAACTACCTGCTTCCTTTTAAGGAGAAGGAACATAAGGGAATGCACTAGGCTAAAACGAATGGCAAATCTCTTAAAAGCTGGTTACCAAGTGGCTGAAATCAGTTTCTATGCAACTTTACAACTTTCCGCGTGAGAAAAGTTTAAGTATTTTCAGTCTGAAATAAATATAAGAAGTATCTCTAAAATGGTAAATTCCAGGAAACAGCGTATAGGACATAAATTGTGTGCTTAAACGTGATCTAAATTTTTTGTGTAGTTTCGACCTAACTCCTACGGTTCTTCAATTATACAAAATTCATTCAGAATAAAGAGGTCTCTAGAGGCTATTCCTAGAAAACTCAAGATATAAATGTTATTTGTTATATAAATATTTGTAATATACGGGAATTTAATCAAAATCGTTTAAGTCAGTTTTGAGTAAGTCATGTGTAAGTCATTGCGAGGATTTTTTCAAAATCGTGTCGCATCTCCGGAAGGTATTAAATTTATATACCAAGTTTGGTCTTTTATTGACTTTTAGTTTCTGAGTTATCGTGTTCACGGACACACACACACATACACACCAAAAATGATTTTTTTTGGATATAGAGGACGCTAAAACCTGTATTTTCGGTGAAATCTTGGTATCGAATTTTTGGGTGGAATGCAATACCTTCTCTTTACAGTATGTGCATAGCACGTATAGAGAAAGTAACAAGCTTCTTTGTGAATGGCTTGTAAAACGACCAGGCGTGTGATTGCGGCCACTTTTTCTCTACTGCTTCGCCTTAAAATATGTGAGGCTGCTGCCCCATGACCTCAATGCAATACCCTCGTCTTGTGTCTCGACAGGGACAGAAGCCCATGGGGTATTGGAAAAGCAGGGGGAAGATTGATCGCTACGGCGGCACAACTTATGATGAGACACTTTGACTGATGGTGTCCAGATATTGATATGGGAATTGCCTGTACATTCGCAGTACAATGTTGCGTGAAATGAACCAATACCGCTGGGCACATGTCATCAAACACATCTGCCCTACAATACAAAAACCTTCAATTTCACATCTGCTCGTGTTCGCTTGCCTCACTTATGACAGAGCTCGATGTCAATTCTGATTCAGAAAAATCTGCTGTGATCCATTCACATGACTTTCTCTACATTGCTGTAACTAGTTATTGTTAATAACTTATTCTTTCTATACATTTGATGCTAAAGCATTGGCAGAAACGATTTTATTACTCAGTTCCTTTATAAGTAGAAGGGAAATAAGGGAAGGATGTGTTTACTATGGGACAAATCAGTTTCTTTGCGCAGTCAAGCGTTGACAAGTTCCCGCATGAGAAAAGTATTTTAAAACTGAAATCAATAACAAGGAATATCTCGTAAACAGTCAACTCAACGAAAATAACGTATATGACATAAATTGTAAGTTTTAACGTGATCTGCATTTATGTGCAGTAAGTTTTTGTCTATCTCTTACGATTTACCAGTTACGCAAAATTCATTGAGAATAAATAAATCTTTAGAGACTATTCTCAGAAAATGTAAGATATACATTTTATTTCCATATAAATATCTTTAATGTTCGCTAATTTAATCAAAATCGTTACAGCAATTTTTGAGAAAATCAAAAATTTCTACTTTTTTTTCATTTAAAGGGTAGTTTGGGGTGGGGAGATTTTTCGCAAAATCTTCGTGTCGCATCCGTGGAAGGCACTAAACTTAAATACCAAGTTTGGTATTTTACCGACTTTGCGTTTTGAGTTATTGTGTTCCCAGACACACGGACACACACACATACACGGACCTTTTGCTGAAAACACTTTTTTTGGTTACAGGGAACCTTAAACGTCTATTTCTGGTGAAATTTTGGTATCGAATTTTTGGGTGGAATACAATACCTTCTCTAAACTGTATGCATATAGTACGTGTAGAGAAAGTAAAAAGTACACCCTCCCGATACAGGATCTTTATTATAAAAGCTGAGCGTTTGAACGGTGTTGTGAGTCACAGTCAATGTCGGTTAGCCTCTCCACTATACATTCCCGGCACTTATCAGTCTTTCTGTCCTTCAGTTACCACATAATCATTAGTATCAGTAGTGGATTTTCGTTTCTAAAAATATGAAGATAGTTACATTTAAGACAATGCATATTTTTATGTGAATGCTATTTTAAACACGAATCGGCTCGTCACGTTCGTGAAAAATTAATCCTGAAGATATATCTTTCCATAGAATCAGTCTACGATCCTCAATATATTTGGGACCTCTGGTTCAGTGCAAAACAAGATAAACTTACGATAAAAAAATCTGATGTGTTCCATTTACATGATGCTTTCCTAGCTGTTGTGTAAAATATTATTGTTATAAAAGCCCATCCTGACAATTTTTGCTACGAACTGAAAATAGCAAAAATTGTCGTATTAATTACTGTCTTATAAGTAGAAGAGAAATAAGTGAATACACTAGACAAAAACAAAACTAAAATGTTTTAAACACTTCTTTGATATATTCGTTTTTTGCATAACCAGAATTTCACAAATTCCCATATGAGAAAAGTATGAGATTTAGACTAAAAGCCCAATACAATAAACAGATTTGAATCACGGTTGCAACGGATGGATTTCGAAATGATTTCTTTTTCCAAAAAAAAAAATAGTTATTTCTGCTTTCTTTATCAAATAGCCAGTAACTAGAGAACGTATTGTACTCCACTCAAAATTAGTTACGATACTTTACCGGAAATACAATTTTGAGGCTTCCTGAATAAACAGTAGGCCTCAAAACTGTAAGTGTAATACACAACTTAAAAACAAAGATTCGGTTAAATTAGCAAGCGAGATATTTCAGGACCTTCCTAGGTCACTGCACGAATATTTTCAATAAAATCCCCCAACACAAACTTTAAACTACTCTATAGGGAAAATATTTCAAAAATATAAGTTTCAATAAATCTGGCTTTAAGATTTATATTAAAATTTAATTTTAATATACTTACACAATAAAATTTTATTCTCAAAAATGTATATTATCTTTTATGTTCTGAATTAATTTTTTATCATTGGCAAAACGTAAGAAATAAACAAAATCGTACGTCACAAATAATTCAGTTGTTAAATGTAAAATTTATATCAAATAAATATTTTGTACCACAATAATTTCCACCATATTCCTTGTTATTAGTTTACATTTCCAAATAATTATTCTTTTCTGAAATGTGAGTAATTATTTATTTTTTCTCGTGGCCATGCAAAGAGAATGGAATTTCATCACAAAGCAACACGCTATTTAAAAATATGACTCACTCTACCAAAGTAAAATGAAATGCGTAAATATAACTTAAAAATTACCTTGGTTAGCTAAAAAATAAGCTTTTATAAGAGCAAATTCTAGAAGGGTGTATACAGAAAGCCATGTTGATACAAAACGTACACTATTTCACTTGCTTAATTTCATATTCCTTTAAATTCTGAGGTTAAAACGAGAACTCTGCAGGCTTCATTATTCGCTGAATTGCAGGCTTTAATGTTGTATGTTTATTTTAATGCCTACTCACATTCGATCCAACATGTCTACTGCTTGACTGAGGAATGCAGGACATGATTTTAATTACAAAAAAAAAAAAAAATCTCTCAGCCGGGAATTGAACCTGTTACCTCGAGTTGAGAAGTCGGATTTATGACCACTGAAAGACAAGAATCAGTCTAAAATTTAGTTTTTTTATGTTTAAAGCCGTGAGTTCTACAGCGCATTGTTAGTGACGTGGTTTGTGATGGAGTAATATGTCATTCTAAAGAGTGGTCGCGAAGAAAGGGTTAAAATGTTTAAATGTCTTTAAATACGTGATTATCCTCGCTTGCATTTTGCATTGTTTAAATTATCATGCATAACATGTGTTCTGTAATTGTACCTTTACCTACCAAGCACGCATTAAACGAAGACGATTAGATCGACGCCTTGCATCCGCTGAACCGGCCAAATTCATATGCCGGGTTCTGTTATCAGACATAATTGTGTTTACTGAACAAATTAAACATCACATTCCATGTGTGGGGTTCTGATATCAGACATAATTGTGTTTACTGACAACTTAAACATCACATTTCACGTGTCGGGTTCTGATATCAGACATAATTGTGTTTACTGACAACTTAAACATCACATTTCATGTGTCGGGTTCTGTTATCAGACATAATTGTGTTTACTGACAACTTAAACATCACATTTCATGTGTCGGGTTCTGTTATCAGACATAATTGTGTTTACTGACAACTTAAACATCACATATCATGTGTCGGGTTCTGTTATCTGACATAATTGTGTTTACTGACAACTTAAACATCACATTTCACGTGTCGGGTTCTGATATCAGACATAATTGTGTTTACTGACAACTTAAACATCACATTTCATGTGTCGGGTTCTGTTATCTGACATAATTGTGTTTACTGACAACTTAAACATCACATTTCACGTCTCGCGTTCTGTTATCAGACATAATTATGTTTTCTGAACAAATTAAACTTCACATTCCATGTGTGGGGTTCTGATATAAGACATAATTGTGTTTACTGACAACTTAAACATCACATTTCACGTCTCGCGTTCTGTTATCAGACATAATTATGTTTTCTCAACAAATTAAACTTCACATTCCATGTGTGGGGTTCTGATATCAGACATAATTGTGTTTAGTGACAACTTAAACACCACATTTCACGTGACGGATTCTGTTACCAGACATAATTGTGTATGCTGACAACTTAAACATCACATTTCACGTGTCGGATTCTGTTAGCAGACATAGTTGTGTTATATGACAACTTAAATATCACATTTCATGTGTCAGGTTGTGTTATCTGACATAATTGAGTTATATGACAACTTAAACATCACATTTCAAGTGTCGGGCTCTGTTATTAGAGCATATTTGGGTTTTCTGACAACATAAACACCAAAATAGAAGTATTACTGTTCAATACCATACATTTCTCCGGGAGTGATAGTGTGGGCATGAGTGACATACCAGGGCTTAATTGGACCATTTTTAAGCAAATGTCAGGGGAGAAACATACCTGGATTTTCGTAGCAAATCCTCCTCTGCAGATACTGAATGGCTTGAAGATTCATGATAGAAGCAAGAAAGATCTTTACCGTGTTAGAATAACTTGAGTGGTTTCCAAGGAAAGTGGATTGCATATCAGGGTCCTATTGAATGTTTATCAAGGTCAACTGAGATAACTCTTATATTTTTTTCTTTGGGGGAATTTTAAAGAATAGAGCTTAAAAGCATATTACCCAAAACGAAGCTCATCCCCAACGGTTTATTACTCAGGAATCCAATTTAATTGCGAAAATATCCAATTAAAACTTCAAGTTTGTCGCGAGTTGAATGAAGCCCAGGTTGATCAATATATAGATAATATGTAAACAGACACTTTTCATACACTTCACACATTTCTTAGTTGTAATAAACTAATAATAATATTTTTATATGGTATTTTTTATTTCTCATCAAAAATTTGCACACCTTAGCGGCACTCTGCATAGTGTGTAAACCGGAATGGTGCGACAAAAAACTATGGAAAGCATCTAAAATGCTGATAAGGAACAAATTTAAGCGGTTTAACATACACTTGTGTGTGTGTCTTTCTCAACATCACAATAGTGCATTTTCCCTTAAGGATCTTATATTTATCTAACAATACTGACTCCATACGGTCGCTGTCACTTCTGATTGGACTGAAACAAATGCTAAAAACGAACAAAGTATGCGGTGTAAAGTTAAATATCTTCTCAGATAGAGAGTCTGTCAAAGAAGTTTGTTTAGATTATAGTTAAAAGCGAGAGGTAGACTAATACAATGTTTGTATATTGTAGTGGGAGAAGGATGAGAAATGAGTTCCTGTATCAGTCGCAATTTTTACCCCAACAGCTGCTTCTGAAGTAGAGATGGAAGCCATTAAATAGCAACATGGCGCTGCTGAATTGTATGACACACCCAATGAATCGAAATCCGCTGGAGGAAAAGTTGTAAAGAAAACAAATATTATTTGGATACATTAGTTAATTTCAATAGTTGAATATAAGATAGATGATAATGTTTTTTTTTCTTTCTTTTTTGCTAGATTAACGTCCTTTAACCTAATTGCCATGTCGGACGATGAATGAAAATGAGTAAATGTAAATGGTGCGCTATTTATGGACGCTCTTTAAATACTGTGGTTCTCAGCGTTCCATTCTATACTGGGAGTGAAAGTCCGCTTAATTTTGCTCAGAGGCCTCTCTATCAGGCTTGAGGTTCTTTTATGTGCAGTTAATTTACGTCACGGGACCAACTGCTCTAATTCCCTTCCGAAGGAAGCCATGTTAAGGATTTTTACACCCGAAAAAATCCATCGTCCTCCGCCGGATTTGAACCCGCGACCTTGGGTATATGAAGTTAGCATGGAAACCATTATACCATGGAGGGCGACAATTGGTGAAATGATGCTCAAATGAACTGGGGGTCCATGCAGCTTATTTGACGTTCTTCGTCTTAGGATAAGGCAAAACAAAAGAAAAGCTTGCCCGGGTAACTCACCCTAAGTCAGATTCGAACTCGTGACCTCTTGAATCTGAGGTAAACACGCTACATCACACTACTCAGGCAAGCAATTAGGTTATTATTCTATCGTCGCTTACAACACCGTTATTATGTAATACCAAAAAAACTGGGATAAATACGCTTGACTAGATGTGTTAATTATTATCATCATTAATTCCGTAATGATTAGATTAACATTATTCACTTACATTCACTGCAGGGTTTATATATGTCAAAATTTGGTTAGAAACAATTAACCATTAATTCCAAAGATGTAAAAATAGTGCGAGGAAATTTTGGATCTCATTGGGAATACGAGTTTTTACAAATTCTGTTTGTTTGAAATCTTTTCCTACCATATTATGATAAATATAGCAAACAAAATATTAAAAGTTAAAAATGTCTTTGTTGTGCCTTTTCTGACTTCAGTTTACAGATGGAAAATACTGATTAGGAAGATTTACCACCCCCTGATCACCAAGTTAAACATTATTGAAAATGTTAGTCAATATGTACACCCGAAACAAAAATGTTCTTAGCTGTTGATCGCAAAGATCTGTTTACGAATTTTAATGTTGCCTTGGACACACTTTTTGTTCTTTACATATGACATGTGGTCATCACGAGCTCACTACAAAATGCAAAAGAAATAAAATATATATTAAGGAAACAAAAGGGTTACTAAAAGTTTTGGCACTGGGTGTTGTATGCATATCGTACAGCTGTATCAAGATATGGTTTTTCTTTCTTTTCTTTTTTGCTGTGTATTGTGGTTGCACATTTTGTAGCAATTTATGTAAATATCTGCAGTAGTGCTCTACTGATATTAAGTTTATAAAACTATCAGTCTGATTTCTAACACTCCACATTCTAAACTGCTACTCCAAGCTTAAGTACCTTCAGAAACATTTAAATACTGCTAACTGGCTTCTTAGGTTCAGAGCTCTTTAAAACGCCATTGCGTGTGTTTGTTGAGGCAGCTGGAATTTGTCAACACTTCTAGATCTAATGGAGAGATTTTGCAGATAACACTTTCCATTAGCACCGGATGGAGGGAAGCGCCTGAGAGCAAAGTAAATGTTGTAAAAAATTGTTGGAAAGGCTAGCCATTTGTTCTCCCGGATCCCTCTACAGAAATAAAAACCGCAGCAGGAAATAAAAGCTTAGCAAAACAAAACAACCGGCAAATGATTTTCACTTTGTACGTGGAAAATTTCATATATCCTCATCTTCATTTGTTTTTAATTAATATTTTTAAAATCTCTTATCATGAATAAGCCTGAAGCTTCCCTTTACATTCAGCTGCGAAGATTATAAAAATAATACACTTACCCTTCCAATTTCAAAATTCATCTACACAATTTATGCAAATACATCTAATCCTCTATACTATATCGTTACTTTGCGTTTACGCACTGCGTCTCAAGAGGTCTCAATTCGAATAAGATGAGTTACCAGGAACACGCTTTTTTTTCAGAGCTTTCCCTTATCTTAAGAAGACAAACGTTGAGTAACTTAGCTCTATAAACGCTGGCTCATTTGAGCACCATTTCACCCATTTCATACTTCATTTGATATAGCCTACCAGGTTAAAGGACATTAAAAAGTAATAATAAAGTTCGCATTTGAATGTCTCGACAATGGCAGTTCAGATAGACTCACAAATTCGAATCTATTGTTGTTGCACCTAACAATAATTTAAGGAAACACTGATAAGGCACTTAATTTCCTGCGTTTTATTACTTTCGTTGATTAATATAATTTCATATGCCTATTTAAATTCTAGCTTATACATCTTCAATCGTCTTAATACTTTATAATATTAACTAATCTTTATCAAATAATCTGATACGTTTCATTCACATGACTTTCTCTAGCTGTTACATATACAAACAATTCTTACAAAGATTATTCTTGTATCTACTTCACGATAGTCGAGATTGGCAGAAATGGTCTTATTGCTTAATTCCTTGTAAGTAGGCGGAAGATAAAGAAGTGCTTTAGACTAAAACCATAGCCAAATCTTTTAAAATTTGTTCTCTATGTGAAACAATTGAGGTTCGGTTCGCTTTGAGTGATTCCGTCTGATAAACGTTAAGCAGTTTAAAACTGAAACCAACACCAAGGAATATTTCTAAAATGGTAAACTGTACAAGAAAAACGACATAAATTATGTGCTTTAATGAGATTACACTTTCTGTGTTATAATTTTTATTTATCTTTTACGGTTTAACGTTATGCAACATTCTGCAAAGCTCACTCATAATAAAGAGGTCTTTAGAGGTTATTCCCAGAAAATTGAAAATATACGTTTTATTTGAGATTTAAATATCTTTAATATAAGTTGGTTTAAACCAAATTGTTAATGTCATTTGAGAAAAACAATGTTTTCAAACCATTTTCCATGTAGAGGGTAGCTTGTGGTGAAGAGATTTTCTTCGAAATATTTGTGTTGCATTTCTAAAAAATAATAAACATAAATGCTAAGTTCGGTGTTCAACGGTCTTTTCGTTTTTGAGTTAAACTGTCTACAGACACCCACACGTACGGATATGTTTGCAAAAATGCTTTTTTTCGCACTTATGGGACTTCAAAACATATATTTTCGGTGAAATACCCATAACTAATTGCTGTTTGAAATAAAATACCTTCTCTAGCTACTATTTACAATGTATGTACATGCGTACTAGAGAAAGTAAATATTACTGAAAACCGAGAAAAATTCTCCTTTTGAATGTGGATGCTATCCTATTAGATCTTCATGTCTATCTTTCTCTTAGGGATTATTTTTAATGGCAATCATTTCCAAATTTTTAATTTAAAGAAAAATTATACCTCTAAAGATGACAAGCACATAAAAATTGGTTTAAAATTGTTAATTCCAAATAATATAATGTTTTTACATTTCTAATGTATATCATATTTTTATTAGCACATGGCTTAGAGCCCTTACAACATAAATCGGAATTCTTGAGCAAGAGTGAAGGATTGTTTGCATATGTCAAATTGAATAGCAGCTTCATATCAACACATATCATAACTTTCATCAGCGAGATTGAGACAGTATTAAAGTATTGCGTTATTGTAAGGGGGTACAAAATCGATATTAAGAAAATAGAATGTTTAAGACACTCTTCGGCTATGAACTTAAATATTCTTTAAATATTACGCAGTTTGGCCATATTTAAGGGAAAGAAAAGTACTATGCCAATCCAGTGGCTACAATTATGCTCGTGAAAAAGAGATAATTACGTTTGTAGAGATTTGGTCTGTACCAATGCACTTTCTTTCCATTAGGGGTCACATTTTGTACACGCGGGTGTACATGGTAGAGAAAGTAAAAATAAGTGCATGATAGAAGAAAATTAAATTAGGACTGAAAAGATAGCACAAGTGCATTATCACTACACTAGACACGCAACGAAAGTAAGACCATTCATTCTTGATTAACGTAAAACAATGTTATAAATTAAACATTTGTTTAATTGTTTCTGCGCTAAAACTAAGGGTACCCAGTTGAAAAACTACAATAAAAACCTGGATTAATGTATTTATTACACAGTCTTGAACTCTGAATTATAGCTTGAGTCAAATTTCTGAGCCACAGATAAAGATTATCTCTGGTAGATAACGCAAATATTGCAATCGGTATACTATATGCAATTTACTGAAACCCAAACATGGTAAATAAATATGCTATATTTATTTTTATGTCATTAGAAGCAGATTACAATCCAGCGCAGTAGCACAAACGGGGTCACAACATTTATTGCTTGTTCTACTTAATACTTAGATAAAGTATTGCATACCACCTAATGATTTAATACCGTGAGTCAATGTTAATACATGTCTTAGGGCCCCCTGTCCGTGTGTGTGCCCGTGAAGAACATAATTCACAAATTCTGATGAGCTCCATTCTCATGACTTTCACTCCTTGCTCTGCAAAAGAAAAAACTTCTCACAAAGTGTATTCTTTTTTCTACTCTATGCCAATCAAGATAAACATTAGCAGAATGGTCTTAATTCTTAGTTCCTTTTAAGTAGAAAGGAAATAGGGAACACACTAGGTTAAAGCGATAGGTAAATATTTTAAAAGCCTTCACTATGCGATTGCCATTGCATGGCCAGGAGTAAAAAAGAGGCATACATAAAGAGGACAACTCCTGTTTGAGAACTTTAAAACTGAAACCAATAACAAGCAATATTTCGGGGATAAATAACATATAACGTAATACATTACAACTAGAAGTACGTCAAGTACAGTCATCGGCGCTAGTACAGGTAAGTCTCCGGTGGAAGCGCCAGGAAAACAACTACGAAACAACGTACTTTCTTGGAGCCGGTTCCTTGCAAGTAACATCACTGGAAATGGTTGGATTAAAGCGCCGGTGCTTAGGTCAAAACACTCCCGTGCGGGGGTCCGATGTGAGCTGTTAGCAAGAGACCAGCCTTCCGACGGCGAGAGATGGAGGGAGGGAGAGACAGACACACACTCACACGCTCACACGCGCACGCTCACACACGCACACACACACACACACACAGTGTCGCGTAAGTCTGATACGTTCATTTTTTGGGCTTTTCAAAATGTACTTAAATCTTTTCCGTGTGCGTTAACTTGTAACCTCGCTTCCTTTCAGAGAAACGCTTTCGTTATACAACTACTCGTCCAGAATTATTTTGGCGGCAGAATGTGCAAACTGTAAAGGGACCCTTGGCAACCATTGTAATTTTTGGTCTCAATCTGCCTTGGACTTTACTTAATGGGAAACTTTTCTTTCTGTAAATGTATTGTGAATCTCTGTTGGACATTTAAAGTAAACGTGCTGAATTTCTGCTGCGGTTTTTAATGTTAGCAAATATTCACCTAGTAGGAGCCTTTATCCCTGTCCGAATTCTATCTCTGGCATTTAGCTATTTGTACGTTCCACAACTTCTGTTCTTTCTCTACACGTACTACGTGTTTAGTGTGTTTAGAGAAGGTGCCTATTGCTTTGCACCCAAAATATTTGATACCTAGATTTCAATGGAAATACATGTTTTGGAAGTCCCTGAATCCAAAAAATTTTTTTTAGCAAAATGTCAGATTGTATGTCTATATCTCTCTCACTCTCTCTCTCTCTGCCTCTATCTCTATCTATCTCTCTCTCCCTCTGTGTGTGTGTGTGTGTCTGAGCAGCATATCTCAAAAACGAAAATTCTCTTAAATACCAAACTTGATATTTACATTCAGTGTTCTTCAAGGATACGACGCGAAGATTTTCAAGAAAATTCCCCACACCAACTACCCTTTAATGGAAAAAAATTCGAGAAGATTGATTTCCTCAAAAATGACTAAATTTTAATTAAAATCTCTTATAATGATTTACATAATAAATAAAATGCGTATCTTAAATTTTCTGGGAATAGCCTCTGAAGATCTCGTTATTTTGGATGAATTTTCCAGAATTTTGAAAACTAGTAAACCATAAGATATAGACTAAAACATACTACACAAAACATTTAGACCTTCTTAAAACACAACATTTTTATCAGATATATTTTTTCATGGAGTTGACCGTTTTCGAGATATTCCTTGTTATTGGTTTCAGTTTTAAAACAACTTCTCTCATACGGGAACTTGACAACTCCTGACCATGTAAAGAAACAGTTTTTAATTCCTTTGCCACCATATTTTAAAACATTTGTGTGTCGGTTTCTCCTATTGTATTCCCTTATTTCCCTTTTACTTTTTAGGAACTAAGTAATAAGACCGTTTCCGCTAATGTTTATCTCGATTAGTATGAAGTAGATAGAACAATTGGCTTAGCACAAATTTGTGACACATCAATTTTTTTTAACTTAGTCAGTAGTTTTTTTTTCTACTGATAAGACACAGCATTCGAAAAAAACTAGAAAAGAATGTATATGACAATTATATTGAGTGTTTGCCACGTATGTTCTATACATATACATAGTAGATAGAGATGGTATTGTATTCCACCCAAAAATTCGATATCTAGACATCACTGGAAATAAATGTTTTGAGTTCCTGGAAACCACAAAAGGGCATTTTTAGAAACAAAATATCAGAGACTGCCAAAAGTCTAGGTTATAGAACCTCTAAGATGTTTGAAGAAGTTTACAGTGTGTCAGTAATCGCCGAATCCACATCCTGGCATTGAATGCTGGTGTTTCTGAAGCACACACTCGCCTCGAGCAGAACCAAGATCAAGCAAAGGAGGCCGACAGAACGACGATATACGAGGCCCACAATCAACTATTTTATGTATAAATGCCACTTTGAAAACAGTCAATAAAGGATTATTAACCGTGATCAAGGTGCAACACCACACAATGTTGTTAATGTCTGCAAAAAGTTCCACCTAGACCTCCAGAAACTAAAACCAAAGCTATGATAACCAACCAAAGTTGCTCAAAATATACAGGCAACATTGCTATAAATTATAACCATTTTATACAATCATGTTAGTCGTAGTTGATTTTATATTATTGCAATCATCAAATATTATAAATATTGAACTTTTAATTTATGTATCTTATTTTTGTAAATTTTGTTTCCTGTACTTTGTAATTATCAATTTTTACTTCCTCTACTTAGTCAATAGTACATAAGTAGAGATAGTATTGCATTTCACCCAAAAATTCTATACCGAGATTTCACTGGAAATACTCGTTTTATGGTGCCCTGTATCCAGAAGAAGCATTTTTAGAAGAAGGTTCGTTTGAGTGTCCGTATGTCTGAACACGATAACTCAAAAACGAAAAGTTGGTGCAATGCCAGATTATACTTTAAATTCAGCACCCTCTAAGGATGCGACACAACAATTGTAAAGAACTAACCGTTAGATGGAATAATTAAAAAATGTCCAGTTTCTCAAAGAACTAACGAATCTGATTAAAACCCCTACATTAAAGGTATTTATTGGTAAAAAATGAACATTTTGAATTTTTGCGAAATGAAGTACTCTTCATTCTGAATGACTTTTGCCTAGCTGGTAAACCATAAGAAATTGACAAAGAGTTACGGTAAAAAATGAATATCTCATTAAAACAGACAATTTATATCATAAACCTATTTTTGGTAGGGTTAACCATTTGGAGATATTCCTTGTTATTTGTTTCCTTTTCAAGATACTTAAACGTTTCTCTTAGAGGAATTTGTGAACTTCTGGAGCCATTTCAATCACAAAGAAACCAGCTTTTAAAATATTTAACTATTGCTTTAGCGTAATGTATTCCCCCATTTGACTCTTACTTAATTTAATTAATTAATAAGAGCATTTCCGCAAAGTTTATCTTGATTAGCATAAAATAAATAGAAGAATAATATTTTAAGAATAATTTAATACAGATGTATAGAAAGTCTTGTGAATAAATCACATCAGATTATTTTTTTTTTTTTTTTTGGGGTATGTGCTTGTTTTGTACTACATTGAATTACATTTTCAACTATGTGCATTATTGCTATATATTCCAATTGTTTGTCATACTTTGTCGTTTGTGGCAATTAATATTTGTAAGATATTTAATAATTGTTTAGAATTATTTTATTCAGAATTTCCTTGATAATGTCCAGGTTTTCATTTGGAAGGAAACCGAAGCAAATAATGACCGAGGTGTGTATTATACAGTAGAAGTATAATGGTGAACTTTCCAGGCAGGCAGTCTACCGCAGATTGCGATTTTAAAGACATAGTGAAACCCAAGGGGTTGAGCCAGTTCAATAGTTTACGAGGCAATAACGGGGCGCATACATAATGTGGCAACACTGAACAAACACAAGGAGCCTGCCTCCAGAAGATTATTCGCGCGAACATCCTATGGTGCGCAGAATATGAATGAAATGGTTGAAGCTGCTTTCTTTAGCTGCAAAGAAACCAGACCAAGAGTGAAAACAAGACTTTTCCAAACTTCATATGAAACTGTTTTAATTGGCTCTATGAAAAGATGAAATGAAGCCTTTAGCTGTGAAAGTCGCAGCTGGTGAAGCTGGCAGTTTTACTGAATTCTGTCTCTTTTTTTTGTTGGAGAAAACCGTATATTCGAGCTTTTGCTTCTATATTTTAAAAAAAATATATGGGAAAATGGCGAGTGTTAAGATTCGCGAAGATGCAACTAATTTTGGGGCGTCTTGCTAAAAAATAGCACAAAGAAAAAAGTCTGGACGTGCTACACTCGAATGAATGTCATTCAATTGATGCAGAACTGCGCTGCATGCTGGCCTAATAATGCCATACTCTCTCCATACAATCGCCGGAAGCAACGGAAAATCCAAGGGACTTTGAATGAATAATATATTAAGCAGTTCTAAGCATTCAAAACTGATAACTGAGAAATGGCTTATGCCATAAAACATTTACCTGAAATAAATTGAGTTAAAGAGATCTATATGTGTTTTGCAGCATGTTTTCATCCATGACTTAACTATATCTGTTACATAGCCTTATACAAAATTTCTTCTAAAGAAAGTTAGCTTCAGCTTCACAGTCTATTCCCAGAAAATTCAGGATATGTGTCTTATTTTTACTTTCTCCATTCGCACTATGTACATAGTGTATAGAGAAGGTATTGCACTCCACCCAAAAATTCGATACAGAGATTTCACGGGAAATATATGTTTTAGGGTCCCCTTTATCTAAAAAAAAAATCATTTTTGGAAAAAGGTCCGTGTGTGTCCTTGAACACGATAACTCAAAAACGAAAAGTCGGTAAAATACCAAGCTTGGTTATTTAAATTTAGTATCTTCCAGGGATGCGACACGAAGATTTTGAGAAAAATCTCCCACTCCCAACTACCCTTTCCATGGAACTTTTTTCGAAAATTTTTATTTTCTCAAAAATGGCTAACGATTTTGATTAAAATTTCATGTATTAAATATATTCACCTGACAAATAAAATGTATATCTGGAATTTTCTAGGAATAGCCTCGGAAGAGATCTTTATTCTGGATGAATTTTACGGAATTTTGAATAACTGCTTAACCGTAAAAGATGGACAAAAACTTACTTTACGCAAAATGTAGAGCATGTTAAAACACACAATTTATGTTATATACACTTTTTCGTGCAGTTCATCGTTTTTGGTTTCAGCTTTGAAAAACGGAAGTTTTCTCATACAGGAATTTGCCAGCTCCTGACCATACCAATAAAGAAACTTCAGTCACATGGCAACCAGCTTTTGACTAGCACTTTAACCTAGTACCCTTATTTCCCTTCTACTTACAAGGAAGCAAGTCATAAGACTATTTCTGCTATTTTTTTCTTTATTAGCATGAAGTAAGTAGAAGCATAAACTTTTTAACAATAATTTGTTGCAGAGATGTAGAAAAAGTCATGTGAATGGAACACATCAGATTTTTCATGTAATTATCTTTAACGTAAGGCATTTTAATAAAACTCTAGATCAAGAGACAGGCATTTCCAAAACTTTTCCAGAAAAGGTTAGTTTGGGGTGTGATTTTCTTTAAAAAAAAATGTATCTTTAGAAGATACTTAATACTCCAAGTTTAGTATTTAATCGAGTTTTCGTTTTTGAGTTCACAGACACAGACCCACAGATATTTTCCTAAACTTGCATTCTTGTGGGTCAGGGGACCAACACTTTGGTCTCAAGAGGAAAAGATATGGAATCCCATCTTAACTTTATAAAGCAATGGTAATTCGTAAGCGTATTTCTAATTGAAGATTTTCTTTATTGAAATTTGATTACCAAATGAACCACCATTATAAGACATTAATTTTATCTCTTCATATGGTTATTGTCTCTCTGATCTGTTATACTCTGACGTAGAATTTAAAAATTATAAAATATTATTTTTTGGCACGTGAAAGCAAAGAAATATATGTGAAGAAATTAAAACGTGGCATCATGGCTTCACGATGCAGACGAAAACTCCTTAAAATGGCCTATTTAACGACAGTAACATAGTCAAGGACATGTAATAAATATAACTCGCCATTATTATGTATAAATTGATGTTTATGAAAGTCTAATAAACAATTAAAACTTAAAATAAGGGAGGAGGATAATAAGGAGAACAAAAGAGGTTACGATATACCGGATGCTGTAATTTGTTTAAGAATGTAATAGAATAGGAGCACTAAAATTAACAGATATTCAGAAAAGATAATAATAATACGGATATTATGTAAATTATTTAAATGCATTAATTTTAGTTACTCTGAACATATAAAAACGTATATTATATATGTATTTCACGAAAAGTGAGAACAAGGAAATCTGTCATCCCCATGATTACAAGATTACAATACTTAAAAACAATGGTCTTCAACTTTAAGATATGAGTGAAACCTGTATAAGTTCCGGTGTACAGCGTGTGAGAAGTGAAGACAAAGCCAAAGACGCTATGAGCTACTTTCGGAAATCGAAAATCATGTACTATAATAATTCCCATCAATAATTTATATAAGTACCTACCATAAGACATATACTAAACATTTCTGTAAAGAAAATCAGTTCAAGTTGCACTTTTTGATACGCCTTGATGTTATAATACTTTCTACGAATAAACGTACCAAATTACTTTTAACTTCACTCACACCTATAAGATCATACCAACCAAGCATGGGGATTAAGATTCTTATAGTCACCGACGATGCAGCTAGTATTTACTTGAAGTTATCAAGGACAATAGTAACGAATTATCGACTACCATCAGAGGGAATAATTGTTAAAGCTGTTTCAACAATCGCTTTGGCGCTAAACAAAATTTCCAGGTCCGCCAACAGCAAGTGTGGCCAACGTAACAGATCCAGCGCAAATTCAAATCTACAAAAGATATTTCAACTCAGCTATCACACTGAGGGTGCAGGACAGGGAGAGGTGGAGTTCCAGAGACGTAGAGCAGCCCACCCAACTCTAGGACTTCATTTTTCCGGCTATAATTTTCCGCAGCTACTCCAAACAGTTATAAATAATGTAATATTAATATAATATGTAATATAATGTAATATTAATATAATATGTAATATAATGTAATATTAATATATATACACATATATTTCTCCTAATGTTATTCTTAATGTGTGTCAAATATAAATAAATATATACCATTCAACCTTCAGCACATGTATTACGTTGTAAACGTCGCTATAAGGCCTAAGATGTTTTAGCGAATTTAAATGCATTTAAAAATGTAATTGGTTTAACCTAGTTGGTAGGTGAGCGATCTAACCTTCAGTCACGGCGCCGACCTGGGTAAATCTATAAGTTATGTAATCTTATTTTGAACTTGGCCATTTGTTAAATTTTATGCTTAAACTTTTTAAATTTACTAATTTTATTTCCGAAAGTTCAGTTTGGATATATTGTTACATACAAATCACTGCAAATAAAGCAATTTAGTATGAAGTATTAATAATCTAATCATACATCCAAACTTAAGATGGAATAAGACAAAAGAATTACACTTTTACGATGAAATTTAGAAACCAAGCCACTCCACGTGCTGTTATAATAATATTACGACGCAATCAGTGCTGAAGTAAAATCAAGTTAATTTAGAAAAATATAATATTCCTTGGCAAATAAAAATTTAGCCATTACTAGAACACACCAATTTAGAAGAATTTAAACACAAAATATCATCAAACAACTGACGAAGAACAAAAGTACGGCACAAAAAAAATTCACGAGTATTACATTTTTAAAACAAATTTGACTAGAAAAATGGGAATTCTTAGACTAAAATAGAAAAATATATCACTTTTTACAAATATCTGTTATAGGATACTCGAGAGATCAACAATTTCAAAACCTAAGACCAAAAACCGCTAGACCACGTGGTGACAAATTTTACAAAGGACCAAATTGAGAGAAAAAATTTCTACGATATTAACACTATTCTTCAGCAAATTCCGGTACCAAATACCGGCGCCTCCACCAAATATGTCACACCCAACTGGTTAAATCAACTAACAAGCTTGACTGCAAGAGGTCAAAATTAGGAAAAATAAACTTTTTACTAAGTTAGGTGTACATATGGGAACACAGCTATTCTAGCTTGTTCAGCAGGGAAAGTAACTTAAATGATTCAATAAAAATGACGTGGATGGGTTAACTGAACTTCTAATTTAAAGAAAACATGGCACTTTATAGCATTATCTTAGGTTTCTTCATGGCACGAGGCCAAACTTAGCGTCCTAGCTACACGACCACCGCCCCTCGTGATCTTCGCTACTAAGGAGAAAAATCCCATCCTAATTGTTGTTTTTATGAAAGCTAAAGTTTGCAATGTTGCCAACATATGAGAATGATATATTTCCAATGTTACCACACAGCCAGGATGTGACAATATCAACTTATTTAATTAATAGACTAGCAATTGCTCGTGCATAATGAAATGCACATTACCCATGTTATTAGGTAAGCATATGTAGCTGTTTTTCGTATTCACTAGTTGCGAAGTGGATGTCTGTACTACAACACTCTGAAACAAGTATAATGGTTATAGTTGTATCCAATATCTACTGCTGTAAATCACTTTGAAAAAACAAGATTATACAAGTTCATACCCAAAATATCAACTCTCTTCGCTCACCTTTCTCTTCGGCCTAAAAAGCGATTTACTTTAAAAATGTATCGAGTGAAAGTGGCGACGTCAGTTGTCGCCATCAGGCAGCGGCATTTTCTCATCGACAGTTCAAATATTTATCAAGGTCTGTTTCAAGCGATCTCCTCTCACAGGGGATTTGCAAACCTGCTGTCCACTTGCTTTGGTGGATCGAAGTTAAGTATCTGTCCGTTTTAAGACGTACCATATTGCGAAGGAGTGGCACCAAAAGTTTATGATAAGAATGGGCATCTAATTTACCCCTTTTCAAAAATGTTACACTGAAGAAACACGCTCAATGAAACAATGAAGAATCATTCCACCTACTGAATCTTCATGGCTGTATTAATAATTATAGAGCGTACTTCATTTTCAACAAAAAGATTTGAGGGCCATTGCCCATTAATCTAATAAGATTTGTTACATTCACATAGCTTTCGCTATCCTATCTTCAATAAATTATTCCTAAAATGTTTATACATACTCATGGTAATCTTAATAAACTTTGTAGCAATGAATTTATAGCATTTTCCCTTGTATATAGAATGTAAGCTTAGGAATAGTCAAATCGTTTAAGAACTGGTCGCTAGGTAATGGTTTTGCTATTGCTTTCTTTTTGCTTATACTGGAGGAAAGAAAAACAAATGTGTTTTACCATTTGAGAAAAATATAAATCTTGGGAAACTGAAACCAATAACAAGGAATATCTCGGAAAAGATTAACGCCACAAAAATTGTGTTCATAAATTGTGTGTTTTGACGAGATCCACATTTTTTGTGCAGTAAGCTTTTGTCTTACGTTTTACTAAATATGCAAAATTCAAGCAGAATGAAGAGAGATTCAAAGGATACTTTTACAATGCTCAAGATGTTGATTTTATTTATAACGAAATATCATTAAAATTTGATATTTTAATCAAAATCGTCAAAACAAAGTTTCCGAATATTTGCCTATGTAAAAGATAGTGTATGATGGGGAAATTTTTTTGAAAATATTTGTATCGCCTCCTTGTAAGATATTACACTTAAATCTCAGTTTGCTATTTAACCGAATTTTTGTTTATGAACAATGCTGTTCACTGTTACACATGAATGTTTTTATAATGCCTTTTATTCAAGGGATCTCAAAACATATATTTATGGCGAAATATTGACCGAACTTTTGGGTGGAATACAACAGTTCACCTACTTACGCTGTGAGGCAGTAAAAATAAAATGTTGGTCATTCATTTTTCACCTAGGTTACGGTTGAAGTATATCCTGCCACCAAAACTTTGTATGCAGAGCATTAAAGATCATGACAGATTCCACATTAAAACTGAAATATCTAAATTCCCCATAGAAGCAATATAGGAATTTATGCTTATATACTCTAGGTATACAACTATAATGAAAAATTGCATTTTACTTCATCAACGAAATAATACTCACGGAGTCAAAGCACCTTAAGTTCAGCATAAGCGTTGTGGTTGAGTGGGAACTTAGATTCATCTTATGGCGATAGAAGAATCTTTGGACGGGATGTTGCAATCAGTTTAGATAGTTATAGGAAGTGAAGCTGCTACAAATTACAGCCTCAATTTAATAGGTACAGAACGTAAAATAGCTCACTACGGGCCGATCCCTCGTAACAGGTTCTCCGTTCTATGGTTTCGTGCCGTAGGCTCCACGACATGCTTCTAACCCCTAGGCATTGCCTTTTAAGTCCTAGAGGGTTGTCAGTCCTACAATTATGGGGAAGGTAAGCCGATTACGAAACGAAACTTTACGTAAAATGGCATTTTTTTTTTTTTTTTTAGGAGTCTTCAATTCTTGGATTGGTTTGCAGCGACTCTCCATTCAGATCATCTCTCTGCTTTCCGTTTGAGTTCTTCATATTTACTGCATTTCATATCTTCCATAATTTGTTTTATATATTGTGATCTTGCTCTTCCTTTGCCACTTCTTCCTTCTGTCATACCTTCTATTATAATATTCAGTGTGCTCTGATGTCTTAATAAATGACCCATTAATTTTGTTCTTCTTCTTTTAATTTGGTTTCAAATTCGTTTTCCGCTTCTGCTCTTCTATACACTTCTTCATTTTTAATTTTTTCACTCCATTTAATTTTTAGCTTTTTCCTATAGCACCATGTTTCAAATGTATCTAATCTCTTTCTTTCTGCTTTTAAAATTGTCCAAGTTTCACATCCATATAACATTATACTCCATACATATGTTTGTAATAAATTCTTCCTGGTTTCAAGGCTAATATTGTTTGCAGTAAATACTTTTTATTAAAAGCAAGTTTTGCGTGTTGTATTCTACTGGTTATTTCTGTTTTGCTCCTTCCATCAGCTGTTATTTTGCTTCCTAGATATTGAAATATTTCGGTTTCTTCTAATAGTTGTCCATTTAGTTTAATTTTTGTGTTACTATTCCCTTTCTCCCTGCAAGTCATAATTTTTGTTTTTGATTTATTAATGTTTAAGTTGTAGTTGTTCCTTAATGTATTTTCTAGTTTGTTTATGAATGTTTCTAAATCTTTCTTGTTCTCCATTAATATTGCAATATCATCTGCAAAGCGGAGCATATCGAATTTTATCCCCTCTATCTTTGTTCCAGCGTCTATTTCTTCCGTGATTTCATTTAGTGCACTCTGTATGTATGCATTAAACAGTATTGGGGATAGTGCACATCCTTGTCTCAACTCCTTTTCTTATATGGACTATTTCTTGGTTTCTCCCACAGTTTATAATTGCTTTTTCATCTTTAATTAGATTCCATATAATCCTAAAATCTCTAAATTTAATTCCCAGGTTTCTAAGCACTTCAAACATTTTGATCCAATCCACATTATCAAATCGTTCTCTATATCTATGAAAGCAATATATGTTCTTTTATTCTTTCTTAGCCTTTTTTCCAGTATGAGTCTCATTGCTAATATTGCTTCTTGTGTGCCTGTGTTCTTCCTAAATCCAAATTGATCATCTGTTACCTATGTATCTATTTTCTTTTCTATTCTATTATATATTATTTTTGTTAATATTTTGGATGCATGCGATATTAAACTTAGTGTTACGGTATTGTTCACATTTTTCAACATTTCCTTTTTTGGGGATTGGTATAATTTTACACATTTTAAAATCTTCTGGTAATATTCCAGTTTCATATATATCAAATATGAGTTCATAGAGTGTCTTATGTAGTTCTTCATTTGCATTCTTCAATAGTTCTCCAGGAATCCCATCCTCCCCAGGTGTTTTTCCATCTCTTAGATTGTTTAGAGCCTGTTCGAATTCTTCTTTTAGTATTGGGTCTCCTCTATCATCTTCTACTTCATCTATGATTTCTTTTAGCTCTTCTATTTCATGTCCTTTATACAAATTCTCTATATACTCTTTCCATCTTTTTACTTTAATCTTATCATCATCAATTAATTTTCCTTCTCTGTCTCTTTCCCCTGGGTTTTACGTTCAGTAAAAAAGTTTTTAATTTCTTTATATGCTGTTTCTAATTTTGCTTTCTTGAGTTCTTCATCTATTATTTCCATACTTTCTTTTAAAATACTTCCTTCTTTTCTCTAATTTCTCTATTTATTCGCAGTAATACTGCGATGTGGAAGGCAACGAGAAACCACCACATAAAATTCTCAAGAATCAGTGAACTATGACATGAAGTCTCATGTTAAAATATCCGGAGGTAAAATAGGCCCGCAATCGGATCTCCGGAGCAATGAAGAATATTGCAACATGGACTGTAAAATGGCATAAGCAAATAAAAAAATTCATTCTGGTTCAATATGGACCTGGGTTATAAGGGGATTAGCGGGTGTGAAATTATCTGGATAAAATATTTAGGTTAATTTTTAAAGAATTAAGAAAAATAAATTTGAGAATGCAATAGTTTAAATTAAAAAAAGTATTTAAATGAGGAAAATACATTTTCGTTACACCTCTGTACCTTTTGTTTGGCCTCATTTTCATTTAATAACATAAAAGGTACTGTCACGTACAACGAAGAGGTGACGTTTGTGAATATGAAGATTCAACTCACAGGCGGCCAAGTTAACATGTTTAGAAAAAACACATGGCCTGCTACTATCGCGAGAAATACTTCACTTGTTTATTATAAAATATCGGTTCACTTATTTCTAATGATAGTAATTTTCTCTGTGTATAGAATTTCTGATATGTCCTTCTAACAATTCATTTTAGCATGAGCACAAAGGAACTAAAGATAAAATTTCTTATAGGAGTTATTACACGGTTTTGTCAAACAAAAGCTCCACTTCATACATACATATGATAAGAATAAAGGATATTCAGAGGGTTTTATAACGCTTCGGCAGATCACTACACACAGATTTGAAGTATTTGATGATTTCCAATTAAGAAAATTAATGTACGCAACATTTTTGCCATTATAAACAGCAAGGTTTTTAAGCGCTGTCTTCCGATTTCTTAAATGGTATAATTATGTGCATGTTACTTGGTAAAAGATATAACCGGTTTTTATTTTTACGCGCACTCTACGAAAAGGGTGACTAAACAATTTTGTTTCTTCATGCATTCTCTATGAAGTACAGTACCAATTTCTACTCCAAGATATTCTCAACGACATTAGAAATCCTTTAATACTTTAAGAACCGAACACATTAGCTGATTTAGAGCCCATGTCAAGTAGAAATAATAGAACTTTTCAATTATGGGAAAAAAAGTACTAAAGTTTTGAGTTTTCATCGTCATTCATTATTATTATTATTATTATTATTATTATTATTATTATTATTATTATTATTATTATTATTATAGTTGTCTTTTTACTTGTGTTCCTATAAGCTGTAATATTTTACCATTCTTCTATATATATAAGTACATAGTGTATAGAGAAAGTATTGCAGTCCACCAAAAATTCGATACCGAGATTTCACCGGAAATATATGTTTTAGGGTCCCCAATATCCAAAAAAAGCATTTTCACAAAAAGTGTGTGTGTGTGTGTGTGTGTGTGTGTCCGTGTGTCTGTGAACATCATAACTCAAAAATGAAAAGTCGGTAAAATACCAAACTTGGTATTTCAGTTTAGTATCTTCCAGGGATGCGACACAAAGATTTTCAGAAAAATCCCCCCACCCCCAACTACCCTTTACATGGAACTTTTTTCGAAATTTTTGATTTCCTCAAAATTAGCTCTAACGATTTTGATTAACATTTCGGATATTAAACATATTTACCTGAAAAATGAAATGTATATCTTGAATTTTCTGGGAATAGCCTCTGAAGAGTAGTTTATTCTGGATGAATTTTACTAAATTTTGATTAACTGCTAAACCATAAGAGATGGACAAAAACTTACTACACAAAAAATGTAGAACACATTAAAACACACAATTTATGTTACATACATTTTTTCGTGGAGTCCGTCGTTTTTGTGACATCCTTATTTTTTGTTTCTGCTATGAAAAACGTATACTTTTCTCATACTGGAACTTGTCAACTCCTATCCATATAAACAAAGGAACTTCATTGACATAGCAACCACCTTTTGACTATCACTTTAACCTACGGTTGTTCCTTATTTCGCTTCTACTTACAAGGATGCGAGAAATAAGACTTTTTCTGCTAATTTTTTTTATCTGATTAGCATAAAGTAAATAGAATTATAAGCTTTTTAAGAATTATTTGTTGCAGGGATATGGAGAAAGTCATATGAATGGTACACATCAGATTTTATTTTTATGTGTTCGTTATTGTCACAAGGTTTGTGGAGATGAAAATGTTTATAGTACGGGAAAGTATTTAAAATCTGATAATATAAAGAAAATCCGTGCTAAGTGAACGCATTTCAGTTAATGGGCGCCAGATGGCAGTGGTACAAGTTATTTGTTGCTAAATGGTCTTAGTATGCTATATATTTCCCTTCCCATTCAATGTTAAGGTAACGCACCAGTTTATCGACACAATGACGCAATGCAGCAGTGAAATTCAAATACATTTTTATATATTGATTGTCCTTTCCTTACTATTATCGTTTAAAATAAAGAATCAAAGAAGTTTTCCTAACGATGACCACCTAGAGTAAGTAGTTATTTATTTTCCGAAAGATGGCTATAGTAATATTTTTCCTCCTTATCCAATGTTAAAGTAACGCAATAGTTTATCGAGATGAGATAATGGAGCAGTGAAATTCAAATATATTTTTATTTATTGATTGTCCTTTCCTTATTTATACCGTTTAAAATAAAGAAGCTTTCTTAGAGTCAAATACCTTAAATATGTACTTATTATTGCCACCAGATGACCGTAGTTCCTACTGCTCTATTTTTCGTCTTCAATGCTCTGGGAATGTACCCGGATATGGAGACAATGACGCAAGATAATTGTGTAAACCAAATATATCCATATATATAAAAATCTGATGTGTACCATTCACATGACTTTCTCCATATCCCTGCAACAAATAATTCTTAAAAAGCTTATAATTCTATTTACTTTATGCTAATCAGTTAAAAAATTAGCAGAAAAAGTCTTATTTCTCGCATCCTTATAAGTACGATAGAAGCGAAATAAGGGACAACCGTAGGTTAAAGTAATAGTCAAAAGCTGGTTGTTATGTCAAAGAAGCTCCTTTGTTTATATGGATAGGAGTTGACAAGTTCCAGTATGAGAAAAGTATACGTTTTTCATAGCAGAAACAAAAAATAAGGATGTCACAAAAACGACGAACTCCACGAAGAAAATGTATATAACATAAATTGTGTGTTTTAATGTGTTCTACATTTTTTGTGTAGTAAAATTTTGTCCATCTCTTACGGTTTAGCAGTTATTCAAAATTTAGTAAAATTCATCCAGAATAAACTACTCTTCAGAGGCTATTCCCATAAAATTCAAGATATACATTTTATCTGTCAGGTAAATATGTTTAATATACGAAATTTTAATCAAAATCGTTAGAGCCATTTTTGAGAAAATAAAAATGTTCGAAAAAAGTTCCATGTAAAGGGTAGTTGGGGGTGGGGGATTTTTCTCAAGGTTTGTGGAAATGAAAATGTTAAAAAAAAAACAGTACGGTAAAGTATTTAAAATCTAATAATATGAAAAAAAAAAAAAAAAAGTGCTAAGTGTACGAATTTCAGTTAATGGCCGCCAGATGACAGTGGTACAAGTTATTTGTTGCTTAATGATCGTGGTACCGCTATATATTTCCCTTCCCATTCAATTTTAAGGCAACGCAACGGTTTATCAAGACATTGACGCAACGCAGCAGTGAAATTCAAATATTTTTTTTATGTATTAACTGTCCTTTCTTTACTCCTATCGGTTAAAATAAAGAAGCAAAGAAGCTTTTCTGACGGGGAACACCTAGAGTAAGTACTTATTTTATTTGCTACTAGATGGCAATAGTAATATTTTCCCTCCCTATCCAATGTTAAACTAACGCAACAGTTTATCGAGATGAGATAATGCAGCAGTGACATTCAAACATATTTTAATTATTAACTTCCTTTCCTTACTCCTATTGTTTAAAATAAAGAAGCTTTCTAAGCGTCAAACACCTTTAATATGTACTTATTATTTGCCACCAGAAGACTGTAGTGCCTACTGCTCTATTTTTCTTCTTCAATGCTAAGGGCATGTACCTGGTTATGGAGACAATGACGCAAGCTAACTGTGAAAATCAAATATATTTCTTATGTATTAACTATCGTTCCCTTGGCCACATCGTTTAAATAAAGAAATAAGTATATTTATGTTGTAATTCTTTAAAATGAACAAGTTATAAACTATGCACATAATCATTCACCCTTCTTAGAATCTGAAAATAACGGGATTCGTTTTAGGATTAACTTCCTATTGCAGATGTTGGTTATTTGACGTTATGCAATACACGAGATAGCTAAAGAACATGAAAATACCTGCGTCACCATCGCACTACAATTGCGGTGTTCTTAATACATTTGATCAAATAAAATTTTGGGTTAAATGGAGAAATGTAATACACAAAGCTATCATGAAATAAAAGCTTATCAATTGACTAACCGGATCTACTTGCTCTTTAGTTACGTCATTGTTAGCCTTAGAAATTGCTGTTTTGACATAGAAGAAAATAAAGAAAGAGGTGGAAATTATTAGGATTAAAGGAAAGAAAGAGATTCGGAAGAAGCATGAATGTTACGTTGTGACTTTCTCCTTAATGTAATTCATTACCTATGCCAGCGTATACCCAGCACACTATGGATGCGCTGTCTTTACTGTTATTATGCCAAAGACTTCTTGGTTGCCAACATGTTAACTCCATATGTCATCCTTTCCATACTACCTTATAGGATTTGCCATGATTCCCGCCACTCAAATTACAGCCTAAGGTTGACTCGGTGATAATTATACGACGCAATATCAAACAGCCGAAATATGCAGCAGAACAAACTCACTGTTAAAAAAAAGATATGAAAGTTTTGATTTAAGTTACTATAACATGGGAAAGTTAAAGGCGAGGATATACTTATTCCAAGGACACCACTAATGTCAACCGACTTTCGTTTTAAATTTAAGCGCGTCTTGCATTCGCAATAAATCCCAAAATGAATCGTTACAAGTGTGTGAAATATACCTTGAATTGTGTTTTTCGCATGTTGTACGTTGCGTGCTCGAGAGTCGGCAAAGTATCGGCGCTATTTTTTTCTCTCCGGAAGGAAAATTGTACATTACAAGGCATTACAATAAAGTGCTGTCAAATTAATTAATTGTACTTTTATTTCATTGCATGGTCGTACTGTAAACGGAAGATTTTGTCTGAGTTTTTTTCGTTAGGTACACCACACGTACGAAGCCGGCAGCTAATAGAAAATAAAACCGGGCTTGTATGCCGTGGTCCACTGGGCTTTTCCTCTTGTTTCTCAGACGTTTCGCTTGCGTCTGCGGCAAAGTTCCTGTATGGCGTGTGCATATCATCCGTGGCTCTCAATAGCAACTGTAATAAATGTAATATTTTATATCTTATATCATTACCCTTATTCTCATATCAGGGTCGCGGAACTGTGTCGTCACATTTACATGTAAGAATATATTGTAATATAATGACAGTATTTACCACATTTATTACAACATTCTTAACAGATAACAGTGTGAAAATGTCTTTTGTGAAAATATGTTAACAGTAAAATGTTTTACTAGCATTATTATTTAAATATTGAAGGTCTTTTATATGGACTAGATTATGTTTGCATCGTTGAGTGCAGAGGGTCGCTTATTAGACTGGGTGTTTAACCCCTAAGTTCTAAATATACGAAAACATATACCGCTTTTTGTCTTTTGGTTCAAGTTCTACCTTTTTTTATTATTCCCGGAGTACACATTGTTTGAAAGACCTTGAAACTATTGTCTTTGCCTCCAACTTCAGCTGTGGCGGTTTTATACAAGAAATCAAATCACTAGCATTTCGTTAATGTGTACGTCTGACGAATTCGCAGCAGTTACAACTTTGAATTTACTTGTATGCGACTGGATCTGTATTTGCTATTTATTATATGTAATAATCATTGTGGGTGACTATTTATATGGCAGCATTATAGTGGGAATATTACCTCAGATTCATATTAGTACCAAATTAGATAATTGAAAGGAGAAGGCTGAAAATGTACAATAATTTCTCTTCCTTTCTGATTTTTCTCCCGTACCCAATATGTTATACATACACAAATTAACAAAACTAACGGTATTTTTTTGTTTCTGGTATTGCCAGAAATAACTCATCCAATGGAAATTTAACAAATAATAAATGTTGTCCGAAGCTGTAATTATTAATGCTTTTGTTTTTCATAACTCTTTAAAAATACTTATTAATAATAGTAATGTTTCATTTATTTTACTGGACCAAGATTCTAAGATCAATAAAATAAATAGCTGTACATTTTATTCAGTATTTTTAAGCATTAAGTAGGCCTTCGGTGAAATTTTATTATTATTATTATTATTATTATTAATTGCCATAAGTCACAATACATTTTATATAATAATATACATCCATTCCTTTCTTTTTCCTTAAACACTTTGAGTTAAGCTTCCATTCTTGAAAGTTATAGTAGATAATCTCATTCTTTCCTCTACTCAGGTGAAATGTAACTTATCAGGTAACTGAACTCTCATTTTCCCCTTCGATAATACAAGTTTTCATTGTAGGCGGAGTAGCTTAAGTTAAATTGTTGTCATACCAAAAGAGCTTTACGAGGACACCAGCCACAAATCTCGCCAAGTGAACAAACTGGTACACAAAGAACGTGATGATGATAGGAATGCTGAGAAACACAGAAGGGGAGGAGGTTCAGGTGCATCATTTGTTAGCGCACTGGGCACGTCCAGACAATTAACCTAATCAGACACAGATGATTTAACTATCGACAGTGTTTCCAAGTAAATACAGTACATTTGGGATATAATTGATACGATAAATCGAGTATGTAATCTAAATCACATGTTGGTATTAGTTATCTGTGTAGATATTGACTGTGTTACCATTATTGTTTACTAACCACTTACCAACAAATTTATCAAGTGTGTTAGGATATCGAGGTTCTCTGCGTAATATTAGCTCACTTTTTCTGCATTGTGACTACGCCGTGCGGATGTGAAGGGCGCTTCATCAGTCAAAGCTGATTATTGCCACGCATTATTACACCTGCGTTAATGTACACGTGTGCAGTCGGCAACTTCTTTTGACAGCGATGAGTTTGTTTATTAATTTGGTTCAGTAGGGCTTTTCCTAAATGATTATTAAAAGTTTTATTGATAATTAAATCTCATAATTCTGTTCTTCGAGAAGGAATAAGTCATATTGTGGATGGAATTAATATGAGTCCAATAAAAGTTATCTATTGTACACCTGTGCGAGTGCGCATTTGATACTAAACCAGCGATTGTTACACCTGAGTGAGTTTGTGATGCCTGCGGTGGTTTGCACGTCCGACAGCTTCTGGAAATTTTCTGCCACGTAATCGACAGGTGAACGAAGCCCGCAGAAAGTTTCAGTTTCCTCGAAAATTTGAAGTGTGTAGTAGTAGTTACATCTGCCGAGCTTCGAAAGAAAATTGTTGCGAAAGAAATGAAGAATGACATTTATTTGTGAACAGATTTTATTTGTAATCAATAGAAGAAACAAAGAGATTTTTTTTGGAGAAATAAAAAGGAGCTTCTGTTTCAGTATATTAGTAAAACACCAAATTACAATGATTATCAAACAACGGTGCTTTTATTTCCACAATCTTATAAAATTTTACTTTGTCTTTGATTTGATACCTATTACACCAATATAGGCACAATATTTCTTAATCATATTTAAAACGGTACTGCATCTGTTTTTATTTGTATTATGGATTCTACACCACTTAATGGGGAAACGTATGTTAATTTCACATTATTTTCTCTATCCATTTAAACACACTTCTTTTTAACAAAGCATATTCTATCTTCTTCAAATTAATCTAGATAATTATTTGCATAACTTACTTTTAATACACATTCTCTTGTGGATACAAAGAAATAAGTGAATAGACTTAACTTTAGTCGGTTTGCATGGCTCATTTGATTTGACTCTGCCCTTTTGATTCCAAGGTCGCCGGTTCAAATCCGGCCCAGACCGATGGATTTTAAGTGTGATTAAAAGCGACCGGCCCGTCATATTTACTGGCGTGTTAAAAACTCCCGTAGGAACAAATTCCGGCATACCGACGCTGTTGATATCCTGGAAATTGACTCCATTTTTAACACATTACTACACTAGGTTTAAGTAATAGTCAATCTTTTAAGAGATTGTCGCTGTTATGTAGCACTAAAATTCCGTTCTCTTTATTGGATCAAATGGAAGAAAAACGAATAATGACTTTCTATTCTAGGAAAGTATTTAAGATTGTAACCAATAACGAGGAGAATCTCGGAATCATTTAACTTCATACAAAATTATGCTACATAAATTGTGTGATTTAACAAGATCTAAATTGTTGTTTATTAAATTTTTGTCTCTCTCCTGAAATTTACCAGTTCATCAGAGGCTATTCCATAAAATTTAAGATATACATTTGGTCTTCAAATTCTGTTAATCAGAACCACCAGCTAATTTTGAAGAAATCCATACATTGGAAAGAAGATCCATTTTAATGATAACTTGATATGAGTGAATTCTCTTCAAAAATAGTTATAGACACGCGTCTTTTTAATTTATTTTTTATTGGTTTTTTTTTCCTGGAGTACCAATATTTATTTCCGCTGCAATGTCGATTATTTGGTTGTAATATAATTCTTATATATAGTAAAAAAAGTATCACAGAACACACTATACTTATTCATCCTTTTTTAAGGGACGCTTTACTCTGCAATTCGGTAATATAGCCGAGTATGTCAGTGGCAAGAGTTTTCAAGTTATGTTATTCTTTCTTTGAAGATACTATATTATTAAATGTATGTTTTCTCAACTTTAACTTTGAACAGTTTAATCTATGAGTGATATTTTCTGGTACACGTAGCCCGTTTATTCAGAAACCTCTGAATATAGATACATTTTAACGTAATATAAATTCTTTATAAAGCGCTGCTTTGAATTTATTGACGTAAATAACACGTAAATAACTTAGTTATTTTATAACAAAAAAAACATTTTAATAAATTATAGGATCGCTAAGAAAAATATATTCCTTATATAAAAACTTACTGTCTAATGGTATATCAGCAAACGTAGAAAGTAAATAAATACTGTAGAATTTCCCATCCGAAAATTTAAATACCTTTTTAGATATGGGTCATGAATTTAATAGAATAAATTTGGTGGGGTGGAGTTTTAATCTTATACTAAGTATAATGCGTTTAACAGCCCTTGGAACACAATTAAATTTTCAACTATCAAAGTTAGATATACGTGCATTTGTTGCAGAATATGTTTGTATTATTTTATTACCAATGTTATCTTCGCAATTTTCATTTTGGCGTGCCATACAGTTTAGAAATTATGCTATGTGGATCTTTCATTAATCACATTGCTTTCCAATGTTTCAGTTCATTTGATTTTATAACGCTAATTATATTTTACTGTACAGTATTAGGCATTTCAGTTTTTATAATTTCAAAAATTCAAGGATTGAGATATTCAATTGCTCAACAAATTGTTATTACTTTTAAACTTACATATATTGCATGCTTTTTAGATATACTGCTGAAATGTAATGAGATTTTATAATACAAAATCAATGTTATGATATTAAAAACTTGTACCGAAATTTAGCATGCTCCACTCGCTTGACTTTCTGATTTTGTAAAACTCTTTGCAAATAAAGCTGTAAAATCATTGTAAAAATAATTGGTTATAAAATATTACTACATATTATGTGCATGGTGATCATAGGCACACATGTTATTGAATATAAAAATTGTAACATCATGAAAGACTTCCTTAAATGAAGCCAAACTTTGTGTATATGTAGAACACTGTACACTCAAGGACAATAATTTATACCCCTGGCGCAGTGATTTTGCTGAAAATGTCAACGTTTGGCGGGAACTAGGGTCGATTTTCATTGTTAGCATTCTAGTACAACATACCACACAAGTAAGAAAAGGCAAAACTGATTGGGCAATCCATCTCTTCATCTCTGGGCCCGCTCGACGCTCCGTTAGAGCAGTTTAAGCAGTGTGTTAATTTTGCCCGCCACAAATCCATGGATCCTTGGAATTAGAACTTCAGTATTAAGCGCAGAGAAAAAAACTATTTAATGTTGCATCACCCGATGAGAGAGTGAATTATTGTCCAACCAAAACGTTTCGGGAATACCAGTTCGCAACTCAGAACTTCTTTTGAAGAAAGCTACTTCTGATTATCATCCCCTTTCTATTGGTAACGTGGCCTGTCCATGCGCTTTAAGAGCATAGCAAGCATGTGAAAGAAACGACCGGGGTCAGTGAAAAGACCCCTTTTACGATAAGCATTTCCGAGCGTATTTTTAATGTCTTGGAATGTACAAGCAAAAACTGGTTAGAATTGCAGAGAGCATACACATAGACTCAGCAGGACACTGTCGCGTTTGTCCAGTAAGGTCGGTGTTATATCAAGAGCGGCAGTGAGGAGTTGTCAAACAAGGTGGGAACGTGACAGCAATATCTACTGTCAAAGGTTGCAATATCTGCTTGTGAACGAGCTTGAATATTCAGTGTCCGGGAAACGGGTTTGTCATATTGTGGCATGCTGATACTGCAGGATGCGTATGTTGAGACTGTGGATGAGCGGGTAGTGTGTCACGCAACATAACAACATTCAATGATCGCCAGCTTGTTCGCATGGCCATAATGGATTGGTCAACTGCTTCTTCCGGTGTTGGCTCCACCCTGGAACACTGAAAAGGTGCAAACCTTATCATCGTCGTCTGCTGCTGCGTTTTGCACTCGTCGGCTTCCATTGCCCAGAAACCACAAGCGCCTCCGACTGCAACGCCATTTATGTCTTACGTGCTGAGTGGCCCAATGTATTTTTAGAGTAATTCAACCTGTTCAATTGATGGCCGCGTGTGTGTTTGACGGCGCCGTAGCAAGTGCTATATGGAAGCCCGCATTTTTGAGCGGCCTAACGGATAAAATTTGTGAAGAGTCATTTGTTACAGCAAGCGATCTCACCTCCTACGAATTAAGAGCAATCTGAACAGAAACCGATATATGAGTGAGGTTTTAGAGCAAAGGTGATCCCCCGCCTTTAGGGAAATCCACACATTACATTTTAGGAAGATAATGTCCGGCCGCATGTTGCAAGGAATGCGAAAGCCTGCTTCGAAAACCGGGGAATAACATTGTTTTCCGCAAGCACGTTTGACTGACATGTCGCCCATAGAACATATCTGGGATTTGGTTGATAGCCAACTTGTTCGTCACGGTCCTCCAGTGTCAATAATTCGTAGGCTCACATATAACTGCTAGAGGAAGATACCCAGGAATGTATAATGTATAATCATATGTTCCTGTTTAGGAGTTCTAATAGCAGCGCGAGAAGGTTACATAGACTCAATGGTCACGTAGACATTTGTATACTTAAATCATTTGTTGAATATTGTGCTATAACATTTATTTAAATTATAACTTTTCTCCTTGGTGATGCAATTATCATAAATAGTTTTGTGTGTGTAATATAACATGTTAATGAAATATTTTTGACAATAAGGGCGTGTCTTAAGCAATTTTAGAAAGAACACCTGTAGCCTGTCTGTTCAAATTTCGAAGTTACGGCCATAAGATAGCATTCGAGAGCACAATACATATAAACGAAGGAACATTCCTTTTTACTTTCTCTATACGTACAATGTACATAGTGTACAGAGGAAGTATTGTATCCGATCCAAAAATTCGATACCAAGATTTCACCGGAAATACATATTTTAGGACCCTCTGAATCCAAAAAAAGAATTTTCAGAAAAAGGTCCGTGTGTATGTGTGTGTATGTGTCTGTCTGTGTGGGACAGCATAGCTCAAAAACGAAAAGACCGTTAAATACTAAACTTGGTATTTAGATTTGGTATCTTCCAAGGAAGCGACACGAAGATTTTCAAGAAAATCCCCCACCCCCAACTACACTTTACATGGAAAAATTTTCCAATATTTTGATTTTCTAAAAAGTGGCTCAAACGATTTTGATTAAAATCCCGTATATTAAAGATATTTACATACCAAATAAAATGAATATCTTATATTTTCTGGGAGGCCTCTGTAGAGCTCTTTATTCTGGATGAATTGTGCTAAATTTTATTTAACTGCTGAACGGTAAGAGATAAGACAAAAACTTATTGCACAGAAAATGTTGATCTGGTCAAAACACACAATTTATGTCCTTTACATTTTTGCTGTGGAGGTAACCGTTTCCGAGATATTCCTTGTTTTTGGTTTCAATTGTAAGTACTTTTCTGACAGGAAGTGTCCGTTTTTCTTTTGTTCTACTCCTGGACAAGCAAGGAAGCGATTTGCAATGACAATCGAATAACGACAGCTTTTAAAACAATTAACTATCTAGTGTATTCTCTTACTTTCTTTCTAGATGTAAGGAACTAAGTAGTAAGAACATTCTGCTAATGATTATCTCAATTAGCAAGGTGCAGGAAGAAAAATAAATGTACGTAAGAAATTTGTAGAAGAGCTAGAGAAAGTCATGTGAGTGTAACACATCAGATTTTTTTTTATTGTTTCATTTATATAGCCCCCTTTAACATCTAAGATCATATTGAGGGCTTTGCACTTGAAACAGCTCTGTCTGTTGGTCCTTACTTTTTGTTTCTTTTGTTCGAGTATACAATAATGCAGTATTAGTCTAATCTTGCAGCTAATGTTTCAGTTTATGCATTTTAGTTTCAACATGCCTATTACTACATACTATTAAGTGCAATCCTTGCTAGCAAAAGATGCAATCCTGCTTTATACTTTGACATTCTGTATTTTAAAATACAAAAGGGTTTAGAAAGTGAAAGAAAGAACAAACAAACATTTTAAGGTCTTTATTCATTTTTATAGGAACTGGTGAAAATGGTAACCTTCACTTTCAAGGCTAAGTTGATAGCCGCCAAGGAAATATTGTACTCTATCCAAAGTGTGCGTCTAATAACTGTAATATCTTGATTCACCTAAATAAGGCGCATATCTGCAAGTTTAAAGGTGGTATACATGTTCAACATAATGTCGCATAGACATACCTCAGCTAACGAACTAACTTCCTCGGGCTGAATCGAGAAAATGATAGAATTGTCATTTCACTGGCCAATCAGAATTGCGTCCTGTGTATAGTAGTATAGCACTTTTTCGTATGGAATTAAAAACTGAATGAATAAATGCATCACAGAATGAACCCATGTTCTTCGGGTACGCATTAAGCTACATGATCAGTTAAACAATGAGACTTCATGACGCAAGGACGCAGTTAATCGATTTCAAGTGATTTCTTCGAGATTTTAGAGATTTTTGTAGCAGGAAATCTTGAGAAAATGTCTACGCTCCTGTAGTAGTTTTAAAGAAATTCTAAGCCAATATTTCATGTGGCTTTTCTTTAACACCGACTTAAACTTTATGTAACTGTGATATGTTAGCTGTGGACCACGCATTGCTTGTCCCAACTCCTTCATCAGACACGCCTACAATCTTTGAAACTATTTCGGTGTAGTTCATTGAAATCCTTTAGGTGTTATGTATCAACTAATTAATGAATTAATGAAACATTTCACAGATAACGTAGTTCCTCATTTTACCTGTGAATACGAGGTCTATATCTGCAATATTGTAGCTTAATTTTCAGAACACTGTTTATAGAAGCTTCTGAGGTGTGCTGGTTTTATTCCATTTTTCAAGCTCCATAAAAATATGAAGAAGCAAACACTATTTTGTTTAAAAAAGTAGAATTGGTGGGTAAACAAGATGTGCTACATATGAACATATTAAATGAAGATTTAATTCAGTTTTCACAGGATCCAACCAGCTACAAAACAGGCGGTTTATTTCTGGAGCGACGTTTACTGTCAGTTTTTGCTTCTCTTTTGTTTTACCTCTCATTCCTGAATTTTGGATATTTCTTATGAAACAATCGGTATATACCTGGCGACTTATAGAAAAATATCTTAAGCGATTCTACAAGCTTTATTTTCTTGTACAAGTTACTAATACAAGCGCTTATTTTCTATTACGTAATGTTAATCGAGAAAAACGTTTGCAATATTTATCCTATTGCTCATTTGCTTGTGACTACAACAGAATTAGGAGAAACTTTTCAAATATTTTAAGTGCAGATATTTATGTAACGACTATAAAATCCCATTCCATGAGAGAGAGAGAGAGAAGAATGACGACCCATTTAAGAAAAGTAAAGGTATTTGAAAATTTTGACCAATGACAAAGAATATCCCGGAAGTGGTTAACCCCGCAAAAACATGTATTCCATACAAATGTTATGCTTCAACGATATTAAATTTTCTATGTTATCAAAATTTGGATTTCTGCATCTTGTGTAATGCCTTAAAATTTTTACAATTCAAGTATATTAAAAGGGTTTTCTCAAACCTATTCAAAATATCTGTATGGAATTTAACACACAAGTATAAGTAATTGTTGCAGAGCAACTCGTGATAACATTTTGAAACTTATATGCACTTTGTTTTGATTATCACCTTGTAATTGTTAATGAAGAAGTGAATATCAGAAAAATATTGCATATAATTATGCAAATCATGTCTTAAAAGTTGTCATACATATTAACATTTCTACTGACCGAATGGGATTGCTCAAGCGGTGATGTCTGTGGCCCGTATTCGTGACGTCCTGAGTTCAGGAACAAACTAGGTGAGGTTTTTCGTGTCTTCCTTATTGACCAACATAATGGATTTGATATTTAATATCACGACCCAAAGTGAAGGAAGAAGGTAGACCGTACGATACCGCAGCGCCGTCTGCTTGTCGCGAAGAGAAAAATGGTACTGGACGAAACAATAAAGGTGACTGTCACCACATTCCGATCAACGAATATCTGACAGATGCGTCGCGATATCACCAAATGGTTAAAGAAATAGAATAAACAAATCCCTACTGGTATTTTGTTGAGCTGCTGTTTTTACTGTATTTATTTTACGTTGCAATTAAACACTTAGTCTTATTGCGACGGAGCTGTTACGTGAGACACTTCATTGATCGGTATGTTGTGAACTTTTAAGGCTTCGTTCCCGTATCACTTCACTTTTGGCCTCTGCCAAGCAATTGGCGTTCAGGTGCCATCCATTCTAGTGACTCTCACTATCTGTGGACCGATTGCGATATATACCTGCCTACTAGGTCTCCTGCCACTTTATTTCGTTCCAAGCAGAAGCCGAGGGTGTCATCCAGACATTATTGTTGGTAGTTGACAGCGCAATCGCTATTACATCGATTTTCATTTTTACTGTTATTTTAAGCTTAAGGTGAAACTTTAGGTAGTGGATTTAAATCCGGTATTAACCTTAGCGACTGAAGGAAACCAAGAAAATAAAACACCCAGTTTGGTCGGCCCACGGGATTTGAACCTAGAATCTCTTGAATGCGGGCCATAGAAGTTATCACATAAACTTACTCAGATTTTGAAAGTGGGTTGTGGAATATTTTCGCGACATTTTCTATTTGATGGGACAAAAAATACTTTGAATGTGGAAAAACATCAATAAAATTGAGAAAAACAAAAGCGAGTGTATTATGTGGAACTATTTAACCGATATAATGACTTAAAAATACGCTCGTAACATAAGTGCATCCAAGCTTGGGAAATGGATTTTAAGGATGGCTGTTGTTGCATAAAACGAAAAAATAAATGAATTTTTTTGTAGCTCAGTTGGTAGAGGGCCTGTCTGCTTTGAGAGGCATCCCGGGTTCGATTACCGACTGGAAGATAGGGATATTACCCTAGCTAAGATTGTTTTTATCCTCTGCAAAATCTGGAAGTTGAATAAGAATGTGAATATGTGTTCGATATATGATCAAAGTGCAGAAATCCAACGATATCTGTCACGATTTAACACCAATGTTGATAAACAATTTGTTCCACGGTAAAAGGCAGATGGTATTACAGTTAAAGGTAAGGTTAAATTTCACGCGTAATGCCATCGTTCAGGAGATACAACAGCTGTCACAAAATATAAAGCTCAGAGGGAAACAAATTACAACCGCATGGATACCTTCTCACGTTGGTATTAAAGGCAATAAAGAAGCAGGCTCTGCAGCACGAGAAGCTGCTAACCACTCTTTGAATGGCCCTGCTTTACCTAGCACATATCAGGATGTTAACAACCATATGAAGAATAAAATAAAAGTTAATTGCACTAATACATGACTTACCACTTCCCAAACAAAGTTATATGATATTATATCTAATAAATTTTCATCAGCTACTATATTATTAAATTAAAAACGACAAGACTAAGTGCTGATATCAAGACTTCGCATTGGACACACAAAACTCACCCATAACGCCATGTTTCTGAAGGAGCCACCGCCTGAATGTCAAAACTGCCAACAGATCTTAACTATCAAGCACATCTTCACAGAATGCCCAGTTTATGAGGAACAAATAGAGAATACAATAAATAGGTTACTCATCTTTCAACAATATTCATGACCAAAAAAAAAAACGATTCAGAATGTCTTCATTCAACATCAACAAATAAACTGTAACTGTTAACATCCAGACAGAATTTCCTTTGTTAAACGCTGTTCATGCATTGTATCTGAACGATTTTATTGTAATTTATTGTAACGATTTCCTTACATTGTAGTGACTAATTATATGATGTGTTCCAATGACTTGTATTGTAATTAACTTGTACAGTTTTGTTTCTGTATGTTGCAAAAAACCATTTGGATTTAAGCGACATTAAATAAACAAATAAAAAAGTTTACACTTGTTTCCCCAGTGTGAAATTCCATATCAAGATAACATGTGTAAGCGAGAATATTGCTGATAGTTCGAAATACGCTCACAAAAGGTATAGTTTCAAATTCGCGTAGCTGAGAGAATCTTGGCTTCAGGATGTTCTTTTTTCGTTGAGCGTAAAGCTACAAGCGGATGTATGTTTGTACTCAGAGGGACGTCGCTTCCTGGAATGTTATCCAAACCTTTCTGCTTTACGAGCACGCTGAAAACATCCTCGCCCTGCGAGCTATGGAATTTCTGCTTTAGCGCTTATAACACAAAGTCTGCATTAAGCGAAAAACAACCCGGCATCAAGATCAACGGAATTTGCTGAATTAAACTTGATAGTGATTCCCGGTGCAGAACGTTATGCCGCTCCGTTTGGGGTTTTAGGTTATACAGTGCAGAATACTAATGAAAATGGAAGTAAAAAGCCTAATTACAACTGAACGACACTTATTCATTTCTAGGCTAAGTATTCTTCAGCACAAATTTTTCTATTAATACTTGGTTCAACTCTACGATTTTCGACTAATCGTTTTATCATTAATTTGTGTTATTTTCCTGTTTTTCATGCACGAAATATATTGATATACTTATGTATTTTTAGGTTATGTCTATGCTATGATAAAATATGTAAGCTATTAGGCTGTGCAATGAATAATATTACAGCAATGTTTGCTTCATTTGCAGACTAATACGTTTAGTTATTATGAGCAATGTGTTTTCAGAATGGCTAGTACCGTCAAATAGGCGTAACACAAGCCAAGCGACATGTTTATTTTCACCGAGCATGCAGAGCGGGGAGCTGGAGAGTGGGAAGTTCTCGGATAACAAATTGCAGGTCACTTGTACAAACTGATAAGAAAACAGTCTTGGTTCTTAGGTGCCCAAATATTCATTATTTTTGTTATCTAAAACTTATATTTTCATAGAGAAAGAAATGAAAATGGAAGTTGAGAACTTAACGCTTATACTTGCATTATTTATTTTAATTTTGAAATGAGTTCGAATCATTTTTGAAAGGCTAATGGCCCTCACCTAAGCCAGCATCAGATATGGAAGTGTGATCACGTGAAATCAAAACTGATTCTTGTCTATACCAGACGTCACCACTCGCTTGCTTATGTGCGGCAACAAACAGGCCTGCTCCATGCTTGCAGTGGGTAAACACATGTCAGCAAGGGTTATCTCTCTTCCTTGTATAACGCTCGTGTGTCCGTTTATTTCGGGAACAGGAAGCAATTCGACACACAAGTCATTGACTAGTACGTTTATGCCTGCAAAGAGGAATCTGTCTTATTTATAGAAAGGAATGGAACAAGTGTTAGTTTGCGGCAACGTTCTACAAACAAACAATTCAATTTGCAGCGCCTTTACGCAACCTATGCAAGTGAGTATGACAACTATCAAGGAGGAGAACGTTTCTTTCAAATTGTGTTCGATTCCAACTAATTACCAAGATGCCTATTCATACGCTATAAATGTGAACGTTTTTTGTTTCAAATTAATCCACATACAGTTGAGAATATAATGCGACTACAATGGCGTTAACCAAGTTAAGCTTCATTTCACCCTGAAGACGTTGGTGTCAAGCCAAGTTTTTACCTGGCTAGAAGCCCGAGAAGATTTGGAATTCATTTATTTTGTTAATACTAGAATAAAAACCTTTATTTTTTGTAATGTTTTATGCTACGACTACTGTTTACCACCAAACCTATGGAAACATGCATATGTTTATATCCGAAATATAAACACCTATGCAAGAAACGTGATAGAGCAATTTTATACCAATTAAGGACATACAATAGGTGTTTTAAACTATTTCAAACGCTAATTGTTGCATACAGGCAACATTTAAGAACTATGTTTTTGCTTTCCGTGCAGCGTGCAGTAGGTGATTCACAGCGGCATTGAGCAAATTAGCCCTCTCTGCTTTATTCAAGGTACCAATTGTGAATATATACTGTATACCTATACCTCTAACACCTTATATGCCTCTGATATATTCTTGTTGTCGCATCACAAAGCAATAAGTTTGTTGGTAGAGACCTACATTTATGGAACGTATTGTTTATAAGCATTCTTCCCCAGGTGGTATAATGAGCAACTGTGATGCACGGGCCTAACTGGCCATAACAAATCAAGGGATTTCTAGTACGCAAGAAGAAACTCCAGCTTTTCTACAGGTATTTCTACTGTCACTAAGCATACTTTATGACACCATTTATACAGGGTTACTACAAAAGAAATAGACAACTTCAACTGCCTGTAAAACAAAAACTATTAGAGATAGCAACCTAATTATTTTGGAGGTATGTTGAGAAACCCTCAAAGTTTCGTTTGTTACTATTGGTAACGCTGTAGTGTTTTGTTTGTTGTTGCAGAAGCTGAAATGGCGGAAAATCCTGTGGAAAAGGCATATTGCGTGTTGGAATTTGCTAGAACGCAATCAGCAACTGTTGTCCAACGACATTTTTGAACACGTTATTACAAAACGCCACCGACTAGACAGTCAATCTACGACTGGTATAGAAAATTCGAGACAGCGGGATGTTTGTGCAAAGGGAAGAGTTCGGGAAGACCAAGAGTTTCGGAAGAAAACGTTGAACGTGTTCGTTCTTCCTACACAAGAAGCCCACAGAAATCGACATCTAGGGGCAAGCATGCAATTACAAATTCCACAGCAAACTGTATGGAAAATCTTGCGGAAGCGACTGCACATGATGCCTTACAGATTACAGATGTTGCAGTTTCTGAGTGAAGAAGATAAGGTCATACGGCGTGACTTTTGCATCGACATGTTGCGACATGATGAAGACGATGCTGGTTTTTGTGAGCGCATCATTTCATTTTTGTGGGCGACTGCACATGATGCCTTACAGATTACAGATGTTGCAGTTTCTGAGTGAAGAAGATAAGGTCATGCGGCGTGACTTTTGCATCGACATGTTGCGACATGATGAAGACGATGCTAGTTTTTGTGAGCGCATCATTTCATTTTTGTGGTAACGTGTTCTAAAATGTCGTTGGACAACAGTTGCTGATTGCGTTCTAGCAAATTCCAACACGCAATATGCCTTTTCCACAGGATTTTCCGCCCTTTCAGCTTCTGCAACAACAAACAAAACACTACAGCGTTACCAACAGTAACAAACGAAACTTTGAGAGTTTCTCAACATACCTCCAAAATAATTAGGTTGCTATCTCTAATAGTTGTTTTACAGGCAGTTGAAGTTGCCTATTTCTTTTGTAGTAACCCTGTATTATTAGTGCAAAATGTATAATGGAAAATTAAATAAAAGAAGAAACTATGAATAATTTTTATTTCTCTACCAGCTACGAACAGTAATTAGGGAGATTATTGTATTTCACTCAAAAATGTTATATGCTGATTTCATTTCAAATATAGGTTTTGAGATCCCCTTTATCCAAAGGAAGCAGTTTTGTGTCAGTCAGGATATTTGTGACCACATAAGTAACCGTTGGTTAAATACTAATATTGGTATTTATATTCAATAACATATAAGGATGTGAACTAAGACTTTCAAGAAAAGCTTCCCACCTCAAACCAAATTGTACATTGAAGTCTTTTCTAAATATTTTATTTCTCCAAAATATCGTTAAAGATTTTGATTAAAGAAAATATGTTTAAAATATTTTATGATAAATGAAAAGTATATCATTTTTTTTAGAATATCTGATTGCCTTTCATGCTGGATAACATTATTAAATACTTAACTTTTCCAGTATTTATATTTTTCTCAAATAGGAAATCGTTATTCATTTTTCCAACTGGCCATAATAGAAGAGCCATATTTCAGCACCATTACTTAGCGTACCCTCTTGAATTGCTTTAGTTCACTACACCCTTATTCTCGTTAAACCTAATATGAAGCTATTTATATTGTTTATCTCTATTAGTCAAACAAGAATTTGTAAGAATACTTGATATTTATGTTTCTGTATTCCAAACATGCAAAGTTTTCAGGAAAATGCCCCACTCGAAACTACGCTTTACATGGAAGATTTGTTCAATTTATTTCATTTCTAAACAATGGCTAACGATTTTAATTAAAATGCCACATATTTAATATATTTGCATGACAAATTAAAGGTATATTTTACATCCCCTGGGAATAACCTATTAAAGCCACTCCTTCGGAACGAATTCTCTAAGACCATATGATTTGTATAGACTTAGCGATAGATGAAAACTTATAACACAAAAACTGTAAATATATCTAAAATATAAAACATTACAAATAACCTTTACTGTAGCATAAGCCGTTTCCGAGATGTTTCCTAATACTGTTTGAATTGCTCAGTAGTTTTCCATTATTTTAAGGTCTTAACCCTTAAATGCACGATTCTTTTGCTACATATGCCGTTCTACCTCTAATTCGCAAACGGTATTTATATCCCTTTTACAGGCACGATAACTGAAGCGACTTAAATAGCAGTGATCTTTAGTGCGATAGGTAATGGACGTTCAAAACCGAACGTCGCGAGTTCGAGTCTCAGCGAGTATAGTCAAATGTACCTGCTGTAAAGGATGGGGAGGGATCAAGTAAAATAACCGGTGTGAGGGCACTCTAGGATACTGACAGGGTTACATTTTGTTCCTTGGTATTAAAAACACTAGTGTTTTATTCAAAAAAATATTAATACTTTTACAATACAAAACAGCTATAGCTAGCCTAATTTTATTGCTGAAGGTTAGTGTAATACGAAATTAGAAAAAAACCCACTGAAAATACTACAAGCTTTGATTGATCACCTTTGTTATGTATGTGCACCACCATACAATTAAAGCATAGAATTTTAAGGTCAGCATAATTACTATGTTTAGTCATTTGACAGTCGTTTCCCCCCCCCCCTTTTGTATATAATGAAATGTATGATGCAACTATTTATGAAGGTTTATCTCCATTAAATTAAAGATAGCAAAAAAGAATCTCTTGTAAGCATAGTTTTCATGGTCACTAAATCGATAGAGGGTAGTGAAAACCATGTAAATAAAATATTAGTTTGTTTAAATTTAAAAGTGTGTGGTGAGCATATTGTTTGTGGATGTGTACGTTATGTCTGTTGTTTAAGTATTTGTTTAATTTACTGCTTTCTTGTATTAAATAATACATAAATATTTTGGTTATAATTAAAATAAGTTACTGCGGATTTATACGTAAATTCTGTTCAAGTTTTATAGGACTTTCAAAAGTCAGTTAAAATTATTAATGTTATGCTCATCAATATTTGTAGTGAGAAATAAATGAGTTTTCCACCAAACGCCAGGTTATAATTTTCACAAATCGATTAGAGAGCCTACCAGAGAATTATTTTTAACCGCCAATATGTTTGGGAATTTTCAGACATTATCTTGAAATTTTCGCAACTTATTTCTGAAAAGTTTGTATCCACTGCACCAGCCGCAAAAGTGTACATAAAATCCGGATTGATTGAGATTCAGCTATTGTTAAAATAAAGTTGACGAAATATTACCTATTGATGATTTGAGCACCAAGTTTATTGCACCATGCTTTACATTGGATCATGCATCTTCATAGAACGAGAATGTTCTCACCAAGAAAGAAGTTGTAAATTATATACCAGGTACATTCGAATAAGCAATTATAGAAGTATGATTTACATCGTTTTAATTATATATACACATTTTTACTTTCTCTACACGCAATGTGTACACAGTGCATAGAGGTATTGTATTGCATCCAAAAATGCGATACTGAGATTTCACCGGAAATACAAATTTTGAGACCCCCTGAATCCAATAAAATCATTTTTAAAAAAAATGTCCTTGTGTGTATCTGTCTTCTGTATGTGTGTATTTGGGCAGAATAGCTTAGTATTTAACTTTGGTATCTTTCAAGAATGCGACACGGAGACTTTCAAGAAAATCCACCCACCCCAACTACCCTTTACATGGAACATTTTCCGAAAAATTGTATTTTCTCAAAAATGGCTTTAACGATTTTGATGAAAATTCGGTATGTTTAAGATAGTTTTATTGGAAACTAAATATATATCTTGGATTTTCTTGGAATAGTCTCTGAAGAACTCTTCATTCCGGATGATTGCAGTACTGGCAAACCGTAAGAGATGTATAAAAATTTACTACAGTAAAAATGTAGCCCTTATTAAAACAAATAATTTATATTACATACATTTTTGTTTGCAGAGTTAACCGTTTTCGAGATATCCCCAATTATTAGTTTAAATTTTAGCCACTTTAGCTGTCCTAAAACAGTAAGACATTTTACTTCTTTTTTCACATTTGTTTACTCTTGGACAGTAAAGAGACTGAAATTTCAATAGCGACCGGCTTTTAATGCACGAGACTATCGCTTTAGCCTGTGCATTTTATTATTTCCCTTCTGCTTACAAGCAGCTAGCAATAACACTTAGTCTGCTTATGCTTATCTTGATTAGCATGATGTATAACAAATTAATCTTTTGAATAAAAGGTTTGTTAAAGGGTATCACGTGAACGGAATATTAGATTTTTTCTCCTCTACTTACAAGGAACCAAGTAATAACGACAATTTCTGCTTATGTTTATCTCGATTAACATGATGTATATAGAAGAATAAACTTTTAAACAATAATTTTTACAGAGATATAGAGAAAGCCATGGGATTATAACACACCAGCTTTTTTTTTGTCCAAACCTGCGCAGTTCTCAAATACTTAATTGCTCTAAAGGATAGCCTTTACATCAATTTAATTTGAGAAAGCAGAGAAAGGGATATTCAGGGACACTTGTCTCTGCATTAGGTCTTATTCCGCATTAGATGCTAATAAAAATAGAATGTGTATTATCTTCTGTCAAATTGTTGAACGGATTACATTTTGAATAACGATAACAACCTGTCGCAAACTCAGTAATTCTAAGCTGTGTTGTACAGCGGGAAATTAAGAGAAATATTTGATGTGTTCCATTCACATGACTTTCTCAACATCTCTGTAACAGATATTGTTGAAAAGCTTATTATTCTATCTATCGTAACATAATCGGCTTACTCTTTCCATAATTATAGGACATGACACCCCCCTAGGACCTCCAAGCCAATGCCTAGGGGTCAGAAGCCTGTCAGGGAGCCTACGGCACGAAACCACAAAATGGAGAACCTATTACGAGAGGTCGGCCCGAAGACAGGCACGAACATAAGGAAGTGAATGATATAAAAGTTAAGCGAAATTGATGATTGGAAAGATGATGATGGAGCAAATGGGGGAATAAGTGGGAGAGGACCGAAGAAAATCCGCCCAGACGCCGCATCGTCCACCACGAATCCCACATGCGGGCGCTAGGGATGAACCCGGGCCGCCTAGATGGAAGGCGAGCGATCTAACCACTTACCCACGTCGCCACCTATTTTTCTATCTACATCAGGCTAATCGAGATAAACATTAGCAGAAATTGTCTATCACTTGGGTCCTTGTAATTGAACAACATTATTTTCTATGTAACATCTATTGCATAGGATCATCATATATATCGTCGCATTAACAATTTAAGATTTTAAGAAGTAAATTATTTTATTTCGGTAAGCCACAGAATTTTCAGAACTGGAATTTGATCAGTATAAGCATATATGTACAGAGAATTTCATATGTGATATTACAGATGCAATAATATTTACTACAATGTTGTAAAATTATCAATATATTTAAACACGCTATGATATAAACTTATTTTCATGTGGAATACAAAGTTGTAAGCTATAGTTATAAAGCGTTTATAATTGAATAATTATTGTACAATTTCCTTCAAATATCACAAAATTATATATGTGTGAAATGTGTTTCCATAAATGTTGTGGCATTGAGACAGAGTGATGTGGTGTAATGATTTTTGTATACCTACTGATAGTAAGAGTTATAGACGATTTATGCGTCAAAACTGTGGCAGTCATATGGTGAAATTGTAAATGGTTCCATGGTGTGCTACGTTCTTGCGTCAACAGTTTTTGTGCCACAAACCTTGGATAGCTGACAGAGATAAAACAAAGCTGTGTAACATCTTTGTGCAGAGAAGGCAGCAGAGAAACAGCCAATCAGTGCATACTAAAGTGAAAAGCCAGCATCAGCACAAATTATTGATGAACTCGGCAGGCCGCAACCAAATCAAAGGGTCAGAACCCTGGGGAGACCCCTTGCTGAGGTTGGAAGGTGGAAAAAAACCCTCACATTTCAGCACAACAGCAGCCATTTTACCTCAGTTCAGGGTTCAAAAGGCTTTGAAAATACGGTAGAGGTTATGTTAGGTCAGGAGGGGGTTTGCTACGAGATTAAATTAGGGCAGAGGGAGCCCATGTCATCCAAACACATGCTGGGGGTGGGGGGGATTGTGTGCTTTGTGACTGTAACAGAGGATTCTGGCAGTGCCATGTGCATAAATGGCTTCTGTAGGAATCTTAAAAGCAGGGAGATCATCTGCCCTTGTTTCAAAAAGTTACTAATGGATAACTGTTTCAACAAAAATTTAAAATGGCTTTTCTGATACCATATTTACATCTTTAAACACCAGTCTAAAAGTAAAATTTTCAATATGGTGTACATGAACTAAAAACTTTAGATTATCGTACTACTGTAATAAAATTTGTATACAACTTAATTGTGACCAGCTTTGCTTACTAAACCAGTTGCATATAATTACGTATTTTAAGTGCACATGCAAATTAATTCATCCAGTTTTATTAAGTTTTACTTTTCATTATGACAATGTCTCTTTACATGATAAATTTCTCTTAACCCTGTTATCTGTTCTCAATACAATTGGCCGTGCTTTAATTTATTGAAATGTACAGTTAACGTTCATGTTATATTGGTAGATCTTTTTCTTTCACCTAAAATGTATTATTTTATGCACAAAGTTTAAATGGCGGTAAATATAAATTTAATAACATGAAATGGAGGAGCAAAATGAACTTACACAAGCCGCAGAAAGAACAGTTCTATAACTACTATGCGGAGGTTTTAAAAAAATGAAATTTCATTTAATCGCTTCATTGCCTGGTGTAAGAAAAAGCATGTTTAAAACAATTTCTCATGAAAGGTGTGCTTGGCTTAGTTCAAAGAGAAAAACAAATAGTACAACTCGTTCTTTAATCAGTGTCTTAATGTCCAGACCTATCAAGATGTTAGTAAGCACAATAAGCTTATAACTTTAATTTAGCTGGGTAGTTTATATGTTCCGAGCAGTGTTAGCGAATGAAAATGCATGAAAACATCCAATTTCTCACTGCACGTGTGAGTTGATCTCGTTCTAAATTGGTTTATCCTAGTTTCAGGAATTGATATATTATTGATATTTTACAAATTAGATCGTTTTATGAAAAATGTATACACACATATGTTAAAAGTGGTTTAAGGGATGCGTAAGATTATTCGCAGGATTGCAAAATGAAAGCTTACTTTAACCCTGGTGTGATAATAACCTACTATTTCTGTAACTCTACAAATGCGTATTAGAACAGTTTCTGTTGTTTCACCTGTGATAAGAACAAACCCAAAGTGCAAAGCTTTGTATTTAAAGGTGAGAGAAAAATAGCTTCTATTGGAAATTCACTCCAAAATTCCTTACACGTATACATGATGATTTCTTTTGTGAGGAGTTAATGTTCCTATGCACCAAGGTTTCACTGTTAATTCCATTGCCCATTGTCTCAGAAATTCTTCAGGATTTCAGACAGAAATTGTTACAGAATGTAGATGTGTACTTTGCAAATTTGCTTATTTACTATTCTATTATAATACAGTTTATGGAAGACGGGATATCAATTATACAATTTTTATTAACATTTATCATCAATTTCATTGAAAGAATGGAACACATTATTCATTCAAGAATGTGTTAGTAGGAAAACGTTTACGCCAGAAAATGTGGGTGTGTATGTATGCTGCATGCGTATTCTCTTCGGCTAGAGCTTGTAGGAGGTTGAAGGGTGCCGTTTGATGTAGTAACTGATCTCTTTGACACCTGCTGGAAGTAGAGAATGCACATAGACAATATTATCTATTGCAGTGTCAAAAATAACGCACAATAGCAACAGTAAAATCAATTATTCGCATGTTTTTGACGGATAACCTTGACAATATAAATTTCTAATAAGAAATCTGAGAAGACAAACGAAAAATAATTGGTGACCATACTGATCCACGATTAAAAAGGCAAAATAAGTGTTTTTAAGAAATCAAAAATATGAAACTAAGCTTTATGACAGCTAAAAGCCCAGACCCTACTAATCAGGTAAGCAGTGGTTGGGGTGTAGCTATTTTTTCTTGAGCTTACCAATAGCGGTGTCATATTTACTCCCTTGTTATAAAGATTTTGTCTTATACAAGAAAAACTAAAGTGCTACTTTGAACCAGATTGTGTAGAAACATCATCCAAGCAAAGAGCCGATTGTCAAAAGTATTTCTTTGTCACACGCATACCAACTTTGCCCACACGTGAATCAGATAAACGTTCGGTGGAAAATATAAGAGCTCAGAAAGTCATTGAGCGATTCCTTACACCATGTAGAATCTTTCAGAAATGCGGCATCTGGACATCCTGTATAAAATGCCGTAAACGCCTTATCGGATTACGTCAAATCCCTAATTCATTCATTCCCAAAGGATTAAACTGTAGTCCAAAATGAAGGCTTAGGCATCAAATGTTAAAAAAGGTAATTGCGATCTATGAATATTTATTTTAATTGATAATTATTTTTCACGTACATCAATTGCAGGGTAAAGTTGGAAAGGTAGAATCAGACTGAAAATGCAATACAAGAGCGGGAATTTTGAGCCATGGATCTTCGGCTTATCGATCCTCTGTGCAAACCAACTGAACCACCATAGAAACATGTCATCAAAGCATTAAATTATAATTTATTTACAATGAAAAGCGTCTGCCCAAGTAAGTGGTAATTAACTATAAAGTCCAAGTCTTAAAATACTTAAGGCAGTACATGTGTAAAATTTGTAAACTCCTTGGTATGTAATCTGTATTGTTAACATTTGTAACAGTTATTACAGACAATGACTGATATTTTTGCCACCTTTAAAAATTTGAGGTCTAATTGTTATTTAAATAATGTTACATTTTTTTTCTCTATACGCACTATGTGCATAGTGTATAGAGAAAGTATTGCACTCCACCCAAAAATTCGATACCAAATTTTACCTGAAATATATGTTTTAAGGTCCCTTGTATCAAAAAAAAAAAAAGCATTTTCAAAAATGTTTCGTGTGTGTGTATCTGTCCGTGTGTCTGTGAACACGATAACTCAAAAACGAAAAGTAGGTAAAATAACAAATTTGGTATTTAAGTTAAGTATCGTCCAGGGATACGACACGAAGATTTTGAGAACAATTCCCCCACCCCAAAGTACACTTCACATGGAACTTTTTTTCGAACATTTTGATTTTTTCAAAAATGGCTAACGATTTTGATTAAAATATCGTATATTAAAGATATTTACCTAACAAATTAAATTTATATCTGGAAATTTCTATAGCCTCTGAAGACTACTTGATTCTGGATGAATTTTACGGAATTTTGCGTAACTGCTAAACCGTAAGGGATGGAAAAATAACTTACCACACAAAAACATGCACAGCACGTTGAACACACAATTTATGTTACACATATTTTTCTCGTGGAGTTTTATCATTTTAAGTTATTCCTTGTTTTTGATTTTACCTTTAAAAAATATACTTTTCTAATACAGGAATTTGTCAACTCCTGTCCATACAAACAAAGGAACTTCAGTCACATAGCAACCAGCTTTTGACTATCATTTTAATCTATGGTATTCCCTTATTTCGCTTCTACTTACAAGGACGCAAGTAATAAGACTATTTCTGCTATTTTTTTCTCGATGAGCATGAGGTAAATTGAAGTATAAGCTTTTTAACAATATTTTGTTGCAGAGATAAAGAGAAAGTCATGTGAATGAAACATATCAGATTTTTAAATTCGTTGCTCAAATTAAACATGCACTACATGATGTATTCTCTAAACCAGTTACACAAAATGTTAAGTTTTACATTAAATAAGTAATTCTTATTTTTTGTACTCTACAATACCTTTGATTTTCAAAAGTTAACAATTTAACTATGAAATGAGGAGAATTATTTCGAAATAGACCTTTTTAAAGAATATAAGTACTTAGGACTTATATCATTATATTTTTTAAAAGTTTAGTGTCAATATTATGAAGAAAAAAAAGATGTTTTAATTTTTCGCAATTTTTCTTGAATTTCACAGATGCATAACCTTCAGAAATTGTAAATCATTGGGGTGTGTTATTTCCAAATAAATTCGAGGACCCTTTGTGGTTTTAGGGGGAAAATGCGACTCGGGTGGAACATTGAAGTCGTGTCCGCATGTTGCCATGACATCACAGTTAATTAGAGTAACTATATGGTTAAGCAAATATTCGCGGCTTAAATCACAGCTATAGCACTGAATTTGTCAGTGTCATCATACCTTTCCAATTATTTTCATTTTAGACTAAAGTACAGGCGGAAAACCATCTTTTCTGCAGAAAGAAACAGCTTAATTTCAATGTATATTTTGTATACAAGAGGGGGTTTTCACAGTACGAATATTATTTTGGAAGTACTGTTTTCTGAAATGCATTTTGTTCTTGCAATATTATATTGGGTATGAGATAAATTAGATTAAAATCCGATAAATAATAGAATAAGTAGCTTGATAAAGGGAATATATCCTTAATAAGTAATTTAACAATGAATAATGGGACATCAAACGAGAATAAATATGCGTATTTCGACATGCGTTAAAATAAAGAGACCGGAATTAGACACTGTACAAAAACTAAAACTACGTTCTGTATCTATAATCAGGTAGGCCAGGGTGTGAAACTTTCTAGGTTTAAAGTAAGGCGTGGATGAGTATGGTCAATAAAATAACATATCAGAAATAAAAATACGAAAATATTGTATATACTTGGATATCCATTATTGAGAAACCTTCATTAATTTTGGTTGATGGTTGCCTGGACGCGTTTCCACAATCTTCATCGTCATCTTCTAGACCTGAGATGGATTTACTTGACCTCTAATATAGGTGCCGTTCCTATTGGGGCGATATCAGGTGGTAATGCCTGGATTTCGGGTTTCTTTCTTCTTTTGGTTCCACCAATGTAAACCTTTTCACAATTATTACAACTTATTTGATAAATGTTAGCTTTACTAACCATATCTATAATTTTATTAAGGGGTTTATTTAACATATTTTTCAGATTGATTCTGTTACTAGCAGCCAAACTTATATTGCATTTCTCAAACAATTTTTTAAAAATTGGTATCAAGTTTGGATGATAACTAATTTATTTATATTTTGTACTGTTATAGTTGGTTTCAATAAACTATCTTATTTTATATTTTTTGTTTTCCTTTTTTGAGTATATTGTTGATTAATGTTAAATCCTTCTTTTTAGCTACTTCAATAATATAATGTAATTCTGTTTTATATTCTTCTTTTGTTAAACGTATATTGATTAATGTATATATTAAACTTTGTAAGACAGAAATTTGGTGATTTTTTGAACTACACTTATTCATTATATACTTGTCTACATGAGTAGCAAGTACATTATTATTTCTAAATAAATCCAAATTTCCATAGTAAACGTAATGTTCTGCTGAGTATTTAAAATATTCAGAGTCATTTATGGCTTTGTTAGGGATGATACTTAATATATACTCACAAATATGTGCCATACTTTTAAGTATTCCGAGATGTTATTTAGTAATTTTAGTTTCTAAAAATATAATATACAAATCTGCTAAACAAGGTTGACAATGGGTTTCCCATAGATAGTCTCTGTGTATGTTTGTAAAAAATTCTTTAATTATATTTTCATCCACTGAAATAGAAGTTAACCATACTTTAAACAAGTTCGATAATTTTTAAGTTTGTACATTTGTAAATAATTTGTAAACTATTTTTGTAAAATTTGTAAGCAATTTTAGAAATGAAGAATCTGCAGGCAGAAATGAATGAAGTTTTATCTACTTATGTATGCTCTTTAACTACTGTGTTTCTCAGCGTCCCATTCTATATTGGGCGTGAAAGACCGCCTAATTTTGCTCAGAGGCTTCTCTCAGGCTTGAGGCTTTTTACGTCTACGACACGGGACCAACGGTTTTACTTCCCTTCTGAAGGAAGCCATGCTAAGGATTTTTACGCCCGACAACATCCCTCGTCCTCCGCCGGATGCAGAAATGAATCCGGAAATAAAATCCGGAGTAGAATATGGCATGGAGAATATGATATAGAAAATGAAATCGGAATAGATGTAATGAAACTTGGAATTAAGAATGTGGAGAACATGGAATCCGGCATAGGGAAATGAAAGAGAAAATGAAATAAAAATGGAAAATATTGCAACTCGGCATAGGGAAGATGGAAGAGAAATTGGAGACGGTAATGGAGAACCTAATGCGTGAGATAAAAATCGAAGATTACGGCGACAAGGATCGCACTCTACCTACATGCAAGTATATTAACTCTAAGAAAAATAAAACTGATAAAAACATATCTGGATGTATTACTCCACAGCATTAGTAAATTCCACGTTTGAGAAAACTACACCTTGTCATAGCTCAACCGATACCATTGGACCACAGACAATGTTACAGAGGACGAAGGGCTGCGAAGAAACAGCGCGCAGGCTTTCCCGACCCAGACCGCATTCTCACTAACCGCCGAAACAGACCTACAACGTCATAAATTAAGCTTCAGTCTACACAACAATAAAATTGACACAGTAATAAAAACAGAAGGTAAGATGTATTAACCGAGAATGCTCTGGAGAGCTTTATATAAATACCATGCTAGTGCTGCTATTTCGAAGCAAGCGCCCCTAACGGCAAGAGCGGAATAGTTTTTTTTTTTTTTTTTTTCCCCTGGAGGTAGTATGAATACTGTACAGAATAGCTCACATTCATTCTGAGTAGACGTAGAGAATTTGAGATAAGAATTCTCAAAAATGGCTTTAACGATTTTGATTAAAATATTTTGTATTTAAGATATTTACAAGAAAAATAAAATGTATATTTTCAATTTTCTGGGGTTAGCCTCTGAAGGTATGTTTATTCTGGATGAATTTTGCGGAATTTTGCATAATGGTAAACCGTAAGTGGTAGGCAAAAACTTATCACAAGTGTATATCTCGTTAAAACACACAATTAATGTTATATACATTTTTTTCGTTAAGTTGAGATACTCCTTGTTATTAGTTTCAGCTTTAAAATACTTAACATTTTTCACACGGTAATTTGTCAACTCCTGTCCATACAAACCAAGGTATTTCAATCACATAGCAACCAGCTTTTAAAATATTTGACTATCGATTTAGCTTATAGTAGTCCCTTATTTCCCTTCTACTTACAAGGAAGCAAGTAATAAGATCCTTTCTGCTAATTTTTGCTCGATTAGCATTAAGTAAATAGAAGAATAAGCTTTTTAGCAATAATTTATTGTAGAGATGTAGGGAAAGTCATGTGAATGGCGCAAATCATATTTTTCCTAGGGGATTCAAAAGTGACAAAGCTCTCCATAACTTGCTCGATTATCATGTGGTGGAACTGCCTAGTCTTGTTGGTCTCGTGAGATATGCACTACAGCAGACAGGTAGGCGTCTACATTCCAACGCTGATTAATAGTGTCTGTATGATTTAGAACATGCCACACTAAAATCCTGCACAACCCTCCCCACACAAGTCCAATTCCGCAAATAGAATGCACAGTCTCTTGCTGTTTCGTCACTCTCTAGCTGAAACTGTGGTTCATCACTTTCCACACGTTGGTGCTAGTGTCCATTAAGTTCATGGGCTATCCGCTTCATTATATGGCGCAGACAAGACGATACGGCTAAAATATTTTACAGAGAGTGACACATTTTGAGACATCAAATTTACTCTCAAATTTTTATTATTTTCTTTACGCGTAAAATGTACGTAGTGCATAGAGAAGGTACTGCACAGCACCCAAAATATCGAAACCACGATTTCACCGACAATAAATGTTTTGGGTCCCACTGAATCCACTGAAAAAACTTGTGTGTGCTTGTGTGTATGTCTGTGGACAGTACATATCAAAACCGAAAAGTCCGTTGAATACCAAACTTGGCAAAAATGTTGATTTTGTCAAAAATGGCTCTAACGATTTTCATTAAAATATGGTATATTAAAGATATTTACCTGACAAATAAAATGTATATATCTTGAATGTTTTGGAAATAGCCTCTGAAGACTACTTTGTTCTAGATGAATTTTACGGAACTTTGCGTAACTGCTAGACCGTAACTAAAAACTTACCACACTTACGACACAAAAAATGTAGAAGACGATAAAACACACAATTTACGTCTTAAGGTACATTTGTTTCGTGGAGTTGATCGTTTTTAAGATATTCCTTGTTATTGGTTTCAGCTTTAAAAAGTTTATACTTTTCTCGCAGAGGAATTTGTCAACTCCTGTCCATACAAACCAAGGAACTTCAACCACATAGTAACCAGCCTTTGACTATCACTTTAGCCTATGGTACTCCCTTATTTCGCTTCTACTTACAAGGGAGCAAGTAATAAGACTATTTATGCTAATATTTTCTCGATTAGTATGAAGTAAGTAGAAGTATAATTTGTTGCAGAGATGTAGAGAAAGTCATGTAAATGGAACACATCAGATTTTTATAAAAAGGTCCGTGTGTGTGTGGACAGCATAATTTAGAAACATAGACACCGGTATTGGACTTGGTATTTAAGTTTGGTGTCTTCCAAGGATGTGACACGAAGATTTTCAAGAAAATCCCCCACAACCCAAACTACTCTTTACATGGAACATTTTTAGAAAACTTTAATTTGATCAAAAATGGCTCTAACGGTTTAGATTAAAATATCTTATGTTTGACATATTTTATGACAAACGAAATGTATGCCTTGTATTATATAGGAATAGCCTCTGAAGATCTATTTGTTCTGAATGACTTGTATATAACTGGCAAACCGTAAAAGATATACAAAACTTACTACGCAAAATATCTAGATATCAATAAAACTCATATTTATATATTTTTGTAGAGTTAACGTTTTAGAGCAATTCCGGATATTTTGTTTCAATTTTAGTCACTTAAACTTTGTCAATCAGAAACACATACTTATTCTCGTTTGTTTATTTCTGGCAAGTAAAGACATTGAAATTTCAATTGTTTTACATAATGATCGACTTTTACAGGTCGAGACTATCGCTTTAGCCTGTGCATTTCTTGTTTCCCTTCTATTAGAAAGCTAGTAATAAGACTATTCCTGTTAGTAAGAAGCTAGTAATAAGACTAATTCTGCTTATTTTTATCTTGATTAGCAAAGGAACCAAATAACAAGAACCACTTCTACTAATGTTTATCTCGATTAACATGAAATAGAAGAATAAGTTTTGTAATAATAATTTCTTACAGAGATGTAGAGAAAGTCATGTGAATGTAACACATCAGGCCTGCATGTATAATGTACATAAAAGGATAGAGGAGGTATTGTAATTCATCGAAAAATTCGAAGTCGAGATTTCACAGGAAATATACGTTTTGGGGTCTCCTGAGTCCGAAAAAGGCATTTTAGGAAAAAGCTCGGTGTGTGTGGACAGCATAGCTCAAAAACCAAACGACTGTTAAATACCAAATTTGATATTTAAGTTTAGTATATCACAAGATTACATGGGAAATTTTGGCTTTCTTAAAAATGGCTTTAACGATTTTGATTAAAATCTCGTACATTAAAAATCTTTACATCCCAAATAAAATGTATATCTTGAATTTTCTGGGAATAATCTCTGAAGACCACTTTATTCTGGATGAATTTTGCCAAATTTTGCTTAACCGCTAAACTGTAAGAGACAAAAACGTAGTGGATAAAAATGCAGCTCTCGTCAAAACACACGATTTATGTTCTTTACGTTTTTGTTGTGAAGGTAACCATTTCAGAGATATTCCTTGTTATTGGTTACAAGTGTAAAGTACGTACACTTTTCTCAGAGAAGAAGGTTTTTTGTTCAACTCCTGGTCAAACAAAGAAGGGATTTGCAATAACAATCGCATCATGAAAGCTTTTAAAACATATGGCTATAAGTAACTAAGTAATAAGAACATTCTGCTTGTATTAATCTTGATTAGCATTGTGTAGAAAGAATGATAATCTTTTATAAGAATTTTGTTTGTAGAGCAGCTAGAGAAAGTCATGTGAGTGAACATTTAAGATTTATTTTCTTAAGATTGCTTCTGTGTTAACATAGTAGAATTAGAGTTTTAAAATTACTACATCTGTACTTTTAATACATAGGTCTTCTCTTTTCAATGTTAAGATATTTTTATTAATATTAATTTTATACTATTACAGTAATGCACATCTAATACGATAAACGGCCCTGGCCCCTCACCTAGACGGCCGGGGTTCGATCCCAAGCGACCGCATGTGAGATTTGTGGTGGACAAAGCGGCGCTGGGGCGGGTTTTCTCTGGGTACTCCGGTTTCCCCCGCCATCTCATCATTCCACAGGCTCCATCACCATTCACGTATCATCAGTGTCACTGCCTGCGGTGATACAAATAGTTAAGGCGGGCGTTAAACGCTACCAAAAAAAAAATAATAATACGATAAAGATATTTGTTATTTGGCGTACTGTCCTCATTATAAAGCAGAAGCAAAAATTGAGACACAGTAAGAGTATTTAGTTTTTGTAACTTCTGCTTGAAGCATAGTGATCCTAGCGCTGTTTTCTTTATCTAGTAAGGTGCATGGTGATAGATGCGACTTCACCACAATACACCATGATGACGTGGGATCAATGCGTTACCGAATGATAGTATCATTGGACGAATTTAGGACTTACGAATGTGAAAATGATTTACTTAAGGACAGGGTTCTTTTACGTAGAAATAAACATTATAGAGCACCAAAGGCTTTACTTCCCTTCCAAAATCAGTCTAAACATTTTTACGTTAGAAAGACAATCTAGCACCTTCCACCGGGTTTGAACCCACAGCTTAGGGTATTAGACGCAAGCAAGGCAAAGGTAAAATCTATTTAGATTGAAATATTTTTTTCAGAATATTTTAAAAATGGCTACATTTTCTTGGAGATTATTTTGATAATTGCTTCTAATATATTTTAAGGATGTCTTAAAAACACTTCTGTTGTATTGGAATGCAGTTAACAATAGAACAGCTTCAAGTAGAAGAGAGACTTTACCCTCAAGTCTGCAGCATAAAATGCGATCAAAAACAGAAAAGCAGGCTGGAGGAGAGTTCTGCTAATTTATCCTAATTTTGTTCACTTCATTCCTCTTCCCTCAAAGCCTGTGATGGCCAATCACTATATTATCGTTCTCGACGTATACTCAATATATCTAAAGGAAGAGTTCAGACAGTTAAAATTTCTGATATTACGTCTGTAAATTTGAAAGCAAACGATATGGTCCTGATGGGTTACTTTTCTGAAAATTATGCTATATGAATGTTACTGCTGAAAGTCGTTTCACGATGCAACAACAGCGCGATATTCCAAAACATAGGAACTCTTTAGAGACACATAATGGAACTGACAACATTTATTATTCCAAAAAGACTCCAGCTTATTTTTCTTTAATTCAATTTATCGATCACAAGATACAGCTGGGAGGTGGTTAAGTGTAAAAAAATTGAAGTTTGGTACAGAATAATATGTATAACATACAAATGTATATCAATTTGTTCGCTTACTAATAGCGTTGTCATAAATGAGACAGGTAATCAGAGTCAAATGTGTTTTGAACGACCCTGAGCAAGTCTGTGCTATGTTTACATACATCACTCCACCTATAGCCGGATAGGGCAGAGAGCAAAGAAGGGTCAACAGTGTGACCTATTATATAAAAACCGAATGTCTCAGATAGGGAATAAGAGCCATCCTAAAAAAAAGAAAACAGAAAAAAAAACACCTGCAAATACTTGATCATTACATCTTCCTCAAACGCTGATACAAATATTTGCACTTATTTACTTCACACCCTATATATGTGACATGTAAGCGAGGCGCAATAAGACCTTTGTTAGGAATGACAGAGCCTTTTATTTCAAACATATAATTTATTTCTCTACTTAGTCTACTTTAGATATAGGACTTCTCTCTGTTTTAACTGCCACTCCCCGAAAGTACGAATTGTCAAACTCTGTAAATTACGCCTCTGTCTTGACGATGGCCTCATTTGATGCTAATTTTGTTTCCGCGAGCTATTTCTTCATATTTAGGCAGAAAAAACAGCAGGGAGCTCGGTGAGACGAATATGCAATATATTACAGCAGAAATTGAGCATCCTCTCACTGATTTCATTCATCGTCCAATATGACCAACAAGGTTAAAGGATGTTAAGCTAAGAAAAAAAAAAGAAAGAAAGAAAGGAAAGGAAAGAAAATAAGTCATTAATTAATTTATTTATATGACAAGTAAAATGTAAATCTTGAAATTTATATAAATAACATCTAAAGCTGTCTTCATTCTCAATAATTTTTGCATGAAGGGTAAAAGATTCCTTGTTATTTGTATAAATTTTAAAACTCTTATAATTTTTTCATAAGGAAATTTATCAACTCCTGGAGATTTCAATCACATAACAAGTAGTTTTTAACAGATTTTACTATCGCTTTAGTCTTATTTCCCTTCTACTTATGAGGGACTAAGTAATAAGACAATTTCTGCAAATGCTTGTAGTAATTAGCATGGAACAGATAGACGATTAAGCTTTTTAAGAATATATTTTTGAGAGAGGTACAGAAAGTGATGAGAATGGAGCTCATCAGATCTTTCATTATCCCATAGAAGATAATTGCATGCCATGTAACCTTGTCATATATAACTGATTTACATAAACCTGTTTTTTCTATTCAAACACATATGTGGTAATCAAATAACGATCGTTGATGCTAACAGCTAAAAGGTATACCATGTAAACGTCAAGTACCACGTGTTTGTTTTCTTCACGAGTTAAATTCCGTTATGAAAACATTCATTTTGATGCATTGCATTGCCTATTATTAACTCCACACGCAAATACAACGTTGAATATTCCTGTATAACAACAAAGAGAGAGTTTATGATACAAAAACTCCCTTTTCAGCGCGGCGTAATATGCTGGATTACCGTGCAGTTCATCACTTCCATTACATACAGACATTTAACACCTGGATCGTTAGCCCAGGAAATGATTGATGATAAAAACAGTGTTCTCTTATTTTGATAAAAGACCAGTGACAGAGCCAGCAAGGCTTATTTCAACATTAGATTAATGTCTTGTGTCAGTCGTCTTTTCTCTTTTTTTAAATTGCGAGGAAAGATTTATTTTAAACAACCACGCACCCTGACTTACAAACCATTGATTATGTAGCTGGGTAGAGTGAAATACTGACAGGATAATCTAGCATGATGAAAATATACTGTATACACAAGAAGATGGAGAGTTGAGAGTATTATTTTAAAATCAGCGATGTTATTACTTCCTGCTCTATTATGAAGCTTTCCTGTTGATCATTTAATCATTCCAACTTTTAGTCCTTCATATATTAATACCGTGCCTTAGTTTTATGCCAGGACTACAACTGCTTTGTATGCGTCCTCGGTATTGTGCCACTGCGCAGAAACGGCGCAGGATGTGTCAAGGATAAGTTTATAAGCTGTAAACTGCCTTGGTCGTTGCTTTGTCTTGTGTCTCAGTGTTGAGTATGATTTCCTTAAAAACGTTATTCTCTTATTAGTCCACGAAAGTGCCTACCAACAAATTTATACTTGAATAGCGCATTTTTATGTACGATGCATACCTAAAAGCTGAATGTTGTAGACAGTGGGTGGACAATTTCAGCAGAATTTCCGGTTATCCAGTTCCTGGTAGAGGCACTATGAGATGTGTTTGGTCAATAAATTTAGAACAGCATCGCTAAACTAAAGACGCAAAAACGACATATTCTAACAAAGGAAAAACTAGACAAAATTTGAATGCCAGCCAAAGAATCTCCCAGGCGTGTTGCACAGCACATGGATGTTTCAAAAACCTCTATTCACATAGGTACTAAACTTTTAAAACTGAAACCTTGTATGTGATCATAGAAGTGTTTGCCATCGATCAAAAATCATAATGATTATTTCACTGTAATCGAATAATCGATAGCCTGATCGAATAGGATAAATAAACTGAAATACGCTATTATTGCTTAATTTTATTTCAGTTTCTTAGACAGAGTGATCGGATAAATTCGAGCACTCAAGAGTTTTTTTTTCTCAGAATTTTTAGCAGATACAAACGGAATTGATCTGTATCTTTATTGCACATATCTTTACCTACATAAAACCAATATTATTGTAACTCCACCTTAAAGAATTTGTCAACAAAAAATATAGTAGCATGTCAGTAAACCATTTTGCGCGCATTACTTTCACGACTTTTCACTTTTCAGCAACTTCTAAACACAAAGCTACATGTTTCGCCATGATTTTTCTTGTCAATGTTTCATATGTGCTGAAATTACAATTTTCTTGTAACACAATTACATACGTCGCCGCAAGTTCGGATAGCCACATTTGTTTTTAGCGTGGCTGGTGTTATATCGGCAATGCAGTTAGAACCTACGTCTTTTGAGTTCTTGTAAAGAGTGCGGGTTGCCACTATACACTTTTTCCTTAACAGAAAGAAATCTCGAGAGGTCATATGGAAGAGCTTGGAAGCCAGACATTTTTGGAGAGTATTTGATTTCCGATTTTTTTTTCAACATCTCCAATGGATTCGTTTAGAGTATGACAAGTGGCATTGCATTATTGAAACTGCCACGTTCATCCTCTTCAAACATAGCCAAATAGCTCACAAGACGACGTCATTGACTATTTCCTCAAAGAAGCAGGGCTTAACAATTCTTCTTCGCGACATTACACACCAAACGCCCGATTTTTTGTGACTGAAGCAACTCTTCATAAAAGACATTGGATTTTCAGTTGCCCAAAATCTAGTATTCTGGGAGTTAATATAGCCATTCAAGTGGAATTAGGCGTAAAGAAATTCCTATCAAGAATTTCTATATTGTTGCGTGTGTAAGTACAGATATGGGCAGCAAAGTACATTGGGACGTTTCTCTAAATCGGGCGGCTGCAGCTCATGGAGTAATTTGACATAACAAGTTGCAGTTAGAGTAGGTTAGGCGCTTTATGTGTGGATAAAATTGATCAAAGTTGTTGCACCAAACGTCTTATCGATTATCGTGGCGACGTAACATTCGCTGCTCAACATCATAAACGATATCTTGTGCAACTACCTTAGGTCTTCCACTTCTTCGTTTATCGCCAGAGAGCCCGTATCACGAAATATGCGCACAAGTGCATAAACGGCACTTTTATCTGGTGACGAAGCATTGGGGAATAGCCTTCACCATCTCTCCAAACATCTTTGATACGACTTGGACTCGAAATATGGTTCCAGCATAGCGACACCTGCACGCGCGTAAAAACGAATGTTTCACTCTGATCAACACAACAGCTGCATAAATAACATTAAGCCTTTCTTCAGGACTACAACAACCTGTAATGCAAAGCTTGCCAACTCATCAAGTTAAATACCCCAAAGACATTTTTTCAAAGTGTGAGAGCTGTGACTTTCGAACGCTCTGTAGTAAAATATGCAGTTTGTTTTCATAGTGTTTAACGCCCGCTTTTACTGACTGTGGCACTGCAGGGATGAATCTGGTGATAAATTGAATGAAAGGTGGAGCACCGGTAGAATGCGATGGCTGGGAAAACCGGAAAACCCCTTAAGCGCTTTGTCCATTACAAATCTCGCATGCGGTCACTTGGGATCGAACCCGGGCCGTCTAGGTGAGAGGCGAGTGGTCTAACCACTCGGCCTCGGCGTGGCCGTATATAAAAATACAGATGCATGCACTTTTTCTTTATACTCCTATTACCAAAAATACTATTATAAATATATACTAATGAAACCACAGAAATATAGCAAACTAAACACACAGGCTTGATACGCAACTCAGTAAAGCTACTGCGGGCTGTAACAGTGTAGAGGTGAAAACAACAGACTTCAGCATATGCAGGAATGGACTTGCTTTTTCCTTGACTACTGTTTATTATGCTATTAGGAAGCATTTCCACAGGATTGAGAGAATCATATTAACATCCGTGGGAGTAAAACCACGTGTGAGGAATGTAGTACACCAACTTTTAGGCTGATATGACTGGGATTCCAGAATATATTCGACATCGCATATTTAGATGGGCACAATATTCCTACTAACCATAGAAAGTAGAGCAGGTAATTTTAGAGTTAGAATATTTGAAATTACCACTCTACATCACGCCATTATGAACAATGTGATAGTAGAGCGGAAGGCGATTCTCAGCGCTGGGATCGTCGTTTTCAACATTTCAGCAATTACGTCACTGATGCCTCGGCGCTGATACGTCGATGCCACCAGAATGAAGAAATTGTGGGAGCCCATCGATGGGTTTAATTGACTAGCGTATAACCGCAGGAATTAGCAGACGACTGGCGTTCTATCCTCTTGGCTCCAGGCTTAGCGTTGTTTGTGTTCACATCTCACTCGCCCTCGGATTGCTCCATTTGGATAACAGTTATTCTGATGGGTCCGAGTAATATTTTCTGAACCTCTAAGATTAGGCTGATAACCAGCGGGGGACTTTTTAGTCACTTTTTCTTTAAAAAATACAGTTTTGTCGGAATACCATTTCTTTTCTCTCTTTTTCACCCCTTGTTTCAGTTCCCTTACATTTCCTTCGCTGACCCAATTGTTTACCTTTGCTTTTTATTTACAAATACATATACATATGCACATTTACAAACATACAACAGCCATGCCCAAGACGGGATTTGAATCCATGAGCCTGTGCACAACGAAGCACCAAAAATAAACATTTTAGCAAGCGCGGCCACGGGGACCGGCAGTCATTTCGTATCATCCTGATGCTTATTTTTACTTTCTCTATACGCACTATGTACATAGTGTATAGAGAAGGTATTGCACTCCACCCAAAAAGTCGATACCAAGATTTCACCGGAAATATATGTTTTACGGTCCCCAATATCCAAAAAAAAAATCATTTTTTCAATGTATATTATACTAATTTGTTACCATTGGCACTATATGAATATATAATAAACTGCATTCCTTTTCCATTGTATCATTACTTCATTGCTGCACAGCGACCTATAGTAACTGGAATACCCATTATATACTTATCAGAAAGACCGCTTATCTACCCGCAAGTATATAGTCAATCAGATTAATTTATAAGAAAGGTTTATAGTGAACACTATATGTCAGGTTCATGAAAAGCATGGAAAGTCGCAGGGACACCTCACACTGTTCAGACCTCTGTAAAAGCGACTCTCGGTAATATTGTGCCATAATGTGCTAGTATACTGCAAAGTCACCTCGTAGTACTCAGTTATTCTGCTAAGACATCTTAAACTGCTCAGTTGCTCTGAAATGACATCTTAAACTGCTCAGTTGCTCTGCTATGTCATCTCACATTGCTCAGTTATTCTGAAATGACATCTTAAACTGCTCAGTTACTCTGAAATGACATCTTAAACTGCTCAGTTGCTCTGCTATGTCATCTCACATTGCTCAGTTATTCTGAAGTCACCTTACACTACTCGGTTATTCTCCAAAGACGCCTCACGCTGCTCATTCTGCAAAGACACCACCCATTGCAAAGTTAACTACAGATACCGCATTTAACTTTGGCTTATTTATTTGTATAGACACCTAACACTCCTAGTTATTCTGTGAAGGAGTATATAAAGTCTATAATATGCCTAGCACCGCTTTTTTACTCTCCAAAATCACTGCAAATGCTCAATTATTCTACAAATATAAAGCCCTTTGCTCAGTTATTTTGCACCGTTCAATTCTTCAGCCACTTCGTAAATGAGCTGTTTTGTTATTCTAAAAGCACACAGTGCGTTATTTTTGTAAAGACTGGGCTTACTTATTCCGCAAAGACACTGCGCTGTTGTCACTTATTCGTGGGAATGCCCCGCGTTCTGCAAAGGCACCGAACCGTGTATTCCTCAATGACATCACTCCACTCTTCAGCCATTCGGCAAAGCAGCAACTCAATTATTCTGTACGTTACTTTATAAGAGCAGGAGCTCACTTATTCTGCCAGTACTTGGCTAAGTAAAGAGACACAAAGCATTTGTCGACCGAACGCGTTCAGTGCCGAATATCTAGCTTCCAGCTACATCGTCACTCAGTAGATCAGGGGACGTTAAGCCTTTCTCTCATAAAAACTGCTTAATAGCTGTTCATGACAACGTCGTTCTCAAAGAATATTCTTCAATTATCCGGCAAACAATGATCACAAAATGCTAAGAATATGAGTATTGCAAACACGGCGAAAATAAACAAAAAGTGCGTGTGGCAAGATCGCTTCAACAAGCAGCAAGATAATTAGATTTTAATGCACGACGTTCTCTAATTTGGAGTTCATCACTCGGATATATGAATCAGATAGGACTAAGCAAGGTTCCTTATAAATCGGTTCATTCCCTGACACCATACGGCTCTGTACACCGAGTAAACAACCGGGTTCTTTAATTGGCGGCAGGATTGAAAACGCAGGAAGGAGTATCGCATGCAGCGCCGGCTATTACACTAATTAATGTTCCTTTTTTGCATTTGCGTTGCAGAAGTTTCAGTAGTTGCTAGCTTGCCTGTCTGGCAACTTATACAGTATCAACTATGACATATTACCGAACGTGCCAGACAAGAGTATATTTGCTTGAAACTGGTTTATGACTTTAGATAATTATATTACCATTAATAACAAAGTTGATTTATTTTATGTCCCAATTTGTATACCCGCTGTTCTTATTCTTAAAGTGCATTTCATTAGCTGTTATTCTCCTCGTCTTAAACGTCCATGCTTCACTTACTTAACGTAATATTCATCCTACAGAGTTTTATATAAGCGCATTTTGTACTTTTTGAACTAGGGAATGTCATAATTTGAATAGAAGCATTAATAGATTCAGAATTTAATTTACGCTCCTTCATTTCTTTCCTTGTTACAAGAAAATATTACTTAAAGAAATATCCTATGTCTAATATAGCTCAAATTATACCATACTTTCCAAATGCTCCCTTAAAATAAATGGCCTTTTATTTATGGACGCTCTTTACTGCTTTGGTTCTCAGCGTTCCATTCTATATTGGGCGTGAAAGATCGCTTAATTTTGCTCAGGCTTGAGGTTCTTTTACGTGCCGTAAATCTACGACACGTGACCCATAGCTTTACTTCCCTTCCGAAGGAAGCCATGCTAAGGATTTTTACGCCCGAAAAAATCCATCGTCCTCCGCCGGGTTTGAACCCGCGATCTTGGGTATATGAAGTTAGCATGGTAACCATTGCACCACGGAGGGCGACTAATGCTCCCTTATTTTGCTTTCATGAACTTCCTTAGAATTCCCCAGCTACCAACCATATATCTCCGGGGCATCCCAAGAAGTAGGTATTGCAAAGAAAATTCTACCTTATTGGGAGCGTAATGGGCTATAGTGTCCAAAATTTTTGGACGATATTACTTTTAAAATTGTGCAACCATTTTATATATTCTTAGTTATATACTAAGGTAAATAACATATACAATATTTTAGTTTCTGGGCAAGGTAATATGCTGGATGAGATGATGCAGTGAAACAGGCCAAGGATTAACTAATAAGGTTGCTAAAATTACCGCTATTGGACACTAAGGCCAAAGAAGCATACCATGCGATCAGGGTCATGGTAAAATATGAGTTCCCTTTGCGATTATTTCTCACTCGTATGGATGGAAAAATCAATTACCTACGTTTCATAAATTCCAGAGTCCACTGTATAGAAAGTAAAAATCAAGGTCTTTCAAATCCAAAAGGATATGAATGTGTTCTACTGCTTATGTTACGGATATTTCATTTTTATACTGCTTCAAAGTTTTTTCTCTTCCTCTTTATGCTGTTCCCCAGAATATCATAATAACTGACACTACTGCAAGATTTAGTTATTACACATGAGTTATATTTTGAAGCTGTACTTGGTAAAAAACCCTAGAAATATATACATGTGGACTTTATAATTAATAAACTAATATAAAAGTCAAATTGCTGTTTAGTTGGCTATTAAAAGCCGCTACATCACCAGCACTATATGACCAGTACTAAACATAATAGCAATAATAATCAAAACAGCAATACTGAATAAAACCGTTTGTCACATCCGAAAAAGTTTTCACTGCGTTCTTTTTTATGCTGAAGATGTTTCGGTAGCAGTTTTGGAACAGTTGTTTCTAATTTGATAGGCTTGGTAATGAGCAATGGAAACAAATGCAAAACAATAATATATATTTCTTAAAATAATAATTTCCCAAAGCAAATATTCACAATATATATGTATATATAAAATTAGAACCATCTCCCAGAAATAAATGTCTTTTGGGCTGCGGCGATAACGGATTTCTTCATAAGACTCAGTAATCCAAATTTACTCGAACAACAATATTGATGGAATAGGTACAATTTTGTATATATACGTCATCTATTTAGCTAAAGAATATTCCACAGTAGTGCTTTACAACATTGTATGTATATGGTGACATGGAAATTGAAATAGAACTGAAGAACTAGAAAATAGGGAGGAAAATCCACCTGATCATTTGGGCACAACCGCGTATTTGGCGGTCTGCCATAAGGAAGCGACAGAGCATAAAAAACTGGTTTACTGATCGATTTTACTCAGACGTGTGACAATTATTAGATTCTAGTATACATTTATCAAACATTCTGAGGGGAAAGCAATTTGGAAATGTGTAAAGGTAATTCATTTTTTGTGAAACGTCTCATCTATTTGTCATTGTGAACATTTATATCACTCTATTAATAACATTGATTTGTTTTCGTTGGTGAAAAGTATAATATATATATATATATATATATAGATCAAAGAATAAATAACAGAACAAATATCTACTATTTCACTTCCAGTTAGTCTTGAATTTCCGGTGTTAATACGACGTGAATAATGAATGAAAACTGTCATTTAAAACCACTTTTGGCACATTATTGTGGACTAATTACATTTTCCCCTCTCTATCTTCCACGTCGCCTAATTTCCGCGTGATAAAGTGGTATACTTAGTTTCTTCTTACGGATGCTTTACACACTGGGGAGTCAAACACAAGACCCCTCTTAATCTCTCGCAGTAGCACTCGTAGGATTCAACACAGACTCGTGAGGAAAAATCATTTTATTACACAATAAATACAATTGCTAACTCCTCAGTAGTGACTGAACTTGTGAGTAACCTAGTCTATATAGTAGTTGATATCTCCGCAACACCTTTTGACATTATAAAAATACTCTGGTAGCGGAGGCAAGAGATACCTCCAGAAGCTTCTAGTTCTCTCGATAGCGCGCTCTTTGGGTACCGCGAGAACGCTACTTATCTTTCTCTGTTGGCTCGGCCCGTCGGCAGCAGCTGATTAATAGTTTAGCATATTACTGAGTCAAAATGTTATCTATATTTAAATAAAATAATTAATATAACTGGTAGAGTTATCGTAATTTTATTATAATACGTTTTATCCCTATTTTACGAAAAAAAAAAAAAGTATTTTGTATAGTTACTTGACTTAAGCAGCCCACTAGTTTAACATACAGTGCTCTTGGTTTGATTGTTTCATTAATTTTTGTTATCATTACTCATTTTTTTCGTGATGCAAGGATTTCAAAATCACTATATGCGATCGGAACATAGATATTTTAAGTTATTTTAAGTTTCTGTAGCAAACCACGCTCATAATCCTAGAGATGTGACTATAAAGATCGTAGACTGTGAATTATCATTATTATTATCACTATTACTATTATCATTATTATTAGGGATCGTAGTCAGTGATCTGACATGAGATACAACTTACTCACGGCAGGTTTATTGTTGCTTGAAATCTAGTTTTTAACGTTTTTTATTAACTTTTAGACTACATTCTATTCCGTATTCTTACACCACTCGATGGAGGTTACAATATCATTCTGAAGTAAATCAAACTTAGAACCTATGGATTGAGAGGTCAGAACGCTGACAACTGAATGTTAATGATATTTAATATTTTACATGTATTTAGAAACAATGATATGATGCTTACCTATAGAGTTACTGCTGACTGACCGGTGAGCCATTTGTATGTCTGGTTTTTTCGACTTCTCCATGGTAGTTTCTCTCTCTCTCTCTCTCTCTCTCTCTCTCTCTCTCTCTCTCTCCTGTTGAACGCGCTCGAGGTCTCTCGCACCTAATTAGCTCTTGCCTTTGGTTTGTAAGAGACGGGGTGAACCATCTCCTGGCCGGATGTGGTGGTGACAGTTGGTATTAGGTTGGAGAGAGAGACAGAGACAGAGAGAGAGAGAGAGAGAGAGAGAGAGAGAGAGAGAGAGAGCAGAGCTGGATACGCGGTATTTTTACTGCGAGTTGGACTGGTGTATGTGATAACTGATACTCTACTATTGGAATTAGAGGTAAGATGCGCCACACAACTCTTGTTTAATATTCCTAATAATACCTAAAACCTTCGCCTACTTCCTCCGATATATTTTAGGCTGTGAATGGAACTCCTAGGCGGTTAGACCGTTTGCCTCCCACTTAGGCGGTCTGGTTCGATCCGAAGCCCCACGTGGGGATTTGTGGTGAACGAAACGGCGTTTGAGCGGGTTTTCTGCGGGTTCTCCGATTTCCGCCGCAATCATTTCACCAATTGCTCCATCATCACCTTTCCTATCATCATCACTTCCTCACGCTCATGTCTAGCTACGACCCGATCACTTATTCCAGGTTCTTTATTTAGTGATTTGTGCTGTTAGCTCCCCTCAGGCTTCCGACCCCTAGACACCCGCTTGTAAGACCTAGAGGTGTGCCAGTCCTACATACTGTAAGCCAAAAAAAAAAAAAAAAAAAAAAAAAAAAAAAAAAAAAAAAAAAAAAAATTAAACTCCTGCTCCCTCCCTTTGAACTTGAGCGAAATATTAAAGACAGGTTATCTATCATCCTGGTCTTCTGCTTTTACTGCAAGCAGATGTGCTCAATTTCATATCCGAACTGGGTTTGTATTTATTAAGGCATAACAAAGATCCAAATTTCCCAATCTTTCTATTTACTTATCATTCATTTTCGGACTTGGTGTTGGTAAATTGTAGGTGTACTCTACGGTAATCAATTTTCTTAGTATATCTTGCTTTATGGCAATCATATAAAAAATTAAAGTTATTCATGGAATTGTGCTGTTCCACCTATGAAAATGAGTAAGTTAGCTGTGCCTAAGTCAAAACAATTATGTCAATATCGTTAGGAGTAGAGATATAATATTTTTAATATCCAGTTCTGTTTTTTGTTTGTTTTTTTTTTTGTTTTTTTTTTTTTTGAGAATTCTCAGATTTAAGTCAAACTGTGTGCTGGACTTTTGAGTTTTGTGAGGATAAACGATATAAAGGTGTAGATTTTGCTAGGCGTACAGTTAACTTTTACAATGCATTTAGTATTTACTTTTCAGATATTTGAGATTTCTCATCTTTATGAATTTTTGAAAGAATAGGACTTGCATTCTCCTTAGCCTGTTATACGATGTAATGGTATGAATCTTGCTAATAATGTAGTTAACTTACACAACACATTTAATATTCATTACTCAATTCCTTTATAAAATCCACAGTTTTATCAAAATGTGTGTTTGTCAGTTAAGAGAATAAGACTTATATTGTATCCATTCACAATAACATTTAGTTTTCTAGAATGTGTCATGAATTAACCTTACAGTATGCTCAGCTTTCACTTCCCAGTCTCATTATAAGCAAGAAAGGGGGAAATGTTATAATTTTAATGTTAAGTTTTCTAGACTTTTGTTGAGTTAATAACAGTTGTCATATATACGTTGTATCATTTTGGTTTTTGTATCAGTTTGATAAAGACCAGGTACATAGGGTACAGGTTGTTCCAGTTAATATAATCCTGTATTCCTACGGCTTCCCTTTTTTGTGGGTGGGGCTAATAATATTCACCTACAGGGATGTGACGCTGCAGCACTAAAAATCTATGATTTATACAGTATGTCATAATTTTATATAGCAACCGATTCATATCGTTTGTGTTAAAATTCTGATTCATTTTACAATAACATTTTTACAACAACATAAAACAAAAAAGCAATGCGAAATGAACATAGACTTAAAAATAGACGCATGCTAAAGTACATAGAGTAAGCTAGAGCGATACAGTAGAGTCAAATGCATTGTAGAACCAAGCCGGATAAGGTTAGTTTGATAGGCAACTTAAACAAACAATCACAGGTTAGTGAGCATGAATTCTAATAATTTCAAAACTAAATAAATATTATTTTTCAATGGCTTCGATTTTACGTTACAGAAATTAAATCAGCAATGCTCTGGTAAAACAAGAGTGGGACATTGATAACAGTATGTAAACAATGAAAGGATAAAACACCGTTTACATACACCAGTGGTGGTAGTATAAAAGTTAAGGGGTAAAATATGGATAACGGCGTCATTGTAAAAGAAGGTGGCAAGGTTTCATTGAGGCATATTTTCATTCGAGACAAAGTTGCTTGACCAGTTCAACAATAGTTGCTATAATTTCTTGATAAGCAATAGGCTGAATTTCGCAGTCTGAAGTTTTTCCTTTTGATGCTCAGGGGTACAGGATCTTCGGTATAAAACCTTACCGTTCCCACGGAGTTTTGCATCTGGGTAGCACGTCATGCTACAGCCGGCCTTGCAACCACTGTCATTTTACTTTATTTACACATACTATATACATAGAGAAGATATTGCATTCCATCCAAAAATTCGATATCGAGATTTTAGAATCCCTTATTCCAAAAAAAAAAAAGAATAAATAGAAAAAAGTTGTGTGTGTGTGTGTGTGTGTGAACACGCTAACTCAAAAATAAAAATTCGGTATAATACCAACCTTGGTATATACCTTAAGTATCTTTCAAGGATGCGACACGAAGATTTTGAGGCAAATCACTCACCCCAAACTACCCTTTACATTAGAAAACTTTTCGGATTATTTTTCTCAAAAATTGGTGTAACTATTTTTATTAAACTACTTTGTGTTAAATATATTTTTAGGACATACAATACGACATATATCTTGACTTTTCTGGGAATAGCCTCTGATGACCTCTTTATTCCGGATGGATTTTGCTAGATTTTGCATAACTAGTAAACCGTTAAAGATTGACAAAATCTTAGTACTAAAAAAATGTAGATCTGTGGAAACATTCAAATTGTCATATACATTTTTAATGGAATTAACCATTTTTAAGATACTCCTTGTTATTGGTTCTCTTTTAAAATACTTCAACTTTTCATATACGGGAATTTGTCAACTCCTGGCAATGCAAAGAAACGGGTTCATCCACATGGCAATCAGCTTTTAAAAGATTTGACTATAGTTTGATCCTAGTGTATTCCATTATTTACCTTCTATTTACAAGAAAGCATTTCTGCTAATGTTTATCTCGATATGCATGAAATAGAAGAATATGGTTTTGAACAATAATTTCTAACAGAGATGTAGAGAAAGTCATGTGAATGGAACACATATATTTTTAAATATGTATTACCTACTGTAAATTTGTAAATAAAATAACCTCATAGCAAATGGTGGAAATACCTCGATTCCGCTGTTAAGCAGGTATTGGAAGCACATTTAGATTAACACAATTTAGCTTGGTAGATGTAACGTTTCTTATTTCAGTTCGTATCTTTTCTTCAAGATCCTCAATGTGCGAGAGATTCTCGTGGAGAACGTTAAAGAGTTTTGCAAATTTAATCTTAACTTGGATAGGTAGAGTCAGACTGAAAAATTAAATGCCATAGCCGGGATTTGAACCACGGATCTCCCGACCTCTAGCTGGTTGCTCGGCCACTGAGCTATCATGGCAACATGCCGGCATAGCACTGAATTTCTCAACTGACTCGCATGTTTCCCGGTAAACCACAAGGTGATCTCAAATTATTTTGAGATGACAACCCAAATGGCGACTTTGCGAATGTTGCAAGTACTTTGGGTCCCAAGATTCATAGTATAGCCAACTATGGTATTGGATTAATTGTTTTTTCATCTTAAATGTTCTTAATAACAGTAGGTCCAATTGATATTGGATTAATTGTTTTTTTATTTTAAATGTTCTTAATAACAGTAGGTCTTCTATGTGTTTGTTTTTCTGGAACTGTAAGTCTGAAATTTATTTTAGAAGATCGGGAATTGAAGTCCAGAAGGAGGCAATAGTGCAGAACACTTTAGGATGAACTCTAAAAACATGTGATTCATATTTAAGATAACATTTTCATGACATACATATATGCGTTGTTCTAAAGATAGCTGTTTTCTGATCTTCGCAAATGAAAGTTGACTACTGACGCTAATCACCACCTGTTAATTGAAAGGAGACAGAAACCCTATAGTAAGTAGGTGGTGAGGGGAGTGGAGCAGCCAGCTGGTATGGGCTGTGACGCGCCCCACTGCGCATGTCACCAGCTTTAACACCGAAAACCTACTACTACCACGCATGAAATTAAATACTAATTGGGAAAGGAAATTTTCAAAGGAAAGGTTCCAAGCGAAAATTAAGGGTACCTTCCCGACATTTTCCAGTTATGAGGACTGAGGAAAGCGGGAGAAAATACACCAAGAAAGCCACCTTAGCGGAACTTCAACCATAGACATTTGGTTCCCGAGTCTATGCTTTAACGGCCACAATTGTTGTGAGAAATCATACTCTGCAACTTGATTGTGTAACAGATTTTTCAAATATTAACCATCTTAGACTATTCGTTATACTCCAAAAGTGATTTTGTACATGTTTTACTAATGTATACAAAAACATAATCAGAAGCTACATAATCGGAATGTTTTTGATAAGTTATATGCACACATCACCAATCACTCTCGTTATTAAGATAACTCGTAACGAAGTAGGTGTAACGGAAGATGTATCTTAAAATAAATAATTATATCTTTGGAATTAATCATGATGATGTGGTAATCAGTAAAAGTCCTCAATAAAGTTCTTAATTAATTAATTTATAAATTTACAATATTTTATGCATGGTAAACAATTGAAAATAAATTAGTTGTTTTCTAGTTTCTTTGCCATACTGAATTCCTAGTTAAATCAAATGGGTCTTAAATGAAAATAGTTTATGTAAAACAGTTTATTATAAAATAACATTATAAATAAAGGACTGCACATAAACTTCATTCGAGTCGGATCTTCACAATTCCTACCAAGTTAAGTACTATAGCCATAATCGAGCAGCAGGAATCGATGGCTCACTTTGCGCACCTCGTGTTTCTATCGAAGAGATGCATCTGTAGAAAAATGATGTAAAGCTCTTAAGTGAGGAACAAAATGTGTGTTCATAAAGACAAAAAATATATCACCAATTCCATATTGAATTCTATTGTCTTTTTCCTATAAAATCAAACCGCTTATTTGTTTGGTTTTAACATAGAGAAGCTAGATTATTCATTTTTCCTTTAATTCGGATTAGAGGAACGTAGAGGTTGATGATGAACAATAGGTTTCCAGGAAATGGCATGTATAAAGAACAGAGGACGTGTTCAGATCAGAACACAGGCCGTTTGTCACTTGAGTGGAGAGCTGGGATGAACCTGCGACCCATTCCATGTTGGACCAATGATGCATTTAACCGACATAAAAACCAACGAAGAAGGGAGGGAACAATTTCATTACGCGAATAAAACTGGATTAATTTTAAAGTTCAAGAGGGTGGAAACTGGTGATTTACGAGTGCCAGTAATTCGTCAGTCCACAGAGACCGCGCACCGTTTTATCTTTATATGCGAGCTCACTTGAATGAAATTCCATATATAACGGTAGCAAGGGAGGTCGTCCTTAGAGATTCCGTTCCACAAAAAATTCTGTAATTCCTTTCCAACATTCATATTATCTCTTTCTCTACCTGGGCATATGTATGTAATCATTTCAGTTATCAATAAATGCAGAAAAATGTAGTTAAACAGTAGGGCAGTACATTGCATGAATTACATTGTTCTATATATCACGTTCGCTTTATGTTGCGACCACAAAGCGGTATATATTATTCGCTTTTACTGCAGTGATATCGGTATTTATTTGGCGCACTAGAGGTGAATAATCCGTTCAAGCCATTATACATGTACTGCGTCGGTTGCTTACCTTGTGCTGAACATTGTGAACTTCAAAGCTGAATGCTTATTCAAGACATATGTTTATGAGTGATTTCCTTGAGTGTGTTATTGCTATTGAGGCTGTTCTTGTGTTATTACTTAGTCACGCTTGCCAGCACCAGTGGCCGAGATCGTTGGCGCGTTTGGTGTTGACGCCTTGCCGCGAAAGGGTCGCAGGTTGGATGTGGGCACGGATGTTTAGTGGTATGTTCTTCTGTATTTGTGTTCTAATGTACGTCATTCTCTATCCTTTGATGCGCAATCAGGTTACGCCTGAAAGTTTGAGCAACGAATTTTATGTATGATACATACGCAAAAATCTGATGTGGTACATTCACATTACTTTCTCTACCTAGACTGCAAAATCATATTCTTACAAAAATCATATTCTTCTATATAGTTCAAACTTTACCAGATACGCATTAACAGAAATTATTTTATTACGCTGTGTCCTTTTCAAAGCTAATAAGGTAATATAATAAGCCAAAGCGATAGACAAGCCTTTTAAACTCTTTTATTGAATTACGTACCCTTGCCCAGGATATGAGGTATGAAGAAAGCCTTCCTATTTGGGTAAATAATTATAAATTTAAACCTATAGCACACAATATATCGGAAATCGTTAGTTCCACAACAAAAATTATTTCATATAATTTGTGTGTTTTGACGGAATCTAAAAACATGTTTTGATTAGTAAGTTTTTATCTAGCTCTTGCGGTTTATAGTTATATAGAATAGACCGTACTTACCATGGAATTGAAGACGTATATTTAATCTATTAAAACTCAAATTTGAAAACTCAAATCATAATAAGAAGGTTGGAGCGCAAAGACTTTTTTTAGTTTAATCTTGAAAATATTAGCTAACATAAATATAAAATTTGGTATATAACCCAATCTTCATTTTTGAGTTATGCTGTTTACAGTTACATACCAGGCTCACTCACAGAGATGTTTTCAATTTTTTTTATTCACGGAGTCTCAAAAAGTGTATTTCCGGTGAAATATTGTATCAAATTTTTGGATGGAATACTACATTAGGAAAGGACACAAAGGTTTTCATAGTAAGAGTTATTTGACGTAGGTGCTATATACATCCGCATAAAGTCTAAGGAGCATTTGATTCTATAATATCCATAAGTCAGAGTTTCTGTTTTTAACGACAAATAGAACATTGTTGACTTTAAAATAAACAAAATATTTTGAATACAATTTACATAATTTGAAATGGTGTAATCGCTTATTTTTCGCGATGTTTTTTAGAATGTTTCTTATTTTCGAGAATGTGGTTTTTAGCAATAGGTGAGATATATTTTCATTTTGCATAGAAACGTGTGCATTTATTGCAGTTTACTAAACCAAACCTTTAACATTTGCGGCTTTACACCTAGAAGTTGTGCAACATTTAGAAGTTGTGAAACAAAGTTTAGAATGTCAGCGGAAAGAAGTTAGCAGTTAAAGTACTTACAAGATACTCCATTGAAGTACCAAGTAAGAAAACGTCTTGTTACTGAAGATTGCAGGTTGTAACAGAACCAGTATTAGCATTTCAATCTAAGGAAAAAGATGTGTTTTACCTTGCCGACAACCAAATGTGAAATGGTAGAGAATGGAAGCAGAGTAAATGCACCTGTAAAACGCATGGACCCCGATGTTAGACAAATTAAAAGAAGACAATTTAAAAGTTTATTACCGTATGACATTGTCTACATTGGACTCTAGTATGGCAAGGAAACTGGTGTAATAACAATTAAAGTTTTAGATCACTTGTTTGAGTCTTCAAGGCTAGGCAAGTTAAACCATTTAATGGCAGCACTCAAGTATGCGCATTTAAAAACTAGTTGCATCAATTCTGATTTGCTTCTTTGTTAAATAGAACCTTGTGTCATTCTTCAACATCTAAGCCATTGTAGCAACAAATTAAATATAGTAACATCACTCTTAGCATTGAAAGTAAAAGAAAAGTCTTAACCATATTTTTTTTGTGAAAATTCCCATCAATATCTTTGTCTAGAAATATCAAATGCGATATTTTCTCTACGTATAACTTAGTTGTGCTAGAACACTATGAAAAACTAAAATGTCACTACTTGTTTTTCGAAGTTTGGTTATCTTTGCTTTGATTATATTCATGATATTGGTTCGAAGTAATACGTTTTAATTTGCAGATAGGGTTTCAAAATTTATGTTACTTTATTTACCGGTCAATTTTCATTTCACTCATGTCATCGCTAACTAATTCTGTATTCTGAAAAGTTTCACAAAATTAATTCTATGTAGAATATTGAACATAAAATGACAATTATAACTATAATTCAAAATAATATTAATTCGATAACATTGTAACTCGCGGGAATAATTTATTGTATTAAATAAGATTAAAATAATTGAAAAAATGAAAATAGTAAAGATCAATTTAAACGTATTATTTGTGGAATAAAGTATTAATTATTAATAATTTTTATATGCACGCCTAATTAAATCGATAAATGGGAAGTTTATAATTTTCAACAAAATCTTGCCTCTATAAAAATCGTATACAACATTTTCCATTGGCTAAGTGCACATTATATTGTAAAAATCTGAAATAGTGACAGATGGCATAAAGCATCAATACAAAACAACCTATTTTATTTATGAAAGAGGGACACAAAATGATTCCACAATGTTCTAGAGTTAATAAACGCCATATTTAGTTGAATATTGATGCGAAAAAATAATTATATCTATTTATTTAAAATGGAATTTAAACGATGCATGCTTAAAAATAAGGCGTGAAGAAATTACAAAAGGAACCTTAATTTACCTGAGCAGAAACCATGCCCTCCCGTAATCTGGGCAGATCTGTATGAGACCATGAGCTACGAGACCAAGGAGACATCTCGCGGAGATCTTCGGCAAAACGAAAATTAACTAGTTGGTTCTTCAAAAACTTTCGTATGTTCCATGGGAGATCGTTGTGTCTGAAACAAAGAATACGAAGCATTTCATAAAATAAACGTAGTTATAAACAATGAAAGTAATGAGGTTGTTAAATCAGGTGGGAATTTCTCATTGTCAAACAGTGAAATATGGTAACTAACTTAAACCTACAAGCTGTTCAGTTAGCGGGTCTAGATTGTTCCATTGTCTATACCTCTGCTGGGCTCATTACCAAAGTAAATCAGGTATACTTAAAAGTAATTCTTAGTTTGCGAGTATCAAACATTATACTTCCCAATTCATAAGATATTTAAATATATTTAATACAGGGTCTTCAATAACAAACCTGAGCGCTCGCAAACTGACTGCTTCCTGGTGCGTATTTATTTATTTACTTTAATACTTTAATTTTTATGGAAATGAGCATTATTGTAAAACACATTTTTCTTCCATGGAATAATTGCAAATTCAGAGTTATAAAACCCTCCTGCTGTTTCATCGCATACAACACTTTCATACCACATGCAAAATACGGTGTAACGTCTGCTCGATTTGATATCACGTAGTCATTAACATCTCTAGAACAACTACATTTGTATGGAAATGTTATTTTAAATACGAATCATTGCATTCTAAAAAAAAAAAAATGGAAATTAACTGCTGTGGTTCTCAGCGTCCCATTTTAAATTGGGCGTGAAAGACCGCTGAATTTTGCTCAGAGGCCCCTCTATCAGGTCTGAAGTTCTTTTACGTGCTGTAAATCTACGACACGGGACCAACGGTTTTACTTCCCTTCCGAATGAAGCCATGCTAAGGATTTTTACACCCGAAAAAATCCAACGTCCTCCACCGGGTTTGAACCCGCGACCTTGGGTATATGAAGTCAGCATGGTAACCATTACACCACGGAGGGCGACTGCGTTCGTGAAGAATTCATACTAAAATTTTTTGCACAATTGTCTCCTTCCAGGACTATAATTCACGATTTTGTGAAAAAAAATTGAGAATAATGCTTTGGTGCAAAATAAGAAAGAAAGAAAAGTGAAGAAGTACAGACATTAGACGACATTGATTCTGAAAATTCAATCAGATCGATGGGTCTTTCGAACGTTGTGTTCTAAGACTACAAAGGTCCAACACTGATCATAGTGTTCGTAAGAAGTTGGTTGCTAGTTTGTTCTTTATAAAACGTGACATATTGCTACTATATCATTAGAAGATGTAACTTCTTTTACTGTTGATTTTTTTTTAGATATTCGTGGAAAACGCGCAAAAACAAAACCAATTTTCATGACAACGCATAGTCGCTTCAGTAAATATAGAAGTGAATATAAGGAAGCCCTAAAGACCAACATCACGACCTTCGACTTACAGTCCTGATCTAGTACCTTATTTTATTTTTTGTATAAAAAGTTAAAGATATAATGCCTATACTGCAACTTTTTTGTCAACAGATAAAGCAGTGGAATATCATAAACATTTAGTTTCTGGAAGTTTTTCAAGAAGAGTGGCATCATTGCTTTAAGAACTGATTTTATCAAATTCAAAAAAATGTATTTTTGTGTGAAAGGTCATCAACATAATTTATACAATTTTAAAACGAATCCTTATTTGATTTTCTATACATTTTCAGAGTCACCCTCATATTTGTAAGTTATAATATCACATGTTAAGTCACATTGAAATATATAGGTGTACATTCTAAAATGTTCTATGCATTTACATATATCAGCAAGTGAAGCTTTGAGAGTACTTCATTAGAGTAATATATAGTTAAGACATTTAAATGATTGCAGTTCCTAAACCACTGTGCATAAACATGGATCAGCTAATCCCACAAAACTTATTACATGACAATTTGTAAAGTTTAAAACTAATTCTGGCTATCATATCTGTAATTAGACGGGCATCCTCAAAGACTACGCTTCTAAAATACCTATTCAATACTAGAATTGGGATAAGCAAACAACAAAACCGTGTAGAATAATGAAGTTGTGTTAAGATGCCAAGGGTTTAATGAAGCAGCTCCTCCCATATTCATGTCTCAATCTTGTCTCACCAACTAACATTTTTATTTTGCAATGGCGGATGTGCACCAAGATATTTAAGATTCTGTTAGAACACATAATTAATTTTTTTAATTGCTCTTCCGTAAGAAGAAAAGGTAGAAAAAGTCAAAGTACCTAAGTAGATGCTGAAATATACCATCTTAAGGGCAGCTATAAACACTTTTTTTTATTTTGTTGTTTTTTTCATAGGAAATATTAGAATTAAAAAAACATTTTAATAATATGTTAACATTGATCTTACATCTCAGATGGCAGAACGGTGGCACAAGAAACATTTAATTCTTTTTCTATCTTTGCATAATTAGTTTAAAAGTAATAATATTTTGATAAATTTTACTATCCCAGTTTTTGCATCAAAATAAATATAAATTATGTTGGCAACCCTTTTAATATATATGAAATCGTAACCATTCCAATAATTTATCATTTTATGTGATTTATTTCTGTATAACTCAGTTCCTACCACAAATTTTTAAACTTTTATTTATAATACTAAAAGTTGTCCAGTAACATCGCTCGTGGTATTTCTTTGACCAATTAGTTTTCTATAACATTTGTTTCTTTTTATATATGTAATAGAAGAAGTCAATTTCATTCAACCTCACCACATAATGTTTGTTTTTCGCTTCCTCACCCTTTCCTTCGCTCCTAAGAAGGTATCTGCTCAATAGTTAATATTTGGGTGCCAGACGTCCGATATTAAAACATTAACAATACATATATCTAACCACTGTAGTATAGTCACCCAAATTAAAGGTTTATGTTTCCCAATCTTTTCGCCGCTCACTTTGCTCAAACCAATAAGATATTAGCACAACCAGGTAGGTGTGGAAACTAACAGATAAGGGAATTCCGCTAACATTAAATAGAAAAAAAAAAAAAAAAACTGTACGAAGTCAAAAGCATCAACAAATTTATTTGTTATTTATTTTTTATCTTTCATTCATTCATTTACTTGTTTTTTTTTTTCCTCTCTACTGTACTGAAGTATCAATGTAACATTACTGAACCTACCTCTTTACCCTCACTATAATCCGAGCTCTTTGTTTTGTCTACCCTGAACTCGTACTGCTGACGTTGACTGTACGCATCATGTGCCTGGTTCCTAATGGATGCCAACTAACATAACACAAATGATAACTTTCAAATAGAGGAACCTGTAATTCCCTAACCCAAAAATTAAGTAATTAAGCTTATTAAAATCAGCAATGCGCGTTGCCAGATTAGCTATTAGCTAAATTGCTCGTTAAGTGTTTGTCAATCCACCGACAAAAAGGCAAATAAAAGGCATATCTCGCAGAAACAGAAGTGCCAACATAGTTAATTTACACCTCGCACACCACTCTTTTTTGTTAGACCAACACTCTGCGCAGATTAACTAAAGCTTCAGGGTGATTGGATTGCACTTATGAAGCGTAATTGCGTTTTACACCACATGGGTACAGATTTATCCATGCTGTGTTTATCATCATGTCCTGTCTCACAGTAAAATATCATTTTATACCTACCTACCTACCTCTGAACATTTACTATGACTTTTACAATAAATACGGTGGTTAGAACAGTTAGCTACCTTGATATGTATAGAAAGAAATTATGTAAATGAAAAAATAATTTAAATATTCCAAATTAATTGTTTTAAAGTTACATTAGCTTATATAAACAATAAATTTGAAGTTTGGAAGATTCAATGAAAATAATATACAGAAAAGATAATTCTAACTAAAACATACATAGCAAAATACAGTAAAATACAAAAATAAACGCTGAACTTTTAGTTATTTTATAAATTATTCACTAATTTATTTTTCCTGATTTCTTTTAAAATAATAAAATCTGGCTTAATTATTCTACCGTGGTATAATGATTATTATGCCATTCTCGTGCTTCCAACGACGCGGGTTCAAATCCGGCGGAGGACGATGGACTTCTTGGGCGCAAAAATCGTTAGTATGTCTTCCTTCGGAAGGGAAGTAAAGCTATTTGTCCCGTGTCTTATATTTAAGGCACTAAAAGAACCTCAAGCATGATAAAGAGACCTCTGAGAAAATTTTAACTGTGTTTCACGCTGAGAACTACAGCAGTTAAAAGTGTCCATAAATAAAACCCATTTTCCATTTCCTTAAATATTCTATTTAACACATTTTGTAGCGGCAATATTTACTGGATTTAATACTACTTGCTGTTTCTATGTTATCACAGGAAACTGTGCATTAGAACATTTGATGTGTTCCAAACACATGGCTTGGTCCATATCTCTATTACAAATTATTGTTTAACAGCTTATTATTCTATGTACTCCATACTAAGCGAGATAAACATTAGCAGAAATGGTCTTATTACCTACTTGCTTCCTTGTAAGTATACGGAAAATAGGGAATACACTAGGCTACAGCGAGTCAAATATTTTAAAAACTTGTTGCTATGCGAATGAAATCGATTTCTTTGGATGGTCAGAATTGACAAATCCCCATATCAGAAAAGTTTAAGTATTTTAAAACTAACAATTAACAGGTAAAATCTAGGAAATAGTCAACTCGAAGAAAAGATGTGCATGACATAAATTATGTTTTAAGCAGATCTACATTTTTTTGTGTAGTAAGATTTTCTGTATTTCTTACGATTTACCAGTTTTGCAAAAGTCGTCTAGAATAAAGGGGTTATCAGAGCCTTTCCCTAGAAAATTCCAAACATACATTTTATTTGTCCTGTAAATATGTTTAATATATGGTATTTTAATAAAAATCATTAGAGCCATGTTTGAGAATATCAAAAATGTCAAACATTTGTCTACGTAAAAGGTAATTTGAGAAAAGGAGATTTTCCACAAAATGTTCTTGTCACGTCCTTGGAAAATTGGTAACTTAAATAACAAATGTGGTATTTTACAGACTTTTCGTTTTTGAGTAATCGTGTTCATAATCACACGGAATACAAACGCACACAGACACCGACCTTCTTCTACAAATGCTTCTTTTGGATATAGGTTAACCTAAAATGTGTATTTCCTGTGAAATCTCGGAATCGAATTTTAGGACACTTCAAACCCTGAAAAAAGCAGCGGGATGAAAGCTGAATAAAATGGAAATGGAAGTGACATAGAAGTAAAGGAAATTCGGGGGATGAAAGATACCCATCCAGCATTTGCCCTTCACCCAGAGAAAGCCCCGAAAAGAAATTATTGGTCAAGTAGGCCGACCACGGCGATCGAACTCGCGACCTCCCGAATGCAGGCCACATACGAAACCGTCTGAACCATCCCGCTCGTTTATAAGATCCTATAAATATCAGTGTAAAGTTTACCGGTTATTTTAATACATCTTTATTTCCTCTACAACGCATAGAAAGCAGGAGTGGTAATGCATTCCATTCAAAAATTTGATATCTGAGATTTCACCGGAAATATATTTTTTGAGAATATTTGAATCGAAAACGGTCCACGTGTGTGTGTGTCGCTGGTGTTCTAATCAAACTTGGTTCAGACTAATAGATTTTAAGTGTACTTAAAAGCGACAGTTCCACTGTCATGTTAAAGAACTCCAACCGGCGGGACGAAAACCCGGCACACCGATATCATCCTAGCAATTAACAGCGTCATTAAAAGCAAATTGGATTTAAATTGTGTATATTCCTTTGTGTCCTGAACTGTATAATTAAAAAACGAAAGTAGGTATCCTAGACGTAATATTTAAATTCCACATGTTCCAATGATGCGACGTGGAGATGATCAAGAAAATCCTCGCTACTCAAAACTACATTTTATGGGACAATTTTTAAACATTCTCATTTTCTCTAGAATTGCTAAAATGACTAACTTTCTCTACACATATATGTACGTAATGTATTGCATTCCACCCAAAACTCAATACCGAGATTTCAACGGAAATAGTGATTTTACAATCCCCGGTATTAAAAAAAAAAGCATTCTTAGAAAAAAGTCCGTGTGTGACTGTGAACACGATAACTCAAAAACGAAAAGTAAGAAAATACCAAACTTGGTATTGAAGTTTACTATCTACCAAGGATACGACATGGTTTTAAGGATAATCCCTACTCCCCAAACTATCATTTACATGTAAAAACGTTCGAAAATTTTGATTTTCTCAAAAATGGCTCTAACAATTTTGATTAAAATACCCTATATTAAAGCTATTTACACAAAAAATATAATATATATCTTGAATTTTCTAGGAATAACCTCTGAAGGCCTCGTTTTCTGGAAGAATTTTGCTGAATTTTGCATAACTGGTAAACCGAAAGGGATAGACAAAAGCTTACTACACATGCGATTTATATAACATTCATTTGTTTCGTGGACTTAACCATTTTTGATATATTCCTTTTTATTTGTTTCAGTTTGAAAATACTTAAAATTTTCACATACGGGAATTTTTAATTTCCTGGCAATGTAAAGAAACGGGTTTCATCTATATGACAACCAGCTTTTAAAAGATTTGACTATCGTTTTAGCCTAGTGTATGTCTTTATTTCGCTTATACTTACAAGAAAAAGAATCTGCTAAAGTTTATCTCGATTAGTATGAAGTAGATAGAAGAACAAAACTCTTCACTTTAATTTGTTACAGAGGTGTAAAGAAAGTCATGTGAATGAAACACATCAGATTTTTATTAAAAGATTCCAGGATCACAATCTGCATGTATGGGTATCTGAGTTAAAGTATTGCAGAACTAAATGAGGCAATTAAAAATAAAATCTGATGTGTTCCATTCACATGACCTTATTTAGGTATTCTGTAACAGATTATTCTTACAAAAGCTAATCCATTTTTTTTCGTGTCAATCAAGATGAATATAAGACAGAAAAATAGTCGTACTAATAACTTCCATATAGTTAGAAGAGGAAAAAGGAACTATACTAAGCTAAAGTATACTCAAATATTTTAAAAGCTGTTGCTATGAGATTGAGATTACTATTACCTTTGCATTGTCAGGAGTTAACAAATTCACATATGTAAAAAAGTACTTCAAAATTAAAACCAATAATAAGGAATACCTAGCAAATCGTCCCCTCCGCGAAAAAATATATATTATAAAATTGTGTCTTAACAAGGAGATCTACATTTTTGTGCAGTAAGTAGTTGTATTTATCTTATGGTTCCCCACTTATGCAAAAGTCACTCAGAATGGTTATATCGTCAGAGGATATTCCAAGAAAATTCAAAATATTCATTATTTTTCCATGTAAAAGATATAAATATATGGTTTTTAACCTAACTCGTTAGAACAATTCGTTTCGCATGACTGGAAGATACTAAACTTAAATATTAAGTTTAACATTTTCGTTTTTGAGTTCTCGTGTGCAAACACACGGACATACACCGGCTTTTGTTATATTCCCTTCTACTTTTAAGGAGCTAGTAATAATTCTGCTTATCTTTAGCTTGATTAGCATGATGTAGATAACGTGTTAATGTTTTGAATAAAAGGTTTGTTTACCGAAAATCTAAGAACATCTTGTGATTGAAACACTTTAGGATTGTTTTTTTTCCCTTGTGCTTATAAGGAACATTTCTGTTAATTTTTAACTCGATTATCATGAAGTAGATAGAAGAATAACTTTTTAACAATAATTTGTTATGGAGGTGTAGAGAAAGTCATGTGAGAGGAACACAGAGGAACACTCCTACAGTAGAAGGTAATTTATCTAATTTATCCGCCATTGATTTTATTTTTCATAAAACTGTCTGTTGTACCTCACTTTTGGGTTCGTATACATAGGTTTGCTTAAGAAGTCCTTTGGTCTTTGGGCAGGCTACTTTCCCTGAAGTGCGTTAAATACGAATATTTCTATGTATCAAAACTTTACTAGGAATAACCGTTGTCAGAGTCGCCACTGCGTCAATGGAATGAAATTCTGGCTGTCTTAATCTATCGTAATACCCCGGAGTCATTTGCGTCAATATTTTTTTAACCAAATCGTTATCTTATCGTGATAACAGCGTGCTACATCGCATAAACTGTCAAATGTGAAATTTGTTAACTCGTTGTCTCATGACAAAATGTTGTAAATGTGTGGTTTAGAGGTACCACACTAGCATCTCTCGAGGTCACGTGTTCACCAAGACTAACAGCATGGAGTTTTTCGGGCATAAAAGTTATTGGCTTTCTTTGGAAGAAAAGTAAAGCCATTGGTCACATGTCAGATTTATGACACTTAAAAGAATCTCAGCAAATATGTAGAGATCTCTAATCAATATTTCCGGTATTTCTGGCCTAATATGGAATGCGATGCTCAAAACAATAGCAGTTAGTGAAGGTCCATAAACGAAACTCAATTTCTTTTTCGGCCATGACATACTTCCCAATTCTTTCGTCACTTTTCTAGCTTTTTTGCTAGACATTTTTATGAATTTTATTTTTCTGAAAATTATTAATTTCTTCTGATTGGCTAGTGTACTCTGATGTACACCGATATAGTTGAGTTTCTTCACACTGTTTTATATCTTAAGATACAACAGCTTCAAGACCATCAAAACCTCGAGATATTTTGGGATATGCGCCAAAATTGTCCCAAGAAAGTGTCCCAGAGTTACCAAAAGAAGGGTAACCTCTAGCGATGGTGTTATTACCTGATATTTATTTTCTTTGTGGTAGAGATATTTGGTACTGATACCTCACTATGCTCCCATACACACCTCTCCTTTTCGTAAAATTCGCCAAGCGGAATGAATAATTCGTCTATGGCTCGTATTCGGGAGGTCACGGGTTTGCTTCCCGTTGCCGGCTACATGCACTATGGGTCGACAAGCGAATGTGTATATTTCTTTCATCCTCAGACTGTCCTATCCCTTCATGTTGTTTCCATTGTCATTTCCTTCATCCCACTGGTTTGTTTCAGATTTAGAAGAGTCATTGCTTAGTGTGGCGTGGCAAGGAAAAAATATGCTCTAACAACAAATGACTTCGGCAATCCCGAATTTGGCTGGTTGCTGGTTGCATTGGGGAGCGGTAGGGGCCTGTCACTGATGTGCCGACACTCCTGGTTCCGGCCACCCACTGTATACTATCAGTTCATCCCCTTTTTATGGGGTATAGGTAAAAATTATCTCAGGTTTGGTGTCGAGTCCGTTCGATTGTATCCTATCCTATATAAAATTCATCAAAAGGAACTCTTTTTGACCTTCGCAAAAACGTAGTTTTCTTTCACTATTTGAATTCCATAGTTGATTTAATATGTAATGCTATGAAAGTACAAATAAGCTTACGACTTTGACAGCCACACAATATTTCACAACGTGAGCTTCAATGGTTCGTCCAATATAAGTTTTACGAGATCTGAAGATCAACAGGAGAAAGGACATTATAAAATGCAATTCAGCTAATGTATTCGCGTTGGAATACAACACAGGAAAGGCATATCTCTAGTCTTGATGAAAGCGACAGATGTTACAAATATTGTAGCCATATTCGGAATAACGACTGCCAGCAAAAAGTTGAATCCTTTAATGACCTGGACAGCACCAGCTTCTCAGCAGTGTAATTAGCCACCGTATTCAGATTATACCTTCCCGTGACTGTCAACTATTGCATAGTACGAGTACGTACTCGCAGGAATAATTAGGTGGGCCTTTGTGCTGGAATCTCTAGTAATCTGAGCTCAAGCGACAGTGTCCAACAACGTTGTAAGTAGTGTGCTCTTTTTGAAAAATAAATGCCAAATTTTGGTACTAAGCACCGTACAATGCATCTTTCATGTCCATAAAGGCACTGAAAAGCCTCCATGCAAGGATGTTCAGTCAAATGGTCAGTGGAGCTGAATTTTCAAACCATATGCGAAGTTTTGCTTATTAGTCAGCTCCAGCCACAAAGTTAAAGTAGCTCCTGTATTCTACATATGTCAAAAGGACACGAATTACGTTGTTTATTAAAATATTTCAACGTTGCAGCTATCTCATATTAATTTTATTCTGAAACTTCATATTTCGTGTTTAGTTATGCTTTTAATACACAGAAATAAGACGTGAGCTTTAACTGAAAACAATTTTAATCAGGGGACCTCAATATATATAAACAATCTCGGTATGGAATTTTTTGTGAAATCAATACTTCGCTCACTCTCTAAAGGTAAACGGATAAGTAAATGGTTATTAATATATGCAAGTATTAATGTTTAATATTTTTGTTTAAATTTGACGAGTTTTCAATCATTTACTGGTGTTTGGTTCATTAGGAGTGAAATAATTCAGTCTCATTAATAGGCATTGCAATTCTTAAGCAACTGGTTTCAAGTTACCTTCACGCAAACCTTTATCGCTATAAAGAACGTAAACAGCAATAAAGGATCACTGACAGACAGGTAAAAGGCGGTATAAATATGCCAGAACATGAATAATGGGAGAGGTGTATTGTTAGCTATGATTAGACTGCAAAAGTTTATCTACATCTGAGCTTATGCAACATGCACGAGGAATTGTCCTGGCATGAAGGAGGCAGTATTTTATCCAATCCTCCGATCCAGACTGAGCAGTCGAGTTTGGATTTAAGGGGAGTTGGTTGTTATCGCATTCTAAAAGTTAGGGAAAATTGTATATGTTCAAGAAGCCATAAATCAGATGTTATCAGTCAGATCTTTTTCAAATTTTTTGTGCTGTGTTAGTAAATTCTTGAGTTTAAAATAAGCCTATAGGGGCTGTTGTATTACTCACTATTTGCTATAAAATGACTTTTAAAGATGCAATAGATATTTTAGTTTTGTCATTGTTTATCTTGATATATGTACCCTTTATTCCAGTTTTATTGCTTAGATTTCTGTGAAACTTTGGGAATTTACTAAAAAGGGATACCTAAACCTACCCTACCACAATTATTGAAATATATTCAGTATTACTGGGTAAAGTTGCATAAAAACTTTATTACTAAAAAAAACCAATTTATTTTTACCATGAAAAATACAGCAATTTCCTCAAATTCCTAAGTAATTCTATAATACTGGCAAGGGAGTTTTATCATACATTCATACAGTAATCCTGAAAGTTTCAGGCTGTTAGCTTGAATGGTTTGAGAGGAAATGGTACAAGAAGTGTAAAAAATGTGATTTTTCAGGAGAGCAAAAAGAAAATAGCATACATTCTCTAACCTTACTTTTTTAATTTTAGAATGCTCCAGGACTGTAACTGTCTCCCTCCTGGGCTTCCTTATCTTCTCTCTTCCTTTTTAGCCCTCTCTTCTTCACTCTGGCTTCTTTGGACATCTCCTCCATAGCTTTATCAGCCTTAGCAACACGGTCCAGGTCTAATGCTCGCAGTGCTTTCTTCATGTTTTCTCCTGGTTCAATGTCCATTGCTTTCATTACATGGATTCTCTTGTAGCACCCATCATTAAAACATATTACTGAGTCGAAAACACCAATTTTAATTGTTTTTGCTCCAACAAATACATTTTTTGGTATCCTTTGCCAGATGCAGCTGTTGAAAGACTCGTTCTGGTTTTGAGTCTTGCCATGTAGACATTTTCTTAGTAGTTCTTCATCTGAAAGCTTCCTGTAAATGGGCTTGATTTTTTCAATCACAGCATTTGGCAAGGAATGTTTATGTACATATTCAGCTCCAGTTATAAGTGATCGCTGATAACCACACCATGATTCAACTCCTGGTGGACAGAGACCATGGGAAGGGTTCTCATCAGTAGAGCATTTGTGAAAAAAAGAAGCCCATACAGCTTTCTGCATTTCTTTTAGATTATTGCAATTATTTCTAATTGCCATTCCATAGTAGTTTTGTAACTGATCAATTTCTGATTTGGTAAGCCGACCTCGTCCACCAATTGGCTTACCATCATCTAATTTCTGCCCTTTCAAAGATTTGCATAATTCCAGTAGAAATCGACCCATTCTCTTTTGAACATGGCCTACACATTCAATTTTGGTAACTTCCACTTCACTACCATAGGGCTTTGCCTTAGACACTGCATGATACCCCTTGGAATCACCATCACCCAAATATTGCACATAGCGCAGGCCTCTGGTAAGCTCAGATCTTGAGCAAATTTCAACTGCACCTGCAACCTCCATCCCTCCACTGTAGCCATCAAAATTTTTGAGGCAGGCATGGTCATTATTCCTAGTGCATCCTGCACAGTACTTGCTATATGTTGCTACATCTAGCACTTTTCCTGTGAGCAGCGAGGTTCCAGTCACAACACCATGCAGTGATGAGAAACCTCTCTTCTGCCATGATCCATCTATGACAATTGTTGTGTCAGGACTACCTTCTAATTCCTTGACTTCTTTAGCAGCATTCCACATTGAACCCTCAGCAACCTCTTTTACACTGTCATATATAGCTTTGTTATACACATCAAATTTACTGGCAGGTGGTGGTAGGTCCATAAGAGCACAAAAGGTACGAGCTGCCAGTTTACCTTTTCCAATACACCTCATGGCATAAGCAAATCTAAGATTTACAGAGGAGACTTTTCTTGTATTTACTGGTGATGTCATTGTATAATTGCTGTGGTTACAATATTTACATTCTAACTTTAGTTTAGTTGACAAACCTCTTCTGCTTCGCTGTTCCTCAGTTATTTGTACACTATTTACAGCATTACAACTTGAACAAGAAACACTTTTGTTTATAAATAAAGATAATATGGACAAGTCAATAATTATATTTACACTATTTGTAGCACTTGAAGCTGGCATATCATTAACATCATCACTAACATTGAATAAATCAGACAGCTTCTTTCTTGAGGCACTTGAACTTGCAGGGGATTGGAGGTTAGGTGAAGATGTGCCACCTTTTACTGTAATGTTGTTCAGCTTCTTGTGTTGGTTACCTCTAAATTTACGTTTACGATTGAATGAGGTATTTCTTCCCATATTTAAATTTGAAAATATACTCAAAGACCTCCAAAACTAACACTGTTATACAAAATTCCTTTTCTGCACCAGCTAGTAGACAGATTTCCCTTGCTTACATACAAGAAAAGAGATCATAGTTCAGTGCTGCCACCAGCAAAAGATCACAGCAACAAAACACACATGGTATGATATTAGTTCAGTGCTGCCAACAGCAAAAGAATAAGCTTCCCAGCAACAAAACATACAAATAAAAAGCCTCTTACCCATACGGAAACATATCTTGAGCTGGAGTGGGCGTGGCATTCAAACATGGAACGCACGTAGCGATTTAAATCCAGGCATTTAAAAGTGCTTAATAATAATGCAACACATACATATCATATATCAAAATGTTCAGGAAAGTATGCTCTTTCATATAAACAAATAAATTTTTTTTTCATTTTTTGACACTGATAACGACCAACTCCCCAGTTGTTGGTATGTCTATATGACATAAGACCTTGCTAGTCGAATGTATCGAATGAAAAATGTTCCTTTTGTAAATACATTAGGAGTTAGTGAAGAGCAATCGTTCTCGCTGTATTTCCATCTTATCCTAATTTATGGTGTGGTTAATTAGTAGAAATTCTTTAATAGTGAAAATGCTTTCTTTCCTAATATCATAAGAAGGCATTTGCGAAGTTTTCAATAACTTTCCAACATGCTATAACAGATGCCCACATATGTTTATATGCTTTCAATAGTGTTGCATGCTTTAATCTTACTTAAATCATTTTTTTTCTGCATTTGAAGTGTTAAGATTGTTACAACTTTTCAACTCTTTTATTAGACTGTATGCAGTTTCTATGGATTTCTTTACGATTACGGCGATCAAAAGGAAGGTCAACTTCTATTGGAGTACACATTATCAAACCAACTTCAATTAAAGGAAAAATGGGCAATAAATAACTATGAGATAGTAAAAATCACCTAAACTGGTTTGTGCGCTTTATTAAACGGTTACATTTTAAACGTCTGTAAGTACGATAAACGATATAACATCGTTAATAATAAACTGGTCAACAAAATTAGAACTTTTTATATTAAGAGGGAAAGAATTGGGTATTCTGGTCTGCTTTTTGTGTTGATTTCAAATCCTTTTACAGAAATTTTCCATTCCCCCATTATTTTCGAATAATCATATGTCAAATATTTTCCGTGGCTATACACTGTTGTATTACGATATCTTAGCTGTATTTCATTTGAGGTACTTCTCTCTTCAATATTCAACAGTAGTCAACAATATTTGGACACCACTTACCCTGGTAGCGCTTTTTAGTTTCCGCGATGTCCTGAAGGAAAAGCTTCTCGTGTTCGTCCTTTTTTTGGTAGTGTTTAACACCCGTTTTAACTACTTAAGGCACCGCAGGCGGTGACACTGATGATACATGAATGATGGAGTACCGGTGGAATGCGATGCCGGGGGAAACCGGAGTACTCGGAGAAAACCCACCACAGCGCTGCTTTGTCCACCACAAATCTCACTTGCGGTTGCTTGTGATCGAACCCCGGCCGTCTAGGTGAGAGGCGAGTGGTCTAGTGTTGTCCTTGACAGCCAGGGAAGAAATCGAGATGGGAATGCAGAAAATGTATTTTAATGACATATTACATCCCATTATCTTGTATTTCTCAACAATTTCACTGACAAGTTCTTTGTAGTTATCAGATCTGAGTTTGCTAGAAAGTTTGAGACGCCTTTTTTTAAATTTTGCATGGCGCTGCTTCCTGCATATTTAAATGGTTTATAAATTTTGCATCTTTAATCAGTTCCCTTATTTGAGGGAAAAAAATAATCCTTTTTTAATTTAGCTCATTAAAAACTTGTTTTTCAGGAAGACAAATGTACAGCTAGCACGATTCATTGCTTTCAAAAAAATCTGATATGTTCCATTCACATGAATTTCTGTGATTCTCTGAAAAAAATTATTGTTAACAAGCCTATCTTTTATTTATTTCATGCTAATCGAGAAAAATTAGCAGAAATAGTCTTACTTCATGCTTTATTGTAAGTAGAAGCGAAATAAGGGTACCATAGGTTAAAGTGAAAGCCAAAAGCTGGTTACTATGTGTCTGATGTTCCTTTGTTTGTATGTATGGACAGGAGTTGACAAGAATAAGTTTTCCAAAGCTGAAACCAAGAAAAAGGAATATCTCAAAAACGACCAACTCCAGGGAAAAAATGTATATAACATAAATTGTGTGTTTTAACGTGCTCTACATTTTTTGTGTGTTAAGTTTTTGTCCATCACTTATAGTTTAGTAGTTATGCAAAATTCATCCATAATAAAGTAATCTTCAGAGGCTATTCCCAGAAAATTCAAAATATACATTTTATTTGTCAAGTAAATATCTTTAATATATGATATTTTAACCAAAATCGTTAGCCAATTTTTAGAAAATCAAAATTTTCGAAAAAAGTTCCATGTAAAGGGTAGTTTGGGTGGGGGGATTTTTCTCAAAATCTTCGTTTAGCATCCCTGGAAGATACTAAACTTAAATAACAAACTTGGTATTTTATCGACTTTTCGTTTTTGAGTTATCGTGTTCACAGACACATGGACACACACATGGACCTTTTTCTGAAAATACTTTTTTTGGATACAGGGACCCTAAAACAAATATTTTCGGTGAAATCTCGGTATCGAATTTTTAGTGGAGTGCTATACCTTCTCTATACACTATGTACATTGTACGTATAGAGAAAGTAAAAATTAGTCAAGCCTAGTTTATATGCAGAGGAGGCACTAAAAACTGGTTGATGAACATTTTCTTGTCCTGGATTAAGTGAATGTCTCTTTGGCCAGTTCCATTAATGTCTGCTATCCTACTTGCACAACATGCAGCAAAATTCAATAACATACAGCTGTAACTGTTATCCTTGATAGCGTATATAAAGAGCTTCATAAGATCATACTTTTTTCAAATCGACTACATGGTCTGAATATTCATAGCTTCAATATCATTGATGCCAATAGTTTTAAGTGTTAACGTCGGTTCAATACTTTCCTCAATTAAGTAAAGAATTCGAATAGATGGTAAAGCAATAAAAACTACAACTACAGCACGGATATATTCTTTCCATTATGTAATAACACGCCTTTCAAACTTGTTTTCGAGAAGCCTACGAACAAATGCCAATTTTCAGATTTATGCTCAACACTCAGTAAAATTTGAGTCATTCTGTAATTCATCTTGAACATCGGTCAATGTTAAGTCATTTGGAAGTCCTGGCCCACGAAGCATCGGTGAATTGCTGAATCTATAGATGGATATTTTAACGATTGTCAGGACTTCGAACATATTATTGCAGATATATATTCAAGCAGCCTGACAAATGATTGTTAGGTTCGCGCCATGTCATTTGGATTGCAAAAGTCATTGGCTCATCAGATTTCGGGGCACATGTATTGTTCGTCTATTTTGTTCTCAAAATAACAGTGAAAAACTCTTCTTTTAAGAACAATAAACTTCCACCTCTGCACTTTGAACGTGACCACACCACACACAAAACAGAACATACTTTCGAGACATGTTTCTCATACGCCACTCTTATACTGCTGACAACGGAGGAGAGACAGAAGTAGCTTATTTCTTTTAAGAACATTTCTATTCATCTGCGAACTTTACCTAACCATCATAGTTTGTAAGGAAATTTTAAGAGTAACTTGTGTATTCAGGGCAACAATCACCAAACATTATTAGTCAATTGTTGACACAATTAAATTAAATCTAAATCTAAAATACTCCTTCTAATCAGCGTGCAGTACAGAAAACTGACTGCAATTCTCTCAAGCACCTTCAGCGCAATGGTATCAGTTTAGAGCATAGGTGATTAGTCAAGACAACTTAAAGGTAATATTAATAATTACCATGTTACATCGCAAGGCCAAGCATGCAATTAGCCTATTTACCACTGGCGATCAGCATTATAAGAAGCAGGTTTCTCGTTCTCACCACTCTAAAGCCTACTCTCCTTATGTCAATTTTTTTCTAGAGTGCCCAGCATGGAGGAATACTGATTAAATATGCGTAGTTTTTTAATGACTCAACGTTCTTTAACCTTGTTAACTATACTGGACGATGAATAAAATCGATATGGTGCTCAAACCATCTCGGGGTCTATTGTATCTTAAAAATTACTCGACAATCGTTTTCTCAGGATAAGAAATAGCCCCGAAAAAAAATCTATTCGGGTAATTCACACTAAGGGATATTCAAATTCACGATCTCTTGATTGTGAGACAGACACGCTACCTCCGCAATACGAGGCGGGCCTTGTGTAGGTCGATTCGCGGTTACTCAACTGCCGTTGAAAGAAAACTGACAAAACTTTACACTCCTTCATTTCTGTCTACGGAAACTGTAATAACAACTCAACTTCCTTTCTTTCCCTCCTGGTTGTAATGCTTACTGTTTTTGTCGATTAATATACTACCCATTAGAACAGAGACCAGGCTCTTAATTTGGAAATTGTATATTTATAAGGGAAACTCACGTTTTCGAACGCTTAAAGGAGTCCAATCAGAATGTATCTACTCAATTCTTCTCTTACAATCGCAAAAAGAACTTCTGAGCACCTTGAGTTGTGGGCTTGATTTTTAATTCTCAAATTGATAAATTTGAATGAACTTAAGCTCCCGTGATTTTCATTAGGGCGAGTTTAATCTAAGTTTTTTTAACTGAATTTCATTTTGCAAGGTTTCATTTCAGGTATGCTAAATTTATCCTGAATAAAGAGGACTTCAAAGGAAATTTCTAGAAAATTAAAAATATACATTTCATTCACATTAAAGCATGCTACTTCTATGAAAACTTTAGCTATTTTTGGAAGATGAAACAATGTTTCATATCAAGAGCATTTTGGAGTGGGGTATTTTCTTGGAAATCTTCATTTCAAATGTTTGGAATATGATTTTAAGTGGTGTACATTTTAGTATTTAACGTTTTTAAGTTATGGCGACATTAAACGAGTAGTATATAATGATTACCTTATTATACATAGTGGAGAAAATACAATGAAACGTGAGTGTTTGGTATTTGGAGTTTGAAAACGGTGTCAAAAATTGGTTCAGAAATTTACAAAAAGTGTATGGGTATAGTTTACTACATCACCTGTGAAAGGGATCACAGGTACGTAACATCATGCACGTGTCGTAGTCGAGAGATAACCATAGTGCCTTTGAAATATGGGTATGCAACAAGCATTGCATTCTCTATCTTGTTGCCAACTCTTGACATGTATGTATTGTATGTTTTCCTAACTAATTGCCTTGTTGCAGTTTGATATATGGGCACCGGATAAAAAACATTTGGCGAGTGTGTCTAACAAACACTGGCTTTTGGATGTCACAGTTTGCTAACGAAAACTGAAATAAAACCTTCCAAAATGAAATTCAGCTAAAATGTAGATTAAATCCAAGTCTTAAACTATTAACAGACACTGTTAACCTTAAACTGTTCTCAAACAAACACACACAGACGAACAAAGAAGCGTACGAATTTCTAAAAATACCTTTTCATACAGTGAACCTCAGAACATGTATTTCTGTTGAAATCTCGTGAAATTTTGGGAATAAATACAGTTCTTCCCCTATTATACATAACAGAGCAAGTAAACGAGGAACGACTAGACTAATTATAACATTACTCGGCATTCCAGAGGAAATGTGAAGGATTGTTGCAGTGTCCCTTATACTACGAAATGTAGACGAAGGTTAGTTTTTCAGGGTAAGGGGCAATTTTTATATGAAAAAGGTGCTAAAATAATGTAAGAAAGGGACAAAAAAAGTGTTGTTTCACTCAACTATTTAAAAATATTCCCCCATTCTCAGTTATTGAGTTACAAACAAATACATAAATTCATTACTCACCAGAAATAGGAAAGTATGCATCTCAATACTTCAAGAAGCTTTGAGCATCTCTAGATTTTTAAAAAGTACCCTGTTTCTATTAGGAGTTATAACGTCTTTGTAAATACTAAAGCTCTTTTCGCCATCCACAGAAACTAGTGCGGCAATTTCGTGTTCTGTCGACATGGCAACTCTACACATGTGGCAAATTTCTCAAGCAACAAAAACCTCGCAGTTCTCCGTAGAATCTTCATGGCAAAAATGAATTCATTTGCGATGTCAATCATTCTTTATGGATCCACAAACACTGTAAATGGCATGGACTAGGTCTGTTAGTGCTGTTAACTTTGGGAGAAAATTTTTAAATTGTTTTTTTTTCTCTGAACCACGAGTGGAGCCGTAATGATTAGAAGAAATTTTCAAACCAATACCTGGCCAGAGCTTTTGACAGAAGTCAATGACTGTTTGAATGGCATTGGCTTCCTCCAGATCATACATTTTAAGCAACATGGGCTTTACTTTCTCCCGTGATAGAGGAAATATTACAATTTTCAAAACGTATCGTTCCATTGAACTTTAAGTTTCATCCATCATGATTTCCGCAACCACAATCAGTCACTTTCTCCTTGATTTTTTATTTGGTCTCCTGGTCAAGAGACTTCGTGTATATTTTTCTTATTGTGGCACTATCATCTTTGTGTATTTTTCAGGGAAATCTTTAACAGCTGGATGGTTTACTTTATTGAGTGGAATTCCCGCTTATATAAGAGTAGTACACAAATCAATGTTGAATTCCATCAAATTTTGAATTTTTCAGGAACACTCTTCAAATGCATTCCATAATTAATATTGTCGCGATTTATTTGTTTTAAGAGTTTTGTTCTTTTGATGCTTATAACTGGAAATGTGTTGAATGATCATGTCTCGCTGGTGTTTTTACTCCTAAAAAATTCCTGAAATGCCAATACTGCAGTGTAGTTCAGTTCCATTTGTTTGTATGGAATTCTGTTTCAACTCCTGAGACAGAGAAAAATGTCGAGCACTGAACAAACTTCCCATCACGATCAAATCCGAAGAAATTAAGAAGGTGGAAGTGAGAGAAAGAACATTTGTGCACATACAATATTATTTTTCATTGTTGCAGGTGTGCTTCCAGTCCTACTTTACTGGAAGTAAAATATAATGAAACTCACATTTCATATTTTGTTATAAATTATAAATTGTACTCTATAAAATTATTGAAAAAAACTACAGTATGAGGAAAAGGGGATTATGGGCATCGTTGAAAAGAAGGACAAAAGTACCAAAGAAGGGAAAATGGTGCCACAAAAGTGTTATCTTCCCCAACTACATAGAATATCTCACAATGTGGTGTCTTTTGGAAGAGCTTTAATTTACCCTAAGAGAAAAGGTACGCACCTATAAAACTTAATCCTGGTTATTATGCTATGGAACTGGTGTTACAAAACGGATAATTAGAAAACGGTTGTGACCATGAAAATACAAGGTTTAAGTTTTAATGTTACCTTTCGACATTCGGTCATATTTTAGGGCAAGTAAATTTCACTGCCAATGGACAGAAATATAAGAGGTGGTCACGTTTGAACGAGAAGGGGGTGCTGGAGATTTTATCGCTACTAGTATAAAAGGGTCCGCTCCATTTAGGGTCAGATTTTATGCACGCAAGTTCGCCAATGGTAAGGGGAATTATTGTATTCCATGCAAACATTCGATGTCGATTCTTACGGAAATATGTTTTGAGGTATTCAGAATCAAAAAAAAAAAATCCTTTAAAGAAAACTGTCCACGTGTGTGTGTATTTCTATTTTTGAACAGCATTAATTCTATATCAAAAGACGATTAAATACCAAAGATATTTAATTTTATCGTCTTCTATAGATGCGACTCGAAGATTTTCAGGGAAATGCTACTTTTCTATTATTTTTTATTTTTTTTGGTAGTGTTTAACACCTGCTTTAACTATTTATGGCATCACAGGCGGTGACACTGGTGATATATGAATGATGGAGCACCGGTGGAATGCGATGGTAGGAGAAACCGGAGTACCCAGAGAAAACCCGCCCCAGCGCCGCTTTGTCCACCACAAATCTCACATGCGGTTGCTTGGGATCGAACCCCGGCCGTCTAGGTGAGAGACAAGTGGTCTAACCACTCGGCCACGGCGCGGCCAGCTTTTATATAGAACATTTTTGGAAAAAATTTATTTTCTAAAAAAAAATGAAATGCTTACCTTGAATGTTATGCGAATAGCTTCTGAGGTGTTCTTCATTCTGAACGATTTTTGCATAACTATTAAACCATAAGAGATAGAGATAATCTATCGATATAAAACACTTGGATGTCATAAAATAACTTAAACCTCTTAAAAAAATCAATATTTACTAAAAATATTAAACTAAAAAGAACAATAAATTCTGAATTAAATATCAGCCTCCATAAATTAAACATAAAGGAATTATAAACATTATATAAAATACATATATTAACATTGTAATAAACCAAATGAATTAAAATAATCATTACCATGTATGCACACTATTTATAAGTTATTTGTGGATAAAACTATTTCTGAGATATTTATAGGTATTCATAATACTAATATTTATTAGTAGGAAATCGTTATTCGTTTTTTCTGTTCGTCATGCAAAGAAAACGGAATTTGAAAGACATCATTTAGTGACCCGCCTTTAAAATATTTGACTAGTCCTTTGTTTACTGTACGACTAGGTATTCTCCTATTCCCGTTGTACCTTTAAGGAAATGTGTAATAAAACAATTTCTGCCAATGTTTAAGTACATTAGCATCAATTAGAAGAAAAAGCTTTTGTAAGATTAGTTGGTTGCAATTATAGAAAATCAATTTAATGTAAACACATCAGATTATTTTCGCTATTTTTTCAGTACTTCATTAAACATTCCAAACATTCCTTAAAATGCCTTTAACTGATTTAGTACTCCAAATTTTCTTATTATTTTATGGAAATCGGTTCTTTTAGAATATTAAGCAAGAAAACTTACAATAATTTTATGACTACAGAACAAAATCTATGCAACGTTCTCCTTTTGCAATTTGCATTATCCAACTCGGTGCTTAATATCAGATGGCCCAACAACGCCGCATTTTACGTGTGCAGATAACCCCTCGTGCGATAATCATTGTACGGGTAATTGGAAGCAAATACCGGTGAGTGACCTTCGTTGCACACCTCTTGTATATCAGGGAAAATTGTGAGGGAAACGCGCTCACGAGAGGCAGACTTTTACTAGAGTCCGAGATGATACACAAGAGACAGAACGTTGTTACTGTTTTCCGCTACAGTTACAGAACCTTTATTTTCAAGAGAGTAAAATCTAATGCTCTTCTTATTTTACATTAGGAAAAAGATCCACTTAATGGTAAATCAAACTATTAGGGAACCGTAACAAAAACCAGGCATGGGAGCACGAAGAGCTTCACTACATTATTATTATTATTATTATTATTATTATTATTATTATTATAGATCATCATGATTATTATATCACTATTATTAGTGCTATTATTAATATACGCGAAGCAGAATTGGTCAAAACGGGAAACATCATTAAACATCATTCTCTGCTACGTAAATAAGAATAATAATACAGTGAAATACTACGTGATCATATGCATGACCTTGTTGCGGTGTCTTAATGTAATGTTTTCTTTACCAGAATTACAAATCTAGTTATTGGTACTTACTGGTAATGAAAATATATAGACTCTGTAACTGAAGTGGAAAACAGTTAACAACGTGTTTGGGCTCGTATATGCTTCCAATTACCCCGTAGAATTCTGCAACTCTCTTATCGCATAACGGGTTATCCGCACACGTGAAATATGGCGTTGTTGGATCACCTTGGTATGTTTTATTTTTTCGACGATGGTGCTTTTAATTCGCTCTCTTCATTTATGCTGTCATCGTAGAGGTATGAATTTCTGGATGTTTTGCCAAAGTCACTGTTCGCACCTTCATTAATTAGACTAAATACTATAGCATTTTTGCATTCTCTACCACATACATAGTAGATCAGAGGGTAGCGCATTTTACCAAAACTTCTGAATAAACTTCACATAACTTTCTATAGCTGTTCAATATACAAACTATTCTTACAAATGAATATTCTTCCACCGACTTCAAGCTAACTGAGAAAAATAATAGCAGAATTCGTGTTATTATTTTCACCATTTAAGTAGGAGGGAAATAAGGGAATACGCTAGGCTAACGCGACATCAAGTGTTTTAAAAGCTAGTCGCTTTGCGAAACAATTAAGGTTCGGTTCGCTTTTCATAGCTAGCAGTAAACAAGAGATCAAACGAAAGTTCCAGTTTGAAAAATGTTAGATAGTTTAAAATTGAAACCAATAACAAGAAATATTTCGAAAACGTCAACTTTACACGAAAAATACTCGTATATATGACATAAATTATGTGTTTTGACGAGAGTTTTACATTTGTTGTGTAGTAAGTTTTTTACTATATCTTATAGTTTAACAGCTACATAAAATTATGTAAAATTCTCCAAAATAAACAGGTCTTCAGAGACTAATCACAAAAAATTAATATATATATATATATATATATATATATATATATACATATACCATATATTAAATATACCTAGCTCGCAAATATATATAGGTATTGAGTTTTCTGAGGGTAGCCTCTGAATCCATCTACATTCCACATACTTTTATATAACTGGCAAACCGTAAAAAATATAGAATGAAGCTTACGTCAAATACATTTTTTGTACACTTAACCACTTCCAAGACATTCCTTATTTTTTGTTGAAATATCCAAAATCCTATTTTTTTCTCAACTTAGACATCGTCATTTTCTTCCTTTGTGACTTATTTTTTTTTTCATCTTCATCGCCCAAAGAAAACAAAATTACAAAACCTCACGTAGGGCGACCATGTCTAAGGATTTTTCTAGCATTTTAAATATGTAAATACAAAAAAAAAAAAAAAAAAAAAAAAAACTAAACAAAAAATGTTTCTTAATGTCTATCTGGATAAGTGTGGTGTAAATTTATAACAATAGTTTATTTCAGAATAGCTAAATAAGTCACAAGATTTTGTTTACTTTTTATTGCAGACATGGAATGTATTCTCATTTCTTAGTTAAATATTTCGATTTAAATATTACATGGTGTTTAGTTCCATTCTATTTATTGATATTTAGTTACGTCAAGCGAGTGTAACACTAGTTGTTTTTTTTTAATTTAATTTAACATTTTAATATATAAATTTGATATGAAGCAGTAACTAAATCTGAGCTACAGGTTAATGATTTTTTGAAGGTCAACAAAAGTGTGGATAATCTATAGCCAGTTCCCAATGTTTAATGTTGCGACTTTGCTATTGGAGCCGCCATGTTGAAAAACTGCTAGCAATATTATTTTATCGTAAATACTATTCAGAGCCCGGATTTTTATGTAATTACATATTTTAAAGCCTGCATAATATTTAAATGAGAAGTAAAAATGTTGGCGAATTAGGTCATTTGGGACTCCATTACACATTTTATTTTACATTTTGTTACATATTTTGCAAATTTCTACATATTTTAACGATGTTACATAAAACGTACATATTTTCGTAATTGTATTTTTAGTTTTCGTTACAATTTTATTATTTCAATTCAAAATGATCTCGGGCTTCTAACCAGGTAAAAACTTGGCTTGATACCAACGTTTCGAAGAAGTGCTCTTCCTCTTCTTCAGGGTGAACTGATGGATTGAGCTTGCGGAGACGGCTATTTATAAGAGCTGGAATGAAGCTAACACCTGATTGGATCGCGTGATATTGTTTTAATGTTATTATTTTTTAAAAAATGTTGTAGTCACATTATAAACTACTGTTTTCACAAGTTTTGCTGAAAGCAACAAAAATCAATCTGCGACATAGGATGCAAATTGAATTAAGAATGCGATAATAACCACCTCGCCTCGTTCTGATTGTTGTCCGTTTATATCAAAGCAGGTGCCGCTCGACAATGTTGACCTCCAGTGTCACGTTTCTCGTAGCGCTTTGGGCATTTACAAGGGCTGGAGAAATTGATTGTTACCCTTGTTACCTGCCACGGTTGTCGGCATCTTGTAATACAATAGCTGCGAGGAAAAAAGATCAAAATATAGCGATGCGATGATACTGCAGTTAGTTTCTTGCAAGTCTTAGTAAAATGGCACCAAGTGCGTCCTCGCCATCCTGCAAGTTGAATTCATGGGTGAAATTAGATAGCGCCTTTACGACCGACGGAAAAATAATAGTCTGTCAAGCATGCGGTAAAAGAATTGGCTGTTCCATGAAATCTCAATTGGAAGAACTTATCAAGAGTACTCTTCACATATGCAACAACCACTTACAGTCCTCTAGAAAGCAAGTTCTGTTGACACAAATGCAATAGGAACCGTCAGGAAATGATTTTTTTAAGCTCTGTGCAGTGCAATGCTTGCAGCTAATATTCCGTGGCATAAACTTCAAATTCCTCAATTTCGCTGCTTTCTAGAAAAATATTTCCAGAAGGTTATTTCTGACGAATCTACTCAGAAGAAAAAGTATATTCATGTGTGTTATGAAGAAGCAGTTGTTCATATACGGAATGCATTTGGTTTGCCGTCAATGAAACTACAGATGACATGGGTCGGTACATAGCACATTTAGTAGCAGCAAAACTAGATTCCGAAAGTCCATTTTTAATCTGTTGAAAGGTGTTAGAACAAACGAATCATTCTACAAATTGCAAGATTCGTAAATGATGTGGCCAGAGAGTATGTGTGAAGAAAAGGTTTTAATTATGTATTCAGATGCCGCAGTGAACACGATTAAAGCTGCTACTGCTCTTAAGGTTTTCTACCCAAATGTACTGTACTGCTTCACCCATGTATTGCAACTTGTTGCTGAAGAAGTAAGTTTTCCTGTGTTAATAAGTTGATTTCGGTAACAAAAAAGTCTTCGTGAAAGCAACGCTCAGAATTCAGTGCTATAAAAATTATCTCCAAATGTCCTTTTGCCTCCTGAGACGGGGTACGTGGCTAGAGGCTGTGAACTTCTATTGTGCTCTATTTGAAGGAGTCCAGTGAGTGTTGAACATGTTCTTTTCAGAAGTAGCTGTTTCTATACGTGAATCTCAGGACATCTTTAAAGATCAGAAAGTGGCAACCTCCTGTGTTTACATCAAAAATAATTTCGGCTGGTTAAATAGCACCATCAAGTAGTTGGAAACATCAGGTTTCCTTTTTCACGAATCTATGGATTTAATGGAACGTGCATCACAGAAGCTTAGTGTAGTTGCAGGAGATGTAGGAAGGAAGGTAGCTGAAAAATTCAAAGTTGTACTAAACAGAAATCCGGGGTACTCTACGCTTTTCTGCTTATAAGAACATTTTATCCGATAGAAGAAACACAATAACCCCTGAAAATATGGAAAAGCATATGGTTATTCACTGAACGTTGAAAGAAGCAAAAGACTCAAAATGAAAATGCCTGGCTGTTCATTGTATGTCAAGAGATAGAAAACTGAAAATGCATCCTCGTTATAAAATTTAATTATTTTGAATTTATTGTTTCACTCATTGATAAATTGGTTCAGTATTTCATCATTACTCTAGCGTCTAAAATGTAAGTAAAATAAGTATGTGAAATGAATAATTTTAATAAATATAATCCAAAACAAATATTTCTTATTTCATAATTACCTACTTGAAAATAAATTGTAGGTAAATTCTGCATAAAACAAAACATCTGGCAATCTGAGCATTTAGAATATTACATAATTTTACATATTTTGTTGATATTACATATTTCATTACATATTTTGATGTTTTTGTTTACATAAATACGTACATATTTTGCACCTTGATATTATGTAAAATCCTGGCTCTAGTAATATTTCTATTATTCATTATCATCGAACAATTTGTACACACGTATTAAGTGAAGACCACGGAAGCAAGAAATACTCTTTTTGGTCTACCTCATTCTCCAATAATAAAAGAGATACCACAGTTTCAACGCAACATATTAAGTAATACGCATTTTAATAAAAGAAAACCCACCAAGAAACCCGTTTTTTACCACAACATTTATATACATTGAGTAATAAAAACATTTTGGAAATAATAAATACAGAAACACATCGCGCAAGTGCTTTCAATTTCTCTGCTATGCATACTAAAGAGCAGAAATGTTTCATTCGGCCCAAAAATTCAATACAACAATCCACTGGAATTAAATGTTTTAAGGAACTCCGAATTAAAAAAAAATCCGTGTGCTTGTCTGCCTACGGCTGTTTAAGTGTACGGTATAACTAAAAACCAAAGTTCGTTAAATACCGAAACTTTTATTTAAATTTGGCCTCTTCCAAGCAGGCCATGAGGATATTCGATAAAATCCCCCTACCACAAACTATCTTTGTATGGAACAATTTTCGAAAGCTGCTTTTCTCAAAAATGGCTCTAGTCCTGTAAGTAAACAATGCTTTAAAAGATTCTTTGAATCCAAATCTGGGCTAAAAACTTAATTTAACTGCAGGTATAGCTATTCGCTTAATGTGTAATCAATCATCCCTCTTACAAACCGATCCATCATAATTGTTTACAAAAATATATTTTGATATCTAGAATAAAGCTCCTCTTTTGAATATAATTTTCATACAATTAGATCATCGATAAAATTAATACAAAATTTATAATATTAAAATGATATTCAATGCAATAATAATACAAAGCAATAAAAATTGTCAATCGTACCTCTATTTTGTTATTTGTATCTCCTTACACATTGGACAACGACTTTAATTTTTATAAAGTAGCACATTTTGAGATATGCTTATGCCAAATGAAATGTCTCTCTTGAATTTTCTGAAGACATCATTTGAAGCCCTCTTCATACTGGAAGAGTTTTCCATAACTGATAAACCGTAAGGAATGGGCAATGTCTTAGTGCACAAAAATGTAGATCTTGTTTAACAACATAATTGTGAGACACATTTTTGTCAAGGTAATCATATCCGAGTAATTCCCTATTACTACTTTAAATTTCTGAAACTCATATTTTTTTTCAAATGGGAAGTAGTCATTCGTTTTTATTTTATTACTCCTGGCGGGTAAAGATAATCGAATTTACTTACCATCACATAGCGACCAACTCACACATTTGACTATCGCTTTAGCCTAGTGTATTCCCTTATTTCCCTTCTATCTGCCAATAAGTAAATGAGATCATTTCTGTTAATGCTTATCTTTATTAGTATGTAGCGGATAGAAAAATAAGTCTTTGTAAGCAGAGTTTTTTTGTGCAGAATGGATAGTAAAAATAATGTGAATGAAACATAACGGATTTTATTTTCTTGTGAAATTGCCCTCATCTCTTCACCTTTCTTCCAATCCAGATATACCCGGTAATATCCGTGGCACAGCCTACTATTCAAGCTGCCGAGAATCGTTCAAAAAATTGAAAATCGATTCTTTTGGTTCACGGCTGTGCCGCAGTTTAATGGTGCCTCAGAGTAGCAAACTGTTTCAGCCCCTTTCTCCGCCACACGCCTGTGGCTGGTCTATTTCAATTGTTTCTTTTCCAAGCTTCTATTTCTCTCAAATTTATTTTTGTCGTTTCATAGTCTATATAATCACCTCTTTTTCTGACTTTTGTGATTTGGTTATATAATTAGTGCTGGCACTGAAGGTAATTTCACTTTCGGAAGACGGTGCTTAAAATAATTCATGCTCATTAAACTTAATTTCCTGACGCTAGTTTGGCCAACGATTTCACTATAGTCGGTAAAGTAACAAGCTAAATGACGTTTGTGCGAGCATATGCATATATTCGCCTTTTACTAACATACAAGCGTTCAAACATCGTATTTGTAACAAACTGACAAAAATTCTTAAAAATATAATTCTTATTTTTTAGGATTTTATTTATTATTTTTAGGTGTGTGGATATAAAATATGAGATACCTAATTTGGTGAAGAAATGTTGCAGAGGTAAAAGAATTTTGCCAACTCGCTTTTAATATTTTGGGTGGGAGCATGGATTAAGTTTCGTGTATGGAAACACAATGAAATCCACTTGTTTCCGAATATCATCTCTTTATCCAATTTTAGCACACTAATAGAAATACTTTTCCTCCTCAGACATCTTTTTGAGCTAATTTACGCAGCTTTCCTTGATTAATTTCCGATCAAACAAAGTTATCTACTTTTATCTGGAAAAAATTGTGATTTTAAACCACAAGGTTTTGATTCGTTTTGGCCTAATTTACACACTTTCCCTTGAATAATTCCTGATCAAAGAAAGCTATCTAATTTTATCTGGAATAAATCGTTAATTTAAACCACTGGGCTTTGATCCAGTTTCCTTATATTAATGTTTTCATAAACGTTTCCTCTCTAAGTGCTGATAGACAAATAATTATTCTCACACTCACGATTTTTACAAACTTTAAAATCCTTAACACGTTGTTACTACTTTACATATCGCATATTATTCTGCAAACAAGTTTACATCTTTACAGATCTCTAGGTGTTTCAGGAATAATTTTCTATTTCCTCTTCACATGTCTTCCATGTAATTCTGCACCTGCAAAAAGCTCTACCTATTTTCTATCCTACAATAATTTTACAACTTTTACAAATATTACTAGTTCTCATTTTCCATTATTTTGAGTTATTTAACCAGTCAGATTTGTACAAAAGCTTGGAAACATATCGGACGGGCATTAGCTTGATCTCATACTCTAATTTTACAAATTTTAGCAAAGTTCAGCTCAAATTTGTGTTTTCCCCAGCATTTGTATCATAAGTAATGGGTTCTGAATTTGAAGCTTCTTTTGTTAAATAAACCCAAGCTAATGGCTTTCCAACCGCAATTTGCTTTAAAACTCCCAATAATTCTGAATAAAATGCAATTTCTCTACGTTTGACTCTAATATTATCTTTATTTGCTAGTTGTTCCTTTTAGTGACTTTATATTATATTTCTGAAGTTTTTTATTCTTTCAGTTATTGTTTTCTCTGCCTATCTCTCACAAATCTCGAGCTTTCTACATCTACAAGTGTGCTATATTAGCTTCTCTCCCCATGAGTCGCACAGTTACGCTTCATATTTAATTTGCATATTAAAATGTTAAACTGAGTTTTAAATAATCTGATGTGTTACACACATATGACGTCCTCTAACTGTTCCTAAACAGACTATTTACAAAAGATTCTTCTTTCTACACCATGCTAATCGAAATAAGCATAAGCAGAATGCACTTATTTCTTAGTTCCTTAGAAGTAGAAGCAACTAAACGGATGAGCTATGCTAAAGCGATAGTCAAATCGTTTGAAAACTATAGTATGCGATAGTGATTTAAAATGAATTCTTTACTTGGCCAGGAGTAAAACAAAAGAAAAACGGACACTTCCTGTCTGAGAAAAGTAAAGTATTTAAACATTAAAGCCAATAACAAGGAATATCTTGGAAACGATGAACTCTACAACAAAAAGTATATGTCGTAAATTATGTGTTTTAACGAGATATACCTTTTTCGTGCAGAATGTTTTTGTGTATCTCATACGTTATGCAAAATTCTGCAAAATCAACCAGAGTTAAGTGTTTTTCAGAGCTTATTCCCAGAAAATTCATAATTTACATTCTATTTGTGTTGGGAATAACTTTAATTTAAGGTATCCTAATCAAAATTGTTAGAGCCAATTTTGAGGAAAAATAATTTTCAAACATTTTTCCAAGTAAAAGGTAGTTTAGCAAAGGAGGAATTTTCTTGAAAATCTTCGTGTCGCATTCTTGGAAGATAATAAACTTAAATACCAAGTTTGTTATTTGACAGTTTTTAACTGTCGAGTTATCTGTCCAGACACAAACACAGACACACGGCTTTTTTCTAAAAGTGTGCTGTGTTCCATTCATATAAGTTTCTCTAAATCACTGTAACAAATTATTGTTAAACACCATATGTTATGACAATCGAGATAAACATTAGCATAAATTGTCTTAATTACTTGCTACCTTGTAAGCAGAAGGAAAATAGGGAATACATTAGGTTAAAACGATAGCCAAATCGTTCAATAGCTGGTTCCCATGTGCTTGAAATCCGATCCTAAGCAGGGCCAGAAGCTTGCAACTCTGTGTGAGAAAAGTGTAATTATTTTTAATCTGAAATAAATAGAAAGAAATATCTCAGAAATGTTCAATTCCACGAGAAAAACGTAAATAACATAAATGTGTGTTTTACCGTGATCTACATTTTTTGTCTAGTAAGTTTATGTCTATCTCTTGCGGTTTACCAGCTATGCAAAATTCGGTAACATTTATTCATAACAAAGAGGTCTTTAGAGCTCTTCCCAAAAAGTTGAAGCAAGTTATACACGTTATTTGTCATAGAAATATCTTTAATATACGGCACTATAATTTAAATCGTTAGAGCCATTTCTGAGAAAATCAAAATTTTCGACATTTTTTCCATGCAAAGGGTAATTTGCGGTGGGAGGATTTTTCTCAAAATCTTTGTGTCGCATCCCTGGAAGATACTAAACTTAAATTTAATGTATTTTACAGACTTTTCGTTTTTGAGATGTGTTCAAACACACAGGGACACACACACACACCTAACAATCTTTATCTAAAAATTATTTTTTTATACAGGGGACCTAAAAGTAGCATTTCCGGTGAAATATCGCCATCAAAATTTTTGGGTAAATGCAAATGCTTTTTGGGATTTAGGGAAGTTTCAAAACATATACTTCCGGTGAAAACAACCGGTATCGAATTTTTCGGGTGTTATACAATACCTTCTCTATACACTATGTACATGGTATGTATAGAGAAAGCAAAAATAGATTTAAATCATATAGAACTCCAAAAATAATTATTTCATAATATTCAAGTAAACTAAAATAACTAAATACCCCTGTTCATAGATGCTACTTATGTTGTTACCTTATGCTTTTTGCATTCGGAAGTTCCCGCATTCCATTTCAGTTGCCCTGTTTCTCTGATCATGTGGAGCTTCGTGAATTCCCTGGTCACCAAGGCGACCGCTAGAGTGGTGTAGTCTACCAACAAGGGAATGTGTATGTAATATGCCGTTAAATATGTAGCGTATTATTTCCGCGAACTTGCAATTGTGTCCTCTCTTTAACGCTGATTATTTTTCATCAGGTTTGTGTTATTGGTGAGGAGAAGACAGAGTCCGCTTTTTTAACTGAATTTTAACTTTATTTTAATAAAAACAATTGGATGAACATAAGAGATGTATCTATATTCATTTTTATTGAATTTTAGTCTTCTTGACTATCTACGAATTGTGTAGCGTTCCAGCCATTTATGTTCGTTTGTTAATGCAGGAAATGGACAATTAATTAATAAAATTGTATTACCTTTTGTGATATTATTCGCTCCCTTATTATTCGCAGCTTATGTAAGTGAATCAAAGTCGCATTCTTAATGGAGTATATGTCCCGGGTTCAAACCCCACAGAGGGCGATGTATATTTTCGGATATGCTTCCTTCGGAAGGGAAGTGGAGCGATTGGTGCGGTTTGGGGCATGTAAAAGAATGTCCAGACTTCATATAGAGACTTCTGAACAGAATTAAAACTATATATTTCGCTCAAAATTGAATGGGACGCTGAGAACCACCGCAGTTAAAGAGCGCTCAGAAATGAAACAAATTTTAATTTTTTTTATTTCAGAAAGCAAAGTAATAGGAAATTATTCATTTACCTGGGAATACAAATTCTACAAATTCATACTTTTGGTTCCACAATTGCTGGTTTTTCTGTGTGCCGTCTAAAACAAACAAGCGAAGAAAATAAAGGAAGCATTATGAAATAATAAAACTGCACCAAAGCATATTTAAAATCGTTTTTTTCTTGCAATATTACAGAGAAAATATAAGCTCATATAAGATGTTAAATAATGCGAAATTAAATAATCTAGTGTATAGAACTGTGTGAATTTTTTGCGAATGCTCAACTGTATTTTTCTTGAACCCATTTTCACGCTCATGCTTCCCGTTTGGATTTTCCGTTCCGTTCTGAGTAACATTAAGTTAAATCCTGCCCGTCGCCCCATCTCGCTGCGTTAATAGCCACTGTACTAGTGCTCCAAATTTCATCAAAATATAAAAATAACGAGGAGAAATTTGTGGCCTGTCCACGTTGTATTTGACCGCAATACAAATGCACAACAAACTGAATGACTAATGTGATGGGGTTTACACATGAATGTACTGATGCCGCTTGTTCCCACGTTGTACAAATGTAAGAGAACTCGCCTATCATTAAAATAAACCAGTTGGGGCGGAAATTTCATCACCGCCCGCATTAGTGGTCCCTACATCCAACTCTGTATGCGCTACAGCAACAAAGCGACCATTTTATGCAATTCAGTTTATGAAACCACTCACTTTTTCCTAAATTATACACAGTGTTCGACATATTCTGAATTTCGTAGCTTCCAATTATTCATTTCGCAAATTTTAATTTAAATACGAACAGAAATATAAAACCTCAGGAGTTGTTGGCAACCAAATTTGCGAAAATGCAAAAATCAAACCTATTGCTATATATATATATATATATATATATATATATATATATATATATTAACATTAGTATATATATTTTTACCTGGCACTATTGTGTTCCACGTAAATATTGGTCAGAAATGCATGTTTTGTGGCCTAGTGAATCTAAATAAGGAGCATATTAAACAAAAAGCTCTTGCATGAGTTTGTGAATAGCACAACACTAAACATAAATGTTATATTAATAATAAATATGTAATTAAATACAGTTGTCTTCCAAAGATGTGACACGAAGATTTTCAAGAAAATCCCGCTCCTTTTCAAACCTGATGTTATGGGTTCAAATTCCGGACTATCAGTGAATTTCTCCAACTTTTGTCCAGCACGTGGAAATAGCTATTACAAGTGGAAAACTATAATTTTATTCTGTGAGAAGGAACGTTTGGGGAACGAGCATAGCGAAAGGTGCAATCCTGAGAACAGCTTGGAACACGAGTGACAATTTTTAGGCAGTCCTGAATATACCTATATTACAGATTACAAATAGTTTATTTTATCTATTTCACGGACTTGATCTCAACATAGTGCGATGCTCAGATGTTGCGTTGCTTAGCATCAGTGTTGACAATATGTTGAGTTACAGAACCTCCATATTGACGATTTATGGATCGATACAAGCTTTGTATAAGTCAGATTCACGGCTTTCTTGAATGACATTCCGCAAGAAACTAAAGTTGGCCACATTGGAGTGCTATAATTTTATAACACTAACGGCCATATGCACCTTTCTTGATTAACGTTCGACCATTTCGACATTTGACTCCGTTCAGCCTGATTGTCGGTGCACCGACAATAATCAAAGTTATACGAGGTAGTTGATCATGGTGAACTTTAATCGCGGATGCTGTACCACTCAATTTAATTGATTGCGGTCAAGTTTCCAAAATGACTGAACTGACGTCAAAACCCATCATTGTGGAAACAACCGACTATTTTTTGTTTCTTTTCCTAAGAGGATAAAAACGACCCCTGCTTAATTTTATCCACCATTTGTATAGTTTCCGTCGAAGCCCAAATTAAGTTCTGTGATGGACAGATTTCATCAACTCGATGAATTTTCAGGAGCCATGTGAATTGCATTAGTATTTATTAAAACCTCAGACAAATTAATAAAGTTATCGAATGCATTATTGCTATTTTAATACCAATTAACAATTGTAATTCACAACACATATCATGTAACAATGAAATAATTTTCATCACAGCTTAAAGTTATTCGACATTCAACTTATGAGGATAAGGGAAAGTAGTGGAAGAAACCTAATCAGAATTTTAACTCAACCTCTTGAATCCGAGGCATATGCGTTACCTCGCACCACAGAGTGGGCTCACGCCAATTCAAACCATAATAAACAGCTCAAATATTAAGTTTCTTAACTTACAATTAAGTTATATTATATCATCATCATTGTTTTCATCGTCATTATTATCATATAACAAATTCTGAGGCATTATACAAATGCTAGAAATGATACAGTATTCAAATAAATGTTATTTAATTTCTCGAAAATGTACATATTACAACTCGCTTATTATTTATCGGATTCTGCCGGGTTTCATGTTTAAATATATCTCTGTCTCCTGCTAGTCCTTTAAATAACAGGAATAAATCCTTTTACTTTTCCACTTATTGGAGCATGAGACATTTAATTCCAATAGAACATCATCTCATCTGAGTACATTTGAGGACTTCTTTTGACTAAAGAGTTTGATTGAGTAATCTTGGTAGAGTCATGAGCTTAGCACACTGTCAGCTAAAGGCGGTTAATTGAACGAATATTAACAATGATGCAGCGCAACTACAATTTAACCACGGTCAAAGTTTGATCACGTTGCAGTGACTCTTGATCAATAAGACTTTGATCAAGAATGCTGCACATGAGCATTAGTGACAGAATTTTCTACTTTTAACACTTCTGACATTTCCTAATGTTAGCAGAAACTGTATCAAAAGCAATTAATTACCATTTAATTAAAGTAAACGGAGTTTTATTTATGGACATTCCTTAACTGCTGTGCTTCTCCATTTCTCCTTCCATATTAGGCGTGAAACATTGCTTAATTTTGCCCAGAGGTCTCTTTTATCAGGCTTGAGGTTCTTTTACGTGCCTTAAATCTTCGACACGGGACCAACGGCTTTACTTCCCTTCCAAAGGAAGCTACGCTAAGAATATTTACACCCGAGTTTGAACCCGCGACCTTGGGTATATGTATCGATTTCCCAACCCAACATGACAGTAAAATACTAATTCTATAGTTACATTTTCTGGAATTCATACTTAATTCCTAGCATAAAAACACAAAATATAATAGTGCCTCCCATGAAACTTTTTGCAGTAATCCGACCTACGAACAAAGCAAGTTGTAATTTTGCAACACCACAGAAAGACTCGTTTTTCATTTACGTAGAGGGAGTTTCAGTGGCTCACAAATCCTAGTTTTCAATCTTGTTAAACCCCAATCAATACGGAGAGAGAGTGTTCAGAGAATTTAAAGGCAGCTTGGCAAAAGCTTGCCGCAGGGCAGGTTTCTCTCCCTTCTGTTCTTTAACAAAAGTTGCCACCTCCCAAGTGAGTTGGTTACCAATTAGGTTTCCTGATCTTAGGCTGCTCACCTTTTCTCTGGGGCACAAAAACACCATCCACTGCTAGAGGTGATCCAGAAAAAATTCAAACGTGTTTTTCATTCCTGATGGAGGGGATGTTTGCAAGGCAAAAGAGAGAAATAACCGCAAGAAGTACACTGCAGCCGGATAGTAGGTAGTAAAATCGGTTAGCAAATCATCTGCATTATAGGCGTATATATTTTGAGGAAGACAGGTTCTTTCCTTTGGAGTAAGGATTCGTTAAGCCATTGGTGAACCATGCCATCCATTTCAACATATAGTATTGCTATATTTTATTTCAAATTTCGATTCTTACTCGTGATAAAAGGAGATATGCAAAAATATCTTTTATTTCCTTACTCTTGACTATTCAAACTAGTGTTACTAAAATTCGATAAGTGAAAAAGATCTCAGCAAATTTGATTGTTCTCATACAGGTGTGAGGACATTAGAACTTATGTGCTAATTGTTGGAGTAGATGTTGTGTGTATTTATTTTATGCCTAGCTCTTTTCGTTTACATGTATTTTTCCACTTCAAATACTTATAAAAAAAACACACACACACAAAAGCAAATTTACGTATGAATCCTTAAAACAACGCATCGCTAGTGTGTGAATTTATATGAAATATTTGTTTTATAATATTTACTTACACGTCTCTACATTGTTTTATTAAATATTATATTTGTTTGCTATTATTACATCTAGAAAAATTTACATATTAGGTAATCCCGTATTTCCTTCACATCATTTCGATCACGACTATATTCTCTATCATTTTAAATTTCTTTTAAAATTAGAGAGGCAAATATAACTCCATCTGTCATGCTGCTAAAGATGCGAGAAACATAATATGAAGAACTGTATTGTATTGTGTGCATAGATCGGTGAAAGTTCATTTGAACATTTTATTTCTTTTCCATATTTCATAATTCAAGTTCCTAATGCAGTTTGATCAGCCTCTTTCAGTTTCATTTTATCTTTAGACACATTCTTATTGAAATTTAATTATCCTTTGATAATTTCAAGACCTTTAAAAAGCATGCTTCTGTGTGTATTTATTCATAAAAGTGCGCGAAAACAGCATAGGAAAGGAAGAAGAAACAAAGAAAAATAAATACCAATGAAAATATTTAAGACAGTATCTTTAAAGCATACCTTGTGAACATTTTAGTCAAACTCCTATAACCCAAAAACCAATGAAATTTTAAAGTAATTTTTCCCCTGCTCAAAGAATGGCTTTAACGATTTTTACTACTATATCAATAGTTTAATTTTTTTCGCAAAATAAAATACTCCATTTTCTCGAAATAACATGTACGTTCAATTTTTACAGATGAATTTTATATAACATTATATGTGATTAGAGATATACAAACTTGTGTGCAATGGTGTTATATCTTGTTAAAACGTTCAATTTTTATAAAAAGGGTTAAGCGTGTCAGAAAAACTTCATACTGATGGATACTTTCTCATATTTTAAACATAAACGTTTTTATCTATGAAGTGTTGCTTTTTGTTTCTTAACAATAGTGAAAGATTTGCAACAACACAGCCAGAAGTACGTATATGAAGTAAAGCTTTTAGTAAGTGAATTTTTAAGGTTCTAAACCATAACCGAAACGTTGATTCCTATTGCATTCGTAGGGGATGTATCGAAAATAATTAAACATATATACATTTGCGTGAGTGCGAGTGTGCGAGTGTTATAAATTTAAAAAAGTTGATGTGTTACACTGACATGACATTTTTCCAGCTCTTCTACAAACTTTTTACATAAGATTGTACTTCTTTCTTTATCTTGCTAATCGAGATAATCATAGCAGAATGTTCTTACTGCTTAGTTCCTTACAAGTAGAAAGAAATTAAGGAATACACTAGACTAAACCGATAGTAGTCAAATATTTTAAAAGCTGTGGTTATTTGATTGTCATTGCAAATCGCTTCTTTGCTTAGCCAGGAGTAGAACAAAAGAAAAACGGACACTTCCTGTCTGAGAAAGGTTTAAGTATTCACAACTGAAACCTAAAAACAGGAATATCTCGGAAACGGTTACCTCCACAACAAAACTGTAGAGGACATAAACTGTGTGTTTTGATCAGAGCAACATTTTCTGGGCAGTTAGTTTTTGTCTATCTCTTACCGTTTAGCAGTCAAGCAAAATTTAGCAAAATTCATCCAGAATAAAGAGCTCTTCAGAGGCTATTCCCAGAAAATTAAAGATATACATCGTACATTTTAGTTGGTATGTAAATATCCTTAATATACGCGATTTTAATCAAAATCGTTAGAGCCATTTTTTAGAAAATCAAAATTGTCTAAACATTTTCCATGTAAAGGGTAGTTGGGGGTGGGGGGATTTTCTTGAAATATACGTGTCGCATCCTTGGAAGATACCAAACCTAAATACCAAGTTTAATATTTAACGGTATTTTCGTTTTTGAGCTATGCTGTCCACAGACACACACAGACACACACATACACACGGACTATTTTCTGAAAATGCTTTTTTTGGATTCAGGGGGTCCTAAAACATGTATTTTCGGTGAAATCTCGGTATCGAATTTTTGGGTGGAATACAATACTTCCTCTATACACTAAGTACATAGCACGTATAGAGAAAGTAAAAAGGAAGCTATCCATTGAAAAAGTGGCGTGGAGTCACCCTCTCAAAGCCAACATTTTGTTTGATCTTCTAGGTGGATTAGCAGATAATCAGAGCTATTATGTAAGTTTTTATTACGGCTTAACAAGTTGTTAGAAACGCTAAATAAATGTTAATTATCATTTGGAATTCTGAAACTTTCTAACAAAGCATTTTGTTAAGAATAAAGATTTGCTTGTTAAATGCAAAAAATGCCGACACACATTTACTAACGCATTTGGTACGGAACAGATTTTCATAGGCAACATTTTAATGCTGCAGTAAGAGGGAAAGCATGCTACAAATTTAACATTCAATTATTTTCTTTATGCGTTCAAGCATAAAATATGGATATTGGGATTTCGCTAAGGTAAGAAATGTTAAAAGCACGATAGCGTTAGCATCATTTAGTAGCTCCCAACATTTAAGAGATACATTTTATAGCACAATACATTTTCTATGATCTTTCATCGCAACAAATAGTAACAGTAACTCATTTATAATTTTAGGTTTAAATAGCGTTTGCTATTGTGTTTTGCATCGTTCATGAATAGGTATATTTGCTTCATTTTAGGCTAAGATTTGGAATATGGCCCTTTTAAGGGTCCTAAAATACTACAGCATTAGGTTTTGGGTGCTAGAATTATTTTAAGATAATTAAAAATTTAAAAATCAGAGATTAGCGGAAACCCATTTACCAGCTTCTTATAGCCTATTAATTCTGTCGGAAAGATTGGGGATTGTGTTTGGTTTTTAAGTGCATTTAATTCTTTTAACTGTTCTTTAACTGGTTATTAAGAAATTTGGGTAGAAAAGTAATTCAAAAATATAGTACCACTAACGTTGCCCCAGGTACAGTGCAATTAAACTAATTTTTCAATACCACCCTCCACTTAACGCTTACATGAATAATTATCAGATACGTATTATGATTTTAGTTAAACATTAGGATGTAGAAATACTTTTATAGTACTTAATAAAGCTAACATTGCCAAATAATTAATAAAAATGAGAATATAGTAATTATTTTTGACGGTGTACATTAAAAATTAAAAAAAAATGTAAGCGCGATACTGGTATATTAAAAATGCGCAACTGAACGCAAAAACCCTAAAGAAAATTATGTAATATCCGGGATGGATAATAACTCAGTGAATCTTACTTGGATTAAAATAATATGAAAATCCAATTCTATGCTGTTAATTATTTTGCCGTTATCACCTAACCTAAAACTGATATTCATTTTACAGGCTACTATCAGAAGTGTTCAGTATCTTTACATGTTTTCCTCATAAAATGCCTATTTTTTTTTTTATTAATTTCCTATTCCAAATAATGGGTGTGGATTTAATAACTCGCATAATCATATTTTTGTACGAAATCTACACAATACAGTTGGGTGGCATTCCGGCACTAGGACCGTGATAAAACGAAACGGTATTAGAATACGTGAATTTTCGAATAGTACTCCATTTAGTTCACAATCCGCGAAATATCAAAAAATTATAGAATGTATAAATGCGGCACTTATGTTAAGAGCTGTTCTTTAAGCTTAACAGTAACTATGACCGCCTTCTTAATGGCGAAGTTACAGAAGAGCCCTGAATAAAGCTCTAGAAAATAATTTAAAAAAAGCTCCTGCAACAGCGACGTTTTCTATTTAAAAACCACTTCGAGAATTATCTGAGACCTCGAAGAAACCAACGTTGTTGGAACTCTATAAAAATTTAAACCGATAGGGTTCGTAGACGAATAGATTTCGAAACGTATGTGAAGAGGAGTTGTGAAAAAATAGTAAGGAGACGTTGACGAATTCAAAATAGCAAGAGACACTCAAAATGAACAGGCAACGCTGAAGACTGCATTTCGTGGAAAAGAAGAAATAAGGAAAACAATAAAGAAAAAGAAAGGGAACGGAAAAGATGAAAGTAAAGAAATAAAGCAGGAAAGGGAAATAAAGAAGGGAAAGAAAGAAAAGTGAAAGAATGAATGAAAGAAAAGTTTAAGTCGATGAAGGTATCCAACCATATCAAGATGAGTTCAGTAATGTAGTTCCCGAGAGTGACTGTGCTGCGTGTAAAGTTTTGGCAGGGGAAAACAGAGCAAGGTTTACTTTATTTGGGGGAGGGTAATATGAAATCCCTATTCTTACTAAGTATGGTGCCACAATCGATTAGGTTACTTGCCCGGCATATACGTTATTAAGACTTGAGTAAAATCTGGAAATCGCCTCCATTAGGAAGGACGATATAGGTCTCTAGTTCGTGAGTCGTACCCTAACGACCTCGGCTACCTGAACAAGGTCTATTAACGGTCGTGTAAAGGGAAACAGTGTGCAAAAATCTGATATATTCCATTCAAATGACTTCTCTACATTTCTGTAACAAATTGTGGTTAAAAAACTCATTTTCCGTACTTCATGCTAAATGTTAGCTGAAATGGTAGTATTACATGCTATAACGGAAATAAGGTAATACTCTAGGCTATAGCGACAATCAGATCTTTTAAAAGCTGGTTTCCATGTTATTGATATCAGTTTCTTTGCGTGGCCTGGAGTTGACAAATTCCCCTAAGAGAAAACGTTTAAACTTTTTAAAACTGAAACCAATAACAAAGGATATCTAGGAAACAGTGAACTCCACGAAAAAATGTATATGACATAAATTGTTGTTTTTGTCAATCTCCTACAGTTTAGTTGTTAAACAGAATGAAGAGGTCTTCAGAGACTTTCTCATAAAAATCAAAATACACATTTTATTTCCATGTAGAGACGTCTTTAACATACAATATTTTAATCAAAATTGTTAGAGGCATTTTTGAGAAAATAAACATTTTCGAAATTTTTGTCTTTGTAAAATCTAGTTGAGTGTCGCATGCTTGGAAAATACTGAACTTAAATACCAAGTTTTGTATTTAACGGACTTTTCTGTTTTGAGCAATGCTGCCCACAGACACCCACATACACACGCCATTATCCTAAAATTTATTTATGAAATCTCGGTAACGTAATGTTGGATGTAATACAATACCTTCTCTATACACTATGTACACAGTACGTGTAGAGAAAGTAACATTTTTTGAGGCCAAATCTGCACTCTGAAAAGAGATCCATGTTCACCACATCTAGATCCACAAACGGGAAACAAGAGGCTAGAAGATATCCATCCCTAGAGCCCTGGAGCATTCGACCTGCGCATATCCACATCCGCACCCCATATACTTTATCAATATACAATAAAGAAAGCATAACCACTTCATTGCTTATTCTTTTACAGTATTCTGTGGCTTTGTGAACTTAAATGCATTACCGTGTTATTTTGCAGTTCGTATTATTCCTCCGGCTCTGTATCGAACCAATAAGCATATGTGAATACATATGTAGAGATGAGGAGGATCGAAATAAATGTTGTATGTTCTGCCAATGCATTGGCTAATTAAGTCCCGGAGCGGAGAATGAAAAGACCATTCGTCCCCTTCACTGCCTGGAAAATGGAAGCGACTTTTATCTCCAGCGTGTAAAGTTGCTAGCTCCAGCACTTTCGCTTTTATAAGATTAACAGTTCACGACAGAATGAAGAATATGCGGTACTACGAGTGAGAGTGATGCCACCGTTCCTATCTTTAACTGAATGGGCGGTGCGCAATCTCACCTTTTTACTTTCTCTACACGTACTATGTACATAGTGTACAGAGAAGGTATTGTACTGTACCAAAAAGTCGATACCGAGAGTTCACCGGAGATACACGTTTTAGGGTCCCCTGTATCCAAAAAAAAAAGAATTTTTAGAAAAAATGGTCATATTGTGTGTGTGAATACGATAACTTAAAACAAAAGGTCGTAAAATACCAATTTTGGTATTTAAGTTTAATGTCTTTCAGGGTTACCATGTAGATCTTGATAATCAAGTTAACTTTAATTCACACATACATATTTCGTTGTAGGTTTAAAAATAATACAAGAGTTAAACCGGATAGTCACATTTATGATATGCGTGCCACTAAGTGATGATTTAATTACCGTGCCCTTTGCTTGACCATGATAATTAAGGATAATTAAAGGTACTTGACAAAAATAAAATAATTTGAAAATTCACCTCAGTAACAAAGAATATCTCGTTAGTGAAGTGGTAACGCACCTGGGTTCGATTTCCTGTACCACTGTGAAGATTTACTATCTCGCTAGGACGACTGTGTGTGTATGTGTCTTTTCATATGACTTCCCACGGAAGGGAACTGGCAACACCACCGAGCTGTCATTCTTGCCTGAACATCGAGATTAGACTGTATTATCGATCACAATTCCGTCCCAGCTATTGATCCACCTTAATGTTGAATAATGATCTAAAAAATAGTTGATCTCACAGAACCTTTTTGTAACACAAATTGTGTGGTTTATCTTATTACACTTAACGTGCAGTAAGATTTTGACCACTTTTTAGCGGGAATCGATTGCACAAGAATGAAGATCACTTCAGACGCTGTCATCACAATGTTCAATATATACATTTTTATTCAATTAATGAAATATTATAGTTTGATCAAAATCGTTACAACATTTTTTTGAGTATAAAATTATAAAAGAACATTTTCCACAAAGAATAGTTTAGGGCGGGATAGTTTACTGGGAAATCTGCGTGGTGCATCCAATCATTGCTCAATGTGGTATTCAACAAAGTTTTCATGTTTTAGTTATACTATTCACAAATATATATATATATATATACACTGAACTTTTGAGTTCAGGGAGCCTGAAAGCAATGCATTTGCTGTGAAATGTCAATACTGGATATTTAGGTGGAAAATAATACATCTAGTATTCACAGTGCCTTGTAGTAGATGAAGTAAAAAAGAAGAGACCAGGATTCCTGACCAATTTCGCCTTAAAGCAGGTAATTCAGTGGAAAACATTAAATGGGTCATCACTAAAATCAACCTGACATAGAAACTACAGAATTATAGTCGTGGGAATTGCTGGGCCTTAATTCCCAAAGTTTATCCTTGGGTCGAGCTTGGCATGCCCAATGTTTACATGAGGGATAAGCCCATCCATAGAGGAGAGACGTCTGACCTTGTTTCATCCTAACTTCCGACTCAATTCATTAACTGCGTCCTCAAAGTTCCTGTCAGCAAATAAGCTACGAACCCGGACCGTGATGAGGTGCTGCCACAGTTAATTAATTTGCTGGACACCGTGTCAAACAACACAGCTATCACCTCACTGATGACATTTCAGCGCTTGCTTACGTCCAGACACCATTTTCAGTCTTCGTTGCATAACTCAGTTATATGCAGTTATCAAGGCTAGCTTTATCACACGACTAAATGCTTTAAGCTAAATAGTGACTGAGAACTATGATCGACTATGACTGGGCACAAATTCTGATGTGCTACATTCTCATTCAATTATACATTCTTTCAGAACTTCATTCATCTGTTTATTTCACGCTAATCAAATTATTCATTAGTAGAACTGGCTTTATTATAGCTTTAATACATAACAAAACCTTACTGTAAGTATCGAAGAACAGGAAAATTATGTACGGCCATAAAGTTCTTGCGGCTATTGAATAGTTCCAAATGTATACTGAATACACATTGGGAATAAAAGTCTACTTTTACCATTTTATAACAATTACAGTGGAAATAAGGGAATACACTATGCTAACGTAAGTCCAATTTTTAGTAGCTTGTTTCTATGCCATGGCATAAAACTCCGTTTTCTTTGTACGATTAGGTTGAAAAGAAGTTAACGACTTCCTGTTTGCGGGAAGTATAAATAAGGAGAATTTCAGTCAACAACAAGAAATGTCTCGGAAATGGTTAACTGTACAAAAAATGTATTTGACATAAATGTGTGTTTAAACGAGTTTACATTTCCTGTGTAGTAAAATTTTGTCTATCTTTTAAGGTTTATAGTTTTATAAACGACTCCCGAATGAGGAAAACTTTGGAGATTGTTCCAAGAAACTTCAAGAGATACGTTTAATTTCTCATGAAAAGATCTTAAACATAAGGCATTAACCAAATGGCCGTTGAAATAACGAACATTTTGGTAAAATTTTCCATTAACTATTAATTAGGAATGGGAGAGGGGTATTCGTGTCCCATCTTTGGAAGATTCTGACCTTAAATATAAAGTTTGGTATTTAACGGACCTTTTGCTTTCCAGCTGTGCTATTCAGACATACAACAACACGATCACACACATTTGCCAACGAGCAAAGTTGTTCCGCGGTAACGCATTCAGAAGATCCGGGTTTGGATGTCAGCAACCGCACACTCGACCAGGTTTTTCGTGGTTGCCCATTGTTGCCAAGACGAATATTGGAGTGATGTATCACAATTCTCTTTTCCCTCGTTTCCTCTTATTTCATTTCTCTGTCATATTTCAGAAATGTCTTAGAATACTTGTGAACATTAGTTTTTAACTTTTTGAAATTATAATGTAGTTTTAGTGTGGTAATTGTAATATTATCTAACATGAAAAATTGAATATATTAATAATGAACTTAAAAAAAGTTTTAAATGTGTGAAGATATTCTTAATCCTGAATGCATGAAGTAATTACAGGATACTACTAGTTGCTGTAATTTTATAATATAGTTTGGAATTACTGGAAGCCAATAATTTAGTTAATAGTTAATAATTTGTGTTAATCTTCTAATTTTAACTAATAAATGTATTGGAAATGTGTGACTTTTTATTAAATAAAATAGTTTGACAACTGTGTCCTGACTTACAAAACTAGATGTCAGAATAAACGAGCTAAATGCATGCATTTCACAAAAGCACCTACACACACACGTACACAGGCACATACACACATGGGCGATTTTTGCTGAAAACACAATTGGAATCAGGAGCTCTCAAAACATGTAACGTGTGTTCATTATTAGACAGGCGGATGACTCAGTTATTTGCACTATGGAAAGATTTCTCTACGTGGGCACCTGAGTAAGATATCTCACCTGCTAGTGTTGCAGCGTTACCGTATTGCAATTGCGCTCTAAATGTGCGCAGGTGTGAACGGGGAGTTATAGGGATTGCACGCTTTTCTGGGGGCTTGGGACCTTTTCCAGCTCCCTGCCTCCCGAGAAATGTAGCCATATTCTATCCATCATGGTGTCGTATTAAGAGAAAATACTCGTATGTACCCTTCCGTTCCCATATCTCACATCCTACTGAATCTGCCACTCATCCCTCCTAACCTATAAATGATCAAATATTTTGGTACATTTCTAAGCATTGTTTTTAACATATGTTACGTATTTGCAATTGATAATCAGTGATAGATCACATCATCAGTTAATCTATTCAGAATATATAATAATACGTGTAAAATATCAAATGATCCTCTACAGAAAACTTCGTACTCTTTTGTTTCTCGTAAGCTCAAGCATAAATACGTTAAGCTATCAGTGTCATATTTTACATTCTTATATTAATAAATTAAAGATAGATGATTTAATTCAAAGATATTTAACGGTCCAATATAAGACCAACGCAACAAGGAAGTTTAATTTCTTCACAAACTGCCGAGATGATGAAAGGGCGCGGCAGTCACCGCTGTAAGACATTGATTCAATTACACTCCTATCAGAGCAGGGAGACACTACTGCTGCTGCATTAGACTAATCTCGCGTCTAAGATTCTATTACACCAAATTGTTTTAAGGGCATTATGACCCGCAGATGTGAGCAGGCTTTTCCTTGTTACGCGGCTAATGGAAGGCGCAAAGGTTCCTTTTCTGCACGTACATCCATAAAATGATTAGCGTTAAGAACTTCCTTATCCAGAAGTTAGAGAAGAAATTGCATTCTGTAATTTTCTGACGGGTGTAACTACAGATTTCTAATTTCTAGGTATTTCGTTTCAAAGCAAATCACAAACTACAAAAATTTTATGCGTTCCATTCAAATGACCTTCTCCAGCTGTTCCATAAGCAAATGTTCCTTACAAAAGATTGTTATCTAGTCTACGTCATACTAATCGAGATACAAATTAGCAGAAATGATCTTATTACTTACTTGAAAACAGAAGGGAAATAAGAGAATAAAGTATACCAAAGCAAAAGTAAAATATTTTACAAACCATCGCTATGTGAAACAATTGAAATTCGGTTCAATTGCCAACAGTAAAAAAGAAAAAAAGAAAAAGTAGTTTAACATTGGAAGTAATAACAAGGAACATCTCGGAAAGGGTTAACTATATAAAAATGTATATGACAACTTCTGTGTTTTAGTGAGATCTTTATTTCTGTCCTTTGTCCCTCTGACTCTCACAGTTTACGAGTTAAACTAGTCATCCAGAATGAAAATGTCTTCACAGGCTATTCCCAAAGCGTTCGTTGGTCATAAAAATACCTTAAACATATGACATTTTAATCAAATTGTTACTGCGATGTTTGAGACTATAAATATGTTCGATGTTATGGGTATTTAGGAGTGGGGATTTTCTTGAAAATCTTCGTGTTGTATCCTTTGAAGATACTGAGCTTTAAGACCAAGTTTGGTATTTAGGAGTGGGGATTTTCTTGAAAATCTTCGTGTTGTAATCCTTTGAAGATACTGAGCTTTAAGACCAAGTTTGATACTTAGCCGACAATGCTGCCCAAATTCACACACCACATACGGATATGTTCCTAAATTTTGTTTTTGGATATACAGTCCAACTGAATAGATTCGCTTCTCCTCACGTCTGAGGTAGGCTTGAGTGCTGTGGAGTGTATATCGGTGTCGGACAGATGCCGCAATTGCTTGCTGTTTGGAAAGTTTATCTCGGCAGCAATCTCAGGCTCCGGCTCCACCTGAGGCAAGCTTTCTCTGAACAGGCAGCCGGGGGAATCGTTAGAAGCTTCTGCGAGCTTATACTCGCTCAGCCCCATGTAGACCACACTTTATTGAGCTAGGTATTTTAACTAAACACAATCCTTATATTTTAGATATTTTAATCTACGAAATAGATACTATGAAAGCCCAACATTAAGAAATGATCCGCATAATTATAGCACGGCATAAATAAATGTAAATATTCCTTATTTTAGATTGTAAAAAACTAAAATACTTATATGCATTTAGGTTTCAAGCTATACAATAAGCTGTCTCAATATATTTATGCCTAGGTAAGAAAACTTTAAACTCTGGAGTAACAGCATATTTGGTTGAAAAATCCTTTAAATTTAATACAAGAACTTCAGCTTTTATAACTTAATATTACTATATATATATAATTTTAAGTGACATACAATTTTACATCAAATGGCGTGAAATGCCTGTATAGTGCATTAAAGCAGAAGGAAATAAATGCCTACTAAATACTAGCTTCCTGTGGTTCCTTCATATCCTCCATTCCTTCTAGGTTTGATAACATTTATGTAAGATTGTATAAATTTCTTCTTAATAAAGATGAAAAATCTTGGTTGGTCACAGAAAATTTAAGACATAAATTTTATTTTTCATGCAAATATTTTGAGTATATGATATTTGAATATAAATCGCTAAAGTAATTTTTAAAACTCGAAACTTAATAAACATTATCCATGTAAAGGATATATGTGTTTGGGGAAACTATTGTATATTGGAGGATACTCAAATACCAATTTTGGTATTACCCGACCTTCGTTTTTGTTCTGAGAGAGCGTCAAGTGGGGTTTAGGGATGAAGGGGTGGATTGCCTAATCGGTTTTGCCTTTTCTTACTCGCTTAGTATGTTGTAACAAAATTGCATCGATGAAATTCGTCGAAATACCCAAGCCTCAGTCAAACGCTCACATTTCCAGCAAACCCACAGCACCTGGCATATTTGTTAATGTCTTTGAGTGAACAATGCTTGTAGAATATACACACCCCAGTTTTTACCTACCCATCACTGAGTCTCGCGTTGTTGCTTTGCGCAGTGCAAAGGCTTTACTTTAGATATATTGAAACCAATCCACTAAAGAATTACAATGCTTGCCAATAACCATATATAAGTTGTATGTGTAGAACGTTTATTATAAAGTCTATTTAAAGAAGAATGTTGATGCTGCACCATTGGATCAGCTGTTTCTTTTGAGGATTCATTAAGTGTATCTTAATAGTGCAATGAATCAATTTAATTTGTAAGGATACTCTTCACACTTCAAGCACCTGTTAGAAATTATTATTCAAATGAATTTATATATTGTAGTACGAGTAGGCAGCACTCTGAATCACAAGATCTGATTTTGCCCTGAAGATGATTCAAGGAGATGCAAAACAAATCAATTCACGAGTGTCCACAGACAAAACCTTCGTTATCATCATCTCAGCAGCTTTAGAGAGTAGCACGAGTTTATTTAGGTAGTTTAAAATTTACACACACAAATTTAGTGTGCAGCATTGGTCCAGAGGAAGATAAATCCCTTACTAATCATAATGTTTTTAATGTAGCTGTCAATAATGATGGACATATCAGCGTCGCCGGTGCACCGTAATTTTGTCCCGTATTTTTTTTTCTTTTTTTTTGTGCCTGCAGTAAATTTACCGACACAGGTCTGCTTCTTTTAAGCACACCTAAAAACAATCGATCTGGGCGCGACCTTGAGCTTTATCATAAACGCGATATAGTTTAAGGCTGTAGACCTACTTCCAACATTATGTGACATAATACGAGATTGCCAATACATTAAGAAATAAATCTGATTTCCTTACCCGTCTACGAGAGGCACCTCATGGAGAATCTTGCGCACTGTGTCCAGCCGGGCCTCTAAATGTTGTCCTAGGCCCACTTTGCCGGCCTGTAACTGTAGTAACAGTAGCCACAGGACAGCTAGGCGCATGCTCGAGCAGCCCGCGGCACCTGCAACAAAACAAAGTCGTTTCAATTCAAGTATAACAGCTATTGGATGCATAGAGTGCAAGCTTCAAAGTATATTAACGATGACCCCTATGGTATGCTGAAAAAGAATCTGAGCACTTTTAGACATTCCAGCTAAAACATATTCAAATAGTTGTAAAGAGGTAAAGTAGAATAGTAAGTATTAGCTGAACGAGTAGATAAGTGATTCAGCACAGCCAAGTGGAAATTTTGGACTTACTCTGCGTCAACACAAATTGACAATAAACAACAAAATCGAATGGCAATAGTTTATTCCACACAAGCCGAGTGCAGGACAAGAATTAGAAAGATAAGAGTCTGAATAAAACATTCAATACCATAGACGTGATTTGAAAAACGGATCTGCCGATTTCCATTACTATTAGTTACCATTGAATGACCTAATGAATAAAGCTATGAAACCCCAGAATTAAAGTACTACGGTATTTTAGATCGCCATTTTAAGTCACAAAATAATTTGAGATTTTCTTGTAGTTTACCGGGAGACGTGCGAGCCGGTTGGGGAATTTAATGTCACATCGGCGCATTGCCATGATAGCATATTATTAATAGCAGCCGAACGAATATCGGGAAATCCGTGCTTCGAATCCCAGCTCTGGTATTCAATTTTTCATTCCAACTCTGCACTTCTGATGAAACATAATATTTGATTAATTAAATATTCACTGGTATTAAGGCTGGACGAAACTGAACGTGGAGTATTTAAACTATTTCAGTTAATCGAATACGCCAATAATGATCTTTATAGAAATTAAGGTTTTAATATTCGTTCGATAGGTACAAAACGCTAGAAAAAAATTCTCTAGCTGTTCAGCAAACAATTCTCACAAAAATGTTATTCTTTTAGCTACATCATACTTATCAAGATAAACGCTGTCTTATTACTTGCTTACTTACAAGTAGAATGGAAGTAAAGGAATACACGAGAATACATCTATAGTCATGTTTCTATGTGAAACAAGTGAAATTCGTTCTGTTTACTTGACGAGAAATAAAACAAAACAGATATGAAAGGAAATATGTCTTATCGCTTGAGAAAAGTTTTAAGTTGTTTTTAAATGAAATCAACAGCAAAGAATATGTATCTCGGAAACGATTGTCTCTACAAAACATATGTTAGTAGCATAAATGTGTTTTAGTCAGATCTATACTTTTTGTGTAGTAAGTTTTAGTTTATTTCTTACCAATTATAAAAAGTAACCAGAATGCAGGGATCTTCAGAGGCTATTTCCAGAACACTCAAGATGAAAGTTTCGTTTGTCACAAAACGTCGTTAAACATATTGTATTTTAGTCCAAATCGTTACAGCCATTTTGAGAAAATAAACATTTTCTGATAATGTTTCTTGTTGAGGGAGGTTGAGAGATTTTCGTGAAAACCTTCAAGTTACATTCATGAACGATTCTAAACTGAAATACCAAGTTTGGTATTTATCGTACATTTCGTGTTTGTGTGTGTGTGTGTGTGTTTGGTAGTGTTGTTTAATCAGATACATGCATAGGGGCCTTTTTCTGAAACGGTTTATTGGGATTTAAGTAAATTAAAACATGTATTTACAGTAAAATATCGGTATCGACTTTTTTAGTTAAATAAAATACCGTCTTTATATAATATGTATATTGTGGATACGTGGAGGAAAAAGTAAAAAGGGAAATAAAATGGTTAATATTAAGTATTTATTGTAGAAATATTACATATTTTTGGCTGAAATTTGAACTTGGCACCAGCCGTTCTGTCATTGGTCAGCCTTTGTATATTTTTTACAAATAAATTATAAAGTTTCCAGACTTCTGTAGCGGCTAGAAAACAAAAAGAAGCTAAAGAAATAAAGGCGGTAAAGGAACAGTATAAGGGAAATTTTAACGAAAGGGAATAAGTATTAAACTCTCTATGTATTAAACGTTATGTATATTAAGGAAGGCAATGGAGAATTCAGACCGAGAAAGTGGTTTTGCAGATACAAGCAGCTACCAGGCTTATCAGGTAGCCGAATACAAAAGATTCGAGATTTAACTGTAATTTTTTTGGTGCAGAACTAAACAATGTAACGGGAAAACCAGTCTCTAGAAATCAGATGTGTTCCATTCTCATGGCATTCTCTACATCTTAGCAAAAAATTATTGTTAATAAGCTTATTTTTCTATCTATTTCATACTAAAACATTGGCAGAAACGGTCTTATTATTTAATGACTTGTAAGTAGAAGGGAAATAAGGGAATACACTAGGGTAAGCCGATAGTAAAATGTTTTAAAATGTGGTTGCTATGGGTTGGAAATTCGTTTCATGCTTATTTTTCTATCTATTTCATACTAAAACATTGGCAGAAACGGTCTTATTATTTAATGACTTGTAAGTAGAAGGGAAATAAGGGAATACACTAGGGTAAGCCGATAGTAAAATGTTTTAAAATGTGGTTGCTATGGGTTGGAAATTCGTTTCATCGCATGACCAGGAGTTGATAAAGAAAAGTATAAGAAAAGTTTAAGCATTTTGAAACTGAAATCAATATCAAGAAATATCTCAGAAATGTCAAACTCCACAAAAAATGTATATGACAAATTGTGTAATTTTATTGAGATTTACAGCTTTTGTACAATAGATTTCTATCTATCTCTTATTGTTTACCAGTTATACAAAATTCAATAAAATCATCCAGAATAAAGAGGCATTCAGAGGGAATTTCCAGAAAATTCAAAATATACATTTTATTTGTCATGTAAATATTGTAAATATAAGATATTTTAATGAAAATCGTTAGAACCATTTTTGAGAAAACCAAAATTTTCGAAAATTTTTCTATGCAAAGGGTAGTTTGGGGTGAGCGATTTTCTTGCAAATCTTCGCGTCACATTCTTAGAAGATACCAAACTTAAATACCAAGTTTGGTATTTAACGGCTTTTTCGGGTTTTAGCTATAATGTCCGCAGACACACACACACAGACAGACACACACACAAGCAAGCGGACCCTTTTCTAAAAATGCTTTTTCCGGTGAAATGTCGGTACATTTGGTACACTACAATGCCTTCTCTATACATTATATACATAGCAAGTGTAGAGAAAGTAAAAATCAAGCGGACAAAAATGCAACTAAACGAACAAGTGATAATTGCACATGGACATTACAAAGTATCTGAAACAATAAAAATGAAATAGCATCAGCCTCGTGAATCTAAAAAGACGCTGGAGGAACTATAAAACGGGCATTAATATAAAAACTTATCTACCACAGATCAGTTAACAATGATGTATGTGAGTTAGGCGAATTTGACGTCAATTACGTTAGTTCTGAGAAAACGCTTAGTATAAAGGAAATTATACTAAAATAGCCCAAATATAGACGAATTCCTGATAGGTTAATCACGTTTTTATATTTGATTTAGGAAACATGAAATCTTGTACATGTGAGCGAGGGAAAATTTGGTTTTATCCCTTGTGAAAACAAAAAGGGACTGTTAAAGAGTGAATTAGCAATGTTCAATCACCTCCTTTCCACACCTCCTAGAAAGAGAGTTCTGATTTGAGAGAAACAATTTCTTAGAGACTATCCGATTACCAAGCCCAGTTAGGATATGCACTACACCTAGCAAGAAGGAGAAGCATTGTATTCCACCCAAAACTTGTATTCTAAAATTTCACCATTTTTAGACTCCTTGAATACAAGAAACATTTTTAGAAAAAAAAGTATGTCTGTGCATGTGCAACTGTTAATAGCGGAACTTAAATTAGAAAACATAGTTAAATACCAAACTTCATATATATAACGTTAGCAATTTCCAAGGATACGGCACGAAGATTTTCAAGGAAATTCTCACACTCAGAAGTAATGTTTGCTTGGAAACATGTTTGAAAATGTTGATTTTCTCAAAAATGTTGGTTAAAAAGATTACTGAAAAATAAAATTAGCTTCAATAGCCTCTGAACTCCTCTTCATCCTGGATGACTTCTGCATAACTGGTAAACCATAAGAGAGAGAAAAACTTAATGTGCAATGTACAATTTATGTACATTTGGGGTATATGTGTGTGTGTGTGTGGACCTAACTATTCGAGATATTTCTTACTATTTTATAAAGTTTTAAAATAATTATTCTGATCAAGTAATGAGCACGTGTCACGGAATTAGAGCAACGAACGGGTTGAGTTGATATCCTAGCTCGGTGGGTGGAGTAGCACTTCCAAATTACAGAAAGTTGCGTAGCGAAAATCAATGTATACATTCATATTGCTGCTTGGCAGTAATATATTATCTTTGGATATATTTTGTATAGAAAATCCTATGGCTGTTCAGTTCGTAATTGTACTGTTTTAAAAACTCAGAAAGTCAAAATCAGACTGCTATTGCTGGTGTGTACGTCACATTAAAATGTTCTGGAGAAAAAGCCCGACTTTACAGATGTATGTACCATAAAGGTAATTTTATTTTATTCAAACAATGATTAAAATCCTCAAAAGTTAATTTGAGTGATATTCCATTCTTTTGTGACACATCTGACAAGTCATATGACGGAAAACGAAGTTTTTCTAGCTATGTTTTATTTTAAGTGAAAATAGAAGATATTTTTCATTTGATATTTTGCGAATGCACCTCGTACTTTTCTGTAATAGTGTGTAAATAATCGTTTTGATTCATTTCCATTATTTGGATCATGTACTTTATGTATGCATTTATGTATATGTAAAGAAATCTATTTTGTGATATGTATATTGTTTGGACGTTTTTTTTTCTGTCATGGCTATTTTAGAATGCTAATACATATAAAATCGTGCAAAACTGTTATGTTATACAATTAGTTTCCGTACTAGATTCGCACTGGCAAATATGAACGTTTATGTTGTGCCCTGCTGTGATTAGATGTTTACATGTTGAGGCACACGTCATCTGCCATTCCACTGAACTATGACACGGTGTGGTTCATGTGATCCTAACTTCATGTGCTCAGAATCCTGCACCGAGACCAGTAATGAGCGATTAGCTCTTAAAAGATTTGCCTATACCTTGATCCTAGTTTATTCCTCTTATCCTATAATAAACAGGAAAAAAAAGTGCAATAAAACCATTTAAGCAAATGTTTTGCATGAAATAGAAGGAAGCGCTTTTTATAAGAATAGTTTGCTAAATTATGAATAGAGAAAGGCCAATTAATGCAACAATTCGAATCTTTTCCTTCCCCCAAACTCTTTACAAAACCAAAGTGCTACTTTTTCGCATCCCAATGAGCCGTATTATAAGTATTGCGCGCCCACCCCCCCACTCACCGATACCAAAACAATATTCCGCTCTAAACTGGAACACGTAGGAATAAATTATCTGTTTTATATAAAATATTTCCTGATCTATATTTCAATATTTCTTAGCTTTTCCTCAAATTAAAATGACAGTGAAAGATGTTTTTTTCTCGAATTACCCATGGAAACTGTGCTTTCTATTAAATATTCCTCAATTGCAAGTGCCCTTTCTAATTTTCTTTGTGATAAAGAACATAATTTTCCATGAAAGAGTCAGCATATATGCCCTACAATGTTTACACATGTTTTAAGTGTTCGAAGTTGAATATATCTTGATCTGGTACGTCGGGAATGGTGGGGAAAACGCGTATCCCTTGTTTCACCTCTCTAAAGCGCATACGGTTAAGAACTTTTCCTCATTTCGATGCTATCGAAACCTACCAACTCGGGAATACAAGCGCCCAAAAACCCACGGGGTTATATAACCTACATTCGAGAATTTATCGTCTTTCATTATGCCCTATCAAATGCTCCATAACTGGTTTGAATGAATGTTGTCAATTTAAGCTTAAGCACTTTCCAGATCCTAGGTCGGGCAGAACTGAGAATTCTTGCAGTATAGAACTAACTTGCTTGGAAGTTATGGGTCGGCGTAAGGAATTGGTTTTACTGCCTTCACACGCACCACTATAACTTTGCTCATAACGCTTGCTATAAAATCCGCACCATATCCTTTCCTCGTCCCCAACTGCCGACAGAAACTTATTCCCTAAGTGCTAGCCTTTACGTCATCTGGTGCATATACAATCATCCAAATCCATGAAAACCTCGTTATAAAAATCTGAGTGTTACGCTCACAAGACTTTCTCTAGCTGCTCCAGGAGCTTCTTGCAAAAAAATTATTCTTCTTTCTACACAATGCCAATCGAGATAAAGACTAGCAGATGTTATTACTTAGTTCCTTTAAAGTAAAAGAGAACTAAGGGAATGCACTATGCTAAACTCATAGTCAAATGTTTTAAAATCTGTCGTTATCCGATTAACATTGCAAATCGCTTCTTAGTTTGTTCAGGAGTAGAACAAAAGAAAAACTGTTCGAGAAAAGTATAAGTACTTCACAATTGAAACCAATAACAAGAAATATCTCGAAAACGTTAATTCAACAAAAAAAACAAAAAAAAAAAAAAAAAAAAAACATGAAGGCTATAATTTGTGTATTTTGACGAGATCTACATTTTTGTGTAGTAAGTTTTTCTCTCTCTTACGGTTTAGCAGTCATGCAAAATTTGGCACAATTCATCCAGAATAAAGTCGTCTTCAGAGGATATCCCAGAAAATACATAATATACATTTTATTTGGGATGTAAATACCTTTAAAGTACTAGAATTTAATCAAAACGCTTAGAACTATTTGTAAAAATCAAAATTTTCGAAAAATTTTCTATTTGAAGGGTAGCTTGTGGTGCGGGGGATTTTCTTGAAAATATTCCCGTCATGTCCATGGAAGATACCAAAGCTAAATACCAAGTTTGGTATTTAACGGTCTTTTCATTTTGGAGTTATCGGTTCACAGAAACACGGAAACACACGGACCTTTTTCTAAAATGCATTTTATACAGGGTACCTTAAAACGTACATTTCCAGTGAAATATCAGTATCGAATTTTTGGGTGGAATATAATACATTCTTTATCTATGTATAGATAAAGTAAAAATTACACTTTTTTAAAGTTTAGAATTGTGTTTCAGAAAAGCATTAAGCTGTTTTATTCTTTTATCTAGATTATTTTATAATTAAAGATATTTTATTTTAGTGAACTGTTTTCACCAATCTGAATTAAATGTAACCAGAGGTTTTTGTGATGGAAACACTTTTAGTAGATCACTGTTGTGTGAGGTAGAGCGTCGCTCCAAGTTCGAATATCGGCAAGGGTAAGATACCACCTGAATAAGACTAGGAGGATAAAACCTCTAAGCTCTAAGGACCCAGGAGTTTAAATTTCAGCACACTGCCACATTTTGCTTATTACGAAAGAATTAAGTACCCCTTTGCTTACTTTGTTAGACAAGTTACCATCAACCGTTATATTCAAGTGTTATTAAGGAACGCTTGCTGCAGACAGTTTTACTATTTTATATTTCACATTTGGGAACTGTAATGTTCAAACTCTTGCTGAATAATTTAGGCCTTATTTCCAAATTAAAAAATATGCAAATTCTCTACAGTCCCTTTTTACTTTCTTTCCTTTTACTTTCAGCCTATAGTAAGAAGAGTATTGTATATCACACAGTAATTTACTACTAGACTATCGGAAATACACGTACTCAGACACCCAAAATAAAAGAAAATGAACTTCTTAGAAAACTATTAATGCACGATGGTTGTGTGAAAACAAAATATCTCAGAAACAAAAAGTAGGTTAATTACTATGCTATTCACGTTCAGCGTCTTCCAAGGATGTGACAAAAAGTGTTTTTAGAAAATTCCCCTCTGAAAACTAATTTTTTATATTATAATTTGTTTTAAAATGTTTTATTTTCTCCGTAATGAAGTAGCCATGTTGATTAAATCCCATATTTTAAAGACATTTTCAAATAACATTAAACGCATGACTTAAATTTTTTGAGAATGAAATCTGAAATATTTTTCATTTTAAAATGACTTGTAAAATTAGTAAACTTTAATAGATAAAACATTTTACTACACAAAAAATTTGCAGAAAATCTTTGACCATTTTGGAGAAAATTAACTATTTCCGATATATTCTTTGTTATTCGGCTTTTAAACTATTTAAAGCTTTTTTTAATTTTTTTCACATGGTCATAACATATGGAATTTCAAAACAAACCACATAAAAATACTTTAGATATATTGGTTAGATTACCTATATTATTTTTATGTAGTTTTTAACGTCCACTTTTACTACTTTTGGCACCGCAGCAATGACATTGATGATAATGGAGTAAAGATGGAGCACCGGTTGAATGCGATGGTGGGGGAAACCGGAGAACTCGGAGAAAACCTGCCCCTGCTCCGCTTAGTCCACGACAAATCTCTCACGTGGTTGCTTGGGATCGAACCCGGGCCGTCTAGGTGAGAGGCGAGTGGCCTAACCACTCGGCCAACTACTGTTCATGTACATAGGAATATGAAGGTCTTCCGAATTATTTTGCACTAGCTAGAATAATAAGCTTCTATAACATTTGATTTTAGAAAAGCCAATAGGGAAAGTAATATGAATATAACACAACATAATTATTTTCAAGTTTATTTTCTGTTTACCTATAGAAAGCAGAGGAACTTGCAGTCCACCCAAAAATTCAATATCGAGAATTCACTAAAAATACACGCTTCGAGATTCTCTGAACAAATAAATAAAACGATAACTTTTAGAAAACAGATATCCTAACACGTGCACGCAGATAAAATAATACTTTAATATAGACATAACCATCACTCGTCGCACTACAGTAAAGTTTTGCTACAGAAACTGCAAATCACTTAAAGCCTAGAGAGCAGAGTTTTCTTACTGGAAAGAGGGTTTGAAAAACTAGGTTTAGAAATTTGAGCGGGATTCAGCTGAAAAATCTTTTATAGGCCTAATACATTCGAGCAGCAGCGGATCAGCATGACAATTGCAGGGAAAGCAGTGTCCAAGCCCTTAATGGTTAACAGTGACTAAATCTGTATTCAGTACAGACACAATGCACTTCTAAGTGTCGTTTTGCTCCTCAATTACTTGTGGCTTCAGGCGCGAGGAACGTGGTAATATCTGCGCTGGTGGATTATGCCGCGAGCTCCGCGTTTTTGATATTAGCGCCATTGGAGAAGCGTGGAATTCAATGGTAGGAGAAACTGAATGTGGTGTTTCTGGTGGAGATAACTACTTTAGTATAAATAATATATAGTTAGTGTCTAAAACGAATTATTTATTGTAGTATTTTTCAAGATACAAAAACATCGATTACAAAATAATAAATTTTATGCACTGAAAGAACTATTATATAGTGTTTTATTTGTTACATACTTATTTAGACATTAAATTTAATTCCAGAAATTTTCTATCATAAGCGGTGGTTGAATTTAAACCCACATTTAATTAACACCTCAGCGGACGAATATCAAGGGATGTGCTCCATTCACATGACTTTTTCTACGTCTCTGTAGCAAATTATTCTTAAAAATCCTATTCTTCTATCTAGTTGATGCTAATCGAGATAAAAATTAGCAGAAATATGTATAATATTAAATATATTAAAATCTGGTTGTCATGGGTCTGAAATTCGTTTCTTTACAATGGCCAGGAATTGATAAATTCCCGTACAAGAAAAGTTTTTAGTATTTTAAAACTGAAATCAATGACAAAAATATCTAAAAAACGATCACTCCACCTCAAAATATGTATATAAGATAAATTGTGTGTTTTAATGGAGTTTACATTTTGTGTAGAGATTTCTCTATATCTCTTACGGTTTAACCACTATGCAAAATTCAGCAAAATTCATTAATAATAGGGAGGTCTTCAGAGGCTATTCCCAGAAAATTCAGGACATGTATTTTATTTTTCATGTCAATATCTTTAATATACGGTATTTTAATCAAAGTTGTTAGAGCCATTTTTGAAAAGATCAAAAATTTTCAATATTTTTCCATTTAAAGGGTAGTTGGAGGTGGTGGGATTTTCTTGAAAATATCTGTGTCGTATTCTTGGAAATTATTGAACTTAAATACCAAGTTTGGTATCTGACAAGCTTTTCATTTTTGAGCTATGCTGCCCCCCTTCACACATACACACTCACGGAGAGAGACAGAGAGAGACATATACACATACACACACGGAAGCGTTTCTAAAAATATATTTTTTTAATTTTAGAGGGGCCTAAAACATGCATTTCCAGTGAAATTTAGGTATGAAATTCTTGAGTGCAATATTTTCTCTATACACTATGTTCATAGTACGTGTATATAAAGTAAAACTGTTGTTTTTAAAAATTTACGCCAAATTTTCCTTAAGTATTGTTTACTTAAAATGTGAATAATAAAATTCAGGTGATAAAAAAATAAGAATTTATAAAAATCTACCAGATGTATTAATGTAATGAATTTTTAGCGAATTAATGTATTTGCCTTCATGCATTCCAGAACTGATAAGTAGTAATATTTGTAGCGGTAGAATCTCTCAGTTTCTCACAAAACTTAAATATTTTTAAGTAAAAACATGTACCTTTTTGTTAAATAATAAGTTTTTCTAAACTGTACTTTTTGTACCATATGTTAACACCGTTGCGCTTATCATATTTAATGACTGGATATTATACACATTCCAAAAAGCTGCAAGAAACCTACAACACTCAGAGCAGCTAGATTGTTTTAAATATGATCAGCCGACTTACACGAGGTGAGGTATATACGAGATTTGACGCTTCAAATCTACTGCAATTTTAGATAGGAGAAGCGACTTCGAATATGCAACTCCGTTCATGGTACTCAAGTTGCCTAGCAATATGCTATAAAAGCAGAGAGTAGAAAATATGTTAGAGATAGCAGAGGTCCAGACCAATAAGAAAGTCACCTCTGAAGTTCAATATGAATGTACGATGCTTTAAAGTTATTACAAAACGTTTATATTTTAAGAATAATTTTACAAAACTACGTTGTTTGTCATAGAATTTATAACCTTAATGGTATTATTTCAATTAACAAACGCCTAATAGCAAAATAAATAAATAAATAAATAAATAAATGGGTGCACATGCAACGACGGGTGATGGAATATAATTACTTGGTGGAAAAACCATTCCATGCAGCTAATTGGCTCTAAGGCCACGCGAATCTGTCAATTCTAAATTCTAAAATGTCCTAAAATGCATAACACATAATAGCTGTCTGAACTTTGATATAAGCATATACGTTTTTTGAAAGAACAGTTTTTCCTGCAAATGTACAATGCGACCAATTTTATTGCGTATATGCAATAAGCATGTGACAATTGTTAGTTTTGCTCTTTGTTTCCAACTTGGGATACTGTATGTGAAACAGAATTCCCATTGCTTCCAAATCACATTTGCTTTATCATAGCATTGTTCAGTCTGACTATACTTATTCAACTCAATCAAAAACTATTAAATTAACAATAACTGACCATAATAGTTGCCAATTCTATGAACCCCGGGACTTAAAGTACTTGCCTCACTGTAAGTCGCCCTTGGGGTATCACATATCAAAATAATTCACCTTGTGGTTTACCGGGAAGCATGCGAGTCATTTGAGAAACTTAATGTTGTGCCGACATATTGCCATGGTAGCTCAGTGGTAGAGCATTTAGCTAGAGACCGTGAGATCCGTAGTTTAAATCCCGGCTATGTCATTGAATTTTTCAATCTGACTCTACTTGTCCAAAAAGAATGTAAATTAAAAAATATGATGTGTTCCATTTACCTGACTTTCCCTACCTTTCCACAAACTACTTTTACAAAGCATTATGCTATCTACATCATACAATCATGATGAGTATATGTAGAATTGATCTCATTACTTGTTTATAAGGAGAAGGGAAATAAGCGAAAACATTAGGTTAAAGCGATAGTCGATTCATTTAAAAACTAGTCGTTTTGAAATAATTTCCATATGAGAAAAGTTCAAGTAGTTTCAAATTGAAACCAATCACAAATAATATCTATCTCAGAAACGATTAACGTTAACCGTTAGTAAAATAAATATATATGACAAATTGCGTCTTTTACGAGATCTATATTTTGTGTAATAACTTTTTGTCCACCGATAATGTTTACCATTCAGGATGAACAGACTTTCAGAAGCCATTCCCCATGTTTGTTTTACATAAATTATTTGAAATGTATGCTATTTTAATACAGATTGTTAGAGCCATTTTGAGAACATTTAAATTTCCGAAAAATTTTCCATGTAAAGGATAGTTAGGTTGGGAGCTTTTCCTGAAAATCTTCATGTCACATCCTTGAAATATATTGAATTTCAATACGAAGCTTCGTATTTGATCAATCCTTTCCGGGATATACTGCACCTCCCCCTCACACACACGCGCTAATATACACACGCGCGCACGGACCTTTCTCTAAAAATAATTTTTTATTCAGGGTACCCTAGAATATTCCCGGTGAAATCTCGGTATCGAATTTTGGGTGTATATATCTCTCTACCTACTATGCACATTGTACATACGTGTTAGAGAAAGTAAAAATTCATTGCAATTTTAAAGTGTTCATCTTCTGCTGTAACTTTAGAACCAGCTACGTACTACACTATACAAACTATGTTATTACTTTTAATATCTCCTTAAACTTTGGCATGTGTTAGATGTCAGTCGTATATCTTAGTCTTATTAGTTGAATGAATAGCTTTTATGTTCACTATTTGACGCAAAAGTTTCAGAATCTTATCCATAATTGAACAAAACGCTTTAATGGTAATATAATAATAATAATAATAATAACAACAAAAGCAACAATTATACTAATAATATTGCTACCAATAATAATGTATTGTACTTATGTTACATTTTCAACAATTTATAAAATATCTCCTGTTCTTTATATTAATTAGGTTTGATTTAAGAAAATATCTTACTGTAGCCAAAACCAGCCTCAACAAGGTGGTGCAAATCGTCAGAAAATGTTGAAACCAGATATAGAATAGGTTGCAGTAACATGCTGAAGTTCATTACACTCAGCACTAAAATGCAATAAAAGATATCCAAAAGTAGTCTTGTCTCTCAGTATCTCTCGCTCTCGCCATTACTGACATTTTGTTTTCTGATGCGGAAAAGATTCATTTTATGGAAATTAAGACCAGTTACAAATCTCTCACAAATATATGCATTTGTTAAAACAGCTAAATTTGGTCTTTCCAAGCGCTAGGCTCAGTATAAGATGGACTCAGCCTAACAGTATTAAACTCGTATGGTTACTATAATACATTCCCAATCTCTACCTCCCTCTCTATTTGCTCATCTGGAACCTTGCCCTAATGCTGGTCAGCTCTTGAGGGATGAGCAAAGTGAATAAAACAGAGATTTCAATATCCGTGCGATCCTTTATTTCTTAACTTATTCTATGACTTCTGGACTGACTGGACAACAGGGCGGAGGGAATTCAACATAGAGTATTACTAGCTATCTTAGGTAGACCCCTGGTAGGAAGCGGAGATGACATCAGGTATGCCGAGCAAGTGCGGGGCGAGATGGACTCTCCTTACGATGCTGCAGTTCTTCATCCGTCCACTGGGTGCCGCTAGAAGTAGACAGCCGCCAGCCCACACTCGTTTCAACACTGCCCTCCCTGAGCGGACAGAAGACCCCCCCCCCAACGGAGAGAATAGCAATTACAAAGCGAAGTGATGATGATACTTTGCTTTGTAATTGCTATTCTCTCAGTTGGGGGGGGGGGAGGTCTTCTGTCCGCTCAGGGAGGGCAGTGTTGAAACGAATGTGGGCTGGCGGCTGTCTACTGTCTAGCGGCACCCAGTGGACGGATGAAGAACTGCAGCATCGTAAGGAGAGTCCATCTCGCCCCGCACTTGCTCGGCATACCTGATGTCATCTCCGCTTCCTACCAGCTGCAGAATTCCGAATATCTCCATAACCTTAATGGAAACTGTATACGGAGCGACAGTTAGATCCACGATGACATACGGAGGAGAAATATGGGGGTGGGAACAAACAGGAAATCTGGATCAAGTGAGGACCCAATTTTTGAAAGGAATTCTGGGTGTAGGGAGGGGTACGGCAAACTGCGGAATAATGAGGGAATTCGGGGCACATAGTGAAACGATAGAGTGCAAAATCAGAGCAGTTAAATATTGGATGAGAATCGTTCACGGAAACCAATCTCTAATTAGGGCAGTCTGCTACCGTGAACAGTTGCGAATGGAAGGTAATTTGACGTGGGCATCAAAATTAAAGAAAGGGTTGGAAACCATTGCGATGGGAGACATTTGGATGGCGGGGCAGGAAAACAGGCGAAGTATTTGGAGAAAAATTAAGAAACGTCTCTGTGATATTGACAGACAGCAAATGATTGCGCAATGCACAGAGAAGGTATCATTAGAAGTACAGTCTGGGCTGAAATCGGAGTGGGCTATGGAGCAATACATCAAAACAGGTACCAAACTCATTAGAGAGGGGCTCGCGTGGATTAGACTAGGAGCATGGAGGAGCACGAAAATTTCTGACGCGAATGGTACGAGAATCTGTCCCATTTGCGAGGAGGAAGAGTCGTGGACTCACATCTTGGCAAGATGTAGGGGCACGGAGGAATGGCGGGAAAAATATTTGCCGCGATTTTTTACCGCTGCGAATGTAGGGATAGAAGCATGTTGGACCTACTGGCAGGCACGGAAAACATGGACGGGCTAGGTAAATTTATACTTAAGGCAAGACAGCTGAGATCTGAGGAGGCTGCCAATAGAGAAGGGGGGGGGGATAAGATCAACTAAACAAAAGTGACTACAATGTTCTACATACATATATATTATGTCATACTTAGGTCACTGTTGTGCTAGGGTTGTATATATTATGTGTATATATGTCTTTTAAGTGTAATTATCTATTATAAGAGGGTGCATTTATGAAGGGTACTCTGTGCTGTAAATTTAAATTGCTATATTTTAATATCTTTGTATCTTTATTTTCGGATTCACTCTTAATTTTATTGTTGTTTAATATTGCTTTTGACTGTGTATTTCCTTTGTCTTTTTATTTTCGTGTTTACTCTTCTAATTCTTTGTTGTGGTTGTTGTTTTAATATTGCTTGTAATGTGTATTGCAAAAGCACGTACGGTCTGTGGACCCGTGCGACTGTTGAAATTCTATGTATGATATTGCTATGTTAATAAATACACTTATTCATTCATTCATTCATTCATACATACAAAGCGAAGTGTCATCAACTCAGCAGAATAACCGCTGATACTTTTAGAGAGATGGGAAAGAAAAATACCTCACCAGTACTCGTCTTGTGACTCGGGAAAATCACGAAAAAACCGTGAGTCAGAAGGTCGGTCGCGGGACGCGAATCGAACTCCCGAATGCGAGCCTCGTGCATTACCTTGGAGCCATCTCGCTCGATTTCAATGACTTCGCCGATAGAGGTATAAAAATGATTATCTGACAGTTGGCCTTAAGTAATCTAAGTGCACACGGAGCAAAGGCTGCGACAGACAAGTGAAAGCGGCCAGATTTTTGTGTATGGGCCCAAAAGACAGACAAGATTAGTTTGTTACCTGTAACCTGCTAGAGTCCCAGTGACAGTTCACTTTTATTCCTTATTCCTCTCTGTTCTAAATGCATATAACTTCCCATACCTGGTCATCACTGTTTCCCAGCACAAGTTTCTCGAGCTAACATCTAGCTCCACAAGAGCTTCCCTTCATCACTCAGACCGATGTGACGACGCCTGATGACTGCGAAATTTGAAGAAAGAATTACTGAAAATCACTGTATGATACAATTGGAAAATAAACACCACTTTTCTTGCCACACTCGTTCACTAACTTCTAGTTTCGTTGTTTAAGTATGATATTTAAACATATTCTTTGCGTTTCTCGACTTATATGGACATTCCTTGGATCTACCTCTCTTACTCTTTACATTCTCTGTTCCGTACAGCGGTATTATTCTTTCAACTTCTTCTTTCTTCTATTTTAGCCTAATTCTGCACTCACTTTCCTTGATTTTCACTACTAAATGTTACAATATTTTGCACATTATATACATACATTTTTGTTGCATGTGCTTATATACATATATTAATCTTACTGTGTTAATGTGATTGTCCCTTACAATCTCTATGGGAGTGTGTTGAATAGGAGCTTAGAATATCCATATCAGAGATTTGAGTAATCGTGGAGTATTTCTGGAATAAGTTTCAATTTGAATACTTTGGTTATAGTCCACGCTAAACCTTGCTTATTTCATTTGTTCTGTAGACCTGACTAAAATATATTAAGGTAATTTTCTAGATAGAACACGAATTAATATTTTAAGTCAGGGTGCAGTAGTTAAGTTAAATAAATACCACCGATGTAATGAAGGAATCACAGACACATGAAGTCATCCTTTCCCTTAAACTGATTTTCCTTGACGTGAAAGTCTTGCCTATTTAAACAGAAGCGCAGAAACGATAATAGCACAACCAGTTTCCACATTAAAGGATTTCAAAAACTACCTTTGAATAGATCATGTGATGGCATGAGGATATCTATTGCAAGAAGAACATTGTACTCATTATTAGTATATGATCATGTTGTAGTGGCCCTAAGTCAAGAGGACGCTAATGTTTTATAAGGAAGATTATGCAAACATTTGCAACGGGAAGGATGAGAGTTAATATAAATAAAACTGAGTATTGGGCGCGGAGGAAAAGATAAGACATTAAGACAGCTAAATGTACTATTAACACAGTTCAATAGTTTAGATACCTAGGTTTCATAACTCACGAATCAGGGAACTGCTAAGTAGAGATGAACCATAAAATGATGTATTGCATCTTATGGAACAGGAATACGGGTAGACAAACAAAAAAGAGAATTCCCCTAACAGTTGTAGGGTAATTAATGGCTCTGAAGGGTGAATCTCAATAAAGAGAGGAAAAGAAAAAAAAAACGATAAGATACAGGCCATGAGGCGCATAAAACCCGCAAAAGAGCGAGAGTATCAAAAATTAAAAAAAGGAGGACTATGGAAATGAAAAAAAGGAGGAATATGGAAATAAAATTCATGGTATAAATGGAGGAGCGAGATGAGAAAGGATTGAACGTATGATGCTATAATTGCATGGATTTGTCAACTGAATGAATAAGAAGTGATGGCCGGCGGCAATGTTGAAATAGTCACCCTGTGGAAGAGAGGATAGCCTAGGGCTTATGGACATCCTAATCAGATGAAGATAGAGAAAAATCTGTAAATCGAGAATACGAACACCGAGAGGAATAGAAAACGTCGCTGACAGGTGAAGAAGACCTCAAAAGCAAAGTAAAAAAGTAACTATTGTTCCGATAATTATTATTACAAGGGCAGTACTGTGATCGAGTGGTTAGCTTATTCACCTCTCACTAAGATAAACTGGTTTCAATTCCAGGGAACCGCATTTAATATTTATGGTGGACAAACGGTATCCGGGTAAGCTTCCTTGTGTTCCCCGGTTTACCTCGACATTCATTTCACACCTACTCAATTATCACCTTTATGCGTCATTTCATATCACCAAAATCTCTTACTCAGTGTCCGGCTGCTCCAGGCATCTTTAACAGTATTTGCCTTGTAAGTCCTGGAGAGTTTAAGTCCCCCATATAAGGAGGGAAATAGCGAAAGAAGAATCATTACTACCGGGTCTCATGAATGCGTGATATGCCTGCATTGCATTGAGCTTGGGCTGAGCGATTTGCTCAATCCACGCTTCACTGGCTGTGGTGAACTGCAACAGTTCTGTTCGTGCTCTAAAGGCTAGATTTGGCGGATATGACCAACTAGGTTAAAGGACCAACCAGAGTAAAGTTTAAGTATTTCAAAAGTGAAGCCTTATTCAAACATTTGTGTTCAGTATGAACTATTATAGAGTATTCTTAATATTGTTGCTGCTTTTGTTTGCTAGTAGTCCACTAAAATGCCTACCGAAATTCACGCTTGAACAAACAGTTCTTACAAGAAAACCGATTCAGGTATAGATAATTTCAGAGGACATTTTTCGGTATTCCAGGACCAAACAAAAAAAAAGATACTTCCAGATATCTGAATCTTAAGTATATGACATATAGAAGCTAAACCTATTAAGCAAAAATGAAATTTTTATTCTCCAAAAGGTCTGTAGGAGTGTTGCATAACAAGCCAGAATTTCAAAAGCCTTTGTTTATAAAATTGCTGAACATTTAAAATTGAAACCCTACAGAGTGACTATTGTTCTGGGGTTTCAATGACAACGAATAATGCCGTAAATATCATAATATAGATGCACAACTTTCAACCGCAGTTATAACCATTATAGTGCATGTCACCACAGTCGTGAATTTTAACTGGTAATGGAAAACCCTTGGGGTAATAGACCCCGCACTCACACGCAATCAGTGGCATGGCGATGAAATAAATGCTCTGTATAAAATAAAACAAACTTAAGATCAGACCATCGTTTAGTTTAACATTTTTACCTTTTCGGTTCATATTTATAAAACTTTATATAGATGTATGTATGTAAACTTGACCAACTGTGGTATCGTTTCTCTAGTCTCTATCTTCCTTCCTCATTACCCATTTTCAGTCGGCACGACGCCTCCCGAAGGTGTAGAGATTTCTCCCGAGTGTTCCATTAAGATGCTGCGATTCGATATCCTGGCGCCGAGAGTTTCAATAGCGCCACTTCCGATTCTGCTTTATTTCCGGCTCTTCACTCTCTCGCGCAGCGTTACCACATGTTGCCAAACAAACGTTACAGACACTTCTTGCCGCAGCGATCCTTCCTCAAAAAGAAAAAGAAGCATTTCATAGAGCTCTTGTAAAGCGCACTGAGGTGTGTTTTCTCTCTCTCCTTCCATTTCTTTGTTGCAGAGAAATCGCCCAGTATTTTGTTAGACTTGATTTGAAATAAAAGCGATGTGGTGAAAACTGCTGAGGTCATCAATGCCAGTGTTCCAGACCTTTTGAGTAAATGAACTTCTCCGTGTTTCAATAAGTACTTTTGCGATCAGCAAAGAGGGAAATATTACAAAATCTGTGGCAAGGTTTTCACTCAATGAAAACGGAGCATTCGCCGTTTTAAAATGTTCTTTAAGGGAGCACCGATTTCTTTACTATTGTTAAAAATTCAATTGTATTATCTTTTGGTGTAGAAAACGCACAAAGGGTTTAAGTAAACTTCTCCAAATTATTATTTCCCTAGCCCGAGGGTTTAAGGTTTTTTTTTAAATAATAGTTTCATATGTTCCATTACAGTTTCTAAAAGTTTGATGTGCTTTTATAAGCCTTTTCTCTATGTATTACTCTTTAAACAACATATATTATTACTACTATGAAATCATTACATTGATTATATACATTATTGAATTATGTTTTCTTGGATCAATAGCATTCATATACTGTAGATACAAATTACTTAATTTTATTTTATTTGGTGCCATTCTCTTCCTCTTTAACTTAACTTTTTTCCTAATGTTTTTCTTTCCTTGTCCAGCCCGATTAAATTATAGATATCTGGTCCGTTACTTGCTCTCCTCCATTGGAGGGGCAGTTTGGGTCTTAATAATGTGAAATTAGAAATAATGTGTCTTTAACCTTCCGTGTCCTAGCAGCATTATACTAAAGTTTGTGATTGATGGTATTCTTATCTTCTTCTTTTCTTTTTGGTGACTTAACGTGGGTAACTCACTGAAAGTGAGACTCGAACTCGAGACCTTTTGAAAATGAGGCGGACACGTTTCCCCCTTACTACCGAGGTGGGAGTGAAATTCTTATGTCATTCTTTCTGCAACGATATGAAATAATTTATTTATCTCTTGACCAATAGTCATATTGTTCCATTGCTTTGACCAAATTTTAGACATTTAGTCCTTGTGCCATGGCCAACTTTATGGCGTTTTGCTAATTTTAAATGTTTTCCAAACGAACAAAACCGAAAAGTGCAGAACAAGCTATTCAAAATTGTGCATAATAAAACTTAATTTTTTATATAAGAATTACATTATCTCTTTATAAAAATTTGTCTAATAACGAGTAACATTCTGAAGCGTTTGCCTCTACGTTGAAGATCCAGATAATATGTGGTTTAATTGTTGCCAGATATACGACGGAAATTATAAGACGCACCCCGTTGTGTGTGTCAAGTTGGCGGGTGCTTCCAGACTCACTCCACTACCAAATGAGTAGATCTCCACGTACCTTCGTTTAGAAGATCTACTACCGGTGATTTGCCTCGGTTCAGCTTAGTCTGGAGGTGGGTTTGACTCACTCGGGGTGGTAGCAATGAGGGTAGCTTAGGGAGTGATCTTATAAAAATAGTTAAACACACTTTACTTTCTATTTCGATTTATTCCAAACTAGAAACTTTTCTACAAGCACTTTGCTTTACAACCTAATAGGTTACTGTAAATTCTAGGAGCTTTCCTTGCTTGACGACGTACACGTATTTCACTCAATAAACTTGTTTCTTTTGCTTATTACTTTAAACCGTACTAATGAGTATAACCTTGATGCGCGTAAGACTCAGTACGTGCTTAATACAGAGTGCGTGTGCAGCTGTGTATCGATATTCTTAACTGAGTGCCTGTGTAAAACGTATTGACTGCATAACTATGTCCCACTAATATGTGTAACTGAGAGCCTAAATATCCATCACTGAGTGCCTGCGTGGCTGTGTTTAACTGGGTGCCCCGATGTGCTACAATCCCCTTCTTATATAGTAGAATTGCTGTCATGGCGGCTTCTTTCTGATTGACAGAAAGACCGCGAACTTGGCGTTGATGTAGCCCATAATACATCATTTCCTACCCAGAATGCATCATGATACCCACGTGACAAACATCATACAGTGGAGAAAGACTGATCTTGCTACTAGAAGGGTCTTCACCAGCACTTATTTCTCGATTGCACTCACACGCTTCATATACGTGCTTGACAAAAGAGTGATTTCCTCACAAAGAGTGTTCTCCTTTCCACTTTCCAAGCTTGAGTAAACAACTCTGAACTGCTCTAGCTATAAGCTAGTTTTACACTCTTAAATATATGGAATAATTGATTATTAACACTCTTAAATATTAACTGATAAACAATTGATAGAAATAACATTGTAGTGAGGCCGACTAAAGGTCTAAAGTTTTTTCCAATCTTCTCTTAAAATATTCCCTGTATAAATAGTTTCCGTTAAATGGAAGTTTCGTTTATTTCGTAAAAAAATTAACAAAATGAGAAGTAAGTTGTATGGAATTTTGATTCAATCAATAAAAGCTACACTTAACCATACGTATCTCCATACCGCAATTAAAGTAGGGGATCTTAAGGACCGGAATTAAATCCTTGCATTGCGACTTTCTAGACTTCCGGTTTTCATGCATTATTTCAAATATTGCAAATACGAAGTTTCCTTATCGTGTCTGCCGACTCAGTATATTTTAAGGAATCTAAGTGCTCAAACAAGTACTTAAGTAGAAGATAAACCTCACTTGACAATCAGTTAAGTTGTCCTCTTGACCCCAACAGGCCTTTGCACCCTTGGGGCAGCTTGGACTGAACTCATGAGCATATCTACGAAAACAATTGCTATGATTCATATAAATGTTATGGGAAAAGTCTATTTACATGACTTTCTCTACATCTCTGCAATAAATTGTTCTTAAAAGCTTATTCTTCTGCTCGTATCTACTTCATGCTAATCGATAAAAAAGCAGCAGATTTATTGCTTGCCTAATTGTGAGTAGAACTGAAATAAGAGAGTATCATAGTCCAAAGCGATAGTAAAATCTTTTAAAACCCGTTGGCTATGTGACTGAATCCTTTGTTTGTATGGCCAGAAGTTGACAAATTCCCGTATGGGAAAAATATAAGTATTTTAAAACTGAAACTAATAATAAGGAGTATCTTAAAAACGACCAACTCCGCGAAAAATGTATGTAACATAAAACTGTGTTTTAACGTGCTCTACAAGGTCTATTAAATAAGTATCTGTTTACCAGTTATGCACAAATCCGCAAAATTTATCGAATATAAAGATGTCTCCAGAGGCTATTACTAGAACATTCAAGATATACATTTTATTTCTCATATAAATGTATTTAATATACGATTTTTAGTCAAAATCCTTAGCATTTTTGAGAAAATCAAAATTTTTAAAATATTCCCATGTAAAAGGTAAATGGGGTTGGGGGGGGGAGATTTTCTTGAAAATCCCGCATCGCATTCTTGGCAAATACTGAACTTAAATACCAAGTTTGTATTTAATGGCCTTTTCGTTTTTGAGCTAAGCTGCCTACAGACTTACACTCATTTACAGACAGACACACATATATACACGGACATTTTTTTAAACATTTTTTTGTATCTAGGGGGCCTCTAAACATATATTCTCGGTATCGAATTTTTGGGTGCAATACAATACATTCTCTATATACTATGTATATGTTACGTGTAGGGAAGGTAAATATTAGTGTGATTAGAGATCCTGCTTATGAAATTTCAGCCTTTAGGTTTATTAAATGTTATTATGGACAGCGAAAAGTAACTATCGAAAAGCTGTTACCCTGGGATGTTCATTGTCCTTACCAGGTATATCTAGAGTTGAAATGTAGAACCATTATCACAAGCTTGGATTAATTTTTGAAATATCTATATATTTATTAAGAGCTTCACCGGTAAGTCATTAAACTAAAATATCAAAACCATTGATATTACATTTTAATTAAGTAGAATAGTATTACACAAGACTATACATTTAGTAAACGATTGCTTAAGATAACTGGCTAATTTGTTAAAGTTCATACTTATATTTTGTTTACTTTAATGATAAAATTATATTCTCTAAGTAAACAATATCTAAACAACCTAATTTCAGTATTAACTGAATATTTTAGTTTAGCTTCTGATAGGTTTATGAAAAAAAAAATCTAAAGAGTGTAAATTTTGGTGCATTGTATATTTTGCAAATATTACTCCGACATTTTCGACACAGTTTTACCATGAATACAAGGAAACTAGAGTTCTGCATTTTGATCTGTGTGTACATGAAACCTTTGAAAGTGTATTCCTATTCAAGTTTACTCCTTGTGCAATAAGATAAAAGTCTGGAAAAGACATTGTAAAAGTATCTTTTTGAATTGCAATTTATTCAAAACATAAAATATGTAGTATACTTTGGCCTGTGGAAAATACGTTTTCTACACAGGGCGTTACAAAATTGAAGCTTTGCAACTTGTTGCTCAAATCCTGTGAGATACGAAAACATAGCTTTCAACACCAATAAAGACCTCCTGGTCAGCGTGGATTAGGCAGTTACTCAGAAATAAAACCGCGTGCCAGGCCCACGCTATTGATGATAACACAAGCTGCTAAGTATCGAGTCGCGTGCTTTAGCAGTGTGTGTAAACACACTGACAGAATTAGCTAAAATTGAGGGATTCCTTGTCTTACAAAATCACACTGAGAATCTATACCTTTAATTATGTTTTATTCCATTGTACAATGTTGAATGGAAATGACTGATACAAGGATGTTTTTGTCAGAAATGATTTTATTGATAGAGATACTTATACACACCTTCAATATAATTGCCCTCGTTATTTATGACCTTTTGCCAAATGCTCGAAAGACGTCGTACACCATCTGCGGTCTATTTCTGTTGATGTCCCGTAATGACCCCTATAGCATTCATAACGTTATCTCTGTTATTGTACCGGATCCTTCGCAGTGGTTCTTCCACTTTCGCAAACAGACCGTGATCACAGGGGTTCATATAGGATGAGTACGGTGGATGTTCCAGAATCTCACATTGCCAGCGACGGAAGATATCCTAAACAGCAGTAGCGGTGTAACATCTTGCATTGCATGCAATGCGATGGAGTGGCGTTTCTTGTAATGCGCTGGACGAAGGCGATGTTGCAAGAACGAACAGGTAGACAGCGCCTCAACGATTGGAGGCTTCCCAGTTCTCCTCATCCAAAGAAGGTGCGCGCTACCCAAAGTACTGTGAAAGTTATGTCCGTTGTGGCATATTACATTGTTGGGGTAATAGTGCATCGCGCTGTACCACGGACGGTGACAATAGTATCTACGTTCTCTTTACCAAAGTGAAAGAAGCACTGCTAGAGATCCGGTACAAGATCCATGCTAAAGGGTGGCCAATACGAGGCATCAACAGAAATAGACGCACAGATGGTTTACAATTCCTTCCGAAAATTTGGAAAAAGCTCATAAACAGCGGAGACCGTTATATTGAATGTGCGTAACTATAAGTACCTACGTCAATAAATTCATTCAGAAAAAAAAATAGTTCTCATTATTTTCTATCCATTTCCTGTAAAATAAGCTGGGATACATATGCTGCCAATACTATCTTTTAAAGGACATTTCACGTTACTGATCCTCAGGATGTTAAAGTACAGGGGAAAGAGTGCCACTATAAAAGAAAGGAAAGGAAAGAAGAAAATAAGGCAAAGGCATCTTATTTAAGTTTAAGGATTAATTCTGGGCTAATGTAAATGTCATTCCATAAATATTGATAATTTCTAAATAGTCTAACTTTCTGAATTCTCTTTCTACTTCCGTTCAAACTTCGTTTCCCAATTATTGATTTCTATAAATATCGTCCTATATAGCTGCCGTTATAACGCAACTATATGAAAAAGAGCTTTCATTAAACACTCAATCGCAGATTCCACTAGCAGGACTATCTTCCGCTATTTTTTCGGCTGTATAAAAGTGATTTGCTGTTACATGAAGACAGAGTGCTTATGCCTCTCTTGATGGCAATTCATTTATTCTCACGTTTTCCTAGCTGATGCTATGTGTGATGCAGTTTACATGGTTCGGCTAAAGTAGGCATTTTTAACATTTCTATCTGTACTAACATAAAGAAAATCTTGTGTTACATTCACACTATTGTTACAAAATATTATTTTATTCACATCATGCTAATCGACATAAACATTATTAGAAATGATTTGTATTAGTTCCTTCTAAGAAGAAGAAAAATAAGGTAATACATTAGGCTAAAGCGATAGTCAAATCTTTTAAAAAGCAGGTTGCTATGTGAAAAAATTGAAAACCGATTCTCTTTCATGGCCAGAAGTAAAATGAGATATATGAAATGAACGATTTTATTCAGTTTATAATACTGCGGAAAGACAGGTGAGCGGCTTCTCTCGTCTTTCCACCGTACCACGTTTTCCCGTAAAACTAGTCCCGTAAAAATGTCTTTCCGCACTGTTATCAGCTAAAGAGTTTTTCCTTTAAGGACATCAGCTATCATGGTATATACGTTATATAATTTACCACAAACTGAATAATTTTAAAAAATAGTGCGCGACTCTGAGATCTAGAAACAGAATGAAACCTTAACATGTAAGGGTGAATAGCATACTTCATGTTTCAATGGTGTCGCTCTGCTCTGCTTCCAAAATTGCACTAAACCTGCCGAATGAAGACTAGGCAGCTGAGCACCCAAGAATAGATGCGCGCATAGTATTTAGGAGGATATAACAATTTTCGTTACTATTATTTGTGTAGGCAAACCACTTACCTCGCGTTGCAAGAATCAATAAAACAGGCACTCGTTTGTGTTTTGTTGATTGCTTAGACTTTAATTATATTAACATCCCAGATACGTTACATAGAGAGAAATAATGATGGCAGGGTGGAATGATGGACCTATACGGCTAAGGAATAGAGGAGACCGATGTAAACAAGAGTAAAAGAGAGGCTGCTGAAGTGTAAACGCGAGACCAAATAACATCACATTTAATATTATAGTGTGTAATAAGTTAATATAATATTCAATCCATAATTTATATACCCCATATAAAAGGCTGCAGGTGATAGTTTTAGCTATTTATCTAAGTATACATAAGTTATTTTAATTTATGAAATAGCACCTCTTTCTATGCGTTTTCCTTTCCCGAGAATATCCTTGACCTAGTGGGTGGTATTTTGGTTCCTTTAATAGCACGTTGCAGTGGGAATAATGACATTTTCAAATCCAGAGCCTGGAAGAGAATCGTTTTAGGATGGGTCTGCATTTGCACATAAGATGAATATTCAAACACAAAGAGAAGGCTGGGCGTCGGTGTCGGTAAGACAGCTCGCATTGGGCCCATTACACATATCCTTATGGTGATGAAGGAATACCCGAGGGTGTGGTGAATCTAGTAGTTCCTGGTGGATAATGCAGGGACGGTAATTGCCAGAGGTCCCCAGATGTGGCCTCTACATTCACCAGCCACGCCTAGCTCTCCCGGGGATAACTGCACTCCTCCTGTAAACTATGCAATCTCAGCAATTTCTCCTTGTCTCACACTTTCTAATTCATTATTTCTCTTCACCATTTCTTCACTATCAATCTATTAAATACGCATAAACATTACAACAAATAAGCATTCCTAAATATCAGAGTATTTTATGTTTCATTTATTGTCTTCACTTCAAATAAATAACTTATTAATCTTACCAGACCCTGTGTTATCAAAAAGAAAAAGAAAGCAAAATACATTTCATAAATCTTTATATAAAATTAAATATATGGAATGATATTAAATTGTATTCACCAGATGCACCCGATATAAGTTACAGGTAGTGCTTTTAGCTTACATCTTAGGCTTCTGTAACCTTTGTTGCTCATATTTTATACTTCCACCATACCTTCAAGGTTCCATTCTATAAAAAAAGTTCAATCGCTTAGGCTTCCAACTAGGTTTGTCATTTAAATATGATTGTACAACACTTGTCAATATCAGGTAGCTTTATTAAATATTCCATTACCCTCAAGGATATTTATCAATTTCAGGCAGCTTTATTAAATGCTCTAATGTCTGCAAGGACATTTTTAATAAAATAAATATTTCAGGTTTTGTTGTGCATTACCTTTGTAATTCAAATAAGCACATTATAATACACGTAGTTTCATGCAATCTAAAGGGAAATATCTTTATTTATTCCATTTAAACTTCATTACTGCAAGGAAACAATAAATGTGCGGTTTAAAAACGGAAACTTTCAACTCTAAATCTAATTAAAATAACCTGTAGCTCCAAAAAATTAAAGGTGGTGAATTATTTTGTAGAAAACACTAGATTTTTAGGTAATGCTACAGAAAGCAATACGTTTCGTATGAATGCCCATATAAATGGATATTCAAATTTATAATCATCAATACCAGCAAATGCTTCAATTATTTTAAGCAAGTTTATGCAATTTAAAATATGACCATGCATTGCAAACAATCCATTAATATTAACATTTAAAGAACAAACTACATACAAAGGAAAAACGAAACCTCTTTTCGGCCGTGTTTGTCTAGCGCGGAAAATGGAAGTTTGAGGCTTTACAAGGATGAATGCTTATGTATATGTAATTGTGGGCATGTAATACAGGAAAACAAACAAAACCGAATGCTAATAAACCAGAAAATGTGCAAAGGAGGGAAATAAAAATGACAAAAATAAATGAAATTAGGAAATCAAAACTGCTTTTGTGTTGGTATTAACTTAATATTTTAATGTTTTTAGAACTCTCTGTATTAAAAAGAAAACCTTGAATGCAGCAATTAAAATTATAATGCTGAAACAAAAACTTAAATTATAGAATTTTAGGTAAATTAACCCCAGATCCATATGCATCCGGAATTATCTATGTAAATAATAAATAAATATAACATCTATTCATGAACTAGGTCTGCGTGAAACAAAGAGTTTATGCTGGTATTATGAGTTTAATACCTTCAAGAATCGACTCGGGGATCTACAGGAAAATATCTTCACATCAATCTACTATTAGCATAGAAAACACTCCGAAATTATTTATTTTTAAAAATAGCTTTAATGATTTTTATTATAGTATAATATGGTTGATATTTGCATGAAAAATTAAATGTACACTTTCAATTTTCTGGTAATAGCCTCTGAATGTATGTAATTCAGAGGCTATTGGTGAACACTTTCGTACATTTGGATAGAAAACAGATAGAAAAATCTTGCGGCATAACAAGTAATATTTCGTGAAAGCTCACACATTATCAATGTTATTTAAACAATGTTTTCCGGATTTAAAATTTCCGAGATATTTCTTGTTATTGGTTTTAAATTAGGCATATGTTATTTTCTCAACAAGAGTGTCCTTATTTGATATTTTTTCGTGGCCATGAAAAGAACATGGGATTTCAAATACAATACAAAATGGTAAGACCTTTAAAAAGTTGACTATCGCTCTAGATATTTGGGATAAAGCTTATACAAATTTTAAAATGTCTTATTATTATGAGGATGGATTTACTAATCAATAAATACAGATACAGGATTAATTTCATTAGTTTTTTCTGAAAATTATTTTGTAATGCAATTACAAAACCGAAGTTTGATATTCCGCTCTCTAGATTAAACTATCGTTAAGAGAAACCGGGGTGTTGAGTTTGAAGCAGTTTTATTTACTTTAGCAGTTAAACTTTCTCTTCAGTTAGGTACGCAATCTTAGCCGTGCCTTCGAATATGTTTTATAACGAGCATGGCAAGAAGTTGGCTGCTAGCTTCTTATGACCCTAATTTAATCCATAGGATTAGGTAGAGGTCATGTTGAAACTGTATAAACCGCACGTAGTCTAATGAACTGCAGCAAAACCAAGCCTACATCGCACACAAACTGTAATCAGGTTACTCAGAAAGGCAGTAATCTTACCAGAAGAGTCGTATCCAAGTTTTGGTAACTCCAGAAATAAAGACGGAGACTGGGGTTGCATAAACAGACCGTTTATAAGCAGTCGAGCGATCATTGTCAAACTTCTACTAGATTCCCAGTACCGGTTAGTGATTCTTCTGAAATTATGATAAATATAAAACATCATCTAACCATTAATATCAGCTGTCAATTAAAACACTAATGATTATGCTATCCTCCACAGTCAAAATACTGCAGCCCTTCAAACACTTGTCAGAATCAATGTCTGGTGGTGGTAGTAGTTCTGTATTGGTAGCAGTGGTAGTTGTGGTGGTAGTAGTAGTTATATTAAAAGTAATAGATGTAATAATAATAATAATAATAATAATAAGAGCAGCAGTAGCACACAATCTAATATATTTGATTCTTCATAATATTACACAAACTAAGTATTGTGTATATGAATTTAATACCCAATTTTAATTCTCTGTTCCCAATTGCCTTAAAGCAAAATAGTAATTTTCTTTAAATCAAATCCATTATTAACTCCCAGTTCTGATATGAATATTTTGTTATTATTTAGAATTAAGTAATATGATTTTAAAGATTTAATTAAGCAATATAATACCAAAGCTATTTTGTGAGAAATGTCAAAATTTTGTCTAAATGATAGCATTGGAAGTAAGTCTTAACAGTACAGTTCTGTTGCAATAAGTTCATGAAATGTTCTCTTTTTCTCCTATTTTAACGCTTAGTAGGATAGCATTAGAATTCCGTGTGTCACTTTTGGAACGCTTAGTTCTGGCTAGGTACCTGAATACCTGAATACACGCTAGATCTTATAGGGGTTCTTTCTCTAAGAAAAATACGATTTTCTATCAGTTCAACTAATACCAGAAATGAAATGAAATGACGTTTTATTTATGGACGCTTTTTAACTGCTGTGGTTCTCAAGAGTCCCATTCTAAATTGAGCGCGAGAGATCGCTTAATTTTGTTCAGAGGGGTGTCTATCAGGCTTGAGGTTTTTTTTACGTGCCGAAAGTCTGCGACACGGGATCCCCGACTTTACTTCCCTTCCAAAGGAAGCCATGCTATGGATTTTACGCCCAAGAAACTTCATCGTCCTCCGCCAGATTTGAACCCACGACCATGGGTATATGAAGTTAGCATGGTAACCATTACACCACGGAAGGTGACTCTAGTATCACAAAAATTACCTCGCAACTTAAAAAAGTTTGTGTTATGCAGCGCATATGACCTTATCTACTGTACTTTAAAATTTAGAATGAACGACACATTTGGTGGTTCTGGTTGAGGCAAATTTGTTGTGTCCATATATCGTCTTTAAGCACACTCATAACTGAAAATATAAAAACATATCTACATACACAGGTAATTCATAGGTATCCAATATAATATAGCTAGTCAAACCCTACGTAAGTTCTCATATGAATAATAAATATCACTGCAATAAACCTGAAGTAATGTTCGTTTATTTCATGTCTGAATCCCAGATACAATAAGCAGCCCGGTGTGAGTTTTCTTATTATTTTTTCTTACCCTTCGCAAGAATACCAGGGTGCAAAATCCTCAAGACTAACGGAACTAGACGTTTTCATTCTCTATTTGGTTAGCGAGAGATCAGAGGATCGTTCTGATCATGTTTACTGAATAAGGGGTTCGAAAAACCACCTCCTAAAGCCACCCATCACTTCACTGCTGAAGGAAGGTGTTTAGGTTAACCCCATCAGATTATGTTTCTCTCCCCTTCTCTCTCTCTCCTCCTCTTCCTCTTCTATTTATGTAAATGCTTCTATTTTAAAAAGAGTTTTATGGTTATAGAGGAAACTCAGAGTTAAATACAGCACCAATTTAATTTTCCTTTTTCAGTAAGGGAACTGTAAATCATTACTAAATACCTTACTTATTCTATTTCTAGGAGCAGTACACACAGTTTTGCAGCTATAAGTAATTATAATTGCGTTATATTTCAATTAACTATATAAATTATAATTGTTTATGCAAAATTTTACACACAATTTATAGTGAATGCAAAATTTAACACAATTAAGAGATATTAAGCCAATTTTACTAGTTCCACAAGCTTACTGAGTCTTAAATATAAAACTAAATTAAGTAATTTTGTGTTGTTTGATTTTAACATTTGTTTGAAAAGATGGTCATAAAATTTTAAGAAACATTAACAAAACAGCTAAACTCCAGGAGTCATTGATATATTCAAGTGCACAAACTATATTAGTTAAGAACTAATCCGTTAAAAAAATAAGGCTGGCACCACCCAAATACTAAAACCGTTAGATAGTTACTTTGGACAAATGATTGATGTGCCACAAGGAACTTGTTTTGTATCAGTGTCATTTCCTAATATGGCTTGTTATGTTTCTGACTCTGTGGAAGCGCTTGTCGAGAGTGTGTTGCACTTGTAAGGACGTCGTCCACGAGTTCCCTGGTGGCTATCATTCTAATGTCCGCTTTCAGAAAACTTTGTAAATTTATGTAGGGTTGATGAGACAGCCATTCCCTTGTTACCACATACTTGGTGCCCGGCCAAGCCTGAAGGTCTCGCCTTTCCTTAACGATTCTGGTTACATTCAACGTTTTGCTGCCTCTTAAAGGGAGGTGCGAGAAGAGGAACTTTGTATGCCGCAATGGGCACTTCTATTGATCGCGGGTCAAAACCTTAAAGAGACAGAATAGGAGATCCTGCTTTATTTCTTAGGTTTGGTGTTCGAACGTATCGAGTAAAAGTACATTTATATCAATTTACATACACTCCACCATTCGTACATACATTTCTGTTCAAGACAAAATTTTGTAAGAATGTGTTACTTCGATACTAACCATTTAGAGTCCTACACATTAGGCGCCATCTTTTTCGGCTTGTATAACAATAAAATCTGATGTGTTCCATTCATATGACTTTCTGTAGCTGTTACACTAACAACTTTCCTTCCAAAAGATTATTCTTTTATCTACAATGTGTTAATTCAAGGAAAACATTACAAATTGTCTTATTACTTGCTTCTTTATAATTAGAAGGGACCTATGGGAATACGCAAGGCTAAATCGATATCGATATCTTTTAAAATCTGGTCTTATATGAAACAACAGAAGTTTGGGCCCGCATGAGCAGTATGGTGGTAGCGTGTTTGCCTCACATTCGAAAGGTCGCGAGATGGAATCTCGCTTAGGATGAATTACCCGGTTAAGGTTTTTTTCGGCGTTTTCCCTTATCCTGAGAAGACGAATGTCGAGTAACTTTCAGCTCCATGGACCCCGAGATTATTTGAGCTTCATTTCACCAATTTCATGCATCGTCCGATATGACCAACAAGGTTAAAGAACGTTAAACTTAAAAAAATTGCATGACCTATATTAAAACAAGAGAGAAACTTCTGTTTGAGAAAAGTTAAAGTAGTTTAAAATTTAAATCAATTACAAGGAATTTTTCAGATATGGTCAGCTCTATATAAAAAATTATGTTATAAGTTATGTGTTTTAACGGGAACCACAACTTTTGTCTATCTCTTACTTTTTAACCGTTATTAAAAACTCATCCAAAGAAAACAAGGTTCTTCAGGGGATATTCTCAGGAGATTCAATATATACATTTTATTTGCGACATAAATAATATCTTTAATATACAACAAAACTTTTTAAAATTTTTGCCATATAAAGAGTAGTTTGCGGTGGGGGAATTTTCTTAAAATTCTTCGTATCCTTGAAAGATATTAAACCTAATTACTAAGTTTAGTAATTAACGGTGTTTTCGTTTTTGAGATATGCTATCCACAGACACACATGAACCATTATCTAAAATTCCTTTTTTTCGGACTCAGGGGCCTTCAAAACATATATTTCCGGTGAAATCTTTACCTAGAAATTTGGATGGAATACAATACCTTCTCTATATATTATTTACATTGCACATATGGGGCTAGAGAAAGACATAAGACACTATCGTTTTTCTCTTTTGATTAAATGAAGTTGGAACATCTTAGTAGCAGTAGCAGTAATAATAATAATAATAATAATAATAATAATAATAATAATAATCTTTATTGAGCGTGAACAAAGAGAGCAAGTAAACTTTCGCAATAATTCCTACATTTGTGCGCAGATAAATTGGCTACAAAATATATTTGTTTAATCAGTTGACAATGGTAAATAATATGGAATAATTTGATAATTCCTACTTACATGTTTTGTGTATGTTAAAGCTGCTAATGTAGAATTACACTGAAAAATTAAAAAACATAGGCGCAATTTGAAATACATATAATCTTACGCTGTTATTGCTTTAGTGAACCTAAACGTCTTAGCAGGATGGTCTGAATTATGAATCTGTGTCTTTTATTGCGAAACTGAATAAAACTAGCCTTAAAAGCTACAGTTATGTTGCCTCTTAAGTCAAAGCTGTGAGAAGGACACACATTAAAGAAATCTACGTTTATAAATCGAAACAATAAATAAGAAAATATATTAAAACAACTTACATTAAATTGTTTATAGATTTTACGCATTAGATTAGTGTGCGAAGAAGTTCGTGATTTCAGAGCATCTGAAGCACAAAAACACCGCAAAAGAGACATTACCGAGTCTCTTCAGTTTGCTTTCATTAAGTCTCAATGTCTTGATTTGGTTTTGTGGTTTTTTAAATTTTACTCTTAACTTGAAATCAGTTTACGATTACATAAAAATATTTGAAAGATAAGCTGTAAAGTTGAACAAAATTTAAATTAGTAAACAATCACAAAAATTAACTTAAATGGAGGCTTATTTAATTTATGAAATGTAGACAACAAAAGTTTATAATTTGATTTATACATGGGTACCATTGCTATGTAAGTAAAAACGTAAGCATTTTAAAAGAATTTATAAAATTAATTTAAATGTATATTTTTTAAAGTTATGTTTGAAAAATCTGACAAGAGCATTTTAAAATACATTTATTTTTAAAGCAAATCTTACAGAATGTAACCTTAATTATTTTGAGCCTTCAGATTATGCATATTTCGAATGTATAGGACTCCGAACTTGTAATGGGATATAAGACGAAGGACAAGGGAAAATGAGTGTAGACTTCATTAAGCTTATTCTCGTTCCTACTTTGGGACATGAATTCGTAACAGTAATATATCTGCTCCCCTGACAAAAATTACCCATCCACCCTAAAGCACCCATTTTGGGACTAATCATTAAATAGGAATATCGCTTTTTCCCTCAATAGTGTGCAAAGTTTCTATTATTTCTCGGTTGGTAGGGAAATTTCAATTGCTTGAAAAATTATGTAAAATGCCAATAACTTAAGTTTATTATGTGCTAAATTAAAAGAAACATATGAGTACATAAAGACGCAAATCAAAGAAAATTATGAAATAATGTCAATATCAAATGGGGTACGCAAAATAGAAAGTGGTATAAAATTACTAAAGACAATAGCATAATTAGGGAGTTTTACATCCTTTACCACGTACATTGTAAGTAGAGAAAATATTGCATTAAATCAAAAATGTCATCATAAATCCACAGCTATTTAATAGAAAAAGCATTTTTAGAAAAAAAAATATGTATGAGAGACATTTGTTTCTCTAAATAGCATAACTCCGAAACGAAAAGTCGGACAAATACCATATTTGGTATTTACAAAAATGCGACACGAAGATTTTCAAGAAATTCGCTGCTACAAATAGTCCTCACACGGAAGATATTTATAAATCCTTGACTTTTTGAAAATGGTTCCAAAGACATTTAAATACCATGTATTGAAGATAACATGACAATTAAAATACATATTTTAAATTTTCTGAAAGTGGCCTGTGGTGTCCAGTTAACGAATCTTGTATAAATGGTACACGTTAAGCGTAGACCAAAAACACTAATGGGCTTTATAGAAACCTTTAATACCCACACATTATTCCAAATAACTTTTTCTGTGTCGTAAATCATTTCCAAAAAAAAAATCATTATGGTTCAAATTCTCCAATATTTAGTAATTCTTTTTTCAATTTTCAATTATTTTTTCACAATGTTATGGGAAATGAATGGAATTTTAAGGCCAAAATACAGCGTCCAGTTTTAAAAAATGTCATTATTGCTGTTCCCTTTGTATCTATAACGAAATGCGTCGCAAGGCTTAATCTTACTTAAAATAAAGATTAAATACATTTTGTTAATAGTATTTTGTATGTCCCCCAATAAACAACAGAAGGTAGAGAAAGTTATGTAGGTATAACACAGGACTTTTCTCCTACGCTACTTAACTTTACAGATTACGTAATTTTAAATGTAAAACGAAATAACCGTCAATGGCATATGTAGATCAGCATTCAATCGTATATTCAAAACAATCCTTTACCATTCTTGAGTTTATTTTACTACTGGTTTTGAATTTAGACAGGATGTCTGGGAAACATTGAAATTTTCATAGAGAAGGTAATAAAAGGAGAAACACATTTCTTACAAGTTGCATTTTAAACTTTAAATCTGCTGAGCTATGGTATAGTACACTACCATTAATAATTATCAACTCTCTGATTTACTCTTCGCAATATTAACTCGATGTGGTGCCATTCGATGTAATGTGACCTTCCACCCTGATCTTATAGAATCACACATTGTTGCCGAATTGCGTCGTAGGAGCTTAACAGCGGCAGAAATTTCTTTCCGATACGGCAATTATTTCATTTGCAGACTTATACAATATTAATTATGGGCCATGTTTATTACTTTCTCTACACGTATTATGTACATAGTGTATAGATAGAGATCCATCCAAAAATTCAATACCGAGATTTCACCATAAATATAAGTTATGATGTCCCCTGGGTAGAAAAATAAAGCGCGCGTGTCTGTGGATAGCATGTCTCAAAAACGAAAAGACCGTTATATACCAAAGTTTGTATTTAAGTTTAGTATTATCCAAGGATACGACACGAAGATGTTCAAGAATACCCCCATCCCGAAATATTCTTACATGAGCAACTTTAAAAAATTCAGATGTTTTCAAAAATGTCTTAACAATTTTTATTAAAATACTATATGTAAAGACATTCACATTACAAATAAAATATATATCTTGCATTTTATGGAATACCTCTGAGGACCTCTTCATTCTGGATAAATTTTGCATAACTGGTAAACTGTGAGAGAGACACAAAACTTACTACACAATAAACGTGATATACATTTTTTTTTGTAGCGTTGACCGTTTCCGAGATATTTTTAGTTATTGGTTGTAATTTTAAACTACGTAGCTTTTTTAAAGGGGAGGTCACCTTTCGTTTCATCGTAGAGAAATGCATGTGAATGGAACACATCAGATTATTTTTTCTTATAACGTTTAAATGTAATGTCTTGTAAGCATAAAATGTGTTATGGTTGTGTTCTGATGTTTGGAGGAAATTTACGCTAAAAATATCTGGTCTTCTTGCAAGCTATTTCAGAAGTGAAAAAATATTTTGGTCATGAATACTTAGCATTCGAGGTTGGCTAATGTATACCAAAATTACCCACATGCGCTGGGGTCAAGAGATTACAAGGAGAAATCCGAGTGTTTGTTCCGACAACGTGATCCATTATCGTAATACGAAACTAGCAAACTGCCGGGAAATTATAGATTTAAACGCAAACATTCAGCCAGTAATCAGATATGTTGAAGGCGCAAATATAATCTTGAAAATGGTGTAAATACGGGTGTCCAGGTGGCCCAGCGTTACTGTGTCAATCTATTAAGTACAAGTACTGCCTTAGTGACGGTGAAAACGTAAAATATAATCTTGAAAATGGTGTAAATACGGGTGTCCAGGTGGCACAGTGTTACTGTGTCAATCTATTAAGTACAAGCACTGTCTTAGTGACGGTGAAAACGTAAAATGTAATCTTGAAAATGGTGTAAATACGGGTGTCCAGGTGGCCCAGCGTTACCGTGTCAATCTTCAGATCTATTAAGTACAAGTACTATCTTAGTGACGGTGAAAACGTAAAATATAATCTTGAAAATGGTGTAAATACGGGTGTCCAGGTGGCACAGCGTTACTGTGTCAATCTATTAAGTACAAGCACTGTCTTAGTGACGGTGAAAACGTAAAATGTAATCTTGAAAATGGTGTAAATACGGGTGTCCAGGTGGCCCAGCGATACTGTGTCAATCTATTAAGTACAAGCACTGTCTTAGTGACGGTGAAAACGTAAAATGTAATCTTGAAAATGGTGTAAATACGGGTGTCCAGGTGGCCCAGCGTTACCGTGTCAATCTTCAGATCTATTAAGTACAAGTACTATCTTAGTGACGGTGAAAACGTAAAATATAATCTTGAAAATGGTGTAAATACGGGTGTCCAGGTGGCACAGCGTTACTGTGTCAATCTTCAGATCTATTAAGTACAAGCACTGTTTTAGTGACGGTGAAAACGTAAAATGCCTGCCAAAAATGTAATCGTGTGCATATAGAATCATGGAAGGCTATATTCACGTATGAGGTAGCAGATAGCAAATACGGGCGGGTGGAGTTTCCTCGCTATAACATCCTCAAACATGACCATGTTGGCCTACATTGAAGTGAAATAAGCAATTGCCAGAAATTATGTCTTGTGGTATTTCTCTACTCCACAATTGAAAAGGCCAAAATCTCATAAAATTTAGCAACATCACATGTGAAAAACCCAAGCAGAGAAAAGAGAAAGGCGACACCGGCGTGTTCTGGCGGAGGCACGGGGAGTCACAACTTCAAGGCCGTACGGGCAGCCAGAGGTAGTACAGCCGCAATGTCCATCATTCATGGCATTGCATACACCTAAACCTTTAAATATTACCAAAGGGTTTAGGTCAGAAGAACGAGGAGGTCAAGATATTGGCCCTCCCTAACCAATCCATCGCTCATGAAAGACTTATGATAGTGGTCGCCTAACCTTATGGTGAAAATGAATTGACGTGTTCCACAAAAAAAAAAAAAAAAAAAATAAATAAAAACCTTTGTGACCTTTGTGTTCTCATTCATTTCGCGTCAAAATGCTCCTCGTGGACTAAGTTACTATATTTATGACCAGTGTTTATAGGAACTGTTCTCTTTTTTTAATGCCTATTGTGTGTTCTGTAAATGCTGTTAACTATTTTGTCGACACCTGGTATTACCGAGTATTAAAATTAAGAGCAGCGTATATTAAAAATTATTTGGCTAATATATAATAGTCATTCCTTACAGTAATGTAATATCTGATCAGCAGCTGCAAGCCTTGTCTAAGGAACTTTTGTGTAAAATTTAAGGTCCCTATGTGTAGACAGAGACAAAAAGGGAACTTTTTGGTGTACTTTACAATTATAACAGAGATGGAAATATTTAGCATCCAAAGCAGCTCACATTGTAAATCATGTGAAAAACGTAGGAGGTGGACAGCTAGACCATGGCACACAAAAGACCCCTTTGTTCACATTGTAAGGATTTCTTCTGCAAGCTTTGGCAACGGGCATCTTCAGTATAATCCTATGAATCCCTTTACAGGATTGGGGAAGATCGGTCTCAGAAAGATACAAAAAGCTGAGAGAGTGGAAAATATATTGCTTTGTTGGAATCTCTTCTTTATGCGGAGTTTTATGCTGATTCAAAGGAAGTAACTTTACCACTGAAGCCTTAAATTGTTAAGTAGAAATGTTCTGCAGCAACGTTCACGCTATTGTAAAGGCTTAGGTCTCTGGAAATTACCTTGTGGGGTTTCCAAAAGTATTTTACGCCAATTATAAGAGAAAAAATAGTTTATTTTTTCAGAAACATGAATGCTTTCAAATATTTAAATAAAGGAGGATACCTCTCCTTATGTAAGAGAGACCATAAGGGTTCAATCTACACATATGTATTTTGAAACGTATATGTATTAATAGTTAACAAGCTTTCTAACATACTTTATATAATAATTATACATTTTCTAGTCATTTTGAACCTCCAAGTTTTATAAAATTTAAAAATGTTAGATTATTGGTTAGCTATTGAGTAGTGTTCCTTTTTTAACTGTTAATTTCAGTTATGTAATATTACATACAAGTGATTTTGCCTAAGATTCATTATAAGGGTTTACTTCAAATGTATTTTAAATATTTGTTTTTATTCATACATTAATTATTATTTTGAGCATAAAGAGGGAAAGTTATATACCCAAACATACAACAGGAAATCCTGTGTACTTAGAATAAAAACAGTTCAGATTTAAGTCAGCCAAATTTACATTCCTCTTCCTTTTGCCATTTCTCTTGCCGCACTTGTCTATAGCTCTCACCGAGGTGTTAGCCGAATTCTGGGAGCAAGACAAAAGTTAAGGAGAGAGGTGGCATGTGATTCGCATTCTGGAGTTTACGGGTTTGATACCCTGCGATTGCGCAATATGTTTTTTCTTTCTTCGTGTTTTTACCGGCTTTGGAAGGCGAATTGTGGGATGGTTTCATGTCTATCACTAACTCCTTTTCATAATGTGCCTTTTTTAAGTTTTATTTTCCTCTTTCAGGTGTGCTTCGTGACTTGCGGTGGTGCTGGACAGATAGCGCGGATGCATGCTCATCGACTTCTCTTAGTAACTTGCAAACGCTGGGCGTTGCATACGTCTCTGAGGCCTCTCTACTTCAAACGTGTATTCTCATTTCATCCCTTCCTTCTATGTGGCGTTGGTACAATAGATCTGTAGTACATAACAGTGCACGTTATGTTCCCCTACGTTGTTTTTGTTTTTCGAAACTGATAAGGGTATTCTGTTTTCTTTGTCGCATTCTGTGTAATATTGTAGCATATAAATTTGTAATGAAACTCGTGCTCAGGATATTCATTGAACGCACGAGTTTTCCTAGAAGCTTAAATTGACTGAAAAATAGTCTGATTAATTGGATCGTTCATATGATAGGTAACTCATCAAGAGAGTATTTCATATTTTTAATCTATTTATGAACGCTCCTTAATTGCGTTATTTCTCAGCTTCCCATTCTGTTATGGCCGTGAAAGATCACTCAGGGGCCTCTTTATCAGACTTGACGTAAAGCGTCGCCTTCTGCCAGGTTTGAGCCCATGACCTGTGGAACTTGAGGTTAACAAGTTACCCCTAGATCACCTCAGATGACTCTCAAGCAAGTATATAAGTTGGTTAATGGAGTGATGACTTTTATGAGGAAACTAGCAATATGGCCCATGAAGCGTAGCTATTACCGTTGAATGCATTTCTATCGAAAACGACTTAGGAAATTATTAGTATTCCATAATTGAAGTAAGAACAATCATCAAAGGTTAGTTGTCCCTTATATAAGAGAAACATAAAGCGTCAGCCTACTATGAATCTATTTTGAACATTTTAATAGTATTTGTTAAAATATTGAATATTAATAATTAACACTTTTAAATAACCAAATATTACATTATTTAAAATATTAAAAGTATTAATGTTTGAATGCAATCAATTCCTCATTTTCCGATTTTGAAACTTTTGGTTTTCCTATTTTAAAATTTAGGTTATTGTGCAGCTACCTGGTGGTTTTATGTATATTTTAATTTGACATTCAGTTATGTAGCATTCGTATAATGCAATGGGTCTGTAACCTTATAAAAAGCACAAACCAAGTCAAATGTGGTGTAATATATGTTAATTTGTGAAAAATGTATCATTACTAGGTAGTGTATTTGGTTCACGTATAGACAGGTTCACTGCACCTTTATCTGTAGACGCAACGAGCGAGTGCTCAATCAACCGAGGTTGTTCGGAATGACTACGGAGATGGAATTTGTCGACATTTGTACGGATGTCTAGAACATTCCCAGAAATGTCTAAATATTAATTATTTAAAAAGTAGCATTTGTATGGAAGGCAATTGACTAGCCCAATCTTAATGGGTTTCCTAGAATTGTGACGTGAGTACAATAACGGTTGGGAGGAGGGTGGCCCGCGCCAAGTGGAGTTCATTGCTACAGTTGATATCTGAGTGGCAAGTAACTGAATTAAAGTTTTGGAGATATGGAGTTCAGCGAGACCACCAAAGGAAATCCTTTAGTTCTTTACAACGGGCATCAGCACATAGTGGATTATACCAACAAAGTAGAAGTAACGTATTGGCGTTGTAAAAATTAAAAAAAAAAATGCAAATAAATACTGTCAATTACAGACAATACAGTTTTAGGCGCAATATGCCATATTTGTATTCCAGATGAAACTGCAACTCAACTGCGAAATCATTTTATAATCGTAAAAACGCAAGACAAGCAGATACTACCATTTCAAGTACTTACGCTGAAGATGTAGGAAATCACTGAAATCGAGGCTATAAATTAGACACATGGCTACCATGTACCAAACAATCGCTGCATCACATAAGCCGAAAAAATATGGGACCTACAAAAGAAGACATAGTGTTTCAAGAAAATCTCTTGTTTATGATTGATGGTGACACAGTTTTACCAGAACTCGACAATAGCGATCCGAATGACAGTATATGGTGTTTGGCCGCGAAAATATAAAATCATCTTTATCAGGCTGGGTTTTGTTCTTTGTCGACGGAACCTTCAAGGGTTTCGAGCAAGTAGTTTGAACAATTATTTGTCTTACTCGCCGATCTCGGAAGTCCCTGAAACAAATATGTATAATTCCAGCTGTATAAGCCTTGCTGCCGAACAAAAACGAGAAATACATGGCATGTTTCCAAAGCTATGAAGACCAATGTGCCTGATGGAACTCTAAAACTCACATGATAGACTTCGAAACTGCTATTGTACAGTCAGCTAAAAGCTTGTTACCTGAAACGTAGATTTTGGGTTACCATTATCATTATAATCAATGTTTGTGAAAAAGTGCAATATTGCGGTCCTGTTCCTGCCTACAGGGAAAACGAAAAAATACACTGCTATATGAAAGTGTTCAGTACCAGGGCACCTTCCACGGGAAATACTGGATGATGGTTCTAGGCTATTTTGTAGAGCAGTGGCTCGATAATGAGCACATACCAGGAGATATATAGCACTACAGGGGAAGGTGCCACCGCACTAAGTGTGCAATCAAAGGGTAAACAAATCAATTTCAAGAGTTCATCCGAATGTTTATCCATTAATAAACAATCTTCGAGAAAACTCAAGAGTACTACAGGCACCAATTTGACCGGTAGTAAATATCGATGGGAGTAAATATCGATGGGAAAAGAAGGAAGAAATCAGCAATGAAGATTCACGAGACCATTTCAAAGGCTCAAAAAAGACTCCAAGCTGCTGGCAACTTAAAATCATTTCTGACCCGCGTAGCTTATTCATAGAAATTAAAATAATGAAAACGTTTCTACAGGATGACGTCAGAAATTGGCAGATACATCATATAAACATTGTATACAAGTTTAATACTCAGTTAAAAAACGAGGGGGAGGGGACGAAAAGAGACTACCTCCCCGTGGTGTTCCCTGGAAACGACACAAGTAGGGCTGAATGTGTCTTACAATTTGTATTTTAAAAAAAAAACAAAAAAAAGTGTAATTACTCAGTACCAGGTCCCTTCTAACCACATCGCGGTGGTATATCAAACTGACACTCTGCTGTACCCTTAACAAAACTAAGGGAATTCAATACTGTCTTATGATCCCGTAATGCGACATTTATCTAGAGAATAAATAGCTTATATTTATAACAAGTACATTTACAAGTGAACTTTCTGTTTTCTGCAACTATAATGATGTCTCGTCAGGTGGAGGAAATGGTTCCGTAGAAGTATCACTCCATAGAAATATTCCAACCCCAATCAACTAGTGTTTGAGGGGAACACAAAACTCAAGAGCTGGGATTGGTAAAATCACCAATCATGAGCGTATTATAATTAAAATCTTTTATAATTTTATATCTCCGTATTAGACGTTTTAAATCTCGTATTTCGAAGTACTAAAACTGTAAAGAGAGGAGAAAGTGCACCGGTGAAAAATTCCTTACAGTAGTCTTTTATATATATATATATCAGCGCACATACTTCGCTCTTTGGTGATATATAATTCACAAAGACCTTTTGCAGATAAGCGCCAAAGTTATAACGTACGTATAGAATATGTGACAACAGTGTTCGACATTTAACATGCACTAAGAACTGTGCAATAAGGGGAGGTAGAAAAGTGACGTTTGGAGAGGACAGAGTTGAGCATTTGGGTACGCAAGAGAGATAGAGATAGAGGAGAGAGAGAGAGAGTCCCCTCTCCGCAGCTAAGCAATAATGGAGTAGAGCTGCAGAACCGACTAGTATTACAATAATTCTAATCAGAAATATTCTTCTTCTGAATGATGTTCCTGGTTTAAACCATGACAGACTATTATACGTTGTTTGCTGGTATTCACCAAGATAAATTAGTTGTTTTCTCATTAATTTCCTTAGTCATATGCAGCGAGTCAGAGAGACATTTTCAGCTCATTTAACGATATGTTCAGGAGAGACCATCCGATTATTTCCATAGCATTCACTATCGCAAAAGGCACTCCTAACAGAAACGCAATATCGGAAAGCTAGTTAGGAGGCACTGGTAATCACAAAACGAGAGCAGTCTTGTTATAGCAGCAAGGAAATAAGTGATCAAGAGCGGAACATGGAGTCCATTAAAACGTAGTCGATTGAGAAGGCAATGTCATTGTAATTATTCCCGGGTTAAATGAGGTCATTTCTTCCGCCTGGTATTCTTGTGAAAATTATCCTCCAGTACTAAAGATCCGGGTTTTTCGACAGTTCTATAGTTCAAACATAGTGTTTCTGGTTGTGCGGCATCTTCTTGTTTGTTCACGTCCCATTCTCTTTCAACCCTTGAAATTATTTACAAATGATTTAAAATTAACTACTTATGAAGTCTTCCGGCCATCTAACAATGACTCTGTAAACTCTGCAGTGGTAGTTTAAGTACGTAATCTAAGGGCAAAACTCCAGAAGGAATTTTAAAGTATAAAAGCTTATTACTAGAGGTAGAAATTTCAGATGCTGCACCTTAATTTTATTTTGCGGATAAAATATCTAAAATGACTGAACCTGTAAAGAAAATATTAAATAAAAATTTCTATCGGTATTTTGGTTGCACCTTTTTTCACTTGGTTTCCAATGTTAGCAGTTTTTGCACTTTTATTCCTTATTTTTACTTTCTCTATACAAACTATGTACATTGTATACAGAGAAGGTATTGCATTTTACCCAAAAATTCGATACCGGTATTTCACCGGAAATACATGTCTTGAGACCACCTGAATTCAAAAAAAGCATTTTTAGAAAAATGTCCGTCTGTATCTGTCTGTGTATATGTGTGTGTCTGTGGGCAGCATAGCTCAAAAACGATAAGACCATTAAATACGAAACTTGGTATTTAAGTTCCATATCTTCCAAGGATGTGACACGAAGATTTTCAAGAAAATCCCCCCAACCCCAACTATCCTTCACACGAAAACATTTTCCAAAATGTTGATGTTCTAAAGAATGGCTCCAACGATTTTGATTAAAATATATATTAAAGATATATAATTGACAAATAGTATGTTTATCTTGAATTTTCTGGGAATAGCCTCTGAAGACTACTATATTCTGGATGAATTTTACGGAATTTTGTGTAACTGGTAAACCGTAAGAAATAGATAAAATCTTACCACACAAAAAATTTACATAAAACACGCAATTTATGTTATATACATTTTTTTCGTGCAGTTGATCGTTTTTGAGATACTCCTTGTTTTTTGGTTTCAGTTTTAAAACTTATAATTTTCTAATAAGTGAGTCAAATCATATCCATACAAACAAAGGAACTTCAGTCACATAGAAACCATCTTTTGCTATCACTTTAAGCTACGTTACTCCCTTATTTCGCTTATACTTACAGGGAAGCAAGTAATAAGACTATTTCTGCTAATTTTTTCTCACTTAGCATGAAGTAAATAGAAGCATAAAGTTTTTATCAAAATTTTGTTGCAAAGATATAGAGAAAGTCATGTGAATGGACTACATCAGATTTTTTTCTGTCCTTTCCAGCACTTTTATCCCATATTTTTTTTTTCTTTTTTCCATGCGTTTTTATAAACATTAAGAATGGAGGTGTAAAATAAATAAGGACATCTTCTGCTTAGTGAATTAAAATTAATCAGGAGGAGATTTTAGATAAAAAGCCAAATGTTGAGGATATTGCAACAATTTTACAAGTGTTTAATGCCTGTTCCTACTACATATGATACCACAGGCTTAAACAGTGGTAATACACGAAATGAAATATTTTCAAGCATTATAACCGTAAGATAAATTCTAGAGTATTCATAGGAATAATTAGCCTTACTAGAATATGGAGCTAAACCTACTTACCTTAGCTATTTTGAGAATAAAAAATAAAAAATCAAAGACTATCTTTATTCATACAAATAAACTACCACATTTCCTTCACATGTAAGAAATCAAGAATTTAAATCTTTGTATGGGGGACTCCCCTGAGTAAATGCTTTTTCCGGCATTTTCTTTTAACCTCAATGACGAATGTAAAGCAACTCTTTAAGCTCCACGCACCCCGGGCTATATGAGCATCATTTCACCTATTTCATTCACACGTCATCCCATACGACCCCAATGTCCGATACAGTCAAATAGAAGATTGGTATTAAAATAATTTATCACATACCGATAAGAGAGAAAACATAACACATACACACAATCCATTTCATAAAACAAACAAAAAGTGGAAAACTATGATTGATCCATAGTAAAACTTAATACGTGGTGTACGGTGTTTCCATTGTTAATGCTATGCAATTGCCTTAAATTTTAAAAAACAAGCCACTGGATAGACTTTTTGGAGAGTTAAGTACCTTTTGATTCTCTGAAGTGTATTACAATCACATGAAACGTGGAGCAGTGCACCCATTTTATTCACTTTCTATTTTTGGCCCTAAGCGAGCGTTAGAAATTATTAATCCTTCAATAACTTCTCCTCCAAAAAGCATTTCCATTGAAAAAGGCGAGTGAGAATTTCTTTGTTCCTGTGAAAAGCTAGGAGATCCTTTCATGCGAACTGGGGCGGTGTCCACAAAGTGGTTGAGCTTGTTTTTCCTCGCATCACTGACGCTTCCAGTAATGACGCCCTTAGTCACTACCGCCTTCAAAACGCATGGATCAATGACTTCTTGAGGGAATTAACGGTGAAACTTTTCCTTCGATTTTAGAGAGCGCATATTTTGAAGTCCTAAAAAAGGCTATTTTTTTAGCCTTTTAGCTGTTAATGCTAGGACTTCTTTCGTAATATCAGCTTTATGTTTTTCACCATTGATTAAACAACAAGCAGAAAAGTGCCCTCAAACATACATGTTTGGTCTGGGCTAGCATAAAGTGCATAATCTTTCAAAATGTTTACTCAGAGGGCAAGTTTGCATGCCTTTTTGATTCGTATCTGCATCAGACATTTAAAAGATAAAAAAGCATATTAAATCACAGCTCGAAAAGTGCATAATGAAAACACGATGCAAAGAGCCGAAGGCTGAAAGTGAGAAGGGGAGGGGAAGTGGAAAACGTGGGTGGAGCGGAGTTCACATGAGTAGAGCTTGGTTTTGGGTTCCGAAGCGCACGTAGTTGAAAAACCTACCACTATTAATTATCACTACGACAAAATACAACAAGAACAGCAGGTTGAACTAGAAGAGCATCTTCAAGCACTCTTAAAGTAAATAACAAACACATAATAAAAAATCTGATTTGTTTCATTCACATGACTTTCTTTACATTTTTGCAACAAATTATTGTTAAAAAGTTTATTCTTCTATTTACTTAATCTAATCCAGAAAAAAAAACTAGCAGAGATAGTCTCGTTACTTACTTCCTTGTAAGTAGAAGGAAAATATGGGAGTACGATAAGTTAAAGTGATAGTCAAAAGCTGGTTGCTATGTGACTGAAGTTCCTTTGTTTCTATGGACACGAGTTCACAAATTCCTATATGAGAAAAGTATGTTTTTCAAAGCCGAAACCAAAAACAAGGGAAATCTAATAAACGATCTACTACACGAAATGCATATAACAAATTGGGTGCTTTAACGTGCTTTACAATTTTGTCCATCTCTTACGGTTTAGTTATGGAAGTTTTCGAAAAAAATTCCATGTAAAGGATAGTTTGGTGTGGGGGATTTTTTCTCAAAATCTTCGTGTCACATCTCTGGAAGATACTAAACCTAAATACCAAGATTGGTATTTTAACGACTTTTCATTTTTGAGCTATCGTGTTCACAAACATATGGACCTTTTCTGAAAATGCTTTTTTTGGTTACAGGTGATCCTAAAACATATACCTCCGGTAAAATCGAATTTTTGAGTGGAGTGCAATACTTTCTCTATACACTATGTACATACTACGTGTACAGAAAGTAAAAAAGAACGCCAGACATCATTAAAGCACAAACTAAAACTACACAAAAACATTAGAGACCGAAAAAACAAAGTAAAACTGAGAATCAAAATCACAAGTCTCCTTGGGAAGCGGGAGCAAAATAACTGGTGGGAGATGAATGGGAATTACTCCAAGAATATATAACACCCAGAATGACATGATGCTGCTACAATCAACAAAATAATTTCAAGAGATCTCTCCGAAACACAACATTAAATACCAAACTAGGCTGAAGAGGGAACCTCCCTAAACAGCCCTGGCACAAAGGTGTCTAAAGACCCCAATTGAAATAAATTGCAGCTAGAACACAGAGCAGTCAGCGGTATAAAGAGCGGGTTGTAGCGTAAACATGCGCACGTTAAGATATAATATGTTCCAAAAGTAGCTCATTACGTGTAATGACATTATATACAGCATGTCAATTAATAAAGTAACATAAAAAGCAATTATTTCACAATATGGTTATAAAATAAAACGCCTTGTGCTTTTACAAATAAAATATAAAGCTCAATACAAAAAATGTATAGAGCTTTGAAAAACATAAATTAAAAACTCAGTCAGAATTAATTGTAGTGAATTACAAGATACATCTTTACTGCATTGAAAAAAAAGGCTCTACTCCTGTCACTCAAAATGTATTTGAATCATTCACAAGTTTGTTCAGTGTCAAACTCTTTCGTATTTTCGACATTTTTCAATCTGCGTTCTCTTTCAGTGTTCACTAGTTTATATAATAGTCGCTAAAATGCCTAGCTTTGGTGCTTCATAGCGCGGGTTGAAACCCCGCCTCGGGTGTGGGTGTTTGTAAATGTGTATATGTCTGTGTACCTGCATATAAAAGACAAGTAAATAAATATAAAAACAATAAAATGTGGGGATAAATATAAAAAAGAAGGAAAGCCGATAAAAAAATAACTGAACGAAATCAAGCAGTGCGAATTGCTAGATAGTGAAACTGTTTCGAAACGGGCTACATAGACCACGTCTGCTCCACTATACAAATAGTTATATTATGTGTGCACGGAACCTCAGGTTGGCAATTTCCTGACCCCATACCGAGAACTACATTTGAGAATGCCCTGCCTGAAAGCAGGTGAAACTTGAAACAGGTAAAATGTTTATAAAAGTGATTAACGTCACTGTCACTCTTCAGTAGATATGTGGGCAGCAAGGTTTCCTAATCCATTTGACGTAAGTTTGATATATTATATAAAAGTTTATGCATAATTGTCGCTAGAGTTTATATTTATATTGCGTGATATATGTAACGCTGAAATTAATGCTCAGGCGAAACTTAATTGATTCAACCCTATGTAGCTGTTTAGATTTGTGTTGTATTTCTGCGTAGATCAGATTGATTATATTATAAATAAAACTGTAAACCAAAAGGACTATATATACATATCAAATTATATAAAATCAGCTAATAGAACGTAATTTTAAGAGAAATCTCTGAAGAGCATTAAAGGGATAACTTTATAGGTGGACATAGAGAACCAATATAATTGGTTCGAGTGATTATTTTTTGGATAAATTAAAACGTTTCAAATTATTACTGAATATACAATTATCAGTGTTGTGTATATTGTTCACTTTTACTGATAATTTCTTATCTCAAATGCAAAATCGCTATACATAAGCTTATTTTTATTGTAACTACCATGAAAAACATTCGCCAGAAATTATTTCAGTGGTTTCAAAAGTACATAATCACGCAGAGTAGCTTAGAGTGGCTCTATATTAAGAATTCGAACATGTAAGCTGCACTATTTATTATGTAGTGATTTAGGATTTAACCATGGATATTCTTTGCTTCTTGTGATGAATAAAAATTGGTGCAATATTTAAACAAAAAATTAAAAATCAAAGATATAACAACGCTATAAAACTATTTTAGATATAGTCCTTAGTTCAAAGAGTTAGTACTTTCTCAATATTAGCTGTTGTCCAACTATTACGGTTTCCAGTTTATATTCAAGGCAATGAGAATAAAACGATTTCTCAAAAATTTAAGAGTATTATACCTACCATATCAATTCATACAACGGTTTTAAATCAAAATAGAAGTTAATATTTTTGATAAAATAGAAACTTACACATTTGTCCAATACAAAGCGTTATTTACGAGAGATAAATTTGTAGAAAGCCATCACCTTCAGTCTTTGAAAGATGCTAGGTTTAAATGGCATTTCTGGTCTTTAAGGGCAAACAACGACTATATGAATATTTTTTTTTTTTACTTTAAAATACCTTAAAGAGTGATTTTAGATCAAATCTTGATATTAATGCTTGCGTAGCATACACAATTTCCCCTGCTTCTTTGTTTAGTTATTCTATAGGAATAGGTATAGAATTTTATTGCAACTTCTTGAATAATGACATTATAAACATATTTTAAAAATATCTCCATCTTTTCTGCAACAAGCTATTCTGGAAGAAGCCTATTCTTATTATTATTACATTTTATTATCCTTACATAAACGTTTTGTTCTATCTACTCTATGATCATTACGATAAAAGTGAACATAAATCATCTGTTTACTTATTTATTTATAGATACAAGAGAAATAACGAAAGTCACTAAAATGGTCGCTGTTTGATTACACTAAAGTTCCGTTATATTAGCATGGCAGGAGTAAAAAATGTTTTCTATATAAATTCTGTGTTTTAACAAATGTGGATATTGTTAAATCTATGTATATATATATCCACATTTGTTAAAACACAGAATTATACCTTAATCTCCTATTGTTTACCAGTAATGTAACATTAATTTAGAATGAAAAGGTCTTCAGAGAAAATTCCCACAAAATTCAACACATGTATTTGCTTTTTATGCAAATATATTTAGTACACGGTATTTTATCCAAAATCATTACAACTATTTTGAGAAATTTGAAAGTTTCGAATAATCTTTCATATAAAGAATAGTTTGGAGTGAGTTCTTTTCCTGAAAATCTTCGTGTCCTTTCCTGGAAAATAATGAACTTTAATACCAAGACATACACGCACTAATCCTTCTTTAAAATGCTTTTTATGGACTCAGGGGGCTAAAACACCAATTTTCGATTAAATCTCGTTGTAAAATATTTGTCTGGATTTTAATACTCCTCCTACTGCTACATGTTATAGAGAAGGTAAGAGAAAGACAGCATTGCTCACTTTTTATCTGAATGTAAAGAGGAGAGAAATCAGAGGAGATACATTTGAGAACACAAATGGTATACATAGTATGCCAGGACAGATGGTAGCGTTGAAAATGTTGAATGTCAAAAGAAAATAGAACAATTAAAGATATAAAGGGCAATATTTTGTAAGATAAAATAAAAGTGGATAGGAAAAAAGAAAGAAAGTGAGGAAGAGAGAACAGTAGAGAAAGCAACAGAGAATGGAACGGAATAGGTAGCACAAACCAAAGGAGGTTACACTCGCTTAAAGCCAGAGAGCTAGGCAGATTAGAGTTTCAACGGTACTCAAACTGAAGTTTAACTAATATAGTTGAAGTAACAGGACATGCGTTTGAAAATAATATAAATTCTAACCTAAGTACAATATATTTTTATTATTGATATTATCATTATTATTATAAGTAAGAATTTCTGTGTAAATAAATAGTCACAAATGCAAATTCAATTCATTTATAAATTAGAACGGACGGATCAGTTGACAGTAGTGTACAGTCCGGTGCACGGAAACATGCCGATATGAACAACAGCTATTTAGGTTGGTAGGATAGTAACACCTCTCCTTTGTCACGCCCCCATTTCAAATCTGATCAGTTATAGCAAGGCGTAATTGGCAACGTGCGCTTACCCTCTTTTTCGCGATGGCGCTAGCGGAAGCAAAACAGAGATCCAAACAGTTCTAGATGCATTGAAACATATATTTCAAAATGCGCTGATCTTATTTGATTATTGTATCAGCGGTGTTTGAGGAAAGGAGTAAAATCCGGATTGCCAATCCTTTTCGAATAATGAAAAATGTTTTTCGAAGGAAGGAGATGAATTAAGCAAATGTATGTTTCATTATATGTGCATTAGCTAGAGCTCCACTCTATCTTTATTCCATTTCATTACAAAAAAGTCGCTTTAAATTAAAGCTAACATACACAATATATACAGTGCATACAAAGCCGTAATAAAGCATATTTCACTATATTTCGGTTAAATGGTCTCATTCCTCTCCTTGTACTGCTCACCTTGGCATCGCCCTCTTTTATTGGTCATTGCTTTGCCGGAGTTGAATATCGACCCATGACTGAATGGAACACAAATGGTGAAAAGGGTCCGCTTACATTAAATAAAGAAACACACCAAATTACACTAACAGCATTGGCATGTTTCCTTCCACAGGGCTGTACATAATCTCCCGCTCAGCACACGACTCGGTGAATCATAAATTAAGTCTGTGATTCTGAACATTTAGCAGCCAATTCACGTTTTCACTTGTCTTAACAAACCGCGTCATAAAAGGAGTTAATTCTAAAAGTATCAGCTGGGGTTTGAGATGAACAAAGTTTTAAATAATTAGCAGAGGAGAATACTGACTAATTTAGCCGTAATTAAAATATTTCTGGCACATATTCATCCTAAGGCTCAATGGAACATTACGTGACCTGAACGAGTTCTGCATGTGACAGTTGAACAGCTTGTGATCCTCATACCTGGATACCTTTTACTCAGATACATTCAGAACCGGAATAGGATGACAAATCCCAATGGAAAATCCGCCTGTCACCAAGGGTGATAAATGACATCTAGAACTAGAATGCTGAGATAATCGTAACCTTTTACTTCTCAACTAACTCTAACACTTTCTTTCCTGCAACTCTTGCGCCTTCCTTTATCTCTTTCTAGAGAAAGAGAAGTAACTTAAGTTATTCCGCAGCAATTTCAACCTTCTGCTCGAGGTAGATTTAGCATCCAGTTTTTGACTTAAGGGGATATAATATATTTTTCTTCTTTATTTTAATGTAATATGTTTATAACATGTATAAATAAATAAAACGCCGGGAATTCTTAATTGAAGTTAGAAACTAGAATTATTCATCAGAAGTTAAACAGAATAATAGAATAAATAATCAGTTTTAAGTATTTAAAATATTGGGTTTCCTATGATCAAGAGAAACTCATCAAAAGCTGAATCAGTTTAAACATATGTGCGGAGAACTCCAGAGACCTGTGAAATAAAAACAAGAAAATATATGATTATTCACCTTTAAGAAGTATTGGCAATCTCTCTATCGCTATATATTAGCGAAAATTGGATCAATAGAGCTCAAAAGAACAGAAGCATCCAAAATGCAATATTTCAGACGTGTATCACGGTATACTTGAAAGTATTATATCTAAATGTACAAATTTAAACCAATTATAAAATAAGATTAAAACATGAAATGATAGTGGTTCAGCATATAGAAAGAATGGATGATATGTGGATTACTAAAGTATTATTCTAATATAAATCGAAAGTCGACCGTCTAGGCAGACAACTTGTGACGGAATAGGCTTTATAGTAGGCCTGCAAAACTTATGGTTCTCGGAACACTTGCGGCCTCTTGTTATTTATTTTGGCTCATCTACCCGATTGAACTTATTAAAAATGGAAACTATGAAATCAGTCAAAATTTTAACATATAAAGACTAGTCTATAACAACTTAATTCTGTTCTGGATCAGGATAAAATTTAAATTTTGTTTGATACTGCTTACCAGATATTTATGTGTTTGGTAGCATATATACTTGTGAACTAAAATTAAATAAATCCAATTATATTTGCTGTTCCTGAGCTTTTTAAAAATAATCATAAGGTGTAAAAAGGATATTATGAATTTAGAATTGTATTATTAATTTAAAGCTGTTAAAATTAAATTCTTTTGAGAATATTTTAATTTTATTATGTTTAACTTGAATTTAAAAGTACTCATGAACTTGGAAAAAAAACAGCATTCATCTTTAACTGATGTAAATTTGGAGACGATGTTAAAATAACCTCTTCAAACACGAAACTAAACGTTGACCAATTAGTCAAAATAAAGAAATGCAATGTGCAATTGAGCTATTAAGAATAAGTGTAACATTTTGAAATCAATTTTATGTTTATTTTTCAAAATACTCACCGCAATTTTTAGTAAACTTTATGTTAAATGAGAAATGTTGCAGACATATATATTTGTAAACAATTTTAAATATAATTTTAGCTGAAAATCATAACAAAATCTTAATATCAATATTTATTTTTATTTACTGTTTTTGTAATAGACCTAACAAGTTCTAAAATTTAGCTGTGATTAAGTTAAGCTGTAGTAGACTGATGTATGATGTAATGTCCGAAGAGATGGTTATCTTGGTCGGGTGCTTAAGTCTATCCTCGAGTGAAAGAAGTATTGAAGTAATCAGAAGTCTCTTACACTGCTCAAAACTACAAGTGGGAAGGCATACTCATTAACTAAATTTGCTATATTTAGACTTGTTGCAATTCCGTTTATGAACGGTTATTTCCACATAGTGTAAGAATGAAAATCGTTTGGTGTTCTGGACACTGTAATTAACGCGATGATATCGGAAACTTAAGTATATAATTATGATTATATAAATTATATTGTAAACACGACGTAAATTTTCCTGAAAAGGAATGTTTTTCTTGATATACGATCTAGTAGAACGAGTTGGAGAAAATTGTTATTATTTATCGTATTACTCGCCCGTTAATTAATTTTGCGTACCACTTAAAAGGTGCGAAATTAATAATTCATTATAATAAAACTCAAGAAGTTTATACTTGTTTTATAAATAACACTGTTTCAATATATTTTGCTTTGGGGGGATATAAAACTAGCGGGGCGTCGCCGTGGCCAAGTGGTTGAATCCTGTCTTAACTGCCGAATGTGGGATTTGTGATGGTCGAAGCTGTGCCTGGGCGGATTTTATTCGATTCCCCCGCAATTTATTTCTTCATTTGCTCCGCCATACGTTTCTTAACCTTCACTTCATATCATCTATTTCCTCACTCTCATGCTGGTTACGGCCCGATCCTACCTTCCGGGTTCTTCACTGTGTAATTGAATGTTTATTGGCTCATGGAACAGCACTCACATGTAAATCCTAGGGGATGTAATGCTTCCTTCGGAGAGGGCCAGGCTTTATGTATAGATTCTTTTGCTTCTTATAATTGCTACCCCTTATAATATTTAAGTACTGATTAGGATTTGCTAATTTAAGCCTAGGAATTCTTTTCCCTTTCCGTTAACTTAAGTAAAATCCAACCAAATGAATGTGGAGAGACTGTGTAATCTAAGAGTACAATACAGCAATTTCTGGGGTTAACAAGAAGGATGGGGCAAGCACGCTCTGCCGGTTTTACAATAACATACTCTACATCAAATACAATATCAATGTCCCATGCCTAAATACATCTTCGTTAACAGTGTTTGGCATTTTACTTTTCATCGCCTGCTTTACACATCTCAGCGAGTTTTTTTCTATGGCCCGGAGTAAGAAATACGTGCTCTCTGATATCAAGAGAGTTCCCAGTTGGATCACAGCGACTTTGTACATTGATCAATGTACTTAACTACTACTCCTTAACTTAATGGAATCCAGTGACGAATCCATTAGAATCCATTACTTACTCCTAATTTCTTTAATGGTATTCACCATTATTCAATGTTTGGGAAATCACAAGATAAGTGTAATTATTATCTATGTTTAGCCAGTTTATTCCGAGTGTCGCATATTATAATAAAAACGGGGTATACCTATATACAATGTGAACTACGTTATGTCTTTGCAATATATAAATTAAATAATTTTTAATTCTCACAAAAAAATAGTAATGATAAAAATATGTAGTCACAAATGTACTTCCAAACTGCAATTTTCACGCTTTTTTAGAACAGATATTTGCTGTGTATAGTAACACTTCGTAATTTGTAATACCAGCCTCAACGTTATTCGTTATCGTCAGTTTTGAATTACTGAAATGTTTTTAAAACAGGCTTGATACTTCCGAATACATCTCGTCCTAAAAATATAATCTACATAAATTAAAATACTTTAAAGAGGCCTTGATGGAAAGACCTGAAAAATGTAGGTGTTCCATTTACAAAAACTTCTACTTGTTCTGCAAACAAACTATTCTTACAAAAAAGTATTCATTCATCTACACTGCAACGTTTTCCCCATAAACCAACTTCAGATATGTTTCATGGATCAAACTGAAGCAAAATATGTCACCTTTCAACCTAACCACCTTGGCAGCGGAGTATACGTAGAAGAAGTTGCGGATTGGTTCCCCGTCGATGGAGTAAGACTAGCGACGAAAGACTGTATTAATTCAGGAACTCCACCCCGGGCAGTTCTACGCTTGTCAAAGATAGTTCATCGTAGTCGACCAAAGGGTAAGACTTCAGAAGTGGGTTCAAAGGTCAAGGTGGGGATGTAGACATAATAATTTGAAACTAGTCGATTCTTTTCGGCCAATTTGGATGTTAATATATGTCAAAATTAGAAGGAAGGGAAGTTAGAGCATAATGACCGAAACCTGTAATGTGAATGTTTCGATCGAATATTTATGAAATGAATCAAGCCGAAATAAATGGGGTAATATTCAAATACATGTTAGGTATGAAAGTCAAAATGACGAAAATAGAACGTTGTAGTACATATGCCAAAGTTCTATTAATCGGTTTAATACATTTCAAATATTGTAGAATTCTTCTTGTAATTATTTAATAATTATATTTGTACAGAATTACATCATTATACAATTGTTACTCATTATTATCAATAAAGTCAAAGTGCTTAAATGTTCTCCAATTCTTGTTATTTTGAGAGCAAATTTCATAGATAGCTTCTTACCTATTATTAACCATTAATATATTTAAAACACTTTTTAAAGAGAAATGATTCACGCGTAACTCACTTCTGACATTACGTTATATTGCCAGAACTGAAAGTTGAACGTTTCACATCATGCCAACCGAGACAAGCATTACACGGAATTACAACAAAAAATTTTCTCTGCATATTCCAAGTGTTTCTGTCTCAGTTTTCGGTTTGATTTCAAACAGGTTATTATTTTCCTCCAAATTACAACGGTTTCATAGTAATCACGATTTATGTTTTCGTTACTTTTTCAAATTTAAATGTACGATCGAATAATGTTAGTGTTCTCCAAATTTTAATGGTATTCGTTTTTGTTATTTTTCATGTATATTAATCAATAAGTATGACTTCTAGAAATTACTGCAAGAATTCATCGCATTATTTTTGTTACGTCTGTGGATATTATATAAGCTCAAAGCAGATGCAGTACAAAATAACACCAGGCACCAGATATTATATAGCGTACAGTGCTTACTTTGGAGTTTCTAAAGGGACCCAAGGCAGATCATGGGCTCCACAGGTTTGCTATAGTTCCTGTAAATCAACTTTGAAGAGATGGCTAAGAGAACCTCGGAAATGCATGCCATTTACAGTTCCCAGAATTTGTAGATGATGATTGGTATTTGTGCATGGTTGACTTGTCTTTCAAAAATGTATCGCCCATTGTTCCTGTCCTACCTGGGCTGGAGCTTCCTATTCCTGAACCACCTGCCCTTGATACAGAAGCAACTTCATCGCCAATGAAACCTCTATGCTTGTCTGATAATAACAGCGATTCTATGTTGACAGTTCAGTCAGTAAGCCTCGTTTTCCATCTCAGAACGAACTTGATGTCCTAATACGCTATTTGGCTTTACCAAAATCAAAAGCAGAGCTCCTCGCATCTCGCCTACAAGAGTGGAATTTGTTGAATACTGATTCCATGGTCTCGAAATATAGGAAGTGCCATGAAACATTTACATAGTACTATGAGCACTATGATTGCTCCTGTTAATGTAGCGACACCAGTGGCCTTTTTGATGCAAATGGAATAGACACAATCCTACTGAATGGCGTTTTTTCATAGACAATTCAACTAGTATTTCATTAGCAGTTTTGTTACATAATGGCAAAATGAATCTCTCTCTTCCGGTGGGTCATTCTATTCTATTAAAGGAAAATTACGTCGGGATAAATTGTTATTGGAAAAGATTAAGTACAATCAGTATGAGAAGGATGTTTTTGGTGGTTTTAAGATGCTAAAAGTTTTGCTGGGGCTCCAGGGAATATTTAAGCACCCATGTTTTCTTTGTTTATGGGACAGCCGCGCAAATGTTCAACACTACATCCAGAGAATATTACCTTAAAGAAACGAAATTATTCCAGAAGAACTTAATATTGTACATGAATTTCTTATTGACAGGAAGAAGATCTTACTATCACCTCTCCACATTAAATTGGGAATAGCAAAACAGAATCTTAAAGCTTTGCTTACATCGTTAGATGATATGCAACATATTTGCTTTATGTTCCCACATTTGTCCGACACAAAAGCGTATTTACTGGAGATTTTAAATAAGAAAGATGCAGGAGTCTGCAGAATTAGAACAAAACATAACACCAGTTGAAAAAAGTGCATGGTGCGCATTTCGTAAGGTTGTGTATGGCTTCCTTGGAAAGAAGAAGAGCACCACTTAGAGACATTTGATTGAGTATTGCCGAGTACAAATCATACATTAGGATGCAGAATGTCAACTAAATTACATTACCTGCACTCATATTAACATTTTTAGACCAAATTTTGGCGATGTGAGTGACGAACATAGAGAACGATTCCCCCAGGATATGAAAAACAAGGAATCAGGATAATACCAGGGAAGGTGGGACACAAACGTGATGAGGGACTACGTTAGGAGTTTGCCGAAGGACAGTCCACAGAAATACAAAAGAAAAGGATCTAACCACTCGGCCATGGCGCGGCCCTCTTAATGGTTGATTGCTATATGATTGAAATTCAATGCTTCTCTATGCATAGCCGTAAGTAAAACAAAAGAAACAGGAATGTCAGATACCCAGAAGTCACAACTTCAGTTTTAATAAATTTAATGGTCAAGTCAGTGAGGCTGAAACAAAATTCCATTTCATATCATCAAACACAATACCAACATAACCTGTCATTCCCACATTTTCCAATACATTAATTTTCCATAGAATTATTTGTGCTATGTATGTGAAAGTGACATTTTTAACTCAGGATGCCTGAATTATATAAAAACCATAAAAAACGCAGAGGAACAAAATGTTGGCCAAAATTTGTTACCCAGTGTTAGAAATTGTCTTCTTATTCGCTTCCTTCCAAGCAGAAAAAATTTGCACAGTCAGATCCTTTAAAAGCTGGTCGCAATGTGAACAATTGAAGTGAAACAAAACAGATGAAACGAAAGGTGACTTCCCGTTTGAGAAAAGTTACGTGGTCCACAATTAATCAATAGCAAGGAATATCTCGGAAACGGTGAACTACTAAAATTCATCGCAAATGAAAAGGTCTTCCAAGGCTATTCGCAGAAAATTCAATAAATATATATTTCAAATGTTATAAAATAACGAGTATATAATAAATTAATTTAAATTTTTTGAGTCAGTTTAGCAATGGTAAAAATTTTTGAATTTTTTTCCATGTAAAGATTAGTTGAGGTTAGGGGAATTTTATTGAAAATTTTCCGTGCATTCTTGGAAGATGCTGAACTTAAATAGGAAATTAAGAATTTAAAAAAATTAAACTTTACTACGAATTTTTTATTTTTCTAACTAATCTTTGAGTTTACTGTTCCATTATAAAGCATGGTGGTTACACATATAGTTTCCAGTAATGGTAATATATGTATTTGCACTGAACTATCCGAGGGTTGAAACGGAAGATTGAAACCATTTTAAAGATAGTATATTTATGGTCTCTTCTCTCTGGATAAATCTTCTCATGCAGAAGTTAAAGTGAAGACCTATCCTTCAATTGACTGCACAAATATTGCTGAAATGTCATCTGCATCTGACAACGACGAAGCAGGAATTCCTGACATGGCAACAACTAAACGTGTTCCCTTGTCACGTGATACACTTGTCAGCACATAGCTCGGAGCCTCTCATCCTGTCTTTTGATGTCTTTGACAAAACTCATTTCTCATCTTTATCCGAACGATTGCAACACATTTTCCTAATAGAAAGTAAACCTTTTAAGCGTATAGGATGCTTAAATTAGTATATTACAATTGTTTTATTGCACAATTTCAATGTTTATAGGCGGTATTATTGTACATGTACTAAGCTATTTCTATTCAACGTTTAAAATGATTAAATCCGTATTTAAATGTAAATAGAATTCTAAAACTCTGGTATGCCTTAAATTTATTTTCTGTGATGTTTATTGCATGCATTTTATCTCAAAATTTCAGGTAGTATATAGTACAATAAAACATACATAGGATGATATTTTATTTTCTCTACCAGTACAATGTGCATAGCACCTACATTGTAAGTACAGACAGTAATGTATCTTATTCAAAAATTGTTACCATTATTTAAACGGAATACATGTTTTGAGGACTCCTTAATAAAAAAAAATAATATATAGAAAAAGGTCCACGCGCGCGAGCGTACGTGTGTGTATGGACAGCATGGCTTAAAAACGAAAAGTTGGTTAAATACCAAACTTGGGTATTTAAGTTTAGATTCTCCCAAGAATGCGACACGAATATTTTTGGGAAAATTCCCAACCCAAACTAGCCCTTACACGAAATATTTTTCAAAGTTTGTTATTTTAGCAAAAATGGTACTAACGATTTTGCCTAACATACCATATATTAAAAATATTTATATGACAAGTAAAATGTATAGCTTGAATTTTCATGAATAACCTCTGAAGATCTTTTTATTCTGGATTACTTTTACATAGCTAGTAAACCGTAAGATATAGATAAAAAGGTACTACAAAAAGTTGGGTCTCGTTAAAACACAGTTTATCCCATACAACATTTTTATTTGTGGTCTTATTGGTTTCAAATGTAAAATACTTTTCTCAGATGGCTATCTGAAATTCCTTTTTCTTTTGTTTTACTTTTGGCTATGCATATAGCAATCAACCGTTAAGAGAGACATCTCGCCTCTCTCAACCGGGTTCGATCCCAAGCGACTGCATGCGATATTTGTGGTGGACAAAGCGGCGCAGGGATGAGTTTTCTCCGGTTTCCCCCGCCACAGTGCTCCTTCATTCCGTGTATCACCAGTGTCATCGCGGTGCCACAAATAGGAAAAGCGCGCGTTAAACACTATCCAAACCAAACAACAACAAAAACTGGCTTGAGACCGGAAGATCCGTGGTTCAAATCCCGGCAATGGCATTAGATTTTTTCAGTCTGACTCTACTTACGTAGTGCTTGTTTCCATTTGTTATTTTATTCAAAGTTGTTTTTCTATTAAGACTCTCACGACTACGATGCAAGCGTATTTTCTCTACTAGTATTGGCCTATTGTTGTAACTATGATTGAACCGACCTAATGCTTTTGTATTTTTAATTGCATACGTCGTAGATTGCTATATTTATAATTTCAGATGCACTCCATATACGTAATACTATAATAATCATAATATTTTATTTCCGTTATTCTTCATATCATTTAAACACAGAATTACAATGCTTTCACATTTTTTGTTCCCAAAGCTTTAATTTCTACAGTAAAAGTATTGCATGCCACAAAAAAATTATTTACCAAGTTCAATTCAAATGCAAGTTTTGAGGTTCCTTGATTAAAATAATTTTCAGAAAAGGATGTTAGGGACTGTGAATAGTACAATATAAAAACGAAGAGCCATTAAACACCAAAATTATTATTTAAAACCAGAATTTTAGAGAGACGTGACAAGCAAATTTAAGAAAATCCCTTCCCCTAAAACAAGACAAGAAAGTTTTAGTTTCTTAAAAATAAACGAAGATGTCTACATCATTCAATTCGAGTTAAACATTAGCATAAATGGTCTTATTGCTTACTTCTTTGTAAGTTGAAAGGAAATAAGAGAATACACAGGCTAAAGCGATAGTCAAAACTTTTTAAAGCTAATTACCATGAGTTTTAAATCTGTTTTTTTTTTTTTTTTTTTTTTTTTTGGGCATTACTAGGAGTTGACAAATATGAAATGTTTAAGTAATTTAAAACTGAAACCATAACAAGGAATATCTCAAAATTGTTAACGCCACGAAAAAAAAGTATACAACAAATTGTGTGTTATAACGAGATTCATAATTTTTATAGCAAGCTTTTGCCTATCTCTTTCGGATTACTCAAAATTCAGCAAAATTTATTCAGAGTAAAGAGGCCTTCAGAGGATATTTTTAGAAAATCCAAGATAAGCAGGTTATTGGTCATGTAAAGATCTTTAATATACGGCATTTTAATCAAAATTGTTATCCATTTTTGATAAAGTCAAGCATTTTCCATAAAACGGATAGTTTGGGGGAGGGGGGGGGAATTTCTTCAATCTTTGTGTCGCATCCTTGGAAGTTACTAAACTTTAATACCAAGTCTGTTATTTTACCGACTCTTCGTTTTCAAGCTATCGTGTTCACACACACACGCGCACGCGCGCACCCACACCCACACCCCCACTCACCCACACACACACACACACACACACACACACACACACGGATCTTTTTGTAAAAATCTGATGCGTTCCATTCACATGACACTAGCAGCTTTTCTTACAAGAGATTATTATTTTACGTACTGCATGCTAATCAAGATAAACATTGCCAGAACCGGTCTTATTGCTTGCTTCTTTGTAAGTTGAAGGGAAATAAGGGAATGCACAGGCTAATCCGATAATCAGATCTTTCAAAAGCCGTTCGTTGTGTGAAGCAATTAAATTTTTTTTATCTTTTCTTGCTAGGGGTAAACAAAGGAGAGGCGAAAGTTTAGGTACCTTAAAACAGAAACCATTAACTCGGATTATCTTAAAAACGGTTAACTGTACAAAGTATTATACAAATTGTGTGCTTTAATGAGATCTGCATTTTTTATGTATTAAGATTTTGTCTATCTCTTACGTCATTGGAATGAAGAGGTCTTCAGAAAAGTCCCAGAGAATTCAAAATATACATTTCGTTTGTTATGAAAATATCTTACACATATGACATTTTAATAAATAATCATTACCGCCAATTTTTAAAAAAATCAAAATGTTTTAAAGATGTGCCATGCAAAAGGGTAATTTGGTGTGAGGTATTTTCATCAAAATCTTCGTCTCGCTTTCTTGGAAGATATTAGAATTAAATACCAAGGTTGATAGTTAATATACTTTTGAGATATGCTGGCTACAGACAGACAGATATGTGTTTTTAAAACGCTTGTTTGCATTCAAGGGGTCTGAAAACCTGTATTTTCGGCGAAAACTCGATATATAATTTTGGATGGAATACAATACCTTCTTTATCTAATCTGTACATTGTTTATATGGGCTAGAGATAGAGGATCCCCTAAAACGAGTATTTCTGATGAAATCTCGGTATTGAACTTTTGAGTAGAGTGCAATACCTTCTCTAGATACCTAACATGCACTATGTAGAGAAAGTAATAATGCATACAGAAAATTTAAGTATAGCCTTGGCCTTTATTTACCAATTACTATATTGAAGTATACGCTTAAAAATGAAAGCCTTTGTAGACCTAATTTTTGTAGGTACAAGTTAATTTATATTTATTTATAACTATGTAGAATTTCAAACTTGCTAATATTACGAAACCGATTCTAAAATCGCGTAATTAAGACTTGTCAATGCATAGCGATAAAAGGAGCTGATATTTAGCATTTCATAATCCAATTATTTCTAATTATCTGCGGTAGGTTCTAGAGCAAAACGTTCAACTGTAATGTGAATGTATTTAGCGGTGTGGGCTCGAGGTTATGAGACAATTTCCAGCTGCGGCGCCGTTTTACATGAACATGGTCTAACAGTGTTACGCCTCATGAAAGCTTGCCCATTTCTGCTTCGCAAATTTTGTTTCATTAACGCTTCCATTCTGGGGCCCGTGGTTTTAGCATCATTTAGGGTTTGTGAAGACGGAAACCCCAATTGTTAATGACTGCTGGTTACCGTGGTTCCCAGCCCCACCTGCGGTTTCCCTGCTCGGTGCAACCTTACATTCCGCAGCATTGTTGCTCCGTGTTATCGTGTAGCTATAAGAAAAAACCACTTGCAAGTTTATAAGGACCCTCCAAAGGAACAGCCCTCATTCAGGAAACTACCTTTCATTTAATTAATTTACGAAAAGGGACAAGAACCTACCTGCCAAATTACAACTGAACACAGTTGCGAAACTATGCTGAAGCGAGAGCTATCAGCTGCAAGTTAGCTGAATAAACACCTGGTTAATTGAACCCCTAATATATCCTAGAGAAAACTTAAAACAAGCAAAATTGTATTCATAGAAGAAGAAGTACTGTTCTTGAACATATATTACTTCTGCCAGTTTTATTTCCAAGATGTCTGGCTGAAAACACAAAACATTTGTTTGTAAATGTGTCGTGCAAGGCGGTTTGAGATTTGTTTTCAAACTTAATTTTCCTTTCTTTTAACAATTATCAATATGTTTGGAGATGCTACGCTATATGTATATCGAGAGTTCCAGTGCTCAGCCTTTAGGATGAGTTTTTCTCCTTTAGAAGGTATGCATAAATTAAAACATTGGATAAGTAGAATCAGACTAAAAAATGCAATGCTATAGCCGGAATTTGAACCACGGATCTTCCTGTTTCTAGGCGGTTGCTCTACCATTGGGCTACCATGGCACTATGTGGGCAGAATACTAAATTCTTCAACTGACTTGCATGTTTCCCGTTAAACCACAAAGTGATCTCAAATTATTTTGAGATGACCTACCACAATTACGACTTAAAATGTCGTAGGTGCTTAAAGTCCTGGGCTTCGTAGTTTAGTCAACTATTATAGTCGATTCGTGTTAATTTAATACAACTAATTAACATTTATTGTCTATTATACGTTGTATTCTCCCTAAAAATTCGATACCAGGGTTTCAGTGTGTGTGTTTGTGCGCGCGCGTGTGTGTGTATGTGTGTGTGTGTGTGTGTGTGTCTACGCCCAACATTACTCAAAAATGAAAAGTCGGTTAAATACCAAACTTGACAATTATGTTTAACATATTCCAAGGATACAACATGAAGATTTGAAAAAAAAAAAAATCCCCTTACCTCAAGGCACCCTTTACAAGGAAAATTTGTTGCAAATTATCAAAAATGGCTGGAACGACTTTGAATGAAATACTGTATATTTAAAATAATTACATAATAAAATATATTTCTTGAGTTCTCTTGGAATAACCTACGTAGGTTTCTTCATACTGGTTTCTTTGCATAACTGGTAAATTGTAGCATAAAAATAAACGAAAAGTGTTACATACTGTTAAATAAAATCATTAAGTTTAATAGTGAGAATGTTATCAATAGAATTTACTGATTTAGCGTGTTTCATTTGTTAATTCATGCTTTATTTTTAAGGCATTATTATGTACGTGTGCAAGAATAGTAGTTCATGGTGTAAAAATGTTCAAGATATTCGAAAGAAGCAAAAACTTACTACACAAAAAATATAGATGTCACACAATTTATGTCATGGACACTTTTTGTGTATTTATCCATTTCCTATTATTAGCGTCAATTTTAAAATAGTTAAGCGTTTCTAAAATTTGAATTTTTTATTTGTGTTTCTTTCATTTTACACCTAGTCATGGAAAGAGGAGCCAACTTTAATTAACAGAGCAACCAGGTTTGATTGATTTGTATATCGCTTTATGCGAGAGTTGAGCAGAAAGTACTTCAGCATTAATATGTATCTTTTCGTTGTTTTAACACACTACACAGTTTTATCGCTAGCTTTAAAGGAAATAGAATTAGCGATTCTGTTAGTGCCTTTTGACGGTTAACGGTGCTTTCAGGAAGATTGAGAAGCATGACGTATACGCCCTAAACTTTATATCGCACGTAAAGTGAAGTATTGCCGCACCAGGTGCAGATACGGCCGTTTGAGCACACAATTTCGCTAGCTTACGGGTGTGCACATATGGCGACAATTTGACCAATCTCTTCCTCCAAGTATCTGAGATCATTTACACTAACCGGGATGTAGAACAAGAAAAAGAACAAGGGCCCGCCCTATTTCTCCTCCACTTCTGAGTAGAAAGAGGATAATTTGGGATCCAGAAGAAACATAAAATGAGCATCTGCGCACGGAGTAAAGGCTTTGTTCTACACACAACGTTAGTCATGAATGTTCCATTTTGAGTGGCTGACCTACTCCCTCCACACGTCTCTAAAAGAAAGATATTACACTGAAAAATACTTTAAAGGTTACGCCACGGAGTCTTTATCATCCAAGGAATGACTTTTTCCAACTAAACTGTACTTTCTTGCTATTGCTTGCTTCACATCAGAAATAACATTTGGGAATATCTCTCATAACAGTATACAGAAGCTATTCATTCTACTGGTTTAATTGTCCGTGTGTAGGACAGGAGTTAGGTAGAGTCAGACTGAAAAATTCAATGCCATAGCCGGGGTTTGAACCACAATTCTCCCGGTCAGCTACCATGGCAATATGGCGGCATAGCATTGAATTTCGCAACTGACTTTCATGCTTCCCGGTAAATCACAAGGTGATCTCAAATTATTTTGAGATGACAACCCCAATGTCGACTTACAATGTTGTAAGTACTTACTCCCAGGACTCATAGTATAGCCAACTATTATGGTCAAATGTTATTGATTTATTGTTGTTTTTTCCATACAAGTGTTGGACAGGTAGAATCAGACTGAAAAATTCAATGCCATGTGGGATCGTACCCGGGCCACCTAGGTTGGAGGCGAGTGGTGTACCCACTTTGTCATGGCTCCGCCGTCCTTGAAAGATACTGAACCTATTTATTAAGTTTGCTATTCAACCGAGTTTTTGCTTTTCAGTTGGCTGTTCACAGACACACGAAACACGAACATGCGCGTGCGAATTATTGAAAAAAATGTTTTTTGTTTGTTTGTTTCAGCTGATCTTAAAACCTGTATTTTCAGTGGATTAAGCTATTAAATTTTTGTGGGGAATGTAATACATTCTCTGTCTGCTATGTACGCGGCGAACAAGAAAATAAATAGGCACTTAAAAGTTTCACTGAAAAAGAAAATGTTATTGAGATATGCGAAGCTCTGAACCTTTTGAGCAATAAAAATGCAGAGTAAAATATTTGGCAAAATAGAGATATTTAAAATTCAATTTTTACTGTGGATATGTGCTCAGAACTATTTAAATGGGCGCACAGACCTTTAAACTCATATTAGAGAAATGATTCAACCAATAAGGTCAAATGGAGGTGTAGAGAGTAAACTTATACAGAACAAACTCGTGAAATGTTAATGTTTTTCAATACTGTCACCTGAATCAGCATGTAAGAACCACTAATGTGCTTATAAATCAAAACAAGCATATGATAATATCTTGTTATATAAAAAGAGCTGCTTTATCCAAATTAAATCATGTTACTCAACAAGAGAAGGCTTTATAACAATGAACAGTGAATGACAGGCAATAAACAGTTGCGCATTAAGCCATCAGGATTTCATTGTAAGTACTAAGATCGGAGAGAGGGATGCAGCAATGCATCAAAATTGGGGTCAATCTCATTGACCATGTTCTCATGGCTTAAACTAGGTGCATGATGGATGATTAATACAGCGGATGGGAATGCTTTCGACAATCAGCCCAATTTGTAAGAAAATTTATGGACTAAAATCCTGTAGAAAAGGAAAATTACTGGAAAAATAATGTATATATTGCAACCTTTTCCCACTGAAATACATTGGGCGCTACTGGCAGGCACTAAAATTAAGTAAATTTCTGTTTAAATATGCGTAAACAAAAATGACTCTGAAAACTCTAAACTGTAGCTCAAATATCTTTTAATTGAACGAAAAAGTCCACACTTCCTAAATATGCCTAAAATAACCACACTTTTTCACAGAAATATAATAGTGGCATTTCCTAATGGCTTATTACAGTGATATAATATTTGAATGTAAATTAATATTCATTATAGAGAAGTAAGTTTCCGTTTTATGATATTCTTGGTATTCTATTTATCCTTACATTTTCAGTATAAATTAATTTTTGAGCCCCTGAAAAGTCACAAAATGGATCCTTGAAGCTTTAGAGAGTACGGTGATGTAATGCATGCATATTTTCATATAAATAAAAACAAAACTGAAATACAGACAATAAATTGCAGGCAAATAAATGTAAAACTGGGAGTAAACCAGACACTGTAAGGAGATTTAGGGTGGAGAGATAGCGCATGAATGGTATAAGTGTATTATTGGGATTTTGAAATGGTGGATTTTGAAAAACATTTAGCCAGTGTTTATGAAATATTTATGAGCCATATCTTAGAGAAATAGTTCTTCATTTTCATGCAGTAACTCTGTGCGATTGTCTTCTCTCATACCTAAGTACTGCTAATCTCTATAGAAGAGGTACAAACAGAACTGATGAGTTATTTATCTATTTATCATTTATTTATCAACCAATTTGGGTATTCGAAGCTTGTCTATTTTAGGTAGGTGGAGTCAGACTGAAAAATGCAATTCCATAGCCGGAATTTGAACCAAGAATGTCACGGTCTCTAGCCAGTTGCTCTAAGTACTGTGCTACGACGGAAAAATGCCGGCACGACATTAAATTCCTCAACAGACTCCCATGTATCCCAGTAAACCACAAGGTGATCTCAAATTATTTGGAAATATCATCCCAATTGAGACTTACAATGTTGCAGGTACATTAAGTCCGTCCTTCATAGTATAGCCAAATATTATGATCCATTAATTTAATTGTGTTTTCACACAAAACGTGTGAAGGACAGGAGTTCAATAATATTTGAGAAATTTAATGCCATTCCGGCAGATTTCCCTGGTACCTCAGTGGTTACAGCAATTAATTAGAGAACGGAAGATCCTGGTTCAAATTCCGCCTATTGCATTGAATTTTTCAGTTTGACTCTCCCTATTCCAATTCCTGCCCTACACACAACTTGTGTGAAAAAAAAATTAAATTCTCAATTTTAGTTTCTTTGTTTTGCAGTCTTACGTATCCATATAGTTTGCTGTGTTATTGTAGCAAGTTATGGGACCACTATACTATATAAAATCGTAATAGCATTCTGAGTATTAAACTTAATAAACATTTATTATTCGTCATCTCGCTTTTGTATATTATCACAAGAAGGGTCTAAAATATAAAAATTACATATAATATATATATCAACATTGCAGTACACAAAATGAATTAAACTGTCCATTTCATCAATTTTAGAGGGAATAAAAATGCATTCATTTATTGTCTTAATAAGTTTGCATAAGAATTTCAAAGATATAAATATTTAGTTCAATCATGATTTAAACGTAAAAACGTGTATTTTAAACGAACAAATACATGTATGCACACGCACACATAAATATACATACAAACCCTTTTAAGATTATTAATCATAAAATACGTATTTCAATTGTCGCTGAAATACGGAAGACAAAAGAGAGGTCTATGGGAAATTGAAAAATGGTGGACTAAATAAAACGAAAAGGATTATAAGAAAATATTAGGGGTTTTCCCTCATATATAAAATGCCAAAGGAACCTGTAATTTATGCATATCAAAAATGACTGAAAACATCAAATGTGTAAAAATATAAAAAGTCATTACCATTGTTGAACTTTCTCCTGTCGTATATTTCAGGGAAAGTTGAAGTACAACGGCATTTTTTGTAAAAAGCTAGTTGGTCCTGGGAGTAAATTCCAGAAAATTGAATTGGAACCAAGCAAGTAGAAGAAAATAAAACAGAGGAGACGGCTGAGTACGTCAATACCCCTTGAAAAATTGGTTTATTTCCCTTGGGTAATGAAGTTAGGATCCACATTTCTATCGAGTGTCAGCTCTGATAAATAATACCGTTATATCGGGGTACAAATTATGTACTAAAGTACGTATTCTTATAACATGTTACATAAAATTATACTTTGGAAACACTAATAGGAACAGATAATGAAAATTTATGTGCTTCTAAAACAAATTTCGTTAGTTTCTCTATTAAACCCCAATCGATTTGCCAGCCCAGAATGTGCCTATCATGTGTGCAGAAATAAAATATCTTGAGACTCAGTAGACGAATGTAGGATGAGAATACCAGAACGGAGAACACCTCGCTCACTGTGACACTATGATGGACCAATCCCCCATCCGGTAGGTGGAGGATCCGAAGGAGGTCACGCTCTCTCTCAGGCCCACAGAGAAGCGTAGAATTCCCTATCACTTCCAATTCGAAAACTCTCTCACCATTTAAGAGCAATCACAAGAGGGCGATGCTGGGACCCATTAGGCGAGACAGCTCACAATGAAATCCATGAGGAGAAATCTTCCCACAGAGCAACTGCGCCATCTGCCGACACCGCCAACACCGCCAACCTTGCTGGACCGGAGTAACGGTTATACCATTAAAGAAATGAGGGCAAGATAAATGTTGTAGAATACACCTACTCGGCATTAGTCTTGGCAACCAAGGGAAAACCATGAAAGATCCCTTTGTCATACTTTTTTTTTTTTTTTAAATACGGTACCGGAGTCTGATTGGGACTCCGGCACTGTATACCCTTCTTTTATTTACTTTTTTTAAACTTGTTTTTCTGTATTATTACTGTATTGCTGTTTTCTTAATTTTTACAACACAAACACAAACATATAACACCCATGCCCAAGGCGGGACTCGAACCCACGATCCCCAGCGCTACGAAGCACCAAAGCGGGACGCCTTAGCGAGCGCGGCCATGGGGACCGGCTCATATTGAGCGATCACAGGATATAGAGCTCGGAGCTTCCCGAATGCGAAAACGCAGATCTCGTTAAAGTACACAACTTTTTACCGAGACAGTTGGCTCAGTCGTTTTGTCTGAGACCGGTATTCGGAGGTTCTGGAGTAGATTTCCGCGGCCAATTTCACTTAATCATGTTTTTTTCTGGGGTTTTCCTTCATCACTAGACAAATGCTGGGGATTCTTCTTTCCCCCGAACTTCCTGCCCCTATTTTAACTCCACTTCATCCAAACGATCTCCTTCACGGTTGTATCAGCGAGGAATGCGGCGGTGGCGCCCTGCCGTAGTGGAGACTGCGTTCTGGAAATACAGCTCTCGGCGGCGAGAAGTCATCTATAGACTCAGGGACTTTGTTCAGACTCCTAGCGCTCCTCCCTTGAGATGAACTGATTGAAATGTTTTAAGGAACCTCTTCCCTACTTTCCGGTTTCGTCCACCCTTTCAAATTAATCTTATCTCTTCGTATCATAAGGCACTCGCTACAGTGCGGAATCCCCTCTGATATTACACATACAGCGTTCATCTATATTAATTGTATCCTTATTATTTCTGAGATTCTTTTTTATTGGTTTGAATTTTCGAATACTCCTTTTTCCCCAGCGTTAAGTCGATATTCGTTTCCTGTCACGGTTTGGTCATTTAAAGCATTAAATTGCTATCCAACTTTTAAATACCGTACTTTCACTTTTAAGCTATTAAACGTTTAACATTAATAGTTTATTTTATAGTTTTCGTACTCTATGGATATTTTTCGGAACAGGAGCATTTATTCGTGACTTTATTAATTATGGAATTCATTTTTATATTATGTATTATCTTACATACAATATTATTCCGATAAAACACTGCAAAATCAAAATACAAAACTTTTTAATCGAGGTTCATCTCCACTAATGAGAAATAGCTTTTTGGATACAAAGAACAATGGTTTGTAAACGAGTAGGGCAGTGAAACTAATCAGATTTGTTATTTAAGTTGTGAACGTTGCTTAATGCATCATTTATTGAAGATCTTAAAATATTCCTGTAAAATTCTTTTAAGATAACACACAATTTCGGGTTATCTGATAATTTTAACTATCCTCTCAATGTAATGGAATTTTGAGTTTATCTTTATTACTTTACTTGCCGATTTATTCGAGATTATGGAAATAAATAAAAATTTCTGTCTTTTATAACAAGTTTTAAAACATAGAATACCTATACAAACATTCAGAGATTTATTTTTCACAATGAAGCAAAATAAAAGTAAAAATTCCAATTTCTCTATGAAAGATATTCTGTATGCCACAAACGTTCGCCCGCCTGTAACGGCAACTACTTCAGCTTCTGCATGTAGTGCGTTGTATAACCAACAGGCTAGATTACGGCAAGACTGAAGGGCTATCGCACGAACCGACCGACGGTGCGAATCGGAAAATATGTGAAAGACGAAGGCATGATGTCATAGTACCCATGCTCATATCACGGAAACATACAACGCTCGATCGCAGTTTTGGAGGTGAGATTGACGAGTTATGAATTTACTGTCACCAGTTTCCATCTTCTTAGCAAGAAGCGCTCAATGATACTTTCTACGTCGATCGAAACTATTCAGTTCTTTAAATAACCTACACGAAAGTGAACGGCAAAGAACTCTTATTGGGCATCTAATCAGCACATTTGGGAATCTAATCTCAATGAAGTTATTAATAAATGTTTACGTTTTGAAGAAAATACCCATAAACCACAAAAAAATATAAAATAAAATATTATTAACATTAAATGTTTTAATAGTTTAAAAATAAAACATTGGTCTTGTAAATCAAAATTAAGTGATCAACTAAAATCCCCTGATGTTCTTTGAAAGCTTAGGGGAAACAATGAATGGGTGAACTTTCATCTACTGAACAAGTTTAAAACCCGAAATATACATTTTATTGTGACTTCACAGTATCTGGAATAACAAGGGTTACAACATTGGAGTCAGTACGTGAAAAAAGTGAGTAAAATAGGAAGGGTCAAGGTTGACGTTAAGGATTGACTTTAAACCCGTTTGGTACAGTGTATACAAGAACAATTACGTATTTCTGTAACACTTATTTTATTTCTTAATATTATTCATGACATACAGCTGACTTATATAAGGAAAACTTCTTTATTAATGCAAAAACTGCTTCACAATGTCCACTTGGACTAAATTATATGCAATTTTACCCACTGAAATTAATCACAACCTACATTTTCCTCTTTGCATAAGAAATGGTGCTCCTTTTTTTTCAGCAACACCAAGTTATAGTAAAATAAACTACGCTCCACAGGTGTAGATATACGTAAAGTATACTACACATTTTTGCTATTCATTAATATGCGATTTATAGCACTGTTTTCGTCTTCCACTACATGGGCAATGTTACGGAGTTTATGCTATACACTATGTTCTGTAAAAAGCTTAGTAGTTTCGAAACTATTATTTTTCCCATACCATTCTCCATATCATTCACTTGCAGATAACTGCATAACGGTCATTTGTTTAACCAGACTTTTCTAATGCTTGAATTATAGAGGGAAGAAATCCAAAATTCGGCGTAATGTATGTTCAATTGACATTTAATATCATGTCACAAACGATTTGGGCTGTACATATTGCAGTTGCAGTGGTATTATTAAAGGCTTGCATCATGTGTTTGACGGTATCGAAATTCTTAGAGCAGTTTTCGCAAGCTTCCATCCATATTTCCCATCGTGTTATAACTGATGCGGAAGGAAGAGGAACAATAAGATAGACATACCGAAAAAATGCCTCACGAGAGGCGTTTTCACAAATACTTTCTTGACAAAAGCTTATTAACGTAGGAAATTAAGATCATATCTCTTCTGCGCACGAACAAGACACGTAACATGTATTATGTTTCTATAAGTCATTTCTAGAAGGGTTCCTGCCTTTACAATATAAGCAGCTTCGCTTTTAACAAATATACGTACAGATATATGTATTTTACATCCGACAGCCATAGTAATTTCATACATTATTAAAAACTGTACATTAATTATACCCTGGCTCGACAAATGGCGTATTTGGCTCAACCAGCAAAAATGTGAAGCAATGATCTTTACACTATGCAGACAGAATTATCCACCACCAGTAACGTTCCCAGCGAAACATATACCCTGATAAACTGAGACAGAAACAGTGAAATATCTCTGTGCACTCCTGCATCGATGACACACATGGAAACCACATATAAGCAACAAATTAGCCCGAGCAAGACTGGCAAAACTCACCCTCTTCTCAACAAAAGATCTTCACTCAGACTAAAAAACTGCACACTACTTTACACGATTCTATTAAGACCACTGCTACTATACGCCTGTCCAATTTGAGGAGGAACCAGTCCTTCCGAAATAAAACTAATCCAGACATTTCAAAACAAAATATTGCGAATCTCAACGAATGCACCATGGTTTGTCAGAAATAGTCAACTACATAGAGAAACTGGAATCAGCATCATACAACAGTCAATTTCTTCACAAGCCGAACAGTTTTACAGCAAACTGAAAGACGTCTCAGGAGCCATTCACTATTCTCTTGGTAGAAAATCTAGCTATCCAACTCGCATCAAGAGTTGCCCACCACTGGACCAAATCTCACAACAATATCTTCTGTAACATAAAAACAAATGCACTTATTATGAGGGGCCCAATTTCAATGTTATTCATGCATGTAAGAAATGTCTAAAAATCAATTATATGTAGAGCGCAATGCGCTGATCGATCAATAAATCATAAAAAAAAAAAAAAAAAAAAAAAGCTGTACAACACCGAGTACCTCACTCGTTAGAAGATGCGGTGCAATGTGAATTTATGAATCCAGTGCTTCACCAACCACATATATCACAAATCAACCAACATCGTCTTCGTTTCCTTAGAAACCTACATGTGTGTTTGGTTATATAGGTTCATTCTTACACCATCGCTGCATTTATAACATTTCCGTACTTAAGTAACGTCGTAAATGCGGAATGGTTTGCCAGTGAACTTTACTAAAAACACAACTTTGTATCCTGTAGCTTATGTAACGGTATATCGACATATCAGCATAAATGCTGCGCATAGTTCTTCAGTAAATTAAGTAATTCTTATATAGCAGTGTATCCTCACATTTTGCAAAACAATGTGAATGTGTTTCTAGTTGATATATCTTCGCACATTACTCGATTTACTATGCGCAAAAAAAATTGCACTAGTGCATGGTTTCCAATAAAGGTTTTCATTAATAACAAATAAATATTTTCCCCATAATATTGTGGAATTTCGTACACTTTCCTTTGACATCTGAACACTGCTTGAACTGCGTCGATAACTGTGACGAAATAGTATTGGTAGCCCTCTCGTTGTAGTAAACAGTCTGCTCTAAAAACTAGGCCAATGTTACGGACTTAGTAATAAGCATTAGTATTTCATTTATTCATAAATTTGCAGTATTTTACCTCCGAGAAACTTTTCACTATCGCTCGATACTCTTTGCGGAATAGTAACGCACATCTGCTATAATTAGCGTCGCATGTTATTGCGCGCCAAAAAAGTATACAGACCGACACCTTTTGTGAGCTTAAAGAAAGTTCTCCCGAGATACCAAGAGCATCCTTAATTATAAATTTTTAAATATTTCTAACGTTTGTACCTAATTCTCCTCCAAATTGGTTATACTTGCGTGCACATCACCTTGTGATATTTGCGTGCTCTGCTTTCTTCCAAGTTCCTATTTGTTTATAAAATGTGTTTGCAGTCTAAAAACATGTGATTTTAGAACTTTTTGGGGTACGATCTTGAATTCTACTTCAAGCAGCATACAATTTTCTATGCTAATATTGTTTCTCGTTATTATTCTTCATTATTATTTAAAATTTGATTTATTACTAATAATAATAATCTCCTCTAAAGACTCTATACAAAATATTTCCTTGCTAGCAGCACATCGGGTTTCTCTCGGACAAGCATTCTGTGCTTTTCTAGCTCGTTGGCCATATCTCAGAATATTCATTTTATATGGAAGTTATATAAATGACATGTAATCTAAAATACGTGTCAGCATACACAGCTAAAATTATTGTTTCTGAACGTGTATTTTCTAATACAAATTAAAATACAACTATTAATTACTTTGAAGTGCAAATAGTGCAATACATATACACCACATTTTAAATGTTATTATAAACTGCACTAACCTCTCACTATTAAATAAAATCCGGAATTTTTTTCACCTTTTGAACTCTTAAACAATTATAATAATGTATGTACTGTCTGTTCTGGCTTATCAACCATAAATTCCCGGCCGGAGAATATTTCTTTAACCGGAGTCATTCCCTATTCCCCAAAGAGTATAGAAGTAAGACTGTGTGTGTTGAAATGTCAAACCAGTAACAAAGATCATCTCAGATAATGTTAACAAGAATACATATTTTGTCAAATTATGTAGTTTAACGAGATCTACAGATTTTGTGCAATTAGCTTTTTTCTACCTTTTACGGTGTATCATTTTATTTCAATGTGACTGAAAATGAAGACCTCAGAGGCTATTCCCATTTCCATGAAGTCCAAGATGTCATTTAAAATGTCAAAATATATGGTATATTAATCAAACTCGTTGGAGCGATGTTTGTTACAATAAAAATGCTCGAAAAATATTCTATATAAGGAAGGGTGAGTGCGATTGAATTTTTTTTTTTTTTTTTATTAACGAGTCACCGGAATTTAACAAAGTTTGGTATTTAACAGACTTTTAATTTCTCTTACTCACATATACAGGTACGACTTTCTTATATTTGTTTTAGAGGGGGAGCCTCACAATACATATTGCCGAGAAATTTCGTCATCTTGTGTTTTATTGAAGTACTATACGTAGTAGAGAAAAATAAATATGTATGAGAATATCTCGCCTGAAAAGTTTAAAAAGCTACTGCCACCCACATATTATTATGAACATATTTTCTATTAAAGATACTTTTAGCATGTTATTTATATCTTTTTAAGTAATGTTTCATTCAGCCTTCAGTCACACTAACACTTGCGCAAAATCCAAATGACCACTACGATAAATATTTTGTCTATGGAAATGGAGTTTTATTTATGGACCATAACTGCTATGGTTTTCAGCGTCTCTTTCTGTGCTGGGCGTGACAGATCGCGTAATTTTGCTCAAAGGCCTCTCAATAAGCCTTGGGGTTCTTTTACGTGCCGTAAATCTACGATGCAGGACCAACGGCTTTACTTCCCTTCCGAAGGAAACCATGCTAAGGATTTTTATGTCCGATAAATATCCATTGTCCTCCGCCGGATTTGACCCCACAACCTTGGGAATATTAAGCTTGCATAGTAACCATTACACCACGAAGGGCGACATTTTGTCTATGTATGACCACTACGATAGATGTGCATGTAGCACAACCCCTAAAATTTAATTTTCGATCATTAAGAAAAAATTATCTGATTCCGTGATGGCTAGTTCTGGAAAGCTTTGATGTCCAACTTTCATATCAGTTCGCGGTATTGGGTAAAGAGGGAAATTGGGAACAATGGCACGGGTTTATCCGACTCTAATAATAACAATAATTGGATAAGTAGAGCCAGACTGAAAAATTCAATGCCATAGCCGGGATTTCAACCATAGATCTCAAGGTCTCTAGCCTGTTGCTCTACCACTGAGCCGCTATGGCAATATGCCGGAACGGCATTAAATTTCTCAACTGACTCGCATGTTTCCCGGTAAACCACAAGGTGATCTCAAGTCATTTTGAGATCACACCCCAAAGGTGACTTACAATGTGGTAAATACTTTAAGACCCAGGATTCATAGTATAGTCAATTTATTGATTTAATTGTTTTTTCACACAAGCTGTGTGTAGGACAGGAGTTGGATAGGTAGAAGCAGGTTGGAAATGCATGTCTTAGCTGAGATTTAAACCACGGATTTCCTGGTCTCTCCCTTGGTCAAATCCCGCAATGACATTAACTTTTTCAGTCTTACTCCACCTATCCAACTCCTGTCCTACACACGGCCTGTGTGAATAATAAAATAATAATAATAATAATAATAATAATAATTGCGATATCGAAATTAGTATTGATACTTTCTCAACTAAGACTCCTAACGACATTGTATTCTTTGTCGACTCTTCCAGACAGCTTCTCCAAACGCTCACATAAACGGCAGGACCAAACTAATGTGCTGAAGATCAACTATAATCAATGAAGACTAGCTGGAACAAGTAGAAGAGCATGTGCACCCAACTATATCCAACAAAATAAACCAAAAACAAAATCAAGTCAAGAGACATCCGGCTGAAACTAGGCTCTAAAATTTATATTTCAGGACAAATCACTAAACAAGAAACTGAAAAATGAAGGCCCATACACATGCATTAAATATTAATGTATTAAGTATAGTAGTACAACTACATTAATATCCTTATCCATGATTAAATTAACAAGAAGCAAACTAATTTCAAGTATTTTGGTTTTTAAGTAGCTGCCTGACACTGACAATTTGTCAATGTAGTATGGTTATTAATTTGGTTGATTAAAAGATAAAATAATATTACATTTTAAAAAAGGTTTACCATTATTATTATCATCATTATTATTACTACTACTATTATTATTGTTATACGTTTTGTTTCCACTATTGCCTTATAGTACTGGCACATAAAGATCTGTATTAGAACACTGTCAAAGGTGGATAGAAAGAAAGAAAGAATCGAAGCTTTTCACAACGAAGAGAGTTTCAAACATAAGGCTACAAGAGATCACATCTTACTATAAGTCGTGCAGTAGAATGCAAGAATTAAATGGAAGTGGGCGGTGTACGTCACGAGAGTTCACCATGGCAGAACGGCGCAAAAGAACTATCATGTGGAACCCCTACGTTGGAAGAAGTAGATTGTCAAATTACTTTAGACAACTAGTAGGGCAACAGTAGTCCGGTGATGTAACGTGTAATCATTTTTTTGAAAAACTATGAAACTGAATTAAAATGTAGTATAAGTTATTATAAAATAAGTACTTTTAAGCTAGCTAGGTAAATATAGGAATTAACAGTGTGACATAAGTGCGGTTAAAGTGTAGAAGAACTAAAATAAACCGTGCAAATGCCCACTTACATGAAATAGCTCCCCACGTGAGTTTTTATAATAGAACTATCCGTCTTGCAGGCAACCTTTGCCCTTTATGGGATACTACAGGATACATTTATTCATTCATTCTATTTGTTTACCAGCAAAATCAGGAGCTGCCCATGATTGCGTCATTCCTATCTCCCTTTCCCCCTCCTAGATTCCTCCTACCACTCAGTTTTTCTCCCAGATAAGCACTCTACCCCTCTCCCCAAATACCTCCATTGCACTATTACTCAAAAGTTACCATGATTCACCCTTATCTTACACAATTCCTTATGCATGGCTGTTTTTACGCTTGCTCTTCAGCTTGTCTTGGTGTCGGAATGATTGATTTTCGTCTCAGAGCAACACACGTGTTTCTCTTCCCGCTTTTCTTTTGGGGGTACAAGACTGTATCAATCTTGCCACAACCACTTAGCATTCAAAAGGCACCATGGAAGTGCTATAGCCTGGGATATGCATCTGCCATATAGCGATATTTTTCTGCCTCAGGCATAAAGGCGACAAAAAATGTCAGAGGAAAAACTCCGCCTCTAGAAGTTTCGTTTTACATAAACGTGTTTTTCCAAAGCAAAACGCTTACAAGAAACGTCAATTTTATACTTTTAGTATTTTTTGCAAAAAATTAAGCTTCAAAAATCCCTAAATCTTATAGATAAACTGTCATTTTATTTGCTATTTGAAGAAGTCATTAGCGTGAATAGGTCAAAACTTACATTTTTCATTTTTAGGCATACATATCAATATCAATTTACATATCAATTTGAATTGCCATATATTGCTTAAAATAACATTTAAGACATATCTTTAGCAAGAGATGAGGCATATTATTAAAATTGCCTTGGAATGTATTAAGGTCAGTGAGTTGTATGAATATCATTTTATTTATCTTTCCCTGTGAACTTACTTTTTTTTTCCAAAAATGTTCCTTTCGGTGTACTATCATACATCGGCATATGCACATGCCACAGGTGATTATAAAACCCATGAACTAGAGTAATTTAAATGGCGTCATTATTTTACACATTAAGTATACGTAGTTTTTGTTAATGGTTACACTTTAGATTGAATATTGGAATTTCACCAGAAAAATGTATATTTTTGGCTTTCTTAACACAAAAAACACACTAAAAATTTCTCTTTTCTTCTCTGTAAATATATAGATTAAAATAAAGAAGCCTAGAATACCTGACAACGTATAATAAAAAATATCTCATAAAGAGTTAAAGCCACAAGTATTTCAGGAATTGTGTGCTTTAAGAAATGTGCATTTTTGTGCAGTATGATTTTTGTATTTCTGTTTACCAATTATATACGCGTTATTCAGAATGAAAAGAACTTGGTTATTTCCAGAAAATTCAAGGTAGACATTTTATTTGTTATATAAGATACTTAATCAAAATCGTGATGTTTCATTTTCAATTTCACAGCGGTGTTATACAATACCTCTTTTATTTATTGTAAGTACGTGGTAGAGAAATTAACATATATACAAAAGAGTGATAGAGTAATTGAAAATAGCATGCTAAATACGATAAACAGTTTGTAGTGAATTAAAAACTCAAGATTATAAGCAGCTAATCTCGAGTTAAGTATAAAGCTCATTACTAAATGTGGGTTACCATTAATGTATGCGTATAAATTTTCTTCATTATATTTATTTAACGTTTCTTTAACTACTTAGCCATGTCGGGACGGTTCTCTTCATGACACTCGATGTGCAAGAGGTGAACAGTAGTCTTTGTGGTCTTTTCAGTGCCAGTACCACTTTGTTTTGCGACAAACAGATGACGCTGGGGGACCGTCCGTCTAGCTGCTTTCAATATTTCTGGATAGATGATAGATAATCGCAATTACTATGTATTTTTCAGTTTTACTATTGCTTTAAACTCAATGTAGAGCTTTTATTATTGTTCCATTCAAATAGTCCACTTTAACATCTAAGGTCATGTAGGGGGCTTTGCACTTGAAACAACTCGTTGTCTGGAGGTTTAAATCAATTTATTTTCCTCAAATACACACGCATTCACTCTCACATACATCATTTCAGACTCTGTGGGGCATAGGGAATAATTCTAGTTAAAGAAAACTTCCCCATTCCAGCCGGGAATCGAACCCGTGACCTCCGAGTGAAGTCAGCTCGCTGACCACTCGACCACGGAGGCAGTCTGTAGAGCTTTTGATAGTGTTTTAAATATGCAATTCGGTATTTACGTTGGTGACTAAGAGAAGTCACGAAAAAACCTGAGCCAGATTGGTCGGTGCAAGGGATTTAAATATGTGACTAATTATAATCGTGTACATTACGTAACTAAGAGGCGAAGGCGTAATATTTTTACGAAAATTAGCACTTTCAGGTGTTGTATCTAAACATATCCCTGCAATTATGAATAATTTATACTATAATTAAGTATTTTAAGCGGTTCTATACAAGAAACTATATCAAACTTAAGTATTCTTACCGCAATATTTAACATATTAAGTATTATGTAACATGGAGCTAAATATCCTATAAATTAATACTTAAATCTAAAATTAGGAAAAGTGGTAAAGTCACATTACATTCCCTTAGAGAGGTGCTGTTCTATATATTGACATTATTTTCAACTCGAAAAGCTTTGGCACTTAATACCTTGAAAATTGCAGTATATAATTTCAGATGTTAACATCAATAAATACACTTAAAAGCAAAGCAGATCTGTGGAATTATAGTTATTATAATGCTGCGTTTTAATGTGAAATAATATTGATATGATCAGTGTGCATATCTGTGGATTGTTACGCTTTTTTGTCAAAGTATGAATTGTTTAAGATTTAATTGAAGAGATGTATACCTAGTCTTCATAAGCGTATTCACAGCTCTACCGAGTAGCACCTCTGGAAAAATAAATATTTTATACAGAAAGGTTTTAAGCACAGACAGTTTACCAAAGGTAATTAAAATATTTCAAAAGAAAGAAAAATAATATTTCAAGACAAATATATATTTACAAACTTTAACTTAAGTTATTTTAATTTTAGGAAACAGGTCAAAATTATGAACCAGTCTACTTCAAATTTTATATTGCAGCAAGTCTTCAAAATTCAGCATTTTGTATTTTGTTTTTACTTTCTGTACAGGTACCATATACTTAAAATATAGAGAAGGTATTGTGTTCCACCCAAAAATTCGAAACAGATTTCACCGGAAATATATATTTTGAGGTCCCCTGAGCACACAAAAACAGTTTTAGAAAAAGTTCCCATGAGTGTGGACAGCATAGGTTGGTGTAGCTTGTTTTTACTTTATTAGAGCGTAAAGTATTAGGATATCTTCATCTTCGTAAAGGACCTAATAAAGTGAGTTTTATGGGAATTAAAAAGTCTAAAAAGCCGATTAATATCAAAACTGATATTTGTGCCAAGTATTTTCCAAGATTTTCAAGAAAATTCCCTATCCCAAACTACATGGAAAAATGTTTGAAAATGTTATTATCTAAAATAGTCTACGATTTTGATTAAAATACCGTATATATATATTTACATAAAAATAAAATGTATATCTTGTGTTTGGTAGGAATAGTTTCCAAACATCAGTTCATTTTTAATGAATTTTGCTGAATTTTGCCTAATTTACCGTAATAAATAGCAGAACGTACAATACAAAAAATGTAAATTCGCGAAAACACACAATTGATGTTTCATAAATTTTTGTAGTAAAGTTGACGGTTTCAAAGAAAAGCTTTGTTATTGTATTCAATTCTAAACTACGTAATTTCAAACAAGTTTACCGTCTCTCTCTTTTGTTTACAGCAAAGCGTTCCAACTTCAATTGTACATATATCGACCAGTTTTCAAGGATTTGACTGACGCTATAGTCTAGTATACTCCCATATTGTCCTTCTGCTTACAATGAATCGAATCGTAGGAGCATTTTTTGCCAATATTTATCTCAATTAGCATGATGTACATAAAAGAATATTCTTTTGTAAGAAGAGTTTGTCTGCAGAACGAGTACAGAAAGTCATGTGAATGGAACTCTTCAGATTTTCTATAAAATGTTTAATATCCTATAAAATAATTGGCAAATAAAATTTTCCGTGGGTTTGTTTTAAACATTTCGAAATACTATTCTGAAACTATAGAAACTTGCTTCTTTAAATAGAAAATAATCTGGCTTACACATGACCACCTCTACCTATTTTGCAACTAACTATTCTTACAAGTGTATTGTTCTTTTCACTTCATGATAAACGAGATAAAAATCAGCATAAATTGTTTTATTACAACTTGCCTTGTACATAGAACGGAAATAAAGGAATACGCTAGACTAAAGCGAATTATGTCGTTAAAGGCTCGTAATTAGATGAGAATATTGCAATTTGGTTTAATTTACATGACCAAAAAACGATTAACAATATTTCAGAAAAGTATAACCATTGGAAGATTTAAACCCATAATAAAGAATAATTCGAAAATGGTTAGCAACACAAAAATGTATTTGTGACAAAGTGTATGATTTAACGAGATATGGGGATATATTCATCATATGCTATTTCTATTTTAATTTTTTTATGAAAATATTTTAAAACGTATGCTATTGTAATAAAAAAAAACTGCTATAACGTTTTCGTGACAGTCAGCATTTTTGAAAAATGTTCTATACAAAGCATAATTTGGAATGGGGATATTTTCTCGAAAATCTTGTGTCACATCCTTGGAAGATATTGAAATGAAATATCAAGTTAACAGTTAACAGAAACAGACAGACTCACAAACATACCAACGTTTTTATTTTCTCTAGACGTACTAGGTACATTGTATATAAAGAAGGGGTTGTAATGCATCCAAAAATTCGATACCGAGATTTCACTAGAAATACATGTTTTTGGGTCCCCCTAAATCCAAAATAAAAGCATTTCTGGAAAAGGTCCGTGTATCTGTGCATGTGTGTGCAAGTATGTGTGTCTGTGGACAGCATGGCTAAAAACTAAAGACCATTAAATACCAAACTTGGTATTTAAATTTGGTATCTTGCAAGGATGCGATACGAATATTTTCAAGAAATCCCCCAAACCAACTACTTTTTATGGAAAAAATTTCGAAAAAGGTTATTTTCTCAAAAATGGCTCTAACGGTTTTGATTAAAATATCGTATATTAAAGATATTTACCTGACAAATAATATATATACTGAATTTTCTGGGAATAGCCTATGAAGACTATTTTATTTTACGGAATTTTGCATAACTGCTAAACCGAAGAGATGGATAAAAACTTACACAATTTATGTTATATAAATGTTTTTCGTGGAGTGGATTGTTTTTGAGATATCTCTTGTTTTTTATTTAAGCTTTAAAAAATTATACTTTTCTTATACAGGAATTTGTCAACACGTGTCCATACAAACAAAGGACATTCAGTAGATATCAGCCAGCTATCACTTTAACCAATGATCCTCCCTATTTCGCTTCTACTTACAAGTAATAAAATTAACTTTTTCTCGATTAGCATGAAGTAAATAGAAGCATAAACTTTTTAACAATAAGTTTTTGCAGAAATGTAGAGAAAGTCATGTGAATGGAACACATCAGATGTTTTTATTCAGAGTTGCTCAAAATATGTACCTCCGGTGTAATCTCGTTAACGAATTTTGGGTGGAATGCAATACCTTCTCTTCCTACTATGTACATACGTAGAAGAACAGGTAATAATGCTTTATCCGCAAGTTTGTATGATCCGTATAAATGATAATGATACTGAAAGTCATCCGATTGACACATTCAGCCAATACTTTCTTGCTGTTAGGTGGTATTAAGGTCGCCTTTATTCTCAATATGCCAGCATTAGTATGCCGCTACCGATTTTTGTCCTTTCTTCCATTCTATGGACTTTTCCTTCATGCATGCATCATTAGCCGGTATAAAAGGAATGACAAGGAGACACGATGTCGGGGAGTCGCAAAGCAATTTCGGAAAGATTTTGAAGCTCACCAAAAAGCAAGCTTTTGTCGATGCTGAAGACCCTTATTCTCAAGCACAAGAAAATGTCAACCCCATGATTGATAAGCAGAATGGTACAATGTAGCAGTCTCCATCTATCAAACAGCCAAATGCATTCCTTGGGGGTTCTTCGTTAACCAGAGTTTAGCGAGTAATAGATTGTGTGTGTGAAACAAATGCTTCTGGTTTTTATAAGATAAAAATCCGATATGTTCAATTCATTACTTTCTCTACCTATTCTGCATCAAACTAATTTCTTATTTCTGTTTCTACTTCATGCTAATCTAACATTAGCAGAAATAATCTCATTAAGAATTTCCTTGTAAGTCCAAATTTACTGAGGGAATATACTAGGCTAGAGCATAATTTTAAAGTTGCTGCCATGAGATGCAATTAGAATTCCGTTCTCTTTGCATGACCAGTATGTAAAAAGTGAAAGACACTCCATTTGATAAAAGTCTTTAGTATTAGAAATTTAACAACCGATAACAAGGAATATCGGTTAGCTGCTCAAAACATGCATATGACGTAAGTTGTGTGTTTTAACGAGATCTACAGCTTATGTGTTTTAAGTGTTGGTCTGTTTCTTACGTTTTACCAGCTATGCAATAGTTATCTAGAATAAAGAAAGTTTTAGTTCTAATCCCATATAACTAATATATGCGCTTAATTTTTGTTGAAAATATCTTAATCATTTGGTATTTTATTAATTATTTTCTATTTTTATAAAATTGATTTTATAAAAACTTCTAACCAGTAAAGGGTGGTTTGGGGGAAGGACGTTTAACCGACAAAAAAACAATTACCATAAGTTTTTCTGCAATTTTTATAGATATTACATGCTTTTTGGGCTGAGATCTTTCTCGGAAAAGTTGGGTTTAAATTAATAACTAAGGAATATTATAAGATCCAAACAAGTTACAGCTGACTTCACTTATTCTAGTTACCTAGTCAACAAGTAGTGACGGAGAATCTGATGCGAGATGATAAAAGAGTTCTGATTGGGATCAAAAGATTTTCCATGTCGCTCATGCTAAAATTGAATTTGTTAAACTTAATTAAATTATATTATTGTAGTCGTTCAAATTGTTAGATACTATAAAAATTGAATTTGTTAAACATAATTGAAATGATAATTTCTGGCTAAAAGGAAAACCACGATCAGGATGGCCAAAATGAAAGAATTAGTGAAATGATAATCAACAATCCACAAATTACAACTCGTGTGTTGGCATTGCAATTCAGTTTAACTCATGCTAAACTGAACTTGAAAAAAACTGGGTTATGTAAGTAATCGCATGTGTGGGTTTCTCACGAACTGAGTGAAGCGGATTTGATAAAACATTTCCATCTCTGACTCCCTATTGAGATGCAATCAGTGTAATCCTGTTCTGAAACGGCTGGTAACTGGAGATAAAAAGTGGATTGTGTTCAACAACGTCCAAAAAAGTAAATAATGGTGCAAATAAGAGGCAGCCACCACTATCGGCTCCTAAAACAGGGCTGCATCAGAGGAAGATATACTATGCATTTGGAGGGATTGCAAAGGAATCCAGTATTATAACTTCTTAGAATAAAGGGACTGTCAATTCCGAGAAATATTGTTCTCAGCCATTGAAGAAAAAATTCAGAATTAGGAAACGATGTCTTTTATTATAATATATACCACTATGGTGATCCATCCTATGTTGCTTAATTTTCAGTGGGATGTGTTACCACAACCGCCATGTTCTCCTGAATTGCCACATCCGACTTTCATCAATTCCGTTCCGGCAGAACTTCCTGATTACAAACGCCTCACTTCCTTTTAGGACTGAATGACAATCTCGGAGAGTTCATTAACAAGAAAACCCCTACATTTTGAAGATATGGATAAGCTTCCAGAGAAATAATATATTGTCGACAATAATGGTGTATACTGCAGGAAATATATAGTTTGTTTACAAAACCTAACTCCCTTATCTATTTATGTATGTATTTATACCTTGAACGACCTGCTGTTTAAGAGTTTATTAGCAGAAAGTGCGGCAACCACTCTGTCGTGCAGTGCTGTGGGTAATTATTGGTAGTGTTTAACGCCCGCTTTAACTACTTATGGCACCGCAGGCGGTGACACTGATGATACATGAATGAAGATGGAGCACCAGTGGAATGCGATGGCGGGGGAAACCGGAGAACCCGGAGAAAACCCGCCCCAGCGCCGCTTTGTCCACCACAAATCTCACATGCGGTCGCTTGGGATCGAACCCGGCTGTGGGTAAGGTGTACTCCCAGGCGTTCACATGGATCCAGCTACAAGGGCAGCATTCGACGCAGGCATGGCCTTCTACAACACCGCTAACCATGCCAGAGGTCAGTGGGCGCTGGCGCGCCGTGCCGCCTTGCTGCAGACAATGGAGACGCCTTCCGCCCCACTTACTAAGCCGCCTCCTGCCACGCCACCTACCGCTATGGAGCAGACAGCTTTCACCGCCGCCGCACCGGTATCCAGTAGGAAACCGGCTCGGCCTCATCCGCCGACAGCCTCCGCCGCCGTACCGGCACCCAAGCGGGAACCAGCCCGGTCCAAGCCGCCGACTGCCTCCGCCGCCGTGCCGGAACCCAACCGGGAACCGGCCCGGCCCCAACCGCCGACAGCTTACACCACCATACCGGAACCCACCCGGGAATCGGTCCGGCCTTCTTCGCACCATGATGGCCACCTAACAGTGGTCGTCATAGGGGTCCCAAGGGACCTCCCATCCCGCTTCGTGCTGGATGCCGCACGCCGCATTTGGCCCTCTACAGTAAAGGCCAACCGGATCACATCACCTCGGGGACCCACATCGCTGGTCCGCCTCCACCTGGGGTCCGCGCCTGAAGCCGAAGCTGCCTTGACATCACGCCTGCCCTTGTTAGGGCAACAGCTACGTGTCGAGGCTAGCAGAAGTGAACGTCCGGTCCCCTGCCGACGCTGCTGCACCTACGGACATCGTTCGGAGGATTGCCACGCCGCACCGAAGTGTCACTACTGTGGGGCAAGCTCGCTCACAGCCGCTTGCTCCAACCATGATCTACGCCGTCGACGCCGCTACTGCGCTACCTGCTCCGGGAACTCACACTACACAGGGCAAGCCACGTGCCCCCTGTATCCCCGGAGTAGGCCTTCACCTCCACAAAACTCACAGCAGCACCACCAACCATCACCACCACCAGACTCGACACCGAACACTTCACCGACGGACACCTTTCTGAAGGACGCCGTAGAATCCATAAAGCAGAACATCGCCACCATCCAGGCGGCTACACACCAACTCGGCCTCCGTCTCGAGGAACTTCAGAGGGAAACCAACGAACGACTCGCAGCATTGGAGGCCAAGCACCAGGACTCAGATCGAGTTGCAGGTGAAAACGGCGCGGTGCTTGCGTCCATCCAGCGCCAGCTGGACCGCACAGAGAGCCACCTCGTCCATCCACCTTCCGAGGACAGCGACGACCAGTGCCCGCGGCTGGGGTCTCTTGAGGCTACGGTCGTGGGTGTCCGAGAGCTGCAGCACCAACTTCACCAATCAATATCCAAGCAATTACACGACCTTCAGACAGGACTTACCACGGACATTCTCTCCTACATCGCTACCGGTCCAGCCCCCAGGGGAAGGAAGAACCGGTAGTGCCGTCATCATCACCACAGGGAGAGAGTGGCAGCTCTCCCTACACTTCCAATCCCATGTTTCACCAACAACTCCCAACCACCCACAATTTCCTCAACTCCTCACCTATAATTCGCTACGGGGGCCGGCTGGGCCTCGGTCAAGCCGGTCTACTAGCACAACCCTCACCCCTGGCGGCCGCACAGCGGGTCAGTTCACCTTTACCTTTTACTGCGCGGGTGCAACAGCGGTACCGCAGTATCCTTACCTTCCAATACCGGTGGAGGGGTTTTTTAGTCGGTAGGCCCATCCTGGGAGACCCCGACACTCCGGGCATGCCAGCCCGGGTTAGTCCTTAAGGTGGATTTTTCCCCTCCACTTGAAACTAAAAAAAAAAAAAAAAAAAAAAAAAAAAAAGCAAAAGAATTTATGAACTTAGCTTTTAATCAACTAGTTGATAATTTGGGCAACATAAAAAATTATATAAACATTGTTTTGTAGGTATAAAATAGAAGAATGAAGAACTGTTTAACGTAAATAATGTCAACGACTTTTTATTAATTCATAAACATGATTACAATCAATGATATTGTATAACTCGTTCCCAGTTGTAATTAGCGTATCTACACTAATTATTTCCATTTACATATGATACCCGATATACTACAATTTAACTATATCTAGAAATAAGACAAATATAATGAACCTTAAAGGGAAGAATGTCGTCAAATCGAATGTAATAATAAATGATAAAATGTCCCACCTCAATTATGTGGAATGCGATATTAGTTTTACGTGTAACAAAAGCATTGAGAAGAAGGTCAATCTAATTCAAGTTATCTGTGAATCAATTAGAAAAACATTGAGAAGAAAAAGAAGAAATAAAAAACAATTGAACTTCTAGAAAAGTTACGGTTGTTGGCTTTATATAGTATTTTAACTGTTTGCTGTCTTGCTGAGACAATTCTTAGCCCTTTTATTTTACTGAAGGAGACTTTGAATTAGTTTCAGAACTTAATGTTTAGTATTGAATAAGGGGTTTCTAGTATTTTATTTATAAGTATATTAATGTGTGTAATTTTCATGGTTCTGATTGCAATAGTTCTGTAAGTGTTCCGGATCATGGAAAATAAAAAGAAAGATCATACATACAGAGATGAAGTTCAAGAGAGAGGTAAGGAGAAGCACTAAAATGGATAAAATAATAAATGAAACAATAAGATCAGGTCTTACATATTTTAAATTAATGATAAGATATAAGAAAATAGAATGAAATGGAACGACATATTGACAAAATGATAGAAAATGACCACTCCAAAAATAATGAATTATCGGCCGATTGTAAACAGATCTAGGTAAGACCTCGTAAGAGATGGATGGGTGATAAAGACAGAAGCAGGTGAATGTTAGATCCAATCCTTAATATACTTAATTTGGGTTACTGACTTAGAGTGGGTTTTCTTAATTAATTTTGAGATGGTATTTATGTTTATGTATTAATGACATGACAATCTCCACCATCATTATTTCAATTTACGTAACTAGGGAATATTTTTCATAAATTTTAATTCCATTAATTTATGCCTGGGTCTATTTAAAATACATCTTTGGTATGGCCATCCGAAAAATCTATAGTTTGTACATAAACACTACCTGTCTGACGAAAGAATGTAGTTGTTAGGGGAGGCCGTTGGTGTAGCATGGCACGGTTAGAGCGGCCGAGAAGACGGGAATATGGTACAGTCAATCTGACACCATCAGAACATCAGCACAGCGTACGTAAACAGGAATAAACTAATCGATACACAAAAAGTTAAAGTTTCTGTTTTCTTTATCACTAATGAATATTAATTTTCTACTTTGTGAGCACATGACTACGCGCGACGGTGTTGGCATTTTGACTTGATTCAAATCCGTCCACTGTAAGAGACTCAACTGCTACATTCCAGTTTTACTGAATAGTACAGGGCATGCACGTAATTCCGCTTATAAGCTCCTCTCATGGCCTTCTTCATTCGTTCTTCACCCAGGTAATAAAAGATAATAACGTGTACACCATTATTTGTACATAGGAATAATAAACTTTTTACGCACAAATATGCGTGACAGTCGCAAGCTTGATTACAAATTTCTCCGAAAGTCTTATATAAACTTTGACTGAATTTATCATATGAAGGGAAGACAGAGAGAGAGAGAGAGAGAGAGAAAAAGAGAGAAAACTGCGTTCAGCTGTTAGCCTCGGACGATTAAACCTTTGAGGGTATTCAGCTGTCTGGAGGAGCAAGGGAGACAATACAAGATAACTCATTATGTCATTACTTGAGCCTTATACATTGCATATATTGCGCTACGTTAGTGTCTCAACGTGTATTTAGCATTGCTAGTACAAGAGCCTGTTTTCTAAGATCCCAGAAAGCCTTGTTATGTTGAAAGTAGAGCTGTAATCTATCTCAGATAGCGCTAAAATTGTGATATCAGCTCATGCATTGCAACCATATTCTCCTCAATGGAACACAGTAAATACACTAAATATATTCAGGAGATTTTTCTCTTTGATAAAGTACATTTTGAAAGTCTTATATTCATAAAATTATATTAGAATGCAATTCTATGGAAAAAGTCGACGAACTTACTACTTGAGCTCTTGCTGAATGCAATTGGAGAAAGGCATGGCGATGTTATCGACGTCATCAAGACTTGGAATCCGGGGGTGTCGAAGGAGACAAGGGAATGTACAGTTGCACAATGAATATATTACTAACCTGCTGCTCTCTTCACGTTAGTTCTCTGAAGCAGCATCTCTGCGTATGTTATCTTTACTCGACCGTTCTTCCACTTGCTCCGTAACTGTTTAGTTCCCCTTCCCAACATTCACATGAATGCATCAATATCGTGGTCGATAGTAGTTTTTGTCGCTCTATGAAGCAAACCTCTATAACGACTACAATCGACAAACGTGAACTGAACATAGAACGTGTTTTGCGTTACACTAATCTTGAATCCCGAGTCACATTTGTATTTGTTCCTGATAAAGGAAGGGAGAGTCGCAAACTAGCGTTATTCTCCCCTTCTTCGTTAGTCAATGCGTCAACAGAAGTCAAACCTATTTCTATCTGAGAAATTGGTATTCATAAACACAGGAGAAGCCATTCGCCCCAGAAAATCAATGAACTGAATCATAAACCATCTAATACGCTGAATACGATTAATAAATCATGTTACCGTGGAATTGTTGTACTTTTTTAGCCCAGGCGTATATTGCTCAGATGTAATGAATGTGTTTTGGGCACAGGAAGATCTATGTTCAAATCTCGGTGATTGCGTATAACTTTAGTTCTTCTTTTTTATGTTTCTATCTGAGTATCTATTCTACAATTAAACTAATATAGATGTTTCCAAAAATTTTACAAATTAGATATATGCCGAAATACCTATATAATAGACAATGATTCCAATTACTGCTGATAAACTTGATCGTTTTATCATTATTTGTTTACTTCTTATTTTGGGCACTTGTGATTAGTTTCATCCATCACTAAGGAGATAGTTAATCGCTCATAGCGCATTGGTTCATAATTTAGCTATGACAGCGCCGTTGATAGCCTTACGGCTGTTCTGTTCCTGGTTATTCCGGACTATACGACCATCATTTCAGGCAGCACTTGTGGTTTTCCATAGTCTACTGCGAGAAGAAATTGTTTCCTGAAAATGGGCATGTTGTTGCAAGGAGATTGCCGACTAGTATTTACAGGGAATGAAAACAGGTGTCTTGCCAGAAAGGTAGAAAGAGATCCGTTTCTAACGGTCATTGTAACGGTTTTGGATTTATTCCCGGATAGTGCGTGGATGGTTATCAAATGCTGTAAAGAATCGTCTTAAATTTTTTTAATATTTTAATAACTGATTCTCAATTATTGCATTTGATGGCTATTAGGAAATACTTAGCGAAGAAGAAAGTGGGTAGCAATTAATTTAATTGCATTTTTCTTAATAATATTCATTAAATGTCTTTATTATTATTATTATTATTATTATTATATTTTACGAATTGATAACTATAAATAAATATGTACATTAGTATACGTCTAAATTCCTTTGAAAGAGTTAAATATATATAATAGTTGGCAGTATAGGATAATAGATGCCAGCGCAATATTACAGATTTTATTTCATTTTATTGTAAACATGCCGGAATTCGCCGAAGCTATGAGGCAACAAAGGAAGAGTTAACCGTCGTCCACAAAATTAACAGTTTTCTATTTTCTGTACAGTAAGAGAACTTCGATTGGAGAGAATTAACTTTCTCGGATTGTTACTTTTTACTGCAAGTGCCAATCTAGTTTGTTTGATTACAGGTCCAATGGAACTCGCCGAATGACCCACTTCGCTATTTGTGCAAGAAGTGGTTGAGCGAACGTTACTGCTTGGGCGAGTGTGTATTGGAATGAGGCAGATATGGTGGAACGTGTCCATGAAAAGCTGAGAGAGGAAACCAATCTGCTGTCATCTTCCCGAGAGGGCAAACCTGAAGGTATGATTACATTCCAACAGGATAACTGTTCGGTCCACAGGTTGGCCGAGATTCAAAAGTAATTTTCCTAGCACTGTTAGACATCCAAAGTCAGTAGATTTGAGCCTCATATAACATGTTAGGGTGAAATTAAAAAGAGGTTTTTTCGGGGTCTCAGATTAACCAGGACGGTTGAAAATAACGGGAAACACACAAAGTATTACAGTTTCTTCTTTTTCTCTTGAATTATTGCATTTTTGTTAAATTTCAAATAACCTAAGTTCAGGTCATCAGATTTTTATGCTTTCTAGTTTGCGTGAAAGCATAGGGTGTTTCAATAACAATGCCAATTTTGAATTGACCTTTATTTTGTTGCCGTGAGATGTTGCTGTTTTTCGCACTACCTACACACCTCCAACTAGAGTATTGCATGAAAAATTTCCAAACTGAATTCTCTCGCGCAGAGGTGACCAAAACTGACCAAGTTCATGTGACCTGATACAGTGTGACTTCTTTCTCTGAAAGAAGTGTTCTCAAATCACAGGTATAAGAGCACAATCCCCGAACCATACCAAATTCGACGTGTCCCCGCTGAACTTCAGGTGCAAAACTGTGAAAAATTATCACAAATTTTATGGACAGAGTCACTAGCAGGTTCTGCCAGATATCATTTTCCGTACTGAAATCGGAACATGTGCCCTTTGTATTCAATTTCTTTCAAATAAAACGTATTTTGCGCATTATCAAACCAAGCATTTGGGAAACTCTGTAGATAAATATTTCGCACTCTAGAAAGCGATTTTTTTACACCAAGTGGCCAAAAGCCTTGGAAAGGGTTGTTCCATTGAAAATGAGCTGTTTATAACATCCGAATATTGCGGCTACATACAGCATATGGTTCGAGTATAGACGTGATATCTGAACAGCCTGTTACAGACACGTGGGTACTGAATATGGCAACACATCGCGAGTCAACAGAAATGATTTCGCTTTTGGAATGGACGGCAATGGTTATTGGGCCAATGAGTTTACTCGAATGTCTACAGGCTAAAACTGTAAATATCCTTGTCTTGTCTTTATGATAGACAATGTTTATTTTGTAGAAAATGTTTTATCACTTTTCACATAACAGTACAACACAAGATGCATACTGAATCATTCCCATGAAAATTCACTTACAAACGAGTCACTCATTGTTGCCAACTCTTGATAAAAATGTCTCCATATCACTTCAAAGTTGGGCCAAGATACCCTAAATAATTTTTCAAAATAATTTTCAAATTAAATGTAAAACTTAAACTTTGGGTTGTTTTAATGGAGTCTGTGGAATAATTTTAATAACGTTTTGCCGATTAGTTTAAATGGAAATTCTTTCAGAGGTTGTTATGATTTCTCTCAGCGCTGAAATTATTACTGAGAACTTGCATTTCTATAACTTCCACATAATTACATTTGTAATGTTTATCAACGTCTTAAACTGTATTGCATTTAGGATCCACAATAAACACCATTTCACTGTCATGTCTTGAAGTCAATTATTCAATAGATGTAACTTTTTATGAGAGGAGGGATGGGAAGTACAAATAAAAGTAATCATTATCTCATATCTCATTATACTAAGTAGTTTATTGATTTCATATAAAAACATTTTTCTCAACTCCCCTCAAGCAACTTACCTGCTGACCTTTATTTACGAGTCATAATACGTATAAATACAAACAGCTCCATACACTACAAAATATTCGAACTGTTCTTCAAAAACGTTATGAACACCAATGACGATTACTACTAACGAAAGGGTCATCTCGTCGAGGGTCAGTTATGAGGCATGATGAATAGCGTACATTGTGGAAGTGATCATGTAGGATCAATTAAAAATTAATGTTCGTTCTATATAGCAAGTTATGTTTAACATTAATTATGATATATTTGAGAATTCCCTAAAAATTCCTCAGAAAACTTCCCCTTAAATAGCTTCCTGAAGCATTTATACCTCCAAACTCCCCCGTAGGGCTATTGCTTTTCCCTAAATTTCGGGGAGAATACCCCAAGTTAGCAACACTGAGTCATTGGTACAGAGAAGTATGCAAGACCTGCCTTACCAACCTAGAGAAGCAGGAACATCAGACCTGAAAACATCTGTGTTTTTTTCCCCAATAATGCTTGTTACAACATACAGGTGATTCATAATTCCTAATATAAACTTCTGGCGATTGTAGAGGGGACTAACTAGATACAGTTTCCATAAGGAACCCCTGTCTGGAAACGTATCGTTTCTATGCACAATCAGTTTGATTGCATTTCACATCTCCCACTTCACTATAGGCAAGTGAGCACAAGTGTTTCCACTTGGTGACCCTGATGTTCATTAAACAAAGTATACCTGCCTGCGAAGCATGTTGTCGAACATACATCCCACGAGACCTTGTGTGTAAAATGTAAATGGCGTGTTACTTATGGACTCTGGTTCTCAGCGTCCCATTCTAAACTGGGCGTGAAAGACTGCTTAATTTTGCTCAGAGGCCTCTCTATCAGGCTTGAGGTTCTTTTACGTGCCGTAAATCTACAACACGGGACCAACGGCTTTACTTTCCTTCCAAAGGAAGCCATGCTAAGGATTTTACACCCGAAAAAATCCATGTCCTCCGCCGGGTTTGAACCCGCGACCTTAGGTATACGAAGTCAGTATGGTAACTATCACACCACGGAGGGCGACGACCTTGTGTGTGTTCAATAATGTGAGCTGCCGCCAGAACTCGTGCAACCAGAACTTCTTTCGACTTTACAGGCATAAACAGGGCTCTTGTGTGGCCCCAAAGGAAAATGTCGAGCGGAGTTAAACTTAGCAACCATGGTGGCCAAAAAATTGGACCACCTTGACCTATCCATTTTCCCAGAATATTTGGAGAGATGTTCGCGGACTTCATGCAAAGTGCGCTGGTGCGCCATCATGTTGGTACCATATTTGCTAACTTAAGGCCAGTAGCAAATTTTCACAGAACTCTAGCAGTGCCTCTTGCAGGAAGATGAAGTACCTGGAACCCGTTAGGCGATACGGAAGAATAGATCAAAGATACCAACCAGCCCACACATTGATGCGAACCATTACCGAAATCCACTGGTTGTGGCCTGCGGATGTTCTTCAGCCCAAATGTGACTGTTTCAACTGTTAAAAACAGCCTCCCTGGTGAAGTGAGCTTCATCGGTGAAAAGAGCTTGTCTGTCACTACTGTTTGTATACAGAAGACATCACGGGACTGCACAGGATGCTCTTAGAAAATATTATTGGCGTTCCGTGAAGCGGCACATTTAAAATCAAATTGATCCTAAACTAATTCTGTATCAAAACAATACAGTTCTGGACACAGGTTTATGATCAAAACTTTATCTACATAGTCCCCTCTACAACCCCCAGAAGCTTGTAATAGGAATTATGAATTACCCTGTATATACCTCACCATGGGTTGTGTGTGATTACAAAATAAATTAACTATTCAAAAGACAATGTAATTTACACATATGCTATCTATTTATGGAAAAGTACTCCGTATTTTATGCGTTTACTTCATCTTAAATATTTTAGTCAAGTATGATCTGATTAATATTATTTCCTTTCTTCTCGATTACACCAATTCTATTCAACGCATTAGTGCCTTTTCACTTTCTCTATCACGTGTGTACATCAGTGTACATGGTAGCTAGAGAAGATACAATTCACCCAAAAATTTGGTGTCTAGATTTCCCCAAAAATATAAGTCCATAGTGTGTCTGTGAACAGCATAGCTTAAAACGAAAATACCGTTAAATACCAATTTAGGTGTTTACATTTAGTATCTTCCAAGGATGCGACACGCAGATTTTCAGAATATGTGTCCGCCACAATCTACTCTTTACCTAGAAAGCTTAAAAAATTGTTTTTCTCAAAAATGGCTCAAAGATTTTTATGAAAATACAGTATATTAAAGATAATTACATCACAAATAAAATTTATATTTTCAATTTCCTCGGAATAGGCTTTAAATACTTCGTTTTTTCTTGATAATTTTTCAGAATTTTGTACTACTGTTAAATAGTAAGGCAGACACAGATACTTGCTGCACAAAAATATAGATCTCGTTAAAACACACAAAATATGTCATATATGATTTTCTTGTAGGTTTGGCCGTTTTTGAGATATTCGTTATTATTGGTTGCAATTTTAAACTAGTAACTTTTCCCAAACATCCAAACGTGACCATGCAAAGCGAACCTAACCTCAATTGTTTCACTTAGCGATCATCTTTTAAAATAGATACAAGTCCAGCTAGGTGTATTCCCTTACTTCCCTTTTACTTACAAATAAGTACGGTGAGAATCGAGAGGGAGAACTCACTTTCATAGATGAAAATGGGGGTAGTGCAATAGATTTTATTTTAATAAGTCAGGCTTTAATTGGCAGAATTAGAAATTTTTGGATGGGGGATCGTATCGAGTCACATCACTGTCCGGTTGCCCTGGAACTGAATAGAGAGACGGCCATGGCGGCGCTAGCACCTGAAGAGGGGCAGGGGGACGAAGGGAGATTCATTAGTAAATTTATATGGAAACCGGTAGAAAAAGAAGTATTTGTTGATAAATTAGAAAAAAAGATTAGGGGAAAGGAACGCAGACACAGCGGAGGAACTAACGCATATAATAGCAACGGCTGTGGGGACAATGAAAGTCCAAATGCATGGTAAGTTAAAACGATTCAATGGTTGGTAAGACCAGCAATGCAGAGCAGTAAAGAAACAAGCAGAGGAGGCTCTGTCAAAATTCAGAAAAGATGACATTAGGACATTTTTTTACAAAAAAGCGAAGGGAGTATAAACAGCTCTTACGGGAAAAGAGAACTACGTGGCAAGACAAAATTACTCAGAAAATTAGTAATATTTTAACGCGGGGTGATAACGCTGAGATGTAGCAAGTAGTAAAACATTTAAGAGGCAACCGTCAGGCGCCCAACGAAATTTCTCCCAGAAAATGGGCAATGCATTTTATGGGAATATTCGGGAAGTGAAGGAAAGGGAAGGAATTTTTATAAAGGAAGTGCAAATTTTGGGAAATCCTGAGATCCAAATACTGGACGAGGAAATATCAGCACGAGAAATAGCACAGGCGCTGAGGAGTCTGGGTTGGATGGGCTGCCCTCGGAAGTTCTTAAAGCCGCAGCCAATGTTAATGAGTTTGGTAGGAGTATGCTCAAGATATGTAACAGCTTGTTTATTGAGGGCAATTACCCTACCTGTTGGGGAAAGGGCATTATTCATCCCATTTATAAAGGGAAGGGAACTATTGGAAATCCGGATAACTATAGGGGGGTTACTCTTTTGCCAATTATGGAGAAAATTTACTGTAGAGTGTTATATAACCGGATAAAGGACTGGGAATCTAAATTTGGCAAACTTTCAAAATTTCAAATGGGTTACAGAGAAGGACACAGTACTATAGATGCCGCTTTTATATTAGACACTTTAAGGACGAAGCAACTGTTAATTAAGCGGGGAAAGCTTCATTGTGCTTTTGTGGACTTTAAGAAGGCATTTGACTCTATCAATCGAAACGCATTATGGTACACACTAGGCAGAAAGGGGTTATAAAGTAAAATGGTTAGAGCATGTCGAATTCTGTGTGAAGTACGACAGAAACAGTGTGTCCGAGATCTGCCGAAGCTATAGGGGAGTGATGCAGGGTTGTATTTTATCTCCCTTGCTATTTAATCTCTTTGTGGATGATATTACTGATACAATGATAGCTGAGAATATCCAAGCACCAGTAGTAGCGGATTTGCAGATCCCAACACTTTTATACGCAGACGATTTGTGCTCTACGACAGTAAACGGATTGCAACGAGGACTGGACACACTTAATAATTATTGCGATGAATGACTACTTACAGTTAATGTGAATAAGACTAAGGCAATGCCTTTCAAAAAGGGTTGTGTTTATAGCAGGGAGGAGATTTGGACATATGCAGGACAGATACTGGACAATGTTAAATCTTTTGTGTACTTAGGACTCACATTCACAATGAATGGAAAATGGACAAAACACATTGACATTACGAAACACAAGGCAAGGGTGAAAGCGACGGAAGCTCTCCGGATACGCTACAGAATACCGAATATATCCATAACCTTAATGGAAACTGTATACGGAGCGACAGTTAGATCCAGGATGACATACGGAGGAGAAATATGGGGGTGGGAGCAAACAGGGAATCTGGATCAAGTGAGGACTCAATTTTTGAAAGGAATTCTGGGTGTATGGAGGGGTACGGCAAACTGCAGAATAATGAGGGAATTCGGGGCACATAGTGAAACGATAGAGTGCAAAATCAGAACAGTTAAAGTTAAATATTGGCTGAGAATCGTTCACGGAAACCAATCTCTAATTCGGGCAGTCTGCTACCGTGAACAGTTGCGAATGGAAGGTAATTCGACGTGGACATCAAAATTAAAGAAAGGGTTAGAAACCATTGGGATGGGAGGCATTTGGATGGCGGGGCAGGAAAACAGGCGAAGTATTTGGAGAAAGATTAAGAACCGCCTCTGTGATATTGACAGACAGCAAATAATTGTGCAATGCACAGAGAAGGTGTCATTAGAAGTACAGTCTGGGCTGAAATCGGAGTTGGGTATGGAGCAATACATCAAAACAGGCACCAAACTCATTAGAGAGGGGCTCGCGTGGATTAGACTAGGAGCATGGAGGAGCACGAAAATTTCTGACGAGAATGGTACGAGAATCTGTCCCATTTGCGAGGAGGAAGAGTCGTGGACTCACATCTTGGCAAGATGTAGGGATACGGAGGAATGGCGGGAAAAATATTTGCCGCGATTTTTTACCACTGCGAATGTAGGGATAGAAGCATGTTGGACGCTACTGGCAGGCACGGAAAACATGGACGGGCTAGGTAAATTTATACTTAAGGCAAGACAGCTGCGATCTGAAGAGGCTGCCAATAGAGAAGGGGAGGGGGATAAGATCAACTAAACAAGAGTGACTACATTGTTCTACATACATATATATTATGTCATACTTAGGTCACTGTTGTGCTATGGTTTTATATATGTTGTATATATTATGTGTATATATGTCTTTTAAGTGTAATTTTCTATTATAAGAGGGTGCATTTATGAAGGTGTACTCTGTGCTGTAAATTTAAATTGCTATATTTGAATATCTTTGTGTTTTTATTTTCGGGTTCACTCTTTTAATTCTTTGTTGTGGTTGTTGTTTTAATACTGCTTGTAATGTGTATTACAAAAGCACGTACGGTCTGCGAACCCGTGAGATTTTTGAAATTCTATGTATGATATTGCTATGTCAATAAATACACATATTCATTCATTCATACTTACAAATAAGCAAGTGCTAAGGTTAATTCTTCTAATATTTATCTCGATTAGCATGATGTAGATAAAAGCGTAATATTTTGTAAGTATAGTTTTATATTGAAAAGCTAGAAGAAGCTTGTGAGTGGGTCACGTCATATGTTTTTGTTATCACATCCCTCACAATCCAATCCAACACGCGCTTTTCAGATTATATTTTTAAATTTTCACTGTATTCTTAAAATCATGGTTAAATATTCCATATCATTTTCAAATGCGTAGACCTTGTTGGTTTTAGAGAACGTCAATATATAGACGTTTTAGAAAGCGTTAAAATATTTTTTGTCAAAATATTTGTGTTGTGTATCAAAACATATTTACTTTATTAGCTTCAAAATACTATAACTACAGTACAATTACATACAGTGTATGGATAACACTGTTTCGCAAGCAAGTCTGAGTACAAGTTTGCACGTTTCGAAATATTTTAAACGGAATCTTTAAAACATCTGAAAAATAATGAAAATGATTTCCTTCCTGGTAAGAACGCTATATTAAAAATTTTATGAAACTTGGAGATCTTGATTAAAAAATGCTGAATTTGGATTTCAAATATGCTGCTTATTAACATTGTATAGATGTGTTTTGAGACACTGCAAAGGTAAAAAACAGTTTATCGTGCTCTACTGATTACGTGTGTTGGTACTTTGTGAGAGTCACCATTATCTCCCCCTTCCACTGTCATAAAATATTCTGACCAAAATGTATAAATCATTTCGTATCGATGCCTACAGAAGAAATACTTCTATAAAGTTGCGTATTCATAGAAACACGGAGAATATAATTAAATAAATGTGGCTGCAAACTATGATAAAAATATGTACATTTGTGTGCTTTAATTAACAAGCCGCAATAATTAAAATTCTTCTCCGTGTAGCTGGTTAACTTTTTCATTCCTAACTTTGTTAATTTCCTTATTTGAGCGAAAAAATAGTAAAGGTTCAGATTCTCTTTAAATGGTGAAAGTGCAATTTTATTCGTAGGTGAGCTTTACAGTATATTCATAAAATGCGGTAAAAAACTCGTTTTGAGAGCATAGAACTCTTTTAAAAACCTTAACGTCTTAGTAGTGGACTCCGTGTTTTGAAAGCCGTTCCAGAAAGCAGGTTTTCAACTTTGATGGAGCAAGCAATTAAATTTTAATATAGTTTCTTAATGAAAGTACCTGCATGATGAAAAGTTGGAGCTGGACTCTAAAGGATTAAAAATAAATTGAGTGATTCATACTTAAACTTCCACAAAGATGTTAAAGCAGCGCATCTTCATGGTACTTAGATTTTCATCATAGCCTGAGCACGCTCTTATATCTTTTAGTCAACAACCTTCTCCTGGCTCTTCCATTTTACGAATTACGTTGAGAATGTCCTTAATTTTGCGCCTTAGCTATCGCGATCACTAAATCAAGAATTGGTTTATCACGGTGATGAAATCAGAAATCTTGCTCCATTTATTTCTTAAAATCTCAATTTGGTTCCAGTCTCCTCCATGGGATGGATATTCCTTCATTCTCTCTCTCTCTCTCTCTCTATTACATAGATAAGCAAGGACAGTATTATATTCCACCCGAAAATTCGATGTCGAGATTTCACCTGAAATATTTATGAGTTCCACTGAGTGGTTATTAAGAGATCCTTGATTTCATTCATGACATAGAACAATTGTTAAAATTCATAGGAATAAATTACTTGTAACTATTCGATTTTTATATTTGATCCTATTTTTACTGTAAAAGCTTAATGCTAGAGTATTAATAGTTATGCTTTTTAAACTTAAAGGTTTTGGCTGAATCCAAAAAGGTATTATTTAATTTCTCTCCTTGGTACATATTACATTGGTTAGATAAGGTATTGCGTTACACCAAAATTCCGATACTGCAATTTCACTGAAGGAAAGCATTATAGGGCACCCGGAATACAACAAAAATATTTTTTTTTAGAAAAGAAGCTCCTACATATGTATATGTGTAAGCTGGAACAGCCTTAGTATAAACGAAAACTTGTTTAAATAATGAACTTGGTATTTACGTTCAGCATCTTCCAAAGATAGACACGAGATTTTAAAGAAAATGCTCTTTTCCAAATTGCAATTTACTTGGAAAAAGATATTTTGATATTACGATTAAATTACCATATATTAAAAATCTTTACAAGACATAAAAGATGCATATCTTAAATGTTATGGGAATAGACTCTGAAGACCTGTTCATTCAAAATTATTTAAATAACTAGTAAACCTCAAGAGAGGGACCAAAACATAAATCAAAACATGTATATCTCGTCAGAAAACACAATTTATACTAATTAAATTTTTGGTGCCGAGCGAATCATTTCAGAGATACTGTTTCTTTTAGATTGAAATTGTCCAATATTTATACTTTTTAAATAGGATATTCTTTTCATTTTTACCATATTTAAGCAAAAATCCTGTTTGAATTTCAGTACGACCACACGGCGACTGGCTTTTAAAAGTGTCAAATATCATTTTGGTCCATTGCATTTTCTTATTTCCTTTCCAAATAATAATCGTAATAAAGTCATGTTTGCGTATGTTTATCTTGATAAGTGCGAAGCAGAGAGAAAAAAAAAACAGCTTTTGTAAGAATAGTATTCTGCAGCAAAGTAGAGAAAATTATATGAACATATATTTTTAGAAAAAGGTCCGAGAGTGGGTGTGTGTGTGTGTGTTAACAGAGTAAATTAAAAACGAAAAGTCCGTTAAATACCTAATTTAATAATTTGAAATTCAGTTAATTTTAAGGATGCAACACAAAGATTTCAGTAAAGTCCCCCACTCTATACTACCTCTTACATAAACATTCTTTTGAAAATGTTTATTCTCTAAAAAATTGCTCTACATTTTTATTAAGATGCCACATGTTTAAAATGTGTTAATAAAAATGTAATGCATATCTTAACATTTTTTGGGAATAGCATTTGAAGTGCACTTCATACTGGATAGATTTTGCGTAACTGGTAAACCTTAATAAATAAAAATTTTAGAACTCGTTTAAGCGCAAAATTTACATATGTCGAATACATTTCTTTATAAAATACCCATACTTTTTCATTAAACGAATCCTTGGAAGGCAGCACCGGCAAGATTGACCTACGCCTTCATAGAAGACATCAGATTGCATATACTCTTGTAAAATACCACAGCTACGAGAACACATACCAAATATTTATGGAAAAAAACTATCTGAAATGATTTCTACTCAACCGACGCCATGGTAACGGAAGATCTACAAAAACAAGAGATTTTACCAACTGGATGAAGACTATTTTTGAACTGTGCAACAAACACTGTGAAAGATATCAAGCAGGAAACTAAAAAAAAGACAAATGTCAATAATAAAACTAGGATTAGATTAATGTAATTCAGTTTATATACATGCACATTGTGCACATATCGTTTATAACAATATACTTTCTCAAATGGGAGAATTACAGTATAACATAACCACCCGGCCTTAAAACAACCAACTATCGCTTCAACCTGATGTATTACTCTACTTCCATTGTACATTAAGTAAATATGTAATAAAAGTATTTTAATGCTTCTCTACATAAGCATGAAGTACTTAAGCTTTCAGTCTGTTGCACAAAAGTTAGAGACAGTTATGTGCATGTAACACAACAGATTTTTAGAATTTAGTTTATCATTGTAAATTATAAGAATATGCGAAAGATTTTCAAAAGAGATTCCACATTCCAAACAATGCCCACGTTTGTTATATTTTATTATTATATATTTATATTTAGCATTTTCTGTTTCTTTAGAATGCCATATTGTATGTTCGAGATAATTACACAACAAATATAAGTTGAGTTCAACATTCTGGCTCAATTGTATACAACTTATAAAGCACCAGAAGGATCCAAAACTGTAACTGAAAAATCTTATGTGTTCCATTCGCATGATTTTCTCTACATCTCTATAATAAATTATCTTAAAAATATGATTCTTCTATCCACTTCATGTAATCGAGATAATCTAATGAGAAAGTGTTCTTATTACTTAGTTTCTTGTAAGTAGAAGGGGAAAAAACCTAATGTGACTCATTCACATGATGTCCTCTAGCTTTTCGGTAAACAAACCTTTTATTCAAAGCATTAACCTGTTATCTACATCCTGCTAATCGACATAAAAATAAGGAGAATTGCTCTTATTACTAGCCTCCTTATAAGCAGAAGAGAAATAAGAAAATGGCTAAAGCGATAGTCTCATCCTTTAAAAGTCGGTCACTATGAGACACAATTGTGATTCCAATCTCTTTGCTGCCCGTTTGAGAAAAGTTTAAGAGGCTAAAATTGAAACCAATTATCCAGCATATTTCGAAAACGGTTAATTCTACAGAAAAAAAATGTATGTGTCATAAATTCTGTGTTTTAAGGATATCTACATTTTTTTGCGCACTAAGAGTTTGTTTATCTCCTATGCTTTGCCAGTTGTACAAAAGTCATTCAAAATGAGCAGATCTCCAAAGGGGATTGCCAGAAAATTCAGGATATACACTTCGTTTGGCATAAAAATATCTTAAACATAAGATAGTTTTAGAGAAAATTTTAGAGAAAATAAACATGTAAAAATGTTCCATGTGAAGGATAGTTGGGGGTGGGGGGATTTTCTTGAAAGTCTTCGTGTCACATCCTTGAGAGTTATCAAACTTGAATATCAAGTTTGGTATTTTACGGTGTTTTATTTCTGGATCTATGCTGTCCATAGATACGCAAACACACGAGCGCGCGGACTTTTTCTAAAAATGTTTTTAGGATTCAGGGGTACCCAAAATATGCATTTCCGGTGCAATCTGGTAAAGAGTTTTTGGGTGCATTACGATATCTTCTCTATACACCGTGTACATAGTACGTGTAGAGAAAGTAAAAAAAGGTGTACACTTGTTTTCAACACATGCAGTTGCTTTCAAATAACTGATCGTTTCATTAACTGTTTACAAAACCTTCGTGCGAATATTTTGCCGATTTGATTTTTACATGGTGTGTCGTATACAGAAAGAGAATATTATACATTTTTATGTAGTTTATTAATCGCCAAAAATGGGGTTTTTATGTAAAAAGTTTAATTTTTCTTTCCCATCATGCAAGAAACTAAGCTCATATTAAATAATTAAAGTATATAGGTAAATTTAGGCAAAGAGTTCACTTACAGCAGCAAAAGTAATCCAAGTAAAACAGAGACTTTGTCTACCTATACTGTAAACAAACTTCTTACTAACGATTCTTCTTTTTTCTACTCCATGCTATTCGAGATAAGCTTTATTACAATGGACCTATTACTTAGTTCCTTATAAGTAGACGGGAACCAGCGAATAGACTATGCTAAAGCGATATTCGAATGTTTCAAAATCTGTCGTAATGTGATTGTCATTGGAATTCGCTTGTTTGCATGACCAGGAGTAAACCAAAACAAACACTGTTTGTTTGAGAAAAGTATAGGCATCATAAAATTGAAACCAATAACAAGGGATATCTTGGAAGCGATTAGCTCCGCAACAAATATATAAAGGACATAAATTATATGTTTTGATTACATCTACATTTTTGTGTAGTAAGCTTTTGTCTATATCCTACGGTTTATCAGCTATGCAAAAGTCACTCAGAAAGAAGAGAACTTCAAAGACACACATTTTATATTTTACCATTTAAATATTTGTAATATATGGTATTTTAATAAAAATCAATACAGCCATTTTTGAACAATTAAAATATTCGAAACATTTTCAAATTTCTGGGGGGAGAGTTTGTTGAAAATCTCCGTGCCGCTGTTCACGGACAAACACACAAGACTTTTTTTCTAAAAATCCCTTTTTGTATTCATGGTGTCTCACTTGTATTTTTTGTGAAAAACTCGGTCATGAATGTTTGGGTGGAATACACTGTGTACCTAATTATAGAGGAAGTAAACATGTATAGATTAATTATCTGCATGCATTAACTTTCTGTCTTTACCGCTTATATAAATTTAGCAACACTTTCTACATTAGAAGAGATAAGCGGAGAATAACATGCCAATTGACTGTGTATAAATCTTGCTAGTTTAGTTCCATTCGGCCATAATAATATAACAACATTTACGATAGCATTTATTAACGGCGCTTTTCGACTACAAGGACATATCAACTATAATATAATACTATATGTAATAATAATATATTTAATAATGGTAAACATTATACATACCATTAATTTCTGCAAATGCTTCGGATCAAAGTAATTACCAGGATAAGGAATTTCCAAGCATTAAAGCCAAGAGAAGAGAAAATTAGTTGAATTGTCAGCGGTTTTACATTGTGACGTAAATAATCACCCCGTTACCTGTTCATGTATTGTCCTATGTAAATGATCACGAGATCGCAGTTTTACCTGCCATCAGTGACCGATGGCCAGTGCTTGAACGTTTTTGTGTGTTACTGTTTAGAGTTGAGGTAACTTGAAGGCAATTAATTCAGAATTTCTTATTTGGTAATTACTAAAGTCGATAAATATATTGAAGTAGCATTCTTTTAGCAACAATACTTTAGATATATTTCCCACGAATACCTCAGAAGGAGATTATTATGGTGGTTGTGCATTTCCCTAACACCCCTCTCTCCTTAAGATTCACTCACTCACATTCAATTAGCAGTCTATACTTCTTTAAGCGTAGCAGAATATTAAAATTCAATGAAAGACCCCTGATGTATTTCACTCCACAATAACATCGTCATTGGTTTCTGTTTGTTTTTAAGATATGCTTCAAGTTAATTATGCTGAGGGAAAGTACCTATTGATTAGAATGAATAAAGATCTCAATGTAGAGAGCATAAGGAATACCAGGAAGAGTTTTGTGTACTTTAAAGAAACATTTTGCATTCTCTCTTTCTCTCTGTCTCTATCATGTACTTAGGTGAATAAGGAAATGCATTTCATCCCAAAATTGGATACCAGCATTTCATAGCAATTTTAGAGTAACATATTCTGAACTCCCAAAAAAACATTTTTTTGAAAATGTCCGCTCGTGTGTGCGCGTGTAAACAGAGTTAACTAAAAAAAATCTGTTTAACATGACACTTGATCTATAAGTGCAGCATCTTCCAAGGATACAGAATGAACATTTTGCAGAAAACCCCAAATTATCAATTCATGGAATATATTTTGATTTTTTTAAATGACTTACGATTTTAATTAAAATAGCATCTCCAATTCAAATTTTTGGGGGTGGCCTCTGAAGGGCTCTTCATTCCGGATGTATTTTTCATATGTTGTAAACACTAAGAGACAGACAAAATTCTGATGTGAAATTTGTAGATTTCGTTAAAACACTTAATCTATGCCAATTATATTTTTCCAAGATATTCTTCGTTTATGGTTTACATTTTCCACATTTCTGCTTTTCTAAAATGGGAAGTTTTAATTATTTTTTATATTTTTATCCTGGTCGTGCAAATATTAGCGACTTTTAAGGCTTTTACATATAAGACAGCTCTGAAAAGATATAAGTATCACTTTAGCTAATGTAGTCCCTTCTTGAATCTATACAAAATATATAATGCAACTATTTCTGCTAATGCTTATGTTGATAAGCAATAAGTTAATACAATAATAAGGTTTTGTAAGAATAGTTTGTTGCAGAATAGTTAGAGAAACTGATATGAATTTACCCGCAAGATGTTTCCGTGCCCATTTCTGGTCTGCCCTTTTAAGCTCCCTGGCACTGTTTTAAATTGTTTCAAAATCAAGCAGACTAGCATTTACAAGTGGAGTGCCACTTAACAGCTGTTGAAAAATGTAAGTGTGCAAATGCCATGACGGAAGATAAATACTCGCGGTGCCATTGCTGCGCGAGGGAAAGCACACAGTGTTATAAAAACAAGTAACGAGGATTGCCGTAGACACAAATGTGCTCGTTGCAGATGCCAGGATTGTGGATAGACGCTACCGGCAATAACTGCGTGATGTCAGTAGCCAGTAGACATTCCACGGGCAGGTGGACTGACAGCCGGCTCTCATTACATACCACACCCGTCAGCGAGATGGCCGGCCACGGACCCATACAGCCGTGAATAATTAGTGTTTGAACCGCGCAAGTATTTACACAATCTCAGACAGCGAGCATGTCTCTGCCGCTCGCTCACATTAATGCTGCGCTTTTATAATCGTATATTCAAAAACGAGGAGTCGTCAAACAGAAACGATATGTTATACTGCTCTCTACTATGTAAACTCACTTCGACAAAAAGCTTCTATTCCAGAAATTAAACGAATGCTTCCAGTAAAGTCGTTGCTGACTCAAAGTGATCACTAAAGATGAGTAGTATATGCAATTTGCCGTCAGATTTGTATACACAGATGCCCAGTGATTTTCCAATGTAAACAAACTTTACGAAACATACATTCTGAGAATGAGAAAATGATAACTCCGTCTAGCAGATGACAATACACAAATATGAGGGGTATATTATTAAGGCCTGTCAGACGACGGGTAGCTAAACGGATAGTGTGCATGTTCCTAGTCACATTTCGTTTGGTGCACCGTCCTTATTTGTTTACCACACTGTCTACTGTTGCTGGCTGTTAAGTAAGCGTGTATTTCGTGCCGGGTACAAACCTCATTATCACTAAATAAGAGATAAGCCGAGTATTTTATCGGGTTAGTTTGTTCGCTCAGAGACAATAAAAATACGCCGTGCGCTGTGATTCTGCTGAAAACGAGAACGTTTGACGGGGACCCGGGTCTTAAAGAGGATTTTTATTGGTGCCATTCTGGAACAGCATACCACGCAAGTAAGAAAAAGCAAAACCGATTCGGAAATCCACCCCTTCATCCCTCTCCTGTCTCGAAACTCCGTTAGAACAGTATAAACAGCGTGTCGACCACATACGCGAATTATCTTGCCATAAGAACTTCAGTAAGAAGAGCGGAGAAAAGATTCACCTAATTTTGTATTACCCGGTGTGAGGGATGTACAATTGTCCAACCAGAAAGTTTAGGAACCACCAGTTCACAGCTCAGTGGCCTGTCCAATACGCTTTTATGAACATAGATAATATATGATAGATAGCGGTGACAGGCGGTGTCAGCAAAAAGACCAGCTTACAATAATTAGTATTTACAGGCGTATGTTTAATGTCCTGAGCATACAAATGCATAAATTTGATTAGTGCAAATAGAAATGTGTAATGGGAATATGAGAAAGTAAGCCAAGTGGGTGAGCGTGATGTCATAGAGATTGTACAGAAGTAATCGTACAATAATGAAGCTGTTCCTGAAAACCTCTGAACTGAGTGCGAAGGAAAGGGAAGGGAAGGTTGGCTACATCGTCTTTTACTGTTTATATGCATAGATATTGTCATTGATAATTGCCAAGTATAAACAGTGCAACATCCTTGACCCTCAGTCGTAGTTACTTGGAACATTGTTTTCGCTTCATCTTCGTAAGTTACGTTCAGATCTTTTAAGAGTTGAATCAAATTTGATAAAATAACTTTTCTTATCCCATGCTTAGCCTTGTTAGGAACAAACTTAAAAGGTGCTCCGTCGACCCATGTGCCATGTTTATGATACAATTAATGCTGCAGCATTTTAATTAAATAACAATAATGATGAAGAAGAAAAAGGACAAGGAGAACAAAGGAAAAAATAACTAATTTAATGGCTGAGCTGAAATTAAGTACAGAGTTAATTAATAATCGTATTTATTGAAATAGTAGTATGTCTACGTTGATCTTAATCAATCGAATGGGTCCGGAGACCATACATGCTTTTGTGATAACAAATAAGTTGTCAGTATTAAAAAGAAAAAAAGAATAAATGCGAAAATAAAACGGACACAGATATTCAAATACATAAACCTAAATTTACAACACAGAATAAACCCTATTTCGTTTTATTATTGTACCCTTTTATAGTACGCAAATACATAAAGAGAAATATATACACAGAATACTAACAACACAAAAAAATAATGACCGAAAATGATGACGGATAAATATAGATATATCTATAAACCATTACAATAATTTTCATCTCTTCTTATCGGCCCCCCCCCCTTCTTCCCTATCATCAGCCTTCTCAGATCTCAACTGTCACGCCTTAAGTAGAACTTTATGTCCCGTCCGCATCTTACGTGCCTGCCAGTAGTGCCCTACATGCTCCTAACTCTATTCGCGGTGGTAAATAATTTTCCCTCCATACCTCCTTAACCCTACGTCTTACAAATATATGGATCCACACTCTTCCTTCTCGCAAATGGGGCAGACTCTCATACTATAATATTCTTATATGTTTTCGTAAACTTCCACGGCCAATATTAAAATTATCTTGGTCCAGAGTTTCCGGTCTACACCGGAAACTCTGGACCAAGATAATTATACTATTCTTGTCGGTAATTTTTATCATACGTCATGCTCCTAGTTTAATTCACGCGAGCACCTCTCTTATGAGCATGGTACCTGTATTACTTCATACCCCACTCCAATTTTATCTCAGACTGTATTTCTAATGAGGTCTTCTCCGTTCGTTGCGCAATTATTTGTTGTCTTTCAATATCACAGAGGCGGTTTTTAATTTTTCTCCAAACACTCCATCTGTTTCCCTCCCCCGCCATTAAAAATGATGCCCACGTCGAAATACTTTTCATTCTCAGCTGTTCACGGTAGCACTCTGTGCTAATTAGAGATTGGTTTTCCTGATTTTAAGAATGGCTCTAACGATTAAAATATCATATATTAAAGATATTTAAATGTCTAAATGTATATCTAGAATTTTCTGGGAATAATATCTGAAGTTAACTGGTAAACCGTAAAGGATGAAGAAATCTTTTGTCATATAAATTTTTGTTCCGAGTTCGTTATTTCAGAGATATTCCTTGTTACTGCTTTCAGTTTTAAAATGCTTGAACTTTTCTTTTACAGGTATTTTTTAACTCTGGCCTAGCAAAGAAACGAATTTGAATCACATAACAAAATTTAAAAGATGCTACTATCACTTTAGGCTAGTGTATTTCTTTATTTCTCTTCCACTTATAACGTAATTAATGCGGCCATATCTACCACCATTTGATTAGCATCAAGTAGAGAGAAGAAAGCTTTTGTAAGTACAGTCTGTTGCAGAATAGATAGAGAAAGTCTTGTGAATGTAACACATCAGATTTTTACATCAACCTGCACTCCCGTATTTGCTATTATAATGCATCCTCAGTGCAGTTATACTGAAGAGAAGGAGTGCCAGTGAGTTTTGGTGAGTACCGTAGACTGGATGACAACTGTGCCTTTGAGAAGTAGATTTGAATAGAGGAAATGCTACAAGTGTTGAAAGAGGAAACTTGCCGAATTCAATATCTCAACACCGTCATAAAAGCCGGGGGACAGCTCCTGTCATGTTCATGACAATGGAAACGAAAAAAGGGAGATCCCTCTGAAGAGCGTGAAAAAAATACTTGGTTAAACGTCACCCGTGTACAGATTAATCCTCAGCAAAGCTTCATGACGGAGACGTGAGGTTTTTTCGAGGACACACGTGACAGTTGTGCATCGCGATGAAGCGCTGTGAACATTCACCGTACCCGAACTCAACATCGACCAGTCACAATGTTATACAAGTGTATTTCAGTAGAAAAAGGCAAATATTCATACACACTTCAGTAATTTAAATGAAAATGATGTGTTAAATTCACATGAATGTCTTTACTCAATCAACAAAACTCCTGAAAAGCTTATTATTCTATAATTCAGGTTAATCGAGATAACTATTTGTAGAAATTCTTTTTCTAAATATTCAAATATAATGGTAATAAGGGAATATAATAGGCTTCAGTGATATTCACATCTTTAAAAGCTGCTCGTTATGCAATGACTTACAAATTCCGTTCTCGGTGCTTGACAAGGAAAGGAAAAATAAAAATAACGTAGTGTGGTGAAAATATTTTATAACTGACACCAAAAACAAGATATCCAGAAAAGATTCATTCCACAAAAAATGTATTTCAAAATTTGTATACTTTAATAGTGCCACTGCTCACTATATTTTAAGAGTAAAGGTTGACCTTAATAAATGATGGCATAAATCAAATAGAACAATGAAACAAAAGAAATGAGATGGAACAGAAGCAACTTTCTAAACGAGGAATCACTAAGAATACTTTATCAATCCAGAATATAATTTTGTATAGAACAAATTGATAGCACAAGAATGGGTGTTGAAAGAAATAACAAAAGAAGCCGCTTTTGAAGTATTAGGAAAGGGAGAATTAAGAGTAAAAAGCAAGGAATGAATTAACAACTAGAAAACATAATAAAGAAGAACATAATCACTATATTTAACATGACTATCAAATAAAATACCTCAAACATTCGAAATGTATAACAAGTGCTAAAAGGAAACAACAAATATGATCACAGCAGTTTACAGGTTAAGGTGGTATACGTATATATAATGGCAATATGGAAGACAAAGGACAGCCTAAGAATAATGAGGCACTTTAATAAAAATGAAAATGTTCTCAACTTTACAAATATTAGATGGCGATAAATGGCTCTATTATTGTAAAGATTTATGGACTAAAGACGACCATGAAGAAATAGAACGAGAATTACTCAAAAACTGAAATAGACAACCTATATTTTTTTGAATTAGAACAAGATATAAATAATTTCAAAATAAAAAAGCTTCAGAACCAGATGGAATCAATACAGAACTTTTAAATATTTTCGTAAAGGGATGAAATATGAATATTTTAAACCAATGCTGGCAACAAACATATACCATAAGAATGCAGAGCTTCATTAATTGTGTCCATATTTAAAAGTAGGAATAAAACCAAGTAAGAAAATTAAAGAGGTATTACTTTATACATTATTTGCCAACATTTTAATTCAAAGGCTCCGCAATAGTATTGACACAATACTATTAGAAGAACAGACAGGATTTAAGATGGAAAGGTCAGACCCCGATAACATTTGTATAGTTAATCTAATAACAGAAAGGAAGAGAGAATTTAACTGCCCAACAAATTTATAGATTTTATAAAGGAACATGATAGACTAAAGAGAATAAAATTACAGTAGATAGTGACCAACAGAGAAATACCAAATCATACCGTTGAGATGTTTAAAGAAATGTATAAGGGCACAAAGATATGTATTAAACAAAAAATGAGCATTTTAAGACAATAAATATTAATATCGCGGTAATGCAAGAGTGTAATAATACCTCACTCAATTCATTTAATTCATATTTTGACAACTCAATCCGTAAATGGAAACATTGGTTAATACTTTAAATATAACTGATGATTATAATAAGAAAAATTTCGTAATGTCGCTCCTATATGCAGATGACAAAGTAATCATTTCTGATAATGAAATACACTACAAACAGCACTATTTGAATTATATAAGATAGTTTTAAATTATAATTTAGAAATATAAAAATAAAATAAATCCAAGGAATCCATCCGTTAAGATGAAAACTTGTATTAGATAATAATATAATTTAACTATTAAACACATTTACATTTTTAGGATTTTCAATATCATACATTATAGAAGAAGATATGGAATTAAAATTTAAACTTCCTCAAGAATGTGTGGAAAAATTAAAAGCAGTCTGAAAAATAAAATGAGAAAGGATACGATGATGAAGTTCTATAATTATATGGCAATTTCAGAGCTCTATACTGCAAACCTTGGAACATGACAAATAGAGATAAAAGTGGATTACAGATAGCAGAAATGAGATTTTTAAGAACAGCTTTAGGAATCACTAGAAGAGATAGGATAAGGAATGGTGATATAAGACATCAATTAATTAAGGGTATTTAAACTAAATGAAGAAATAGATCAAAACAAACAACATTTGCTAGAGAATGAATGAGGGATGTTACCGGAAGAAAATGCTATACTATATATCCAAAGGAAAATGAAACGTTGGATACCCAGGAAGCGATGGAAAAAGCAATGAATTAAACATATGGAGCACGCAAAAACCTTAGGAAACGTTTAATGCTTGATGGAGATGAAGAAGAGGAAGTGAATTTTATTGAGATTTACATGTATCGTACGGTAAGATTTTTGTCTATCTCTTACGGTTTAACAGTTATAACATATATCACAAGTATATGAATAATTTGCGAAATAAACATTAATGCATGTCTCTGTTATATATTATACTTTTAAAGTTAATAACTTACTCGGCCAGCACAGCTAAAGTGGAGTAAGAATGTAGAGCAGTCATTGGTCACATTGCATTTCTCTGGAAGTGACATCTGTCATCCCTTTAATACTTGACAGCACTTGCAACCCTTCTCATTGTCAACTCCAAACTTTACTTGTTCTAGACTGTGTTTTTTGTGATGAAATTACTTTTAATCCCCCCTCTTCTAATCTTGACGACAAAAGCTAAAACCCTTTTCGCGACAACTTCTGCTGAAACTCCCAACTTCTTTCTGGCCTTGGAAAAAGGAACAACGAATTCTTCATAAACTCCTCATTACAGATAATGTTTACTTAAGGGTGTAAGTTAACTAAAAAGTCAAAAATGCAGGACGGCAGGAAAACAAAGCTGCATGTGAGGAAACTATTTGGATCTCGTAGAAATAACGAATTAAATTGATACATTGATATGTAACTAATGAAACTAAAATGTTCAGATTCTTAGTGACGTGCCCCCCTGGCGTTTCGCTCAGTTGCCAAGTAAACATTGAATTGGACTTTTAAATACATATCCAAAAAATATAAACAGAACCAATGTATACCATTACAGAGACCATCTTCGGCAAGTCACGTGGGAGAAGGATTAGGATTACTCGTGGATGGGAGCCCATTGCGGCTTGCGCGAGGTGAGAGAACCGAAAGGTGACAGATTTATAAGATGTGTGTCAGCATGGAAGGGAACCCTAACGGTTCCAGATAGAGCCCAATCCCATAGCGAATCTATATTGAAAGAAATCGATGGAGAATACCGCGATGCTCCAACCTCAACCCACCGACTCCTGGTCCTTAAACCCAGATGACAAAGAAGTGAAAGGAACAAGAAATGTGCAAAACCTGTAGATGTAATGATTCTTCCTAACATTCGCCCTGAAGAAACCTCATAAAAAACCAAGAGTCAAGAAAGCCTGCAAAGGGAATCGAACCTACGATTTCCCTTAATGAAAGTCGTACACATTACCGCGGCGTCATTTAGCTTGGTGTCACATAGAGAAATTTAAGTTTATATGGGCATGTAACTGACAACTAGTTAAAAATCTGAAGTCCATTCACACGAATCTCTCTACTTCCCCGTACAAAAATTATGTTGAAACGCTTATTCTTTTATCTACTTCGTCTAATCGAAATAAGAGCTAGCGGAATTGGTCTTATTACTTGCTTTCCTGTAACTAGAAGGGAAAGAAGGGAGTACACTAGTCTAAAGGGCTAGTGCAATATTTTAAAATCTGGTTGTTATGGGGCTGAAATTCGTTTGCGTATTCTGAACTATTTTTCTATAACTGGCAAACCTGAAGGTCAAGCCTTACTACACAAAAAATATGCAACTTTGCTAAAGCACGTCATTTGTGTCAGAATTTTGTGTCGCTACTCCAAATGACAAGTTTCTATTTTTCCTTTATTTACTACGTAAAACAAGTAGGAGAATTATTGTATTCAAAACTTTGAAGCCTAGATTTCTGTGAAAATATATTTTGAGGTCCTCTGACTCCAAACAATCAGCTTTACTAAAAAAATTTGCGTAAGTTTATGAACAGTATAACTAAAACTAAAAGTCTATTAAATGAAGGATTGATATTTTAGTTCATCTTCTTAGAATGCAACACGAAGTTTTTCGAGAATATTCCCCTACCCTAAAATATCCTGTACACGAATATTTTTCCTAACTTCTGATATTCTCAAAAATAGCTCTTACAATTTTGGTTAAAGTACAATATGTTTAAGAGATATAGAAAATTGAATTTCTCTTGAAGTTTCTTGAAATATCCTATGAATTGCTCTTTATTTGATTACTTTTGCCTAATTAATAAATCGTAAGAGAGAGAGAGAAAAAGAATTTTTCGCCACAAAAATGCAGATATCGTTAAAGCACACTGTATATGTCAAATACATTTGTGTGCTCCAGTAGCTATTTTCAAAGTATACTTTGTAATTGATTATATTTTTCCAATGCTTATAATTTTCTCAAATAGACAGTGGTAGTTTTTTTCTGTAGTATTTTTGGCAAGAGAGATAAAAATGCTAAGACCTATCAGGAACAACTAAAATAGCTGATGTGGCAACGTTAAGAACTTTATGGGCCATAACCGAGACACTGTCTTGTTCACGCTATCACCACCGCCTTTCATTATGCACCGACACCGCCAGTAGATGTTTGCACACCGTGTTCATGGATTTACTACTCAAAAAGCTTTTCCATGCTGTGTATTACGCTTTATATCGTTTAAACCCACTCTCACGTCGCATATCGCGATTCAGCTAATGCATATACTCCACTGTCTCTTTCCAGCTGTATTCGATTACCATTTCTATTTACCTAAGCAACTTGATACCGAGCTGCAAGAGAGAAATAAAAAATCACAGAAACGTTTGCGAAGATATATAAACTAAGCGTTCAATTGAACATTGAAATAAATCTTTGAAGCAGGAGAAGTAAGGAATCTTGCTAGTTTAAAATGGAAGCATTGAGTTTTGAACTCTTCCACCATTTGCTTGACATAGCAAATTGTTAATTGTTTTCCAATATATTCAATAAGATCCATGTCCGGTAATATAATGAAGAAACCCTCTGGTAGGTTGAATGTATTTAGATCGAAGTCTCTTGGTGATGTTATTAAATAAACAGTATAATCTCTTTCCCATTTCCATGCTATCCCATCCTTGTTGCTAATTTAATTTTAAAAACAGTTTATTTCAACTATATTTTCATATCTTTTAGATATGTGAAGAGAAAGAAGTGCAGTTTCTAGCTCAACAATGGAGAAAATCTACAGTAACTTATGATTGTTGTTGTCGTGTTTATATTTATATTTAAGCAGTTACTGAATGTTTGTGGACTTACATTTTCTAGGATATCTTCAATGATGATTAAGGTTAGTGTTGAAAGCGATTATGTGGGTAATGCAGATTTTCTAAATTATCTGTTGCTCTCTGCACATAGCGAGGAGAGAAGTCTGTCTTTAATCTACTACAAAATATTTTTCAGTCTATTCTCTTTCTCTTTTGGAGAGTTTTCTTTGAGTTTGCAGGTTTTTGAGATCAATTAAATTGGAATCTGTAGGATTGTTTCTGAATGTTTTAAGGTATTACTTTTTCTTTTGCAAAGCGATATTAAAATCGGTGTCCCTGCAAAGTGGAATAATCTTAATTTTTTTTTCCTGTGGTGTTTATTTTCCGGAATGCTGCATTACGCAGCTGTTCAATAATAGACTTCAGTTTATCACAACTGTCTAAGTATTCTGTAGTAAATTATAGTAAGATACCAGTCTGCTGTTTAACATTCTATTTGCAAGATGAAAATATGGTTTGGGATCTGAAATGTTTGAAATTATGGTTAATAACGGAAGATCACCCAAACCTAATGGTTCATTAATTATGTGTTAGTTGAGTAATTGAAATAGAGCAGAAGAGGTAAAAGATGATCGGAGCATATACTCCTGATTACGATTTAGAAATTGTGGTTGCACTTCAATCATTGAGAAGAAATCAGTTTTCTTCATGCAATATTCCGAAATAACTTTCCCATAGTGCAAGTTGTATCGCATACCCACACCTGCCAGTATAAAGTACATTAAAATCACCCATTACAATAGGTGTGTGAGTCAACTGCTTTGTGAATTTCAACATGTTTACATTCTAATTTTCGTGGCGTATATAAAATAAATAAAATTCACTTGATATTTGAATAGCAATAGCTTCCTTTATAACACCAAAAAGTGACAAGATGATGTATATTATATTCTATATTTTTCTGGTACGAATATAACCCCTCCATACCCATTTTCACGGTCATCTCTCAGATGCTGAGAGGGTGAGAGGTTTCACAAACCGCTGCTACTTATTTATGCACTGCTAATTTTAATTATCAGACTGTCTTTATTTGCCTTCTGTGATCTAGAGTTCCATTGCATATAATCCTAGCTGATGTGGTCATTAACTAAACCGTTAGTCAGGATAGCAGCAATGAAATCGATGATTTAACAGGAAATATTTCCGTTAATAAGTGCAACAAATGAACTCATTTGCCTATTAATGTTCAGTTATATCCATGTGTACTTCATGAGACATATTAAGAGTTGAAATCGAAGAAGAGTAAAATTTTCCCAGAACATACATAGCTTCTGTGATGAAATATGGGAACTACAACTCCTAGTTGTATGGCTGACGTGCATAAGTCAGCATTGTAAGACTTACTTTTGGAGATAAGTTTACAATATTTGCTGGTATCTTCCTAAGTGTGTCATTTGTTGATGTTGACCAATACTAATATATAGTGAGGAATGTATTTTGTGTAATACAAGTACTAAAATATTTTTCTTTATTTGTGGAACAGTTGCTACATATGTGTCGCCATTTTCTAATGCCAGGTCTTCTTCCAAAGTAACATTATGGTAGACAATGTTTGTTTAATATGTAGTTCTTTTTTTATATTCAAGATTTTTAAGTATTTTAAAATTGAAACCAATAACACAGAATATCTTAGAAACGGTCAACTCTACAAAAAATGAATATGACATAAACTGTGTGTTTTAAAGAGTTTATACATTTACAGGCCATTAGGTTTTTGTCTATCACTTATGGTTTAACCATTATACAAAATTCTGCAAAAATTAATCAGAATAAGGTGTTCTTCAGGGACTACTCCCAGAAAATTCGAAATAAAAATGTTATTTGTATTGCGGGTAACTAATATACGGTATTTCAGTCAAAATCGCAAGAGCTATCTTTGAGAAAAACAAAATTTTCAATAATATATCGATGTAAAGAGTAATTTGGAGTGGGAAAGTTTTCTTAAAAATCTTCGTTGCGCATCCTTGGAAGATATTAAACTTAAAGGTAAGTTTGGTTTTTAACGGTTTTTTATTTTTTGTGCTATGCTATCCACAGACACACACACTGACCTTTTATATAAAAATTCTTTTTTTGGATTCAGGGCATCTCAAAACATACATTTTTGGGAGCAAAATTCATTTATATCTCTGAAATAACAAAATGTTTTACCTTCTCTACAGCTCAACTGAGGATGGATACTAAGCATTGTACTCTGTCCAACAATTCTATTCACGTTTGAGACTTAATAAACAAAATACATTTTAAGAAACAGTTCGTGTGCATCTACTTGGGTTCTTGCACAGCATACCTCAAAAACGAAAACCCGTTTGATTATTTAATATGATGTATATACTTGAAATCTAATATTGAAATTGGTTCATTAATGTTGGTTGGTGGCAGCCTGGACGCGTTTCGACGTCTGTAAACCTGCTGGAAGATGACAGCCGCAATAATGTATCTTCAAGTTTATACAACGTGAAAACATCATTTTACACATTGACCCTTTTTACAATATTTCAATATAACATGGTATTAGGCCCGGCGTCTTTCAAAGATGCGACACAAAGAAGAAAGTCCTCCAAGCCAAACTATCCATTACATGGAAAAATGTTTCACATTCTCAAAAAAGACCAACGATTTTGATCTAAATATCTCGCGTTTAAAATATTTGCATATCTGGAATTTTCTGGAAAAAGACTGTGATGTGCTCATTCAAAATAACTTGTGTAATTGGTAAATCGTAAACGATAGACAAAATCTTACTAAAAATGTGGATCTGAATATTCTTTTGAGGCCCTGGAAGAAGGAGATAAAATGTCATGTATACGCGAACACATATAACGGACCTGGGCACAATAACATTGCCCTTTCAACTGTCCGAAAGACTCTGACCAAAGGATAAAGAACACGATACATATAAAACGGTTTAAGCATTAATAGTTTGAGATATTCATGTTACAGTTTGAATTTTTAAATGACTTCACTTTTCTCAATTGCAAAGAGAATTGAATTTAGAAGCTATCAGATAGTGATTGGCTTTTATAAGATTTCACTATCACTGTAATTTTATGCACTCCAACTGCAAACAAATGCATAGATTTGCAATTGAGGTCTATCTGTAATTTCAAGTGGATAGAGAAATAATTATGTGGGAATATTTTGTAGAACGGTGGATAGAGAAAGTCATGTGAAGACATTTTTTGTATGTATTTATTTCACTGCAAGTGGGTATCACCCGGTGGCAGAGTTATATATGTATACAAGATATATAAACAATAAATCACAGCTGCCAGTTTATGGCAAGCTGCACTATAATAGGGTTTTTTGTAATGGTTAACTTATTGATTGTAAGATTTAGTTTAGTCACTGTCAGTAAACACTTGGAACAGAGACAAGGCGTGAGAGAAGGCATCGTGGTGACCGTAAATGTTTCATGCACTGCGTTGTGCCAGGCAGATCCCAGGACAATAGCCTCTGTCGCTGTTGTTGCCAAGTTGGACACGACCTAGGGGCCTCAACATATGGCGAACTTCTACTCAGTTTACGTCATTGCAATATAATCGTCAATGCCTTGAAGGAAAACGGGAATGCTGTTTAGTAGTAATTATTGTAGAATCGATTGCATAGCCTTCAGGGCTCCTTTGTCACAGGGCTACATTATACCGAGTTCATCCTCAATGACGCAACTGGCGGTCGTCTAGTTTAATTAATAGCAGATATCCGCCTCAATGACCTCGCTCTGTGGTAGTCTAGATCGCGCGTCTACGGAGGGTAAGGGCTTTTGCCGCTTAGTCTAACTTTTGGCATACTAGGAATAACGTTTTTAATAATAATTTCCAACTATGTCTTGTTAATTGTTTTACTATGTATAAAATGGTTGTTATAGACCAGTATGTTTTATTGTGTCCACTTTTGCTCGAACGAATCATATTTAAAAACTTGAATTTAACCATTTATTCCCAGTCGTGACAAGTTTTATTAGGAGACGAGAAGGGCCATTTCATGCCGGAGCGATTACTATTTGTTCAGAGTAAGGCTGCAAGATTATCGAATTAATAAGTCAAGTTTTATAAGGATTTAGTTTATTTTAATATACCTATTAACAAAGTTACAACTAAAGTAATTTCATTAATAAAGTTAACATATTGCAGATGTATAGTTTGTCAGAAAAAAGTAAATAGAATCGGTCCACGTTAAACAAAGAGAAAGTAACCAGAAGTTCTGAGGATAAATTAAGACTAGATAGGGGCTTTTGTGGAAAGAAGACGAAAAAAAATTGAATGGTTCATTATCGAAGAAGGAAGGACATACTAATAATTTCAAGTATAAAAAAAAAGATTATATATGGATCACATTAATCCTTAAAAATAAGGAATTATACATTATATGAGTAGGATTAGAGAGAGGAGAACTGGAGTTTGTAAACTTTGTGAGAAGTGAGATATTGCAGAAAACATTTTTAATTGCTCTAGATAGTACGAGGTACATAGATAGAGAAGATATTGCACCTCACCCAAAAATTCTATACCCAGATTTCACCGTGTATATATATCATATTCACAGACACACTGACCTTTTCTTTATTTTTTTTGGATATATATATATATATATATAGATTTTGAGGGAAATCCCTCCGCCTGAAACTCATCTTTTACATGGGAAAAAATTTAAAATGTTTGACATTCTCAAAAATGGCTATCACAATTTTGATTAAAATACCGTATATTAAAGATATTTGTATGACAAAGGATTTGTTGATAAGCAATAGAAGAGAAAGCCTTAGAGTTACCACAGGGGGACCAACATATAAAGATAGACAATTTAGAATTAGACGAGAACAACGAAAAATTAAATTTGAAAGTTGAGAATTTGGATGACGGAAAGGATTGCGTTGAGAGAAGAGAGTGATGAAGATAGTGATAGAAATTGAAGAAGATATTCATTGCTAGAGTTGAGGTATGATAACCTAAGAAAAGAAGGTGATGAAAGATATGGAGGAGGGAGGGGAAGTTTATTTTGTGTCGAGAGAAGATGGTACGGTAAAAAAAGAAGAGAAGAAAAAATAAGCAAAGAAGAATGGTGTGTGGAAGGAAGGAAGGAAATAAGGTCCAGTGAGGGAGTGATATGTAGTGCTCATTCTACGAGGTCAGAACAATGTTTTAAGACTCTGGAGAATGTAGTGAAGAATGACAGTTAAGTATGACAACGTGAATTACATTTTTAAAATTAATATTTTTTAAATTTGTAATATTGTTAATGCAATTATAACAAGAGCTCAACATTGCAAATACACAGGTTTTTTGTTTTTATTTAAATTATGAAAACTTCTAATTGAGCACCAACTGTATCCAACATTTATTTCCAGTCGCAATGTAGTGTTAAGTCTGGAGAAACTACAAATATGATCCTCTGTTGTGTTTAACGCTAATGTTTAACGCCTGCTTTTACTACTTATGGCTCCGCAGGCGATGATACTGCTGATCCATGAAATGAAGATAGAGCACCGGTGGAATGTAATTGCAGGGGAAACCGGAGAACCCGGAGAAAAATCGCCCCTGCGCCGCTTTTGTCCACCACAAATCTCACATGCTGAACATCGGTTTTAGGAAGAGTCAATTCTACATACACTTTGTTATATGAAACGAGCGTTTAGAACGCAAAGTTGGAGGAAATTAAAAACTAATTACTTTACTTCAGTAGATTTCTTTAAACAATCGGAAGTGGGTTTATCAGACTTGCAACTATTATGACATTTAGCAAGTTGCACACTTTTACATCATAAATATGAAGCAGTGTTGGTTAAAACAGTTCCAAATAGCATGAAGTAGCAAATAAAAGAAGTGTGAAAATATGTACCAAGGATAGCAGAAATATCAAAGAAGTATAAACAATTATATTCAGTTGAAAACCAAAAGGCAAAAAAACTTAGGCGAAATAATAAGACGATAAAAGACTGAAGTTAAATATAGCAAGCAGTTGCTCAGTGTGTAGAAGAAACAGAACTGAAACACATATTTGTGGTTGTTACTTATATTTTATAAAAACAGTGTATACCTATAGATACCGACTATTGTTTGCAGCCGAAGTGATCATTGCTCCTAAATAATACGGAAATTATGGAGGAGAGAATTGAATATAAATAGAAAGAAAACTGAATTCTTACAGTTCAAATGAAAAAGGAGGACAACATTGAAGCTAAAACGAGAGCATTAAGAAATTAAATAAATGTCAATATCTAAATTAATTTTATGATTAGATTGTAGAGATAATTGTGAAACTGTAAAATAAAGAATAAGTGAGGGAAGAAAAATAATTGGCATACTAACCCTTTGAGTAAAAATAATATTATCTACGACAATATGGAAATGTTAGTTCAAATTATCATGTTAATTGGGAAAAGGGTTCGAGCAATCAAATTTCTGGCAACAAAGAAGAATTTTTGGTTGAGAGCGGCAGGGATATCACATAAGTTCCGGTTAGTAAGTTGCTAAGTTTTCTTCTTGTGCTTAAGGATTTTATGAGGCATATAACGATAAAACCATTAGTTTGTGGATAAAAATAATTAGTCAATAGTAGCTTATGGATAGAAAATGTTTATAATAAATGCATTGCATTCTCAGTCATAGATATTTATTCATTTGTGCATATTATACTTTTCATACAGTTCCTGCTTATGTTTCTGAAAGCCAAAGCTGGACATCTAGTTAGTTAACAACTTGCCAGCTTTCCTTACCACCACAACCCTGGAATGTTGTTATTCCTGCACGCATACATACCTATAACAAAAGAAAAAGGTTATTATAGACTTTAAAGTATCAAGAATTAGCCTGTGACTATAAAATAATAAGATAGCATTATTCACAGACTGAAAAAATGTGTGTTTCATTCATATGACTTTCTTTTGCAAATAGCTATTCTTTCAAAAGCTAATTCTTCTACTTCATGCCAATGGAGAGAAACATTTGCAGGAATTGTTTGATAACGCAGTACCTTGCAAGAAGAAGAGAAATAAGGGAATGTATTAGGGTAAAGGGACAATAAAATATTATAAAAGCTGTCGCTTTGTCATGATATTAAAATTATTTTCTCTCTGCGCGCCTAGGATAAAAAAGTGAACGGCACCTCATTTAAGATAGGTCTAAGTATTGTAAATTTTGAAATCAATAACAAGGAATATCTTAATAATGATCAATTACACAAAAAATATATACGACATAAATGCATTGTGCAGTAGGATTTTCTCTATATCTTATGGTATAACACTTATGGAAGTCATGCGAATTAAAGAACTTCAGAGACTGTTTCTGAAAATAAATATATACCTTTCATTAAGCATAAAATATCTAAAATGAGTGATGTAATCAAAACCGCTAATCGTTTTTGAGAAAATCAAAATATACAAAAAATCTTTCATATAAATGGTAGTTGAGGATGGGGCAATTCTCTTGAAAATCTTCCTGCCGCATCTTTGGAAACTGCAAAACCTATATATCCAGTTCGGTATATTTAACTGTCGTTCTGAAGCCATCCTTCGGACATATTCGTGGTCCTTTTTTAGAAAGGTTTTCTCTATTTAGAGGACCTCAAAACATGTATTGCCGAAATTTTCGTATAGATTTTTGAACGGAATGCAATATTTTCTTTGCTTACTTGTACATTGTATATACATTAAAATTAAAAGAAACAAGCTCCTGTGTGGGAGAGAAGAGACTAACTCAAAAATGAAGAATTGAATGAATACATGATATCGTATTAACACGAAATAACTTTCAAAAATACAATTCCTATCTAAAATAACTTCAATTTCCAACCATATTGACATTCAAAGGACGCTTTTAACATGAATTTCGAATCAGGGTAGGGCTGGAGAAGGTTCACTACAATCGGTTCGGTTCTGTGAGTCATACGATTCAACATAACCATTATTATTAGCATACTTATTAACATTACCATTATCATTAAATGCTCTGTACGAGCATAATTTAATAAATTCATCGAGTTTTAAACATACCTTAGAAATAAAATGGAAGTTTAATATATTTCTTAGAGAATGTAGAAATGTAATAATGAATAAAAAATGTCAATTCACAAGCACACTATACGGATGCAATACAACTCCAATAACTGAAATTGTTTTCAGAAATGAAACAGTAAAATCGCCTTCCCTATTTCGGATACCAGATGCAAATCTGTGCGCAGTTAAAATCAGTAGCATGTGACAGTGAAGTATATTTGAATACCCTTATTCCATAATTTCTCTATCAAATTCACTCTTCACTGTGACCCATGGCAGGTATTTATAGCAACTCTTTCCCCTATCGCCAATAGCTTTGTAGTGTGGTAGAGTATCTCTGGTGACGTAGACTTTGGAGACGCCTGCTTTAAGATTGGGGGGGGGTAGCAGAAGTTGGTATCAGTAGGCAAAATTGGTTTATGGTACTAGATTATTAAGATTAATGATGTTATAGAAAGTTATATACTTAACTTAATTACATATTACTAAAATAATGAACGTATTTAGCAATGCATTTTCTAGGTAATGTAATATGTTTTATGAGATTGTACAGGAATTCGGTAAGATTTTCCTATTCTTATCACAAAAATTACTATTGTGCAGCAAGCCTGAGGAAGGATATCAGATAGTTAGGAAACTAGATGAATGCGAGTTACTTGTACCATTTTCCACCACAACAGAACAATCAAGTTTACGTACATTATTTAGTAATTACAACAAAGAATAGAATATGTTCTTAAATGTATGTTGCGGATATTTATTTTTAACGGTGAACAACGGTTTTTTCTACAAGTTCCTCTTTTCCTTAGATTAATTAGATTATTTGCCTCTCCTTTAGGGGATACTTATTATACAATGTTATATATAATATTAGCGTCTGGATTTCATAATTATTAAACTAAGATATACTTAATTGACTAACTATGGATTCCTTAGAGTCATTTCATCACAACCAACACCGTATCAGCAACCAGTAATGACAGCGATATTGTAGGGTAACCGATGGTTATTCTAGATAAATTAGACGTTTTATGAAGCAACATCCAATATTGCATCGTATCACAAAGCGCTGGAATTAACATGGGTTTAGCTGTAAAGATCCTAGAAAGTAAGCCACTGAAGCAAGAAGTAATGTAGCACCAGTTTGAGTAACCGATACTGAATTACACGTTTAATAACACAGAAGACTTTGCTGTACAACGCACTGGAATTAATATGCGTTTAGCTATAAAGATCCCAGAAAGTAGGTCAGGAACGACTAACATATTAGAACAATAGACAGAGCAAGACTAAATCTTGACGGAAGTTGAGCCTAGGGTTAGTTTGAACCTAATGTGTGACTTCGCCGAGCATTATGTACACGGCGAGTTTAGTGAAATTAATGTATAAGTTTAAATCTCCCAGCATCTCCTCATAAACGTAATTATTTCCATAAGTGATAGCAAAGGCACTGTGTCTCCCCAAACCCTTGTGTGTGTTTATTCACAATTCACCTCGAGTGCGAGTACAAGCTCTGCCCTGAAACTGCTACCCCCTAACGATCTAGTGCCAGCTACCCCGCACTGAGTACGTTGCCCCTCGTAAACAGAACAAAATTTAATATAGCCAATAAACAGTTGTGGCTGCATCACTATATTTTGTACTGTGACATGTTTCCTATTCAGGGGTGGATTTGAAAAGGTGTTGGTGTTATATAGGCTTCGGCAATACAAAATAAAGACTTAAATGAAGTTAAATATAAATAATTTCTCAAAAAGTACCTAACATATGTATGCAAATGTAACAAAATGTTATTTGCTTTTGACATTTATTTTTGTAGTAACTTAAGACATTTATCCTGTCATATTGGTTACATATGTATATTTTTACATATTTTGTGAAATATGTAAGTATATTTAAAGCGCTTCTGAGAATAATCCATATATATATATATATATATATATATATATAAACATTATTGAATGTGGCGACTTAGGTACTTGTAGTAGAACCGAATAACTAGAAAAGTAATGCAGCGCCTAGATTCGTCATTCATCTGATTCATTCTTTGTTTAATATTCTTAATTTGAGTCTTTTGAGACAATGGAATGCACAAAAGTTACCTTTGCCCGGTCTGTTACGTCAGGCGGATCTTTAATTGGACGCCAGTGCAGGCACGTGATATCCTTATCTTCCCCCTCCACTGCCTCAAAGTTAGGTATACAACCGTGGTTTAGCCGGTTTAACGTAAAGAAGTGCGAGGTCCGGAAAAATCGGGCTATTTCAGTCGTAAAATAAATACCAGGACCGTATGAGTGCTGCCACTGTGCCGGAATTTCGTCCCGCAGAAGTTATTTTATATGCTAGTAAATCTACTGATTTGGGGCTTTCGCTTTTAAGCACATTGAACACCATGAGTCTTGGTCGAATTTGAATCCGCGAAGTTGGGATCACTAAGCCAGCGGCCACTCAGATCGACGAATTTATTCGTACCGTCCCCACCAGGGTAGTTAACGACTATCTTGTTGGGTTGTATGATCTAGCTCATTGATTAAATAGCTACCTTTAACATCATTTCTCTCGAGAGCTCTGCCAGAGCTGTCCAACAACTTGAGCTTTTCTTTTATAAGAGAACTAATATGGCTCTAGCACGATGAGGCATCCATACATTTTATTCGCGTGAGTAAGTGCATCCGTTTCCTGGAAACTGGATTGGCAAAGGGAATCCTTTATAAGGATCACCGGATTTTCTGACTTGAAGTCCCTATATTTCTGTGGGAAGATATGCGAAAATAATCTGAAATAGGTGGCCTCGGTTGAATCAGAGGACGCTCTGGTGGTACCAATAATTACAGAGTCCTGGAAAAATTCACAAACATTTGCTTATATTCACCGCGCTGGAAAGTATATGTCATACGATGTGACATTTATGTATATTTCCTTTTAATTTTTGTAAGCTGATTTAATCTGTAAGTAAAAGTGCAGATAAAAGTGTACACATATGTGTATCTTGTTTAGGAAAAGGCGTATACTGTATTAACATTATTTTGTAATAGCAAAAGTACAAAATATTTACAGAATAAAACATCTGGAAGCGTTCTAAAGAACGTTAGCAATAAACTAAATTGAAGGTGGTCAATATGAGAGCAATCATGGTAACGGAAAGAAGCGTTTCTAGATTGAGAGACAATCATAACAAGAAGGGAGAGGTAACCGCCAGGCACTGGCTTACACAGAGATGTTAAAGCTCATCAGTAACGTAGCTAGCCGAGCGAAAATGCCATTCCGGAACCACATTTTGTGGAAAAAATATTACATTTGGTTATCCAGGCATAGACGGCACGAGTCAGCTGGAGGTACCTATTTCCGTCTACTCTTATTAACAGGTTTACTTTCTCTACACGTATTATGTACATAGTATATAGAGAAAGCATTGTTTGCAACCAAAAATTCGTTACCGAGATTTCACGGGAAATACGTAAAATAAGCTCAAGTCTGATAGAGAGGCCTCTGAGCAAAATTAAGCTGTCTTTCACACCCAACTTAGAATGGAAAGCTGAGAACCACAGTAGTTAAAGGACGTCCATAAATAACACGCCATTTACATTTTTTTTTTACATGGAAATTTTTTTGAAAATGTATATTTCCTCAGAAATGACTAACGAATTTGAGTAACATATCGTATATTAAAGATATTTACATGACAAATAAAATGTATATCTTAATTTTTTTGGGATTAGCCTCCAAAGACTCCAAAGATGAATTTTGCTGAATTTTGCATAACTGGAAAATCGTAAGAGATAGACAATCAGTTGCCTAATAGAAAATACTTAAAGTTCGTTAAAGTTAGAGTTCGTTAAAACAAACAATTTATGCTATTTAATTTTTTCGTGAAGTTAATCGTTTTTGAGATATTCCTTGTTATTGGCTTCAGCTTTAAAACACATTTCTCATGCGGGAATTTGTCAGCTCAACCACATAGCAACCAGCTTTTGTAATTACTTATTTCCGTTCTACTTAACTAGAAGCAAGTAACAAGACCATTTCTGCTAATTGTTTTCGACTAGCATGAAGTAAATAGAAGAGTAAGCTTTTTAACAATAATTTGTTGCAGACACGTAGAGAAAGTCACCTGAATGGATCACAACATATGTTTTCTTATGAGTTTTCAAAATAACGTCTTTAAAATTTTGGTTACTGTATACCATGCCCTATTCAAAATTTAGTAATATTATATATGCGCTATCAGCTTTATAATAATATGTTCCATAAATTTAGTAATGCCACTCATAGTAATTTATGATTTTAGATTCTAATTAAGTTTATTATGTATCACTATCAATAACGTCGTGTTTCCGCTCGTCGTTAATGTATGAGTGCCTAAAAAGGCGTTTTATTTCATAACAGAAGTTCGTGTTTTAAATAAGTTCATTTAATTTTACCATAACTGCATTGTAACACATAATGAAGGTTTCAATCGTTTTCATTTTTACTTTCTCTACACGTACAAAATACAAAGTGCATAGAGAAGGTATTGCGCTCCATCCAAATATTCGATACCGGAAATATATGTTTTAGGGTCCCCTGTATAAAAAGGGCATTTTGACAAAAAGGTTTGTGTGTGTCCGTGTATCTGTGAACAGGATAACTCAAAAACGAAAAGTAAGTAAAATACCGAACTTGGTTTTTAAGTTCAATAACTTCCAGGGATGGGACACGAAGATTTTGAGAAAAATCTTCCCACCCCAAACTACCTTTTACATGGAATTTTTTTCAAAAATGTTGAACTTTCACAAAAATGGCTCCAACGATTTTGATTAAAATATAATATATTAAAGATATTACCGGACAAATAAAATGTATATCTCGAATTTTCTGGGAATAGCCTCTGAAGAGTACTTTATTCTGGATGAATTTTACGGAATTTTGCTAACTGCTAAACCTAAGAGATAGACACAACCTTACTACACAAAAAATGTGGATCACAATAAAACCCACAATTTATGTCATATACATTATTATTGTGGAGTTGATCATTTTTTAGATATTCCTTATTATTGGTTTCAGCTTTAAAAGACCTATACTTTTCTCATACAGGAATTTTTCAACTCCTGTCCATATAAACTAAGGAACTTCAGTCACATAGCATCCAGCTTTTGGCTATCACTAAATTAGAGTATTCTCTTATTTCGCTTCTACTTATAAGGAAGTAAGTAATAAGACTATTTGTGCTAAGTTTTCTTAATTAGAATGAAGTAAATTGAATCATAAGCTTTTTAACAATAATTTGATGCTGACATATAGAGAAAGTCATGTGAATGGTACACATCAATAATAGTTGAAAAATAAAAGCATTTCCCAACTCGTCTTCTATGTACATTTTTGGAGAAGGTCTGAAAAGCCAAGGAAATATTTACTTTATTCCTACGTGATTGAAAGACATGAAATTCCCCCTTGACAACGAATCTCCTTTATGTCACAGAGTACTGTTGCAAGTTATTGAGTTGGCGGCCCTGCTCTTAGCTGATATATGAAAGCGCTGTGCTGCCGGTTTAATAATCACACCACAGCAAAGATAGTCCACCTGTGTGTCTCCATCATTGCTAACACATTCTTTTTAACTGGGCGAAAACGCATACAAATTCAGACATTGTAAAATACCGAAATATTTCTACCAAGGCTAAAATAATTAACGGTATAAAAATTACAAATTTCGGCAACTGTTTATATACCCTACAAATAAAAACAGTTGGTGAAGATTAAATAGTTAAACGTTGTAAAATTAACATTTAATTTACTGAATTATTGTAAAATTAAAACTGAATTTGTTTCCATGAAATATGGTGACATATCTTACAATGAAGTGTAATAGATTTATTTAGGAATCATTAACTCTTAAACTTACCTCCAAAGCAAGGAGGTTTTATTTCACGTACCAGTGTAACAGGGAACAAAGCTCAGTTAGTATATACTACAGTAAGGTTTCAGCTACTTAGAATATCACAGCAATATTCGTTCGTTAGAGTCTTTTAAGTCAGTGCAATGAGCAAAGGTAGCAAACAGGTTGCTCGTATCCTGTCTGTTACGCTTGGCAGCACATTTTTGTAGTTGCTAGTGCAGCCATAAGATGTTTTTTTTTCTCCTCGTTAAACTTTTTCAAAAGACTGATTAAAGCATAGGTCAGAGGTGGAGAAAGTTGCAGAGAATAAACTGCCTTACTTCACCCCAGGACAAACATCGTTCACAGCGCAAAGCCAGAAGCAGGGCTAGATTGAAAACGGTACACTTAAAGACATTAAAAATACGCCTGGAAATATATATTGTAAGACTGACTCCGCCCATGGCTTTAATCTGTTTGCTATGATCTTAAAAGCGAATTGGGCGGGCACGCTACCGAAGGAAAAGTCTTCAATATGAAACGTAACTTGTGACAAATGGCGTTCTGGGTTGTGAACTGGTGCCAGGCGTATTTTTATTGTATTTGATTGTACACTTCTAGTAGTAGATAGGACCCAGTGGAATAGTTCAGGCGGTTTCGTTTGCTGTCTGCATTCGGGAGGTTATGTTTTCGATCCCTTCGGCCGGCCTTTCCCATTTTGCCGGGTCACCAGGCTAATTCTGGGTTGGTTCATTGCATCCCCCGACGTTTCTGCCCCCATTATTTCTTCAAAATCTCGTTCTGGGCTGAAGGACCCGGCTACTGTGTTCGGGTTGCGGCTGGATGGTTATTTGCGCATTGTGAAAGGTTATGGAAAGGAACAGTCGTACGGGTCTCGTCTTCCGGTTTAAGGACTCCCCCTGGGGACTCACCGGGAAAGAGTTAGGAACTCATTAGCAAGACGTGGGAAACCAAAAACCATAAGCCATAGACTCCATCCATGCTTGCAGTCGTCATCCGAATCTGATCGCCCTTCAGGTCTCTCCCCTCATCCCTTCCTCTCTAGGGTCATGATTTTATATGGAAGGAAAAATAAATACTAAGCTCATATCTCAGAAATAGTGAACGGAACATTATTAAAATGCATCCCACAGTGAAAACATTATATTGAAGGCAGATATAATATTGTTGATTTACTAAAACGATAGTTATTTCAGACAGCAACAAGCTATAGGAGAAATAGAAAACCTAGTGTTATCAGAATGGAAGATATGTACATTTTCTGTATTTAGATTTTCTTAAAGATGAAACAAGCAAAAAATATCTGAGCTAAGGCAAAAACATTTTCAGCAGTATTTATTATTAATTACACTTTAGAACACCACATGTAAAAACTGACTTTCTCAGATGAGATCTGAAGATGTAAAAACTGAAGCCTTTCCATTATTACGCTTGCTCACAAAAGCGATCCCTCTGTCTCACACTCACGTTTTGTGCCAAATGTTACCATTCTTTGCAACATCTATTCACTTTCACGGCTATTATTTAACGTTAGCCTTCATCCTCGAAACTCTTTTCTAGACAACTCTGGAGTCTTCCGCCTTCCTCTGTGGTTTGATATATGGACCGTAACTTCCTAAGCAATGTCAGTTGTGACAAAAAACTGTAGAAGCCCTTCCAACGCACATGAAGTTTTTCCGTGCATTTTCTTTTGTATGGAGTATACTTGAAAGCAGAGCTCTTGTGTATCCTCAAAGTAGGTTGAGAGGAAGTAATTCACGCAGTTGCGGAAATGTTTAAAAATATATTATCCATATACTCAGAAATGGTGAAAGAAGAGTTATCTCACACAGGGTGTAAAATGTTGTATACGCACAGCTTACAAAGAAACTTCAACTGAATGGATTTGTGGATCAAATCGAAAAGATGCAAGTCAAGTTATGTATTAGCCACGCAAGAGTAGTCAAAGGTCACACTAAAGTAAATCATCATTTAACAGTAGATTCAAATAATACGTTGCCAAAGTTAAATTTCCTAAATCCATGGACTGAAATGTTGACTGGTAGATGACCGTCTTATGAGTTTACTTATTTATCATTATCTGGTCTATAAAACACAATAAGGCGTTATTCTTAATTATATATATATATATATATATATATATATATATATATATATATATTCCATTGGTTAAACTTAATCAGCAATTGTGTTTTAAAAAGCTAACTGAGCATATTCTTAACATTAAATTAGATCAACAGAGTAGTATATTTTGATCATCTTAAAATGTAATTAAGTAATCCTAAATATCTTCTAAGAAAATCAATCAAAAAGATAATTCAATAAAAAGCAGTTCAGATCGAAGAAAAGTGAAAGCTAACCCTCCTATATTTGGAACAGGACATCTAACATATTGTGGGGTACCAACTGTCATTTTGAATAAATATATTCATTTAGCAAGGTGTAATGTTACACCAGAAACTTAAGCAGTCGATTTTGGTGGCAAGATGTTAATGTTGACCTCACAAAATAACGCTAGTATAAACATCTGTTTTCTATAAAGTCTCCGATAAGTAGGTCAAGGAGAGCCCTTACATCACAGCTACAGACCCAGCCGGGCACTCTAAATTGACGTTGACAGAGAGGGGAAAATGTTCATACAATTTTTAACTGCAAAAACATCAGAATACAGCATATATGCACCGGGAGAGTTGTTTGGGATGAAGGTAGTCCATTGGGTGTTTTTACCTTAGCTTTCTAATCTTGTAGTCTCATTGATTCTTCCAAATAGTAATAAAAGCACTGCCTCGCTCGCACCCTTGTACTTATTTGCAGCTCCCGATTTTTCCCCAAATGTACACCCACCTGCACGTAAAATCCTAAGACCAACTGCTTCCCTTTGCATACGGGAAAACTAGCTCAACTCTGAACCTACTACCCCCTAAAGTGCACAATGGTAGGGGAATCCCCGCACTGAATATACTACAATATACACCCGCTTCAATATTTAGAGCAAAATTGTAACTAAAGTTGGACTAACGTTTACCATTCTACTGCAAAGTGCGCAGGAATTACTTGAGTTTTTTTTCTCTATCACGAGAAATCGCATACAAAAAGGTGCCAATGCTTATTGATTCCCTACGGTAGTATTTTATTCTGGCAAAAACTTCTTATAAGCGTGTGCTGCCTACCGGTTCTCTTATTGGATTGCACAAAGTGAGCGAGGTAGGAAACGGAAGCATTTAACCTAAGTGACTGGAAGAACTCGCTGGAGGATTCTATTGGCGATGTGTAAAATTCTAGCACTAAAACCCTCCTAACCAATGAACAAAATTTGGTCCCAGTTCATAAGCGAAGGAAAGAGAGGCGTAAGAAAACATTTTCTGGAATGATTGCATGAAATTTCCTTGTAAAGATTGCCCTTTGTATCGTATATCTCATTTGAAACAAACAAAGGGCATGGAGAATAAACCAAAAAATGTTGCTAATACTGAGTAACCGAATTTGGTTAAGGAACCAAAGAAGTATTTCTAGGAACAGGCTCAAAATGCTGGAAGAAATACTAAGAACGGTATTCTCGATAGGTTTGATATTAAAATCCACTACGTCGTCTCCTTTTATATACTAGTTACCCTTCTCGTAAGGACGACTTACAAGCCAGCGCCTGCGGTGCAATGCAACATTACAAACAAACATAAAAAATCGTGGTGAAGAACTGAGTTATACAGAAATGAACCACGGAAAAGAGAAAGGATTACAAACACGTTGCAATTTCGCCTAACTTGATAAGGATTGGCAATCTTATTTATACTCATTTTCTGGCAAAAATAGCGAACTAAGATTTATTAAAATTGCGAAGTAATTTTGGAAAATTGAATTGGAATAAAAATGCCATGGTCAGAGTCTGAACCATAAATATCCAGCTTCTTTTATCAGTGCTCATTCATATGAGCCACGAAAACGACCATGGCATATCACGAAGTTTTCCATGTAGCCAATCTTCCTGGTAAAACGTGAAGCGGTCTCTACTTCTCTTGAGGTAACATACTCCATTTTCGACTCTACTTTCCAGCTTACGGAAGAACAAATAATAAAAGAACTGAATTGATTGGATTTCTCAACACATTTAGAACTTTCTTAGAAACTAATCTCTGGTGCAGACGCGCCAATATAAATAATAATAATAATAATAATAATAATAGTAATAATCATAATACTAAAATGTTGATAACAATAATAATATGCCAATCATCTGTCTGATTAAAACCAGGTAGAACTACAAAACTTAGAGAAGCTGCTTTAATAAGCCAATACCAAACACGGCTCCTTATATCGGCAGGATTTTTTCCTTCATTTCTTTTCTTTCGAGCGTACATAGTGAATAGAGAAGGCATTGACTGACTGCTGCCAAAAATCTGATGCAAATAATGATTTCACTACAAATACCGGTTTGTAGTCCATGAATTAAAAAGGAATTTATAAAAACCTTGTTCTGCAAGTTAATAATCTTCCAAGAATCTGACACAAAATTTGCAAGGCTTGCCCTGAGGCGCAATCAATAGGGCACCGGCCTGCTATGCGAAAGGCCCCTGATTTGATTCCCTTATGGAGGGTAGGGATTTTTCTCTAGCCAAGATTATTCACTCCCTCCCCAGAGTCCGGAAGTATGTTTGACCTAATGATTATGATTAAAATTAAAAATAAAGAGAAATAGAAAGCCAACGACAGTAGACAATATGTTCCAAACAGAAATGCTGCCGATAGGAACATACACTTTAATAACAATAAATGGAATAATAAAACGGCGAGGAAAATTCCCTCACCCCAAATTACATATTACAAGGGGCTTGCTTGAAGAATTTTGATTTTTTTTAAAAAATTGCCAAAAATACCGAAAGATTTAATATATTTTCCTTTAAAATGAAATCATCTTGAACTTTCTAGGAATAACCTCGGAAATACTCTCATTTTGGGTGAATTTTACTCAGCTAGTAAAGCGTTAAGAGAATACCAAATGTTGCTAAACACAAGTTAAGATCTCGTTAAAACATAGTTTCACAAAGAAACAAAATATTACTAATAAAAATAAAAAAGTACACTTTGTCTAAATTTTCCTCCTTTATACTTTTCTTAAATGTATGTAGATGGTTGTTTGTATTTTACTTTTTATTATGTTAATACAAAGGGAATTGAATTTCAAAACTATAGCTTAGCGACTGGCTCTTTAACCCAGCGTATTCCTTGAGACCCTTTGTATCCATGAAAGATTATATAGTGATACCATTCCTCCCAATGTTTATCTCGATTAGCCTAAAATATATAGCTTATGAGAATAGCTGGTTGCAAAATACGTATAGAAAGTCATATGAATGTAAGACGTTAGAATTCTTGTGAACTACTTCATCATAGTAATTCATTGTCATCAGCACCGGTTTTAAAAATAAACTTAAATATAAGTATTATAATATAATATTAAAAATTATATATTTTATACAATTAAAGACGTAATTCCAATAGATATATAGTGATAATACACTCTAAATTTCATTTTTCGGGAATTACCGTAATTTAGTATCTTCTTAAAGCATCTATTTTATTCCCAGAAAATATTTATAAGGAAGTAACTGAAAAATGAGAAATAAATTTCCCACTGTCAATATTACATGTATCCATTTTTTACGAGGATTCTGTCTATTATTTATATACAAACATACACAAATTCACATGGCCAGCGTGAAACAACAGTTAACAAATATCGTTTCAGTGGTTCTATCTACAGCATGTAATAGCTTTCAAGTATTTTACTTCGCTTTACAGGATTATTGCATAAACTATTAATCATGTTTTTGAAATATAATGTAGCACAGTCAATATAGCACAAAGCTAGAGGAGAGAAAACCGATATTATCTTGTTCCGAAACTTACAAATTGGTGAAAAGCTAATAAGTAGATACGAGCTAACAATCTATAGATATAATAAGACCTTATTTTGTATGTCCCTTCAACTTAGCACTGAAGAGAAATATTTTAATACATCAAAAATTCGGTATCAAAATTCACAGAAATATTCGTAAGGAGCTTCCCATATTTTAGAAGACACACGTCGAAGGATAATAATTTAATAAATCTGTTGTGTTCCACTCCCATGAGTTTAATAAACATTACTAGAAACGGTCTTAATACTTAGTTCTTTGTAAGACAAATAATGGAATACATTTGGCTAAAGCAATAGTCAAATATTGTAAACGCTTGTTGCCATGTGATTATATTTTGCTATATTTATGTGGCCAGGTCTAAAACCAGCGAAACAGGAATAACAAAGCCTCATTTAAAAAAAAATATTTTAAAATTTAAACCAATAACAAAGAATATCTCCATAATAGTTAACTCCACAAAACATGTATATGACATAAATTGAGTGTTTTAATGAGATCTACATTTTTGTGTATTAAGCTTTTCTCTCCCTTACAGTTCACTAGTTATGCGACAGTCATCCAGCATGAAGAGGGTTTCAAAGGTTACTTTCAGAAAATTCAATATATAAATTTTATTGCCATATAAATATCTTTAATATGGGTACTTCAATTAAAATCGTTGGTCCCATTTTCGACAAAATTAAAACCTCGAAACCTTTTACAAGAAAGGGTAATTTAGGGCGAACGGATATTTCTGAAAACTTTCGTGTCACATCCTTGGATGATATTGAGCTTAAATATCAAGTTGGTATTTGACCGACTTTTTGTTTTTGAGTTATCGTGTTAACAGACAGACGGATGCGCTTGCGCGTGCATACATACACACGCAAAGACGCGCGCGCTCACGAACCTTTTTCTATAAATACCTTTTCTTATTCAACATCTCCAAAAGCGTGTATTTTCAGTGAAAATTTGGTATAAATTTTTGGGTGAATATTATACCTTCAACATGTATGTACAAAAATGGAGAGAGCAAAAACTAAGATTTAAATAAATAAAAAAAACATTGTATTACTGTAATGCATCTCTGAAGTTTTAACAATAATTTTGAAAAATTATAAAAATATGTTAATAATAAATTAATATAAATTATAAAGCGTAAAACTATACAATTTTCCATAAGCATACTTAAACTACCGGTTATCTGCACGCTTATTAGTGGAGAAATCCAAATTTAAACTTCTTTACATGGAAACTTTTTCAACATTTTTCCATATTCAAAATGCTCCACACGATACAAGTTTATACACATTTATCTTATACTGTATCTCAAAAGTACATAAATGCCATCCATATACATAATTTATTCTAATCACTCAACTTTTTGAGGCGTAAGATATTAACTTCTATATATGGAGAAATGTGGAGAGTATAAAATGTGTTTTTTCAACAGTTAATTAACATATCTAATATATAGATATATTTAAGCCTATTTACCGTAATATTGAAATTTTATGTGAATGATTTTAGAAATGCATCGTGAGGAGAAAGAATTTCAATAGTAAAAGTAATTGAAGTATTAGAACTTATATACTTGGCAAAAATACCCCTTATTTTACGTAATATATTATTAAACTTTCAACAAGGTATGTTAAATAGTTGGATATTCCAAATTTTACACATGCTTTTGTTAAGTATGTATTTCAAAGAGACAATTCGAAAATTATCATGTAATTCCCCCTCATTAAGCTACATTTTACGTAAAAAACTTTCGGGTTCCATCTTAGAAGACGCTGAGTTTTAATACATTTATTTTGAACCATTCTGCTCAAAAACATACACACATATGCAGAGCCCTTTTTTTTACTTAGGAAACATCAAAACATGTATTTACTTGAACATTTTATATCGAACATTTAGGTGGAATACAAAAATTCCTTTAGTGTCTAGCCAAATTGTAAACAAATTAAAATGTTGGTGTGCAATTACCACCTTTATCTCCTTATTACGAATTTACCTATTACCTATTACAAATTGAAAAAATCTCATGTGTTCCATTCACATGAATTTCTCTATATCTCTGTAAATTACTATTGTTTATAAGCTTATCTTTTATTTATTTCATGCTAATCGAGAAAAATTAGCAGAAATAGTCTTATTTCTTGCTTTATTGTAAGTAGAAGCGAAATAAGGGAGTACCATAAGTTAAAGTGAAAGCCAAAAGCTGGTTGCTATGTGACTGATGTTCCTTTGTTTGTATGGACAGGAGTTGACAAAAGTCCTGTATGAGAAAAGTATACGTTTTTGAAAGCTAAAACCAAGAAAAAGGAGTATCTCAAAAACGATCAACTCCACGAAAAAATGTATATAGCATAAATTGTGTGTTTTAACGTGCTCTACATTTTTTAAGTTTTTGTCCATCTCTTACGGTTTAGTAGTTATGAAAAAATCATCCAGAATAAAGTAGTCTTCAGAGCCTATTCCCAGAAAATTCAAAATATACATTTTATTTATCAGGTAAATAACTTTAATATACGATATTTTAATCAAAGTCGCTAGAGCCATTTTTTAGAAAATCAAAATTTTCGAAAATAGTTCCACGTAAAGGGTAGTTTAGGGTGGGGGGATTTTTCTCAAAATCTTCGCGTCGCATCCCTGGAAGATACTAAACTTAAATACCAAGTTTGGTTCTTTACCGACTTTTCGTTTTTGAGTTATCGTGTTCACAAGACACACGGACACACACGGACACACACACACACACACGGAACTTTTTCTGAAAATACTTTTTTTGGATACAGGGGGACCCTAAAACATATATTTCCGGTGAATTCTCGGTATCAAATTTTTTGTGGAGTGCAGTACATTCTCTATAGACTATGTACATATAGAGAAAGTAAAAGGGGATTCTTAAATTTAATATAGTAAATATAGAGAAAGTAAAAGGGGATTCTTAAATTTAATGTTGCTCTCTTCACGATAAATAAAATAAAGATGCAGAATCTGAAAATCTGTTTCCCAGAAGTGGCGAATTAGCACACTGAGCTTACAAAAGTACTAATATTGTCAGTTAAAATATTAATTAGAAACCAATATTAATATATAAAAAAATCAAATAAATTAAATATTCTACAATTGGAGTAAAAGAAACCAAACACGCACACACCAAATAGAAAGGAGGAATGTAATAATTATACTATTAAAACACAATAAAAGCAACGTTTCCAATCAAAATTCACCTTTATTATAACTTCTTATAATAATATGAAAATAAAACCTAATAACACATACTGTCACATATTATTGCCAGACGTCACACTTGAGTATTGAACCAAATTTGAAAATGAAAGAATATGCTTATGTTAAGAATGCTATAACATGTTTGTACTAATTTTTCTATGTACATTGATTTTTAAAAAAATCAGTCAGAATGAGGAGAAACTGCATCCTACCACAGGAAATTTATGATACACATTTTATTGCCCACATAAATATCTTGTATAATATCTTAATAAGAATGGTTTAAGGGTTGCTTGAGATAACAAAAATAAACTAAACTTTATCATAAAGTTTTAGGGAACGTGAGTTTGCTCTAGCGATGTACGAGCCAAACATGCATTTCACTCTCTCTCTCTCTCTCTCTCTCTCACCCACCCACATACCACGCTCACACACTGACATTCACTCTTTCTCTTTCTCTCTCCCAGGTTCAAAACTGGCCAACACCGATGCTTTTTAAGTTAAAATGATCCTCATGCCAACAAATTTACCGGAATATAAACCAACTCCTACGGTAGGAAATTCAACAATGGCGGCGCTGATATGATTGTGGCAATTGACAGCATTAACAGATTTTTTCTCTCTCTGTCTGTCTCTCTCTCGGCCTTTCCCCTCTACCCTAAACACCAATTTCTATGAAAATGTCTATCGGCGATCATTCTACCTCAAAACGTGTTTTCCAATAGTTTCTTGACCCCGACGTCTTAGATAAATACTTATATCTGCTCAGGTTAGTGGAAAACACAATATTGGATAGAGTTTCCACTGATTGTCTTCAGAGATGAATATAAAATCATAAATGAGCTATAGAAGAATTGTAAATGTGATAAAAGTACAAAGAAAGGAATTTCGTTATTGCCTAGATAAATCAGCAATGAAAAACAGAATGTGCGATAAGAATGCATAGTAATTGACTCACTTAAACCAAAGGTAGAAGTAATCCCAACAGATCTCTTGATTAAAAGTTTTGGTTGGGTTTGATCAAAGGCTTTAAGAAAGATCGAGACCTTTTATGCGCTGACCACGTTTTCACAGGCGCAAAATGGAATCTCTACCACGAAGTTAATGTCAAAACTTGTAAAAGTAATCAGAATTGAAAGGGTAATTTATCTGAAAACAAGGTCAGCCACTCTGAGAAATCCCATTTGAACCCTATCATAAATTTTGTGTTCAATGCTTCAAAATGGCTGATGCAAAAAAAGAGGTTAGACCACTATCCACTCCCCCCCACCTTTAATGAATGACATATTTCCAGGCTTTTACCTAAGCATCCGGAGAGAAATGCCAGATGACTTACGTTCCAATAGATGCCTTCCACATCCGTCGTCGCTAATTCCTCGCATTTATCGTTCCTATAGTCTCAGAGAGACACTCAAGAGACTTCAGATCGGATTACCCGAAGTAATTTCGTTGCAACTATAAATGAAGGAAGGTAATTAAAGTCCAGCATTAGTCTACAGTCAAGAGATAATTCCAGAATTAGACACAGGCCATATGCCATACACAGTGTTCTATGTAGCTGAAGGTTTAATTGCAATATTCACATCATATAAAAATATTAAGGGGAGACGAAATGGGATTTATTTTTTATTTTTGTGTTTTAAATGTATATGAATATTCCAATGCAATTTTGGTATATCTTTTATAGAAGTACGGTAATTGCAAATAGTTTAAAAATACTGTTGAAAATAATCCTGCGTAGTAGCTTTAAGAACATTTTGTTACATTCTCTCGGAAAAACATCAATAACTTTTTAAATACTAATGTTATATCAAAGATCTTTTTTTATTTTGATCGGAAAGTTTTACTTTAGCTACTGGCAGTATTGGCATCCCGCTCATATTGTCTTCATTTGAGAGTTTCGGAGTACTGCAAAATTGTGTTTGGAAAATTAGGTTACATTTTTATTTAATGTTTGAAGCAATTTATGAAGAAGTACATTTTTGTATACAAATATCCGATTATCTCAGAAACTAATAATTGACACAAAGGGATGAAATTCTAACCATATATTTACACCTAAATAGGCTTTATTTTAACGAAAAGGTCTTTATGTGTGTGGATTAGTTTTTTCTTTTAAATTTAAAAATCATGATTTTGAAATAAATTTTAGAGCTTCATTAAAAAAATCATATCTTTCCTTCCGATGAACAGAAGTATTCCATTTTTCATCAATTAACTACAACGGTATTGTTGAATATACATTGGAAAATTTAGCTCGTTTTCTTTAATAGTTGAGATAATGGGTCAAACTTTAACACTGGCAAGATAGAGCATTTCGACTCCGCTTAACTGATGTCTGGGAAGTTTCGATTTTGCATAAAGACTGACGATACCAGACATGCTAAATAAATAATGCAAGAAAGGAAATCGGTGGGCACCCAGGAAAGCCATTCCACCCAAAAATCTGATATCGGGACTTACAGAATATACATATTTTGGGGTTTCTTAATTCAAAAAAGGTTTTTAGAAGAATAATTGTGCGTTTACGTATACCACTAAGTCGAAATCAAAATATCTTACAAATATCAAATTTATTACTAAAGTTCAGTACTGTTTAGAGATATGGCGCGAAGATTTTCAACGAAATTTCCGTACCTCCTTTTAGCCTTTATATGCGCATGTTATTATTTTTTATTTTATAAAATGACTTAAAATTTTGATTAACACAGCATATATTAAAATTTTTAATGGGAGGTAGAATTTATATCTTGAATTTTCAGGAAATAGCATGTTAAGTCCTCCTAGTTCGAAAAGAAATTTACGTAAACTTGCATTACCGGTACCCTTGAGAAAATTGAAGGGATACAAATGCCTAATATAGGGAGGAGGCAAATATAAAAGCATCAAATAACTAATAACAAAAGGAATAAATCTATAATTACCTATATAAAATGTATAGGATGTAACTAGGGAGAAATATAATCTTCAAATCAGTCCAGAAGATGCAGCTTGTAGAGAAACCAGGGAACAGAAAGTAAAAATACATTAAGAACAAAGGCTAACGATATCTTGAAAGTAGGGACAGTAACACGAGAGAACAATTTGGAGAAGAGCCTAATTTGGTGTAGAATATTTAATGGAGAAAATGACAGCGTCATGAGCACAAGTCCATATACAACCAATATGAATTAAAGGGAGTATAAAAACTGAAAATACACAAAGTAGTTGTAAAACAGTCAAACTATATAAAATGGGAGGGAACTAGAAAGGTTGACTGGCCAGGAGCTCGAACTAAGACGCTACAAATTTCCTCACCGACTTGATACTCGCAGTCTCTGTGAGGTGTGATGGTCAAACTTGTTCAACAGTTGAGAATGTGATATTTCAACCGTTTAAAGCGGAAACTTAGGGACAGTTTAGGCATTATAAGTATCGAAGAAGCAGAGAGTCATATTCATTAAATCGCTGGATGGGGAAACCATTCTGATTTAAAACACGTTTGATAGTGAGAAGTAGCATTCAGTCAAGTACTGAAACGCATGGGAGCTTCAAAAAGAGAGCAATAAATCAGCATGATTCGGATATAAAAGAATCATCTGGAGAAAGGGCAAGTGTTTTTATTTCATCTGTCACACTGGCTTCACTAAGGATCTCACAGTTCCCTTTTCCAAAACCAGGCACCTCCATACCTTCCCAAAACCTTATCCACAAAACATACCACATAATCGTACCACACAAAAAATTAACCTTTCTTTAAAAACACGGTTTATTTTAAATATTTTTGTAGCATCAGGCATTTCCGAGATATTCAATATTAATGGTTCGAATTTTTCATCACTAGCCATTTTTTTCAAGTTCTATCGATTATCAGTTGTCTCCTGAATGCATGATAGGAGTATGAACTTTTAAGCGCAGATTATAGCGTTTTAAAATATTTTAGTATCTATATTTCATTTAATTTGTAACGAAATCGAAGTGACATGGAAATATTTTGAAAAAATTATCTCGATTAAAATGAATTAGAGAGGAAAATGAACTTTCACAAAAATTATGTTAAAATCGTTAAAGAGCTGAAAAAGACATGTGAATGTAACATCAGATTTGTTTCTTGTTTGAACCATACATGAAGCTTGTTATAGACATTTTAAGCTTATATTACAGCTACACAATTATATATATATATGGGAAGTCCAGGCAAAGAGGATAAGTTAGCTTTAGGACCTGGATATCACAAGAACAGGTACAACTAAATGTTTTATGGAATACTTGCACAAACATGTTTGAATGTTTGAATGCACAGATATTTATTTCATGTAGATACTTAACAACGTATAAATTGGAAATTATGAAAATGTGTACTTTAGTCATTACAATCATCACAAAAGTAGGAACTTCGACCCCTGTAGCTAGTACACGATTCGTAATACTACAAGGTACACTTTATCCAATCTTCTTTCGGGATTTCCAGGAAGGGTTCTGCACACACCAGACAAAAATATTTCAAGGTTGCTCTATTTGGGTTTTTAAGTTTTTCCAGATTCCTGGCAACCACTTTCAATTGTTCTTTTTATCAAATTTGTCTTGTTGCTGATTAGTGAGTATTTCAGCTTAGATTTTCCGTCCATTTGAGGAAGCACACTGATTAGTCGGGCAAGTCGAATATCATGTGGACTGTAGGAACTGGTTCAGGTATTGGGCAATTACTCTGATTTGAAAATTCAAGGGAAGCTGCACTATCAGGATAACATTCTGAGGTGCAGATGGGATTAGGACGATCTGTGAGAGAAGAGGGAGCGTAATCAGAATCAGAATAAAGATTTGGATTTTAAGGCTAAATTCCAGAAGACCGGAAACCACTCATAGCAATTTGAGCATTTGCCACCCTCAAGTAAGTTATGCCAAACAATATTACAACATCGAACTCATTGACTATTCTTCCTGCAAGGTTCCTTTGAATTTGCTTGTTCAAAACTGGTTTTCGGGGGTCCATTGACGGCCACGTCCAGTGGTTGTATTTTATGCATCGTATGCATCTTAGGATAATCAAGAGGCTTTATGTATTTATGGGATCTTTGATTGTTCAAGAGCAGGATGACCTTTTGATTTAAGTTCGACGAACTTGTTCCCCAAAGAAGTGCAGCCATTGCAAAAATGCCTCCCTGTTGATCCAGTAGTTATCCGTTCACATAGCTTTGATATCCTTGAGGATCTTCGTTAAGAAGCCGCTGCTGAATGCGCTTTGTGCAAAAATAAGGAATGAAGGAATGCAAGACCCAGAAGTAGCAACAACTGTTTCTCTAGTAGAAAGAATTTTTGATGACTTTTGGTTGAAGTTTGAATATCAGTCTCGTCCATTTTGTATGGACGAGATGGTTCAATGTCATGTTTTTCTATGAATTTCTATAGAAGTGTGAAACACCTATTTACTTGCGGACGATTAAATCCTCTAGCCCTAGCAACTGACGTTGGCACTGCTGTATGCAAACTTATATATTTATATCTATGCATATACTATACACTATCTGAAAAAATGTTAATACACTTCCGTTACAAAAGGTTTGCATTACAATTATTAAAATCATGTATAACTTTAAATGAGGCAAGCTACTTTCAACATTCTATGTTTTTGACAGTAACCCATTAGTTTTGAAGAGATTTAAAGAGTCGAATTGAAATACACCGACAATTGATTTTCACAGTATCAGAACAAGGCAAATATAACGCCTTGTGAGAAACATACACTTCCGGGAAATAAATGAACAGCTCCAAATAAATGAATTTTACTTACAAGGAAATATTTTATTAAAACTCTTAGAGATCCCAAAATGTCTTCTTATACAAAAAACATTTGTCTCACAACTGAATTGTCGCTACCAATCATGCTGCTTGCGTGGTACTACCTAATATATTTTTTGCACAGTACGCACTTTTCACTTTGGCTGGGGTATCCGATTTTCCCAAATCTCCCCTATATAGTATCCTGCTGCTTCTCCCAAAATAAGGGTTCTGATACATAGAACATGCAGTGGAAATTATCGCTTATCTATTTTCTTTAAATATATATGCTATCATACAATAAGCGTTTTAAATATTCTATCCAAGTTATTGATAAAATTCCCAATGGATAAGTATTTATTTATTTAATAACCAGGCACTTCACACGTTTATTTATTACAAATTCAAAGCTGTTAAACCTTACGGCCATTCATTATTTTCACCAAAGTAAAAAGATGGCTTTGCTCATAAAATAGAATCTCTGTAGTTATAAAATAATTATTAAAACAATATTCTGAAAGCTTCTATAAATAGAACTTTGTGCAAGTTTGATTATTTTGGCATTTACTTTGTTCTTTTTACTTTCTCTCCACAGTACATGCAGAAATTAAACCGGAAATACATTTTAGGGTCCTCAAAAAAGGCATTTTAGAAAGAGGTCCATGTGTGTCTGTGAACACGATAACTAAAAACGAGCAGTCGGTAAAATACCAAACTTGGTATTCAAGTTTAGTATCTTCCAAGGATACATCGATATTTTGAGGAAAATCCCCCCCACCCCAAAGCACCCTTCACATGGAAAAGATTTCGAAAATTTTGCTTTCTCAAAAATGCCTCCTACAATGTTGATTAAAATCACGTATATTAAACATATTTAAATGACAAATACAGTATATATATGTAGAGAGAGAGAGAGCGAGAGAGAGAGAGAGAGAGAGAGAGAGAATTTGTTGGTATAGCCTCTGAAGACCACTAATTTCGATGAGTTTCGCTGAATTTTGCATAACTGATAAACCGTAACAGATAGACAAAAAATTACTATCCAAAAATGTAGATCTTGCTAAAATACATAATTTATATCCTGTACATTTTCCGTGCAGTTAATCAATTTTTAAATATTTCTTGTTATTGGTTTTAATTTTAAAATACTTAATTTTTAAGTATTTTTATGGGAATTTGTCAACTTCCTGGCAATGTAAGAAACAGATTTCAACCACACGGCAACCAGCTTATAAAATATTTGAGTATCGCTTTAGTCCTTATGTCCTAACCACTTCGAAGAAAGCTAGTAATAAGACCATTTATGCAAATGTTTACCTCAATTACCATTAAGCAGATAAAATAATTAATTTTTAACAATAATTTGTTACCGATATGTAGAGAAATTCATGTGAATGGAACATCATATTTTTTACTTAAAACACTCCTCGCAAACCCTCATACCCCCCTCACAAACAAGTTTTTCAAAGCAAAAAATACAATCTGGAAATGGGAATAAAGAAATTCAGTGTGAAGGGGTGTCCAAGACAGTCATGACGTCTATTGTTATATCATTTCTTCTTGGTCTTTCGAGTATGGTCTATTTTAAATCCATTAGCATTTTCAAGAATTTGCTCCTCGAAAAAGAGCTTTAATTCATCTTTAAATTGTGTGTTAATGATACGTGCGATATATTTCCGAGTAATAAAATACAGGTGTCTTGATTTGTTTGATTCTGGTTTCTCCTTTTGCCAATAAATCTACAGTTTCAATTCCCTGAAGTCCGCAGCATGACTGGATCCATTGTATTAGAATTTCCTCGTCTTTCTTCTTTAATAGTATGTTAACGTTCATCAAGCGATAACTTTTTGTGTCATGAAGGTTAATCACTGGGTATTTTGCTGCTCTGGAATCACAGAAGAAAAGCGCTTGGAATTTGTTCAGAAAGTTATTTATTTGAATAACCGCCATCTTGATAGCTTCCATTTCTACATTAAAATGTGTGTGTACTAAGGGTCTAATGTTACACTAAAGAAAAATATTAACTATCAATCCCTGAACCGACATATCAATCTTCCTCCATTAGTAGCCACAAATGCAAATATATAACGAGACTATAAGGATATGTAATGGATGAATACTTAGCATTTTGGTTACTGTCATTCGTCTATGTACTTTAACAGTTTATCATGAGCAATTATTAAATATAAGGTACTGCCACTTATGAGCTATTAATACTATGTTTGAAAAGCAGATTTATTACCGGTTTTAAAAACATAAGCTGTACAGATACGAAGAGAAAGATGTGGAATGTGAGGGAAAGAGTATGAATTGCCACAGTTAACACTATAACCTAAATGGCGCTGTAAGTTCTGTATTGAACAAAATATGCTTGAAACAGAAATAGAAATTCGACAGGACTTAAAAAGAATGAAAAAAAGTATTTAACACTTGCAACCATTAATAATGGATATCCCATAAATGGCTTACCTCACAAAACGCTGCTGCTATTGAATAAATCCTGTGCTTTAAAGTGAGTTTTCATTCGTCGCTTATACCAGTTGTGCAAGATTATACAAAATTCCTTCCGAATAAAAGATGAATTCACAGGCTATTTACAGTAAGTTCAAAAGAGACAATTAATTTTTGATCTGTTCTTTTTCTTCTTTCAAGGATTAAACTATATTATTTCGTTCCGTCTCCCAATTTCTTTAGCTGTTCTATCCATATCTTCTTTGGATAACCCTGGTCTCTTTTTCCGCTTCTCGGTCGATAATTCAAACTTTTACAGGCATCCTATTTGTATGCATTCTACACACATGTTCATACCATTGTCTCATACATTTTCCATAAAAATATGTATAATATATGACATAATTTGAATGATTACAACTATTTTTGGGTAAAATAAAAAAAAAATTAAATGTTCCATATAAAAGGAGTTGGTATAGGGATAATTTTGTTGAAAACCTTAGTGTTTCATCTTTGTAAATATTGAGCATAAATATTAGGTTTATTTATTGAACTTTTAATTTTTGACTCATATCTACCATACACAGACAGACACATACACACCTATTTTTCTTAAACGCTTTTTTTATTCAGGGGTCCTCTAAACCTGTTATTAAATGTCGCCTTAGAATTTAAAGAAAATCTCCCCTTCCCTTCAAACTACCCTTTACGTAGAAAATGTTCAAACATTTTAATTTTCTAAAAAGACCATAGCAATTTTGATTAAAATACCATATATTAAAGATACTTACACGGCAAATGAGAGGTATAACTTGAATTTCCTGGGAATAGCCTCTGAAGCCGTCTTAATTCTGAATAAATTTGCATAACTGTTAAACCGTAAGAGATAGGCAAAATCTTACTACAAAAAATGTAGATCTCGTCAAAACACACAATTTGCGTCCGTGTTTCTTTTATTTTACTTCGGGTCATGCAAAGAAGCGAATTTTAATTTCAAAGCTACAACTTTTAAAACCTTTGACTATTACTTTAGCATAGTGCATTCTCTTGTCATCTACTTATAATAAACTGAGTAATAAAATCATTCATTTAATGCTTATCTCAATTAGCATGGAGTAGAAAAGAAGAATATTTTGTAAGAAGTTTGTTTGTTTAAAAGAAAAAGCCATGTGAATGGAACACATCACATTTTCAGGATTGGTATTTGAACTATAAAATGACCGTTGTTCCATTGTTTAGGCTTTCTAGTATTTAATGGTCTTAATAGTTAAAACATTTATTGTAATTGTTCGTTTAGTTCCAAATGCTCCATTTTCCTGTACACTGTATACGTTATATTACAAACTACTTGTGAAGTATACAATTTAACGATAAAGTTTGGAAAATTAGTTGGTGTGTGCGTCATTCTGAGCGGAACTTTTAGCCCTATGTGTACATGTAAATTCCTTCACCTTGTTTTATGTGCAGTAAAAGGGAGACGAGCCAACTGAATTTCGTTTTAAACGCGTCAAGTCTCACACAAAACAAGACGACAAAAACACAGCCAGCTACATTCTGAATGCAACGAAACACTGTGTTTGTTTGAGATGCCACTAGGTTAAACCGAGCTTCACAACTCCCAGTAAGTACGTTATAAAATTCTAAAATATTGCCTGTCACACTGCTACTGTTACTTTTTCTTTCTTTCATTCCGTTTCTTTTCAAAAAATCCGCGTAAATGGGAACGGGAAATCCTATCTAAGAAACCAATGTTGATTTTTAGCAAAAAGCTCTATTTTGTAATTTAATGTGACCCATTATTTGTTTTTATTTCCCTTTCAATTTATTATTAATTTTCAGATAGTAATAAAGATTTGCAGTCAGGGATAAAATGACTGAACTTGTTCCAAGTGCAGGAAAGTTTTTATTCATTGAAATAAATTATAATTTTATAAATATTTTTAATTAGGTAGATTTAGGTAAAAAATGCCACTTCGTATTGCAGCACGGTTAACGCATGTCTAGCACGCAGCTATACTTTATTAAGTGTATGTTATCGTCTATCGAACACACAAATCGGCTATGTCTTGAATCACTCTTGTATTTGATCTTTTCCTGATTGCTAATGCTATCCTTCCCTTTCTTAGTTAGCAATGTGTCTACAGAAGGCAAAGAATTTCCTCACTGATATTTTTACGAATAAGAGGAACAACAAAAATCCAATACGTTATGCAGTCTATGACCTGAATCATAAACAATCAAATCCAATAGTGTTACTGCCCTGAGGAGCTTTTATCTGTCATCCCCACTGCCGATTTCATAGTCACATATGCACGTCTAGCATTTAATGGAAGGGAAGCTGAAGTGGTCACTGTCACGCATCTCCCAGCTGGAAATATGACTTTCGTAGTTCGGACCACCGACTATCGCAGCTCCTCACTTTCCTCAGGAGGCTGAGTCATATAACGGGGGTTTAAATCCCACACCCTTTCGGATAGGATCAAACCCGAGCTTATTCCGTGGAAACTTCATCTCACTACGCCAGGTGCAGGCCCACAAGTCATCAAGTACCCTGAATATGAAAAATAAACGAGGTTACCATAAAAAACATGACTGCTATTACTATCTCTCGTATTCATTGGCTGAGGCAATATACCTTTGAAGTCTACGTATATATAGCTAGAGGTCATGCGCGCACTTTGGGCACTGACAAACGTAGGTTTAAATCCCAACGTTGATTAATTTTTGTTCCTCTTATTCTATTTGACCCTCTAAATCTATTTCACGTTCTTAATTTCAGTTAACATACATTTGTCATTATACATATATATATATAAAATTAAATTTTAGATATAGGCAGATGTAGGCATCATATCATATCAAAGGCTTCCGACTTATGATGATAAGCTTGATTGTTTTATCTTTATTTCATTTTTTTTTTTCGATCAAACACTTGTGAAATGGCATGGGCCACTGTTAAACGAGCTGCTGCTCTCGCTCCAGAATAGTCTTTAAAATTTACTTTAAAATATTTATTAGCTTATAAATTATAAAAGTGCAGATATTATGAATTAAGGGTATCATTAAAGGGATTCCTGAACTCACTCACAATAAAGAGCAGTTGTTTCATAGTTGTTATATAGCCAGCAATGCAAGTAGCACTTTGTGGTGTGCCACAGTCTATTGTGAGAAATTGGGCGAAATTGGACAGGTTGCTGCAAGGAAGAGTATAAGGTTAGTCTCGTGTAATTCAGATAATGAAGAGATGTCTTCAAGGCTTTGTCTTTATTCCCGGGTGATGCACGGACGGTCATCAACTGTTCTAAAGATGCGGAATTCGGCGTAGACGTGCGGCAATAAAGGAAAGCTAAGCCAAGTTCATAAATTTGAAAGGGTTGCATTTGCTTTAAAATATAAGAATTTCGATTGGAGAAAGCAATTTTCTCGAATGTTACGTTCTGTACTGCAAGTACTAATTCTGCTGTTTGTATATAGACCCAGTGGGACTCGCTGGTAGATGCTATCTGGCTACTCGTGTAAGGAATGATCAAATAATTAGCAAGAATATCTTGTTAATGGGGTAATATGCTGGAAAGTGTTCATGAAAAATTAGTGGGGATATTTCTAGAAAATGTTCGTTCTGATCCCGTCGACCCGAGAGCGTTCCGAAGGTATTACATCCAATAGGATTCGGTCCAGAGGTCGGCCGAAGTTCAAAAGTAGTTTTCAAGCACATACGTTTTAGAGCAAATAACTTGGCCTCCGAAGATAGTAAATTTGAATCCAATGAAAGATGTTTGGACGAAATTAAAGCAGGGGCGTTCTAGAGGTCCCCAACTGATAATGCTGCACAACTTCGTGGTGTCATGACTGACACTTGGGAATCACTAGTAGCAGACGTCGGCTATTTTAAAACAGTGCTGAATACCATACCCCGAAGATTGGGCATAGTGAGGTGTTTACCGTTTCCCTTTCTCTTGTTTTTATTAGTGGTATTTACATTTAAAAGCAACCGGAGATCAGGTATATTTTACGCACCATAGAGTGATTTTGTACTGTACAACTTAATTTAAATTTATATAAAATGTGCTAATATGAAAAGGAATGCTTATGCGGGTCCGCAAAGTCGAAGCTACTTTCGAATATTAAGACACCGAGGTTGAAACACAAAACGTGAGCAATCACCAATTTTTAGCACTGAGAAATCTTTTCTCTGTGTAAACAGAACGTTATGGAGAGTTGAACTCTCAAGTCTGGTTTGGTTTATGAGTAAGTTTGTGAGGAACAGTTCTTTTTTATTGTCAGACTATTTTATAACTTAATAGACTGTGCCTCACCTCGCTGTGTAAAGTCTGATTTATAGCCACGTGAGAACCACGTTGCAAATTTTTATAGTGAACTTTGTTAGTAATGATATGTTAACAGTTTGTAAACTTATCTGTTTTAATATGAATTTAATTAATGAATTATAAGACATGTAATATTTAATTATTAAAATATTTAATGCTCCTCTAGGTTCCCCGCTAGTTAGAAAAAAAAATGAATGGATTCAAGCTTAGACTTTCGCTCAACGATCAACTGATAATGCACTTTGCACACACCGTATCTGCGAGCAAGGCCGCAATAAGGATAATTTACAAATAAAGACCTCTTAGCACAGAGAATACTTCAATTTTTTCCTTCCAGAGATAGGCGTCTCCCAAAAAGAAAGAAAAAAGAAAAGAAACTAAAAAGAAGAAATACAAATTGCTCATTTTCCAACTCAATTTAATTACATTTTTTAAACACCGATTTATGCAAGAATTTAAATATTAATGAATAATTATAATTTACAATTAATTATTTTCTTAGAAAACTGTCCCATGTCTGAATGAGAAAGCCCCGACATGGGTATTTTATATCTGCTTTGTCTAAAAAGAAATCCAAGCTCGATCCGTGCATAACATTGACGTGACGCTGTTCCTTAGTGCGCATACATTTCATATTATTCAACAATAATATACGAAAATATTCTGTTAAAACAAACAAGATTGTATTAGAAACAATACCAGAAATATCAAAGTACTTTTTGAGGAAATTAAACAAAAAAATCGGATGTGTTCCATTCATATGATTATTTCTACATCTCTCTACAAATTATTGTTAAAAAGCTTATTCTTCTATCTATTTCATGCTAATTGAGATACACATAAACAGAAACAGCCTTATTATTTGCTTCCTTATTATGTATGAGGGAATACACTAGGTTAAACCGAAGTCATCTGTTTTAAAATTTGGATGCTATGGCATTAAAATAAGTTTCTTTATGTAACCAGGAGTTCACAAGTTCCTGTATTACAAAAGTATAAGAGTTTTAAAACAAACCCATAACACTAAATGCCTCGGAAACGGTCAATTCAAAACAAAACAAACAAAAAAAAAGTATGTGACAAACTGAATGTTAAATGAGATTTATATTTGTGTAGTACGGACGTTTTTTCAGTCTCTTGCGGTTTATCAGTCATACAAAAATCATCCAGATTGAACAGACTTTCAGAGGCTATTCCCATAAATTCAAGATATACATTTTATTTGTCATGTAAATATCTGAAATATACCTACGTTATTTTAATCAAAGTGGTTTGACCCATTTTTTAGAAAATAAATATTTCCAATTTTTTTCATTGCAAAGGGTAGTCTAGGGTGGGAGATTTTCCTGAAATTCTTCGTGTCGCGTCCTTGGAAGATGCCAAACCTAAATATGAAATTTGGTGTTTAACGGTCTTTTCGCTTTTAAGCTATGCTGCCCCCCGCCCCCACACATACACACCCACGGACATGATTCTAAAAATTAATTTTCTTTTTGTATTCATGGGGTCTCAAAACATTTACGGTGAAATCTCGGTATCGAAGTTTTGGGTGGAATACAATACCTCTTCTATACACTTTGTACACGGTACGTGTAGAGGAAGTAAAAATATGCTTTTGCATGTAAACTTTAGCCATCCGAATTTGATATAAAAGTTTCCTTTCAACCTCTCCCTCTCTCTCCCTCTCTCTCTCTCTCTCTCTCTCTCTCACACACACACACACACACACAATCATTCAGGAAGGCCTCCTAATGCACAGGCATCTTCACCAAAACCTCGCTAAGCAGCTTTTCCGTGAAACATAGTAACTTTTCCCTACGCTAATAAAGTACAAGAGAAATTAAACTAGAAAATAAAATTGGTTATTTATTTTAATTGTTGTTTAAAAATAAAATTAAGAAACTGGAATCACATTTTGCACAAAAACGTTAAGGTGCCTGTATTACAATTATAAAATTACATTATTGTACTGAATGTTCTTATATACAAGAGCATCTGCATCATTTATGGCGAAACATCTGAGAAATTTGGCCATAAGCTGCAAAAATTAAGAAATATATAATTTATCATAATATTATACAGTAATAAAAATCTGTTTTTATTTAACACTTTCTGTACAATTCTGCCATATATTTTCTCTTGAACCTTCGTTGCGGCGCGACTGCTACAGCTCGCTAGGAATATCCCGTCGAAATTCATCTATTGCTGCTCAGTATGCACTCCCATTTGAAACTAAATTCTAAGTAGGGCTTTGTTCCTCTTTTTATACAATCGGTCACGTGCCAAGAAATTTACAGAAGTCGTCGCACGTGCAAAACTATTGCGTCTGTCAAATTCACTCAGGTGTAACAATGCCGTGCTTCCACTTCAAAGCACCTTTCGACAGCACATGTATCCACTTGCAGGCAAATCGATCACAACTGTGATGTTAAAAGAATTTGCCTCCGGCACACGCGTCCACTATCGCTGATGTAACAATGAATGACTTAGGAAGAAGCAAGCCCTTCACACACGTTTGGCGATTACGGCCTGCAGGGGGTAGCCACAATAGTAGCACACACTTCAGAAAATATAGTTTTTCCCACTTGGCGCATTTTAACTACAAATTAACTGAGGTTATAAATGGGTAGGCACATGTTTATTAATAAGCACTCCAGACTTTAAATCGTATTTTTTGGAAAAGTTTTTTTCCAACACTTTTCCATACCAAATACTCATCAAGATATAATTATTCATTTACTTGTCTCAAAATGTGTATATTGTGTCGCAAAAGTACATATAGAAAATCGACAAACCTTTTCCAAAATAATGCTCTAACTTACAGAAATAGATTACTAAGTTTTGAAAAATCAAGAATTTTGGAGAGTACCAAAAGTAATTTTTCTACCCTAATTAGAAATAGTATAAAAATATGACAGATCTGTTTATAAACGCATTTACAATAGAGCGTGATCTTTATATGAATATTTTAAAATATGCAACTCATGCTATATAGACAATAAAATTATTAATTAGATAACTATGCAACTAGAATTTTGATACATGACAAAATTATCACTTATTGTACAATAACTGGTATAAATTTTAATATCTTGCATACTGTGGACGTTCCAAATTTCGCAGATATATAACCGTAAGGATTTCTCGGAGTTTTTCAAACTTTTAATCATCAATATGAAAATAATTGATAGAGTTATAAAAAAGAGAATTTTAAAGTTGCTCTTTAATGGCTGATCCAAAAAATACTTTTATTTGTAAAACATTGAGCCAGCGGTGAATTTTCTGCGATTCGTTTACCTTTATCCATTACTCTCCTAAAGCATTAGCGTATTCATGGAACCAGTTACAGTTTTCATGAGAAATGACAGTGATTTAATGGATGTGCCACAAAAGCATCTTGGTAATAAATCAAACCACAACACATATTTTAATACACTTGGTATCCCGAGACCACTCGTCATGCAAATCCATTTAACTCTTTCTAGAGAGGAGGCTTTACGGTGCATTTTCGTTGATGAAAGATTATAAATCAAAAAGCATAAAGCAATATATATGGTCATGAAAGCTAGAGTCGCCTTTTAGTCAAGACCATTAATGCACTGCACTTCGTAGTAATGTACATGGTGAAGAGAAAGGAAGCGGCATTGGCTGGGCTTGGAATTTTGCTGAGTTTTAGCACTGGCAATGAGTTGTTATTTTCTCTGCACTTCCATTTCCACTAACTTTAATTATCGCACATCAGTGAGCAAAAGTAAGTCACAGAGGACCACGAAAATGTATGTGCATTAAGAGAGTCTGTGCTTTTTAGAGAACATCAAAATGGAAGAAAAAAAGCTTTGTGGCATTTGTAATTTTATGCTCTTCATCAGTACAGATAAATGTGTTTGTTTTTCAGAAGACACTTTTGTATCTCATAAGTCACTAAGCTTTATTATTTTGTGTTGTAATAAGGTGGTTAGCAAAGTATGCGAAATGATTTTGTACCTAGAAAATTTGAGCAGCTAATTTTGCAAACACTCAACAGATATTAATAGAGAAGAGCATTTTCCAAAAATGGCTATCTTGGTGGCCTGAGACTGTGAAAGCTTCATATTTATTACAATGAACTATTTCGTTGTATACATTAGGATCTTCTACATTATGCAAAAAATATGAATTCTTATCTTATTAAACAACTACGTACCAAATAGAAAATTATAAGTGTTTACAACTGACTACTACACCGCCAGAGGATATGAGGAGGCTATGCACCATTTCCAGAAGTCGGAGGGGAAAGGTTAAAATATGGGAAGTTCCGCTGATGTTCACATCGTTTTACTTGAACATCAGAGGATTTTTCATCCGTTATTTGGAATATCTAGGGCTCAACAAAATTAAAATTATAGAGGGTTACGAGAAGGATTCGTCAAAAAAAGAATCTTTGTATAATCATTTCATAACGAACGATGAAATGAAAGTAGTTTATGGGAAAAAATATCTGTGTGAAATATTTTTGTAAGAAAAATATACACTAAATGAATCAGCCCTTCCGGTGTGGTAAGGTACTGAAGCACAGAACAAATTCAAACTTTATACATACCGTACACATTTTCTGAATCGGATTCTACAAATGGGAATGGGTATTGTAAAGTATTGGTTTCTTAAAGAAGTTTGGTTATACAATCAAAGCATACATTTAAAAAAATAAAGATAACTAATGGTTACATATAGTACAGGAACAGCTTGTATAGACAGTTCTACGTGGAGTATGTTTTAGGGAGCAAGTACGAAAAGGGTGAGAAACATGATGACCAACGAAATTCCGCAAGGCTCGGAAGAAATTGGTTAGGTGCGCCTCGCGTACTTAAAATGTAGGCTATAAATAGTGTTTTTATACTGTACTCGTAGTGATGGTAGCCACTACCTCCTCTAAAATACGGACGAACTGCCCAAGGATAACATTGCGATTTAAACATTCTATTTTTATACTATACTATCACTTTCTTAAAATGTCTGTGTTTATTCCCGTTCGATAACGAAATTCTTCGTCTCCATTACACTGCAAATAATTCTCCACCTCTTCCTTTCGATGCCGAATTATATTGTTTAGTCTTTTCTTATGTGGCAATCATTGGCAAAATCCTTTAGAGAGGTGGTGTCCGAAAAACAAGTTTATTTCACAACTACATAAATATCATTCATTTGTTTATTTTTATGTACCGGAGTTATTTTGGATAAGTCACACAGCAGATGCAGACATTTTGTGGCGTCAACGCTTGGTTACTTAAAGGTGCAAACCTTATGGAGAGAAAATAATATTCCAAACAAGGGTAATAAGTCACTTTTTATGCAGCACGTAAATTGGCTACCTGGGAGAGAAATGGATGCCAGGTATGGAAATGGATGGAAGATAATTCAGAGAAGATTGCGTGATACTGCCAGACAGTATTTGGAATCTCCAACATTTCAATTAATGTCAAATACCGCGAGGATGGAGATAGAAGCCTATTTATATGCCAATAAAAGGACTAGCGAGGCTAAAAGTACCCAACTAGAAAGAAAAACAATGATACGGGGCTGAGAATATGCCTCTATCTTGAAGGGAAACACGGGACATTTTCTAAGAGAATGCAGAGAATAATAATATAAGAAAGCAATATTTTCCGCCATAGTTTCTCGATTAGAGTAAAAAACCAGGCTTGCTTGGATGTAATGTCGGATGTTGGATGTTGGTGTCGCTCATTGGGGTTAGTTTTAGCTAAGATTCCAAAACTATGCACTCCTGAGTACTGGTCTTGGATAAAAACATCGGCATCCACGCTTTCGTCATAAAACGCTTTCCTCCACAGCTTCTAGTATAGTTATTTCTTTGTGGAATTGACAGCACTAATTAGATATTGTAAAAACAAAGAGCTGCAAAAATCTCGAAAAGCAACATGAGACAGATCAGAAAACAGGATGATTCAGAAATGTCTATTTACTGAACAACTTATCAAAGTTTCCTTGTGATGAAACGGATTACCTTAATAATCTTAGAAATATCAGATGTACTGATACTAATTTAGTAGAGGTAATGGATGACAACAAGAACCAGTTTGAAAGCGAATTTACTTTGCCTAAGAGCAATACATATCAGGATGGACGGATTGACAGATCAATCGAAGAAGAGGGAACCGTTAAGATAATTAAAATGCGATAACGGTGCCCTTTTTGAACATTTTTGTACTCACTGGTCTCTTACTTATTTATTTGGATTTAGTGGCATTACATCTGGTTTTGTTCTTTTATATAGAATGACAAACAGGAATCGGATGTTTTTGAAATTAACTGAGCTCGGTTATAAGAAGCGGCCCAGGAAGGGAATTAGGTAAATAAGAGTGGTCATGATGTAACTGGCAAGAGAAGTCAGAACGGTGATTTTGGTTCCCAAAGGCTTTGATGCGTGTAAACCTAAGTTTAGAAGTAGCTTTAAGTTATATGTGTAAATATAACACATGGAACGGGCGGATGTAGATAAGAGAACTACTAACTTGTAACGCTAGTTGATTTATCCGAGTCAAGGAAGCTGATGCCCATCAAGTGGTGTTTAAAATACTTATGCACGATGTAGCATCCAATCTTGTTAATTTACTATCGAATCAACGAGCAACGTAGCTTCCTCAAGCACGGACTTAAACACAGTTGTTCAAACTTTGTGCAACTTAAAGCTCTGACAATTACTTCCGCACTATCAGTATCAGGAAATAAACTGCGTGTACTCTATGAGTAACAACTGTAAATATACTTTTACAAATTATTGCTCGCGTGTTGTGATTCTATAAAATGTCATTGGTTTCAAAAATAAAAATGTGTTTCAGTCAAATAACGTTCTCATATTAAACAAACTATCATAAAAATCTGATGTGTTCCATTCACATAACTTTCTCTATATCTCTGCAATAAATTATTTTTAAAAAGCTTATGCTTCTATTTACTTCTTACTAATAGAGAAAAAATTAGCAGAAATAGTCTTATTTCTTGCTTCCTTGTAAGTAGAAGCGAAATAAGGGAGTACCATAGCTTAAAGTGATAGTCAAAAGCTGGTTGTTATGTGACTGAAGTTCCTTTGTTTGTATGGACACGAGTTCACAAAGTCCTGTATGAGAAAAATATAAGTTTTTATAGCTTAAAGCAAAAACAAGGAATATCTCAAAAACAATCAACTCCACCAAAAAATGTATATAACATAAATTGTGTGTTTTAATGTGCTCTACATTTTTGTGAGGTAAGTTTTTGTCACTCTCTTACGGTTTAGCACTTATGCAGAATTCCATAAAATTCACTCAGATTAAAGTAGTCTTCAGAGGCTATTCCCAGAAAATTCAAAATATGCATTTTATTTTTCAGGTAAATATCTTTAATTTACGATATTTTAATCAAAATTGTTAGAGCCATTTTTTTGAAAATAAAAATTTTTGAAAAAAGTTCCATGTAAACGGTAGTTTGGAGTTGGGGGATTTTTCTCAAAATCTTCGTGTCGCACCCTCGGAGGATACTAAACTTAAATACCAAGTTTAGTATTTTACCGACTTTTCGTTTTTGAGTTATTGTGTTCACAGACACACGGAGCTTTTTCTCAAATACTTTTTTGGATACAGGTAATCCTAAAACATATATTTCCGGTGAAATCCTGCTATCGAATTTTTTGGTGGAGTGCAATACATTCTCTATACACTATGTAAATATTGCGTATAGAAAGTAAAAAAGAGTATTCTACTTCTATCATGCTAATTAAGCTAAACAAACAAAATTGGTCTTATTACTTACGTCCGTGTATGTACAAGAGAAATAAGGGAATACATTAGGTTAAAGCGATAGTCAAGTATTTTAAAAGCCGGTTGCCATACGAAGCAATTGAGGTTCGGTTCGCTTTTCATGGATCCGATTGAGAAAAGTTAGGTTGTTTAAAACTGAAACCAATAACAAGTAATGTCTCAGAAACGGTCAACTCTTCAAGAAAAAGTATAGGACACATGATATTTATGCTTTTAAGATTTCTATATTTTATGTATTCAGTTTTTGTCTATCTCTTACGGTTTAACCGTTATGCAAAATTATATAAAACTCGTTCATAGTAAAGAGGTTTTCAGAGGCTTTTCCCAGAAAAGTCTAAATATATATTTTATTTCTGATGTAAATATCTTTAACATATGGGCTTTAATTACTGTTCAAAAATAGCTACCATGTAAACGATAGTTTGTATTTTTTAAACCTTCGTAGTATTTTTATAAACTAAACATAAATACCAAGCTTTCTATAACAAAATTTTTCTAAAACTGATTTTCTAGAACTCAAGATGACCTCAAAACATCCATTTCAGGTAAAATAGGGCATCAATTTCTGGGTGGAATACAATTACTATATACATAGATGCAATAGAAAGTAATAGTATGACCGTCACAATATAAAACTTTTGTATGTAAGTTCAGCAACAATATGACACTAAGATTTCCAAGAATAGCCCCATTTCAAAATACTCCTTACATGGAACATGTTTCCAAAATGTCTATTTTCTCAACAATGGGCTATAATAATAATTAAATTACGTAATGTTTAGGATATATTTACAACAGTAATACACATCTTGAATTTTCTGGGAATAGGCTATGAGGTTCGTTTCATTCTGGATGCCTTTTATGTTACAGATAAACTTAAGAGAGACCTATATGAGCCTTACTAGTACGGTCTGTGGATCCGTGCGACTGTTGAAATTCTATGTACGATATTGCTATGTTAATAAACACACTTATTCATTCATTCATTCATACTAAAACATGTAATTATTGTTACATCACAGTGGGAAGTTAATTTTTCTAGAGTTAACCATTTTCGAGGCATTCCTTATTATTGGTTTCAATGCTTACAATTTTCTGTATAGGAAAAGTCGTTATTCCTTTCTTTTTCATCTTAGTCACACAAAGAGAATGAAATTTCAAAGCATCAGAGCGCTACCAGCTCTTATTAGTATTTGAACAACGCTTTTCAACTGTATTCCGATATTTCCAATTTGCCCACAAGCAAATACTTTATAAACATTTTTCTGATAAATTGTTTAACATGAAGTATACAGAAGAATAGTCTTTGTTGGGATAGTTTGTCAAAGAACGGGAAGAAATAGTAACTTGAATGTACTACATTCAAAAACTCAAATGCTAACAGTTTAAAATAATGGAGATGCAAACATTAGACGGCACAGTAGCAGAATGGATTAATCCTCCACAATTTAGTTCGATGCTTTTTTACTTTCTCTACACATACTATAAATATAGTGTATAGAGAAGGTATTGTAATGCACCCAAAAAATCTAGCTTTCATCGGAAATTTACGTTTTGAGAACCCCTCAATGCAAAAAAAAGCATTTTTAGAAAAAAATGTCCGTCTATGTATGTGTGTGTATGTATGTGTGTGTGTGTCTGTGTCTGTCTGTGGGCAGCATAACTCAAAAACGAAAAACCGTAAAATACCAAACTTGGGATTTCAGTTTGGTATCTTCCAAGGATGTGAGACAAAGATTTTCAAGAAATTCCCCCCCCCCAAACTACCCTTTACATGGAACATTTTTTCAAAATTTTGTTTTTATTAAAATGGCTCTAACGATTTTAATTAAAATACCACATATTAAAGCCATTTCTATCACGAATAACGTGTATATCTTGAATTTTCTGGGGATAGCCTCTGAAGATTACTTTATTCTGAATGAATTTTACATAACTACTAAACCCTAAGAGATAGACAAAAAACTTACCGCACAAAAATGTTATATGCATTTTTTTCGTGGAATTGGTCGTTTTTGAGATATTCCTTGTTTTTGGTTTAAGCTTTAAAAAACTTGTATTCTTTGTCAATTCCTGTCCATACAAACAAAGGAGCTTTAGTCACATAACAATCATCTTATGACTATCACTTTAACCTTATGACTAACCCTTTAACCTGTGGTACTCCCTTATTTCCTTCTACTTACAAGGAAGCAGGTAATAAGACTATTGCTGCTATTTTTTCTCGATAAGCTTTTAACAATAATTTGTTGCAGAGATGTAGAGAAAATCATATGAATGGAACACATCTGAACTTCGAGAAACATCCGAAATTGATCTAAACACAGGGACCGTTGTTACCCAAGTTGTTGCATTGTTAACTGCAATGATAATTACGGCATATTTCTTTTGAAGATTATAACCTGTCACTGTATCCTATTTATTTTGTAAAGCAGTTATTTTTGCTCAAATGGTTCAGTTATATTTGCGATATAGAAATGATTAAAAGTCAAAGCTTCACCTTCATGAACCCTTAACTAACCACTGGTTTTTAACAAACATCTTTGGGAATTTCCTCGAAGCATCAATTAACTACTGATTTGGGTTCATAGTTGGCTTAAAAATTGATTACATCTTATGTTCTTCCTGTCTATTTACTATAGGTGAACAAACTGCTTCACTTAATTACTACAGTTCAGTTTCAACATCAAAGAATTGGTTCTATGTATCGCCAGCATCGCGTCAGTGAAACAAAATTTTAAAGGCTAGCAATCAGGGTATTTAGGACAAAATTTTGAGTAATGGGAATATTTTAAATACAAAACAATCATTAAATAACTTCAAAACATTTTGTATAAACACGTTAATTGTCCTGCAAGCCAATTTTTACTTTCTCTACATGTACTATGTACATAGTTTACAGAGAAGGTATTGTAATGCACCCAAAAATTCGATACTGAGATTTTAGCGGAAATACACGTTTTGAGTCCCCCTGGACCAAAAAAAAGCATTTCTACAAAAAGGTTCGCGTGTGTACATGTGTGTGTGTGTGTGTGTGTGTGTGTGTGTGTATCTGTGTGTCTAACTTTGGAAAGCGTAGCTAAAAAACGAAAAGTCCGTTAAATACCAAACTTGCAAGGATATGACGCGAACATTTTCAAGGAAATCCCTCCACACCCAGCTACCCTTTACACGGAATTTTTTTCGAAAATTTTGATTTTCTCAAAAATGGCTCTAACGACTTTGATTAAAATATCGTATATTAAAGACATTTACCAGAAAAATAATATATATATATCTTGAATTTTCTGGGAATAGCCTCTGAAGATTACTTTATTCTGGATGAATTTTACGGAATTTTGTATAACTGCTAAACCGAAAGAGATAGATATACATTTACCACACTAAAATATAGAGGACATTAAAACTCACAATTTATGTTATACACATTTTTTTCGTGAAGATGATGGTTTTTTTTTTAGATATTCCTTGTTTTGGGTTTCAGCTTTGAAAAGCTTATACTCTTCTCATACAGGAATTTGTCAACTCGTGTGCGTACAAACAAAGGAATTTCAATCACAAAACAACCAGCTTTTGACTATCACTTTAACCTATGGTACTCGCTTTTTGCAGTTCTACTTACAAGGAAGCAAGTAATAAGAGTATTTCTGCTAATTGTTTTCTGAATGAGCATGAAGAAAATAGAAGCATTAGCTTTTTAACAATAATTTGTTGCAGAGATGTAGAGAAAGCCATGTAAGTGTAACACATCAGATTTTTTTTAAAAGGGCGCAGGTATAGATTAGCTTGTACTTTTTCCTCTTGCCTGCATTTCGTGAGTCTCCAACCATGTCGACGAGTTCTATACATTCTGATATAAGCTTTATCTGGGACGTATCGCAAATTTTCACTTTCTAACGAAGTTTGTAAAAGTTTAATAACTGCTGCTTCATTTCGTTATTACAAGCATATTAATTCACAGACATGTCGGAGCCACGGTAATCGAGAGAGTAAAGTTCCCTGCTTCCAAAGCACTTACCGCACACAAAAGTAAACCTGAAACCTTCTCGTCCTTTGTTAAAGACGATGTTTTCACACCAGTCGGCACGTGTACTTTCATCTTCTCTTATCCGTGTGCGTTAATTGAGTTTACCTTAGCTCGAAAGGAACCCATAATAAACTGGAATGTACGTGTGTGATACCAACTTATATTACGCCTGTTGGCTCTTCAAACAAAGGAAAACCATGAAGTCATTCCTGTGCAATGGTTCGAATTAAATCCCCGCTTTATCTTATGAAAAATTACATTCTCGCTTCAATTACAATCTCTGTAAAATAATGCTTGTATGTTTTTAATATTTTAATTTTTATACAACTATGAAATTAGTTAGTTCTGCTAATTTGAATAACTTAAGTAGCTTCTGAATTCATCCTCCATAATAAGCGTCCCTATACATTTCGGTCGTCTCAGTGGCAGCGCTGCTGCTTGCCAAGCGGGAGACCTGGATTCGATTCCCAGTACAGGCGTGGGGATTTTTCCCCCGCTGGGAGACCTGGTCCGGGGTGCACTCAGCCTCTTGACGTCCTTGGGGGGGGGGGCTAATTGATGGAGAATAGCGGTTCCTGGTCGAGAAGACCGCATTAATTGGACTGGGGGATAGAAGCTCTGACCACGTCTCACCCTCCAATACTGCACTCCATCCATGACGTCTGTAATGGACCGAGATGGGGGCGCAGAGGCCGGCTGGTAGGCCAAGGCTCTTAGTGAGCTGTGGGGTAAGTGATTGGAATGCATCTATTTTGAAACCTAAAGTGCGCTTATATGCCACGTTTGACTGATTGATTAAACTGTTCTTGGATTATAATTTAGTATACCATATGTATTTTATATGTGCGTGTGTGTTATGTATGATATAATAGTATATTAGGCAAACCTGTAACCAAAAGATTCCGTTAATTTTGGACAAACGACGGAGGTATGGCATATGTGACACTGAACTTTGGTGAACAATGAACTACCGTAGGGTAAAACAGTAACAAAAATAAAAAATGTTTTCTTGGATATGTTTAAATGACAAATATTAACTATTTTCATGATTAAAATAGCGAAAACAAAAAAAGTAAAAATAAATAAATAAATAAAATATTTAGTGCCACAAATATGTTCGAGGACCATGTTGAAACAGACTGAACTTTGGTCACTCATGCAATTTCATAGTAGAACCGTAAAAAAAATAAAATGCAGTTCTCCAGTAAAATACTGAGCTGCACCACAAAAATAGGGGAAAATAATTACATATTTTAACAAGATGCAAGCGCTACCTCCGATTTATTTATACACCACATCCATATAAGATAACTCACTACCCTTTAATTTCTCTTTGGAAGCGGTGATCCTGCAGGCATTTCACGAAATTACAGCGAGAATGTGGTATCCCACAGCATAATAGTGCTCTTCAGCTGTTAAAGCAGCGCTGAGAATCTCCATCATGCGTATGAAAACTTTTCTCTCTTATTTTTTAAAAAAAATAATTTCTACTTCTGTTATGTTTTAAAAACTAAAATAAAGAAAAACACCTAACCCTAAAACTGAGGTAAACTTACTGTTTACTAACACTTCAATTTTAAAATTCTTGAAACTTTTCTCAAGCGGAAAGATGACATTGGTTTTTCTTTTGTTATACTCTTGGTAATTCAAAGAGAACCGAATTTTAATTGCTTAGCGATCAGCTCTAAAAATTACTATTGTTTTAGCCTTGTGTGTTCTCTTGCATCCTCCTCACTTAAGGAACTAATTAATAATACCGTTTCTGCTAATGTAAGAATAATGTGTTGCACAATATTTAGACAGGGTCATTTGGTTTAGAAAGATTACCAAACGGAAGCCACATATTGAGGCAATACAACCCAGAATAATTTACTCCCTATTCCCTCTCGTTTCCATTACTTTTAATTTATATTCCAGGACTGCTGAATAATGATGTGCGGTAGATATACATCTTCCCTTGTACGAAACCTTTTGTTTGAACTTGTCAGTACCAATAGGAGGAGGCTATTAAAACCGCAGTAAGAGTGGCCAATCTTGAAACGTTGGAATTCCCGCCTCACAACATTGCCAGCATCGAAGTTGTGTAACAGTATTTCCCTCCGACGTATATCCTGGTGTTGGTCCCAATGCTTAAATTTTGAATCCCTGCTCACACCCACGAGTTTGGCCTTTGAACAGTCATCAGTGATGATTTAAAATCTATTTTAGTTTTAAATAAACGTTGGTTTCAAAATAAGCCCGATTACACATAAATGTATGTACTTTAATCGTAAATTGTAAAATAACTTGCTGCTTCATATTCGGGTATAGTTAACAGGCTCTATGTGACACTAAAATCTTTAGGTGAAAAACTACTGCCCATTTTAGGTTTAGGTTTAACTTGCAGGGAATCTCTGCGATGTGCTTATGAAATTTACAAAAATATGCTATAACTAACATAATGATATTATGATCGCCTCTGTAGTGTGCAGGTATGTTCGCTTCGCATTCATGAGTCTGCGAGTTCGAATTTCGCTTAAAAGCAGTTACCTGAATATAGGATTTTTCGGAGTTTTCCCTGACCTAGAAGACGAATATCGAGTAATCTTAAGCTCCATGTACCCCGAGATTATTCGAGCATCATTTCGCCGATCTCATTCATCGTTCAGTATTATGGACACTAAATATTTGGTTCTTAGGGTCCAATTCAATGTTGGGCGTGAAGGACCGCTTAATTTTACTCAGAGGCTCGATGTTCTTTTACATGCCGTAAATCTACGGTACGGACCAACGGCTTTACTTCGCTTCCAAAGAAAGCCATACCAAGGATTATTACGCCTGAAAACCCCCAAAAAACAATCGCCCTCATCCAGGTTTGAACCCGTAATCTGGTCACAAGAAAATACTGTATATATTCCACATCGATTAGTTCGAGTTAAGTTCTAACATCCCTAATGGCAAGGAGAACATGTGTTCCTATCAAGCAGTCATATTACATAAAATTCAGTTATTGTTCTCAAGAATATTTATTACTTTCTCCACATACCTAATATGCACATAGTGCATCAAAAAGGTATTGTATTCCAACCAAAAATTCGATACCAAGATTTCGAGAGAAATATACTTTTTGAGGTCTCTATACTTTAGAAAAAAAATCAGTGAGTATGTATATAGGCAGGCAGGTATGTATGTGGGCAACATAACTAAAAAAAAGACCGTTAGATACATAACTTGGTATTTAAGTTCAGGATGCTTAAAAGGTGCGACACGAAGATTTTAAACAAAAGCTCCTACCCCAAGTACCCTTTACATGGAAAAAAATTCGAAAATGTTGATTTTTTCAAAAATGCCTCTAACGTTTTGGATTAAAATACCTTATATTAAAGATATTTACACGAGAAATGAAATATAATCCTGAATTTTCACGGAATTGTCTCTGAAGACCTCTTTACTCTAGATAAATGTTGCTGAATTTTGTATAACTGGTCAACCGTAAGACATAAGAAAAGACTTTACTGCAAACAAGTGTAGATCTCGTTAAGGCACATAATTTCTGTTAAATACATTTTTTCAATTTCAAAATACTGCTCACATACGGGCATTTCTCAATTTCTGGCAATGCAAAGAAGTGGATTTCAATCACATAGCAACCAGATTTTAAAAGATTTGACTATTGCTTTAACCTAGTGTACTTCCTTATTTTCCTTCTACTTACAAGAAAGCAAGGAATAAGATCATTTCGCTACTGTTTAACTCGATTAGCGTAAAGTATAAGGTTTTAACAATAATTTGTTACTGAGATGTAGAGAATGTCATGTAAAGGGCACACATCATACTTTTTTTTTAATAATAAGTTGCACATATATACACTCTTAAACATCCAAACCTTTTGGAGGCTGGAGAATGCTCCTAGTGAGAGAAAATATCTCCAAACCAGAAACAATGCAGGACTTCTAGTTTATTTTAGAGGCTAGAGAATTTCAACACACATTTTTACTGTCTCTAATACGTATAGTAAGCAGGAGAAGTGCTGTATTGTATCCGAAAATTCTATATCCACATTACATCGAAAATATGTTTTGAGATCTCTCTAATCTTAGAAAGTATTTTAGGAAAAGTTCTATTGGTCCATGAACAACGTGACTCAATACGAAATTTCGGTTAAATACCAAACTTGATATTTATGTTCTGCAATGAGGGAGCTTTCAATGACGCAACACAAAGGTTATCAAGAAAATCTTTCCACCCCATACTACACTTAACATGGAGCATTTTTCGAAAATTTTGGTTTTCTAAAATTGTAACGATTTTTATTGAAATACTGCACATTTAAGTCCTGCGCCGTGGCGTATTGGGGATAGAGTACTCTAGTTTTCGGAATGCGCCCAGACTCGATCCTCTCCATGGGGGTGCTATTTTAAGTCCTGGATATATAACTGCAGCATAATGAGGAAATTGAGGAACTGGAGGCACTGATCGTGGCCATGATAGCCAATAATTCGGCTGACGGATGCGTGATGCTGACCAGTTGGATTATCACCCACCTCTGCTTCCAGTAATTGGGGAACTCCGGGCTCTTAAGGACTGTAGGCGGTATTATTATATTTTAAGATATTATCATTAAAATTAAATGTATACCTGAATTTTCTCAGAATAGACTGGGAAGTTTTCTTCCTTCTGGATAAATTTTGCAAAAGCGGTACTTCAAAAATATAGCTAGTTGTAAATACATTGCGGAGCTAACCAGTTCCGAGATCATCTTTGTTATTGGTTCAAATGATTCAAAAATTGAATTTTATCAAATGAGAAGTCTTATTCGGCTCGCCACATCCGAATCAAGTGAACAGCTCTTAAGATATCTGATTTTCGCTTTTGCTTAGTGTATTCCGTTATTCTCTTGTACCTATAAAGAAAAGTTTGATAACACATTGTTTGCTAATGTTTCCTCGATAAGTGTGAAGCCATGCATGCCCTACATCATAATTTTTTCTCACAATGAACATATAAGATTTTCAGAACTAGTTGTTCTTTGCTGAAGTAATGTGCATTTTTTAAAAAAAATACAAATGCATATTTTAGCTTATTATGTGCTGTGATAGTCGATGTACAGAATTTTGTTTCGTTCAGTAGAACGCTGTGATAACACGAGCGATCGGTTCAAAGTTATGCTTTTCCATGGATCTAACCTAAAATTGAAAGCACCATCGTTTTAATTTAACTTATAGTTCAGAATCTGTGTAACGCTCGCCGAGTATCCCCATTCTGAAGTTCGTCGTTACCTCGGTTGATATTAAAACTTGTACAAAAGTTTGGTTTACTCAATGGTAACGCAGTAAGTTTCCTCTTTACCGTTGGGAATTAATTTTGACGACGGAACTTGCGGATTATTGTTTAGCAGTGTTATTTAATTAAAGTCCGTTGTATGCTTAGCCGCAATGCATTAAAACCTAATGAGTAGAGCTATACGTTGTTTATTAACGGCACATTATGCTTGCCGGTACCACAGATCTGTTGTTACATCGTAATGAGCCTGTCTCTTCAATAAACCACACGCAGAAGAGACGAATACCACACTCAGTAAAAACAAAAAATAGGCGCAAGTTGAATCCTGCAGTCTTCAGCCTCAAATTATATTTCAGTCTTCAGAAATGTAACTTTACTGCCTATCTATACTTTAAAATCTGATGTGTTCCATTCACACGACTTTATTTACATCTCGGTAACAAATTATTCTTAAAAAGCTTACTCTTCTATCCGCTTCATGCTAATCAAGATAAACATTAGTAAAGCTGGTCTTATTTCTTGCTTCCTTATGAGCAGAAGGGAGATAAAGGGATTACAGCTAAAGCTATAGTCAAATCTTTTTAAAGCTGGTTGTTATGGGATTGAAATTCATATCTTTGCATGGTCAGAGTTGACAAATCCCCTCTTGAGAAAAGTTTTAGGTATTTTAAAACTGAATCCAATTACAGGGAATATCTTGGAAATGGCCAACTCCACGAAAAAAAAATTGACATAAATTGTGGGCTTCAACGGGATCTACATTTTTTGTGTAGTAAAAATGTTAATTATATCTTATTCAAAAGTCATCCATAATAAAGAGTTCTTCAGAGGCTATTCCCAGAAAATTCAAGATATAAATTTTGTTTCTCATGTAAATGTCTTTAATATACAGTATTTTAATCAAAATCGTTACTGTCATTTTTAAGAAAATCAAAATGTTCGAAATTTTTCCATGTAAAGGGTAGTTAATGATTGTGGAATTTTCTGGAAAATCTTTGTGTCGCATCCTTGGAAGATAATGATCTTAAATACCAAGTTTGGTAATGAACACACTTTTCGTTTTTGAGCTATACTCCGCCCCCCCCCACACACACACACACACACGGATACTGTTCTAAAAATGAAAGCGGGGGAAAAACAAATGCCCAGAAATTTTTAGATACATTAAAAACATAATTTAAAATGAGTTTTATTTAATTTCATTATATTATCACCGGTTGTTGAGGAAAGGAGTCATTCCCTTTCGAATAACGACAAATGCAAACTGCGTATTTATGGGGGAAGGAAATGAGGGATGAAGCAAATGTATCTGTTTTATTATATGTGTATTAACTTAAGCACCATTTTAGACACACATATACACATATCCTCCAATTTTTGTGGTTGAATTCTGGGACAGCTAGATTATATATAATTATGTCTGTCATTTCATTACAAAATAAGTCGCTTTATGTTAAAGCTGAACATACACAAAATATACTAAACATAAAAAAGTATTCTTATAAGACTGTTCTCGTTAAGTAGACAAACATAAGGGGGAAAACACAAAGACCATCATGGAACTAAAGGAGCCAATGTTCAAGTAACTAATCCATGACCCATTCGCCCAACAGTTCCTTATAACAGCTTTCATTCTGCCAGCACAATCGTACCACAAGGGTTAAATTCTTTCCTTTGCACTATTCTTCTTCGGACTTCAATAAAAACCAATAGAACTGGGAAAGGGTAGAACAAAAATGGTGAAAATTTTCGCCAACACTAAAAGAAACATATCAAACGACACTAGCATTTCCATAATCCGGATTGTACATTGAGAAAATATTTTTTTATTTACAAATCTGAATTCTGCATTTAGGATATCTAAGTTATATATTGTATGATAGCTATTTGTCTGCAATTATGGTATGTCGTTAATGCGGAACTATGTGAAGTTTACTCAGAATGATAAGGACTTCAAATCCTATCGTAAAGAAAAATCTGTCAGGTGAAAGAAAACTTAAGGGAATTTTCTTTAAAATACAAGGATTGGGGCAAAATTCATGGCAACTATTTATTTTCTTGAAGATACCAGCCCGGTTGGAAAATGTGACACATACAGACGAAAGGACAAGGTGTTAACTACATGTGCGGACAAAGAATAGCACTGCATATCGTAACACTAATTTATTACGGTAGCATACAAGGCAATATGACCTTCACGGTACAAAAGATTTTTTGGTAGTGTTTAACGCCCGCTTTAACTACTTATGGCACCGCTGGCGGTGCAAAAGAATGACAACATAGTACACATACAGCTGACATGACAAACCTGGACCTAAATACCCTCAAAGTAGTCCCTTGTTACTGTCACCACACGCTGCCAACGATGTGGCAGGTGCTGAATATCTTTGCCACAGCATTTGCCGCACCATGTGAGAATCTGTTCGCGCACAGCATTGGCAATGTCCTCTCGTGTTGCAAACCACCTACCACGTCGTAGTTCCTTAATCTTTGGAATGAGCTCAAAGTAACGGCGAAATTTCGGGAGAGTGCGGTGGGTGCTCCAATTCTTCCCAGCCCCAACGTCTCAGTAGCTGCCGTACACACTCTGCTTTATGTAATTTTCATTGTTGAACAGGATTATTGCACCGTCCACAAGATTCGGACGTTTCTCCCCAACGCCACGTCCTACCTGTCTCACCAGGAAGTCCCTGTGGTACTGTGCGGTCACTGTTCTGCCACGTGGAACAAAGGGGCAAACAAAGACACCCCTGACGTCATATGCGACGATCACCATCAACTTGACTGGGGAAGGATTTTGATGGAACTTCTGCCTCCTTGGTGAACCAGCATGTGGCCACCCCGCGGACTGACATTTCAGTTCTGGTTCGTATGCCCTGGCTCAAAATTCATCGATGGCGACTATTCGTGACAAGAAATGATCAGCGTGCAAGGTGGTCTGAGCATATTGCATAGCGCACCCACCTTTGAACTTCAGGTCAGTGCATGCGGTATCCACCAAGATGCGATTTTGCGTAGTTGCAGCTCATTATGCAATATCCTGTGGACGGTGCGTTTCTCGATGCCACTTGCCCTCCTTAACTCCAGTAGCGTCCATCGTCTGTCTTCATCTAGGAGCTGCTCGATGACGGCACGTGCCACGTCGGTCCGCACACTGATATGTCGTCCCGAATGTTGCTCATCGCTGGTTGACTCACGTCCTTGCTGAAACTTTCCTACCCACCGTGCTACTGTACGGTATGGTAGAGCATTATTCCCAAGGTCCTCCACTAATTCACTGTGACATTCCATCGCATTTCTCCTCGGAGAGCGGCTATTTTAATGTAAGTGCGCTGTTCAACATGGGTTATTTTCATCTCTCCCAACACTCACCACCTGACTGATTTCACAGCCCTCGCTGCACTACTACCAGCTATCATAGAGCCATCTGTTACTCTTCATACAGAGTATGCCTGCAGACCTTCCACAGACCCATATACATTTGTGATCCGTTCACTATCTACAAGAAAATAACTATTTGCCATGACGTTTGCCCCAAACCTCGTAGTTTCAGGACATCCTTGGTGGGTGCTAAACTTTGGTTTTTGGTAGTTCATTGTTTACTTATTTTTCACACACATTCATATGCATTGTTCTAAAATGTTATTTTATTCAGAGGGCCTTGAAACTTTTATTTATCGTGATGTTTTGATATCAGTTTGGAACAGATACAGATCTTCTACCTATTATAGTTGGGTGTTTGAGAACGTAAAGGAAAGAACTCGTAATGCTTTCAATACTGGCTGATTAATGGACCTCTGCAACATATTTTGCCCCACAAAGCGTAATTTTTGCTACAGAACATAATAGGCTAAACAGGATCTAAAGGTAGTAATGCAAATAAATAAAGTAAATAATATAGCCCGCCTGGGTAGCGTGGGTTCGAATCTCGCTTAGGGTGAGTTACCCGGGTAAGTTTTTTTTCGAGTTTTTCCCTTATCCTGAGAAGACAAATGTCCAGTAACTTTAAGCTCTTCTTGGACCCTGAGGTCTTTTGAGCATCATTTCACCAATTTCATTCATCATCCGATATGACCAACCAGGTTAAAGGACGTTAAGCTAATAATAAAAAAAAAAAAAAAAAAAAAAAAACAGTAATTGCCTTCCAAATGCACACTTTTGCATCAGTGCATTTAAACACTGTTGTTTCTTTGTTTGTCAAACCCCTACTGTATGTGCGGACTCTGATAAATGCGGTCAAAGCAGCTTGAGAGAGTAATCTTCCCTGATAGCATAAACGCCTCTCTTCTCATGTCTCCAAAGAAAGAAGTCAAACGTGCTATATTGGGTTTCGTGCTAGTCGTGCAACAGGTCCTTCTCTCCATATCTACTTCTCCCTGCAGGTGTCGTTGAGAAGTGGTCATACAGCATTGCTGAAGAATGGTGAAACACTGGAGCTATATATCTTTTCGCGTAGTAAGAATCGCAAATTTAGGAGATTTTTAACAACGCATCATCAAACATCGGTTGTTTCGGAATACTGTATTTTCTTTGTGAGACTCATAATTTGGCAAAGTTTGTTGCTAAGATCCTGATTAGTCATGTATAATACAATGCAACACATTTATTTTTATTCCTTCAGTGCTTCCATGTGCGTTAGATACTTCAAGAGTTGAAACTTCATGAAATTTCCAAATACATTTAACAGTAACCTGGTTTAACCATACAAGGTTACAAATTACTGAGTCGCACTGTTTAGATTAAATTCTGGGTTTATTGGCCTACTGCACGACAGCCAAAAAAGGCTTACTGCGCAATTCCAATGCGAAAGATGTTTTCATTGGTTCCCAAACTCTATTCCCTGAACAAGTTGCAGTATTTAGCTCTCAATGCCAAATCCTTTCATAGATCACCTTTGGTTATACAAAATGAGCTAGTCTGTTTCTTGTTCTTGAATGGGCAGTCAAGAAGAATATTCGAGGCAGTTTCTTCGCCCTCTGCGCATGCTACAGATAAGTTCATTCCTGTAGAATGGAACTTTTGTAATATTTATGTGGATTATTCCTGAAGTAGATATCTTCAGAAATTAATGTAACTACTTTATTTAATCCTGAACTATCCGACCTTAGTAGAGAGAAGGAGAAAAAATTTCCATAAATTTATATACAATTTCCCTGGATTGTCTTTGTCCAGGATAGGTTTGCTACCTGAGTTGGTTTTATCGTCTAATCCATGTTTTTATCGAGGTTTTAATCAATCGGGTTCAGGTCAACCTCAGGAGTTAGTTTAGCCAGCTGATCAGCTTAATTACTTCCATTAATGAATGTTCTGGTGCACTGCGACATTCGATTTCTGAAATGGCAAGACAATCAGGCTATTTATACATTCCTAAACCAAAAGCTGCTTAGAGTGTATACAAGAACACAGTTCTCTTTTCTATATCTGAAAGCATTCGTAATCACGTGATAGAAAAGGTTACTTCAAGTCACACTTTGACTGATCACTAACCGAAACCGTGCGTTTGAATATGTACGTGCCTCGTAATTCTACGTACTTCAGTATCCCAGGTTGGCAATCGCGCGTTAACTAAGGCTTTATGCGTGCGAGCTTGCACATGCAGGCAATCTGAGAGTTGCAACATGTATAACTCTAAAGTCTCATTCATTTAAATATATGCCAGAATTGTTATGGAAATTGTGACCAAGTTATAGCCCGACCTTATCGAGTGGAATATGAATACTAATTACTGCTCGGTTACAGAGATAAGGAGAGAAGCTCTCCCTTCCCGGCGTAAATTTCTGAAGAGCTTTCAAGCTATCCCCTTATGAAGCTTCCAGCTGTTTGTCAGTGAGTGAGAGAGCGAGTATGGAGTGAGTGAGTGAGTATGATATGGAATTGTGCTTGATGTGATATGAAATCTTGGATACTCAGTGTATTTCTGAAGAAAAGTTTGGCGTATACGACGTGTTACATACAAGTGCTGCTACTACAAGCACTTAGAGAAGTCTTGTATTTGACACTCCAGCAAGTGATTAATGAAAAGTCGCAAATTCAAATATTCACACAGTGGGCAAGCAGAGGAACAGCAATCTAATTGACTTGAAAACACAGTAAACACAGAAAATATAATGAAACAGTGTTCATTCCAGAGTTATATTGAACTCCCACTGAGCTATCGAGGTACACTGTATATAGCAGAGCTTGATCCGAATAGAAGTGAAATAGGAACAGTCGGCAGAGAAAGTACGGCACCAACTTGGTTCCGAGTAAGTTTGTGGTTTCGTGACAGTAGAGACCTAGCGTGTCATGATGCAATGATGAGCATCTCCTCTCTTATACGTGGTGGTGGTGGAACAAACTTTACAGTGACGTGGTGTTTCCAAGTGTTGGCACTATGAGTGTCTATTTCCTCGCTAAGGTAAACAAAATATGTACAAGAAGTTGGGTTTGGACGTGAAACTACATCTAAAGTGAAGCGGAATTACTTTAAATAAGTTAATAAGATGGCATGCTGCATGAAACTTTTGTATTTCGTGTTCTGTTTCATAAAATTAATAGAAAAACTCATTTAAATAATGGTGTCGTCTTCATTGCATGTAAGGAGTAATTTTCTCACGATTCGCCTATTTCAGCTACCTCCAAAACGGGAAACACTTAGCTTTATTATACCATACCATTACATATTTTCTGTATTCAATTATCTCAAAAATATTATTCAGCAAACGCATTATTGTTATAATGTCCTTTTTTGTAGTGACACAATTATCGATCGTTGCTAGATGTAAACAAACGAATGGTTGCATGTTACTTCAAGGGGGGGCATGATTAGCAATAGTGTTTTCGCTTCATAGTCCAGTGATGAATAAAGTTGCCAATAGCTGAATGAAGTGTAAGCGAACTCTACTGAAGAAATTGCTTTAAAATGTTCTATTAGTTCTCTATATATTTTGTGTAGAGTAAGGCAATACAATTATAATGTATTAATTGTAATGCAATATGCTACAATTTCCTTTATGGCGACTTAATAGTTTTTTACGCAAAGTGGCCAAAGTGGCATTTACTTACGAGTAGAAATAAATAAATATATACATATATTTTTTTCACTTTCTACAACAGTTTTATTTAAAAACTACACAAAACTCACAATAAACAGCAACTTTTAGCTGAAGTGAAATTTTGTTATGAGCGGAAAGATTTTAGCGCGTGGTGAATTTTAAGAGTATAAAAAACTTTAAAAAGTGCATAGGTTCAAGGTTTTTAAAAACCATATTTTATGAAAACAGTTTTGTGATATATGCATGAAAATACATATTTAAGTTTAGAGACCGTGCTGATCATAAACAAGTGAATAGCAATCAGAGCGAAGAAAATACGTAGGAACACAATTTCATGGATTTACATGCCAGTAAGTTTAGAAGAAAGAGATACTTTGCCCAAAAGCTCTTACAGCTTAGAAGCAAATCCGCGAATTACTTCTTTAGAGAGAGCCATTACAATGTTAGCTTGCGTCATTCCACTGGGGACTTTTATAACGCCATTATTCGTGTATCCAAGACTGAAAATGAACCCATGTCAGCACAGTGGCAGATGCAAATGCTTCAGGATGGATGGAAACCTCACTGTTGCCAAAGTTTCTTGAATACTTCGTTCACTGCACACATCCTACATCAGAGAAACCAGAGCTACCCATTTTTATGGGCACTCCTGTCATAAAAGTATGAGGCACCGCACACTACCCATAAGCTTCAAGTATAAGATGTGTAAATATTTGAACCTTTCAAGACTTGCATATCTCAATAAATCGACCTGTGGCTGGAAGAGATCGATGGACTATGGTCTTGCTTCTGCAGCAAAAAAGTCTTTCATCAAAATAATCACTCGTAATCAACATCGTGAATGACTTCACAAAAACCAAGATGTTTTCTATAAGCCACAACGTGTCTATGGACTCAAGAGTATGCTGCAGCTGAAGCCTTGGGTGATACAAGGAATATGTACACAGTAATTCCATGTTATGAGCAAGAATATCAGGAAATATTGGCTACACCTGTACCCAGCAGTTCGTACACATCCCTTACAATATATATTGTTCCTTTATTTATATATAAAGAAAGCTTATCGTATAAGAAGAGCCTGGAAGAGAGATTTACATCCAAGGTGAAGAAGCGACAGCTCAGCGAGTAGAAACCTCAGAAAGCAAAAGAAAAGAAAGACAGAAAGAAAGCTTATATGTGATGCAGTAGTAACCCCTTCGACGACCCTGCTACAGAATTAAACACCCTCTGTGCTCACTGGTCAGAGAAATGCAGCAAAACAAGTTTCGAAGAGTGAACTAGCTCGAAAAGTGGATTAGCTGCATTAAGTGCAAGCAGGGGATGCATGAATAATTAACAGAAAATTAAGATCTGCCGTTAAATTTAACAATGATTATTTGTTTATTTCTGTTTCTTTTATTTCATGTTATTTTTTTAATTTTTGCAATTAATAATACCATCAGCTAGCTCTATGACATGCATCCAGGAGAAATATTATGAACTTAAAATGTGTGTGTTAACAACAGAAAAAAATATGTAGTTTAGTGAATTTTGATTCATAAGTATAGAATGTTTGTATATTATTCTATTACGCTTATGATGTAGTTCTAAAAACTATTCATTTTAAATTTAGTTGCAATTTGTTACTAAAATTGTTGAAAATTTTAAAAGACTCACTTGAAACGTGGGATATCTCACGTGTTCGCTCATTTTCTGTTCTATTTATCTATTTTAGGAAATCGTAAACAACAACAAAATAGTTTACTGTAGGAATTTAAGATGGTGAATGTACTAACTTTGATTTAACGCATTTCTGAAAGTTTAACCAACATGCACATAACAAAGAAAAAACCTAAAGTAAGACTCACATTCCGCACTTACCCTATATTTTTACACAACTACTTTTACATGCGACATTTTTTACATTTTTTTCAAAAATGGCTACCAGTTTTAATTAAATATTTTATTCGTCATAAAATGAATACCTTTAATTTCTATGAATAGCCTCTGAAGTCGTCTTTATTCTGGACGATGCTTGTATATCTGGTAAACGTAAGAGATACACAAAAAGCTATTACCTCAAAAATGTAGATGTCCTCAAAACTCCAAATTTATTCCATATACACTATTTTTGTGGAATTAACCATTTCCGAAAAATTCCGTGTTAAGTAGATACTACTTCTCCAGACTTAACTTTCTCAACTGGAGTGACACTATTTGTTTTTATTTCTGCTAGTCATGCAAAGAGAACGAAATTTTAAAGCCTCATATAGCGACTAGCTCTTTCAAGATTTAAACTATCACTTAGCCTACTGTATTCTCATAACATGTAGTATGTACACGGACATATGTAGTAATAGTATTTTTGCAGAGTTTATCTCGAATAATGCGAAGTAAATAGAAGAATAAATTAACTTTTGAAGATGAATTTGCTGAAGACTGTCTTGTGGATATACTATTTTAAATCCAAGTAACATTTAATCGCAGTCCGAGGAAAAGATATAATACAGAACACACAACTATGAAAATGTTCTTACTTTGTGGTAATCTGCAAGTTGTACATAAATGACTAAGTAGGGCAACTGACTCTCTATATATATTTACAGTGGGAGTTGAGGTGCTAATAACACCGTATTGTCATGACCATGCAAATTGCTGGTTAAATGCAAATTACGTTAAAGAAAGGAATATTTTAAACATGGGAGTAGCAGCGGACAAAATGGAATTCGAAGGAAACCTTCGCTGACGGTATAATTAAATAATTATTCTTCCCTCGTAGGTAATTACCTTCACCATTCTCTGCAATTTGCCTTAGTGTTACCACGAGACAAATCGCTGTGAAGACGAAGGAAGTATTTATTATCTAGGGCTTTAGCAGCAAAATTATATGCTCCAATAAATGGAAATCTCAGAAGAACTTACTATGTTTCTGAAGATCTAAACTTTGTAACACAAGCCTGCAGTGCACAGATTCAATTTTAATTTTCTCTGCTTAGTATATAGTACATATAAAAGATATTGCATTCCACCCAAAATTGAATACCAGGATTTCACCGAAAATACTAGTTTTAGGCTTTCGTGTATTTAAATAAAACATTTTTAGAAAAAGATCCGCATGTGTGTTCGTGAATAGAATAACTCAAAATCTAAAAGGCAGTGGAGTATCAAACTTATATTTAAGTTTAGTATCTCCCAAGGAAGCGACACATATATTGAGGAAAATCCCTACACCCAAACTTTACATGGACAAAATTTAATGGCTAACGATTTTGATTAATATATTGCATATTAAAATATTTACATGCCAAATAAAATTTATATCTTGAATTTTCTGGGAATTTTCTTCGACAGACGTTTTCATTCTGGATGACGTATGCCCTATTCCTTCTATGCCCATAAAAATTATATTGTATTACCCTATTCCTTTTATACCCATAACGTAAGGAAGTACATTTGTATTCCCCATATTCCTTCTGTATCCACAAAGAAATATATAATAAAATTATTTCTCACTAGGTATGGTTTAAGCCTGGTGTATTCTCCTATTCCTTCTGAGTCCATAAGAAAGTATATTGTATTCCCCTATTTATACTGTGTTGATAAGGAAGTATATTGCATTCCTCTATTCCTTCTGTATCCATAAATAAATATTTAATAAAATCATTTCTCACATGGTATGATTTAACCTTAATGTATTCTTCTATTCCTTCGGGCCCAGAGAGAGGTGTTTTCCATTTGTTCACACAAGCTAATATGAATATAAACATTTCCCAAAAAGTATAATTTAAGCCTGGTTTATCCCCAAATTTCTTCTATGCACATGAGGAAGTAAGCAGAAAAAGAATTTTTGCCGATGTTTGTCTGGATTAACCTGAAATGGAATATTAACAAGATTGTGTCAGAATAGCTCATGAAGACTGGGTGGAAATGTTTTAAGAACGTATTGCATTAAAGTTTGCTTTATATGAGTACTTTGTTCTTAATAATTAAATTAGATGTAACTTACTTTAAGAAACAACATCTGGCTGGATTGTGAATTCCAGACTTACGATCTTACGGAAATATGTAAATGTCTCTTAGAATATAATGTATGCAAAATATTGATTTTATCCCAATGGACCTTTGTATGATGAGTATTTCCTATAAGCTAAAAGGTGTATTACGAGTTCTGTAGTAGTTATTTTTATAAAATCCTCAAAATTAGAATGTTGTTACGAAAGAAGTTTTGTAACGAAAATATGTACTTTGAAATTCAGCTTTAGATTTACTCAAATTCTTTAGCCAACCTCCATGAGGTGCGATTAACGTGACCCCCTCACGCTGAAGCAGTCGAGACTTGGAGGTTAGGTTACCTAGATGGAATTTGTTTCAGAGATTTCCCTTATCCTCAGAAGACAAATGAAGAGCAACTCTTACGGCTTATGGTTACCGGGGCCATTTGGTATAATTGCAACTATATTCATTGGCCGTCCAATATTAACTATCCGGTTAAACGAATTTTTGCTTAAAGAACGTCAAGCAGGAAATATATGTACATGAGATTCAATAAAACAGAGCTCCAAAAAAATGAGGTCACGGTGTATATAACATATTATATTTGCTTAACGATTGAAGATTTAAGAAAAATTAAACGGAGGGCGCAGTATAAGGCATACATTGAAAAAGTATGCTTATGGTGTTTAAATGTAAAATGGGACCATAAAGCTTTGAAGAGATATTCAATGCCAACACTAACGTTTTGGTCGAAATTTGCTTTTTTCGCTCTTAAAAAGAACTCAAATAAATACTCAACTCTGAACATTAAAAAATTCGCAATTTCAGGCCTATTAATTTTAACTTTTAATATGGAAATTACAGTAAGCTCCAACGAATTTTTAGTTATTTTTTATTGTTTTCAAAAATCACTTCAAATAATGAAATTATGTTTTGATAAAATTAATATTTTATAGAAGAACCCTTTGATATGAAAATGTAAAATTATGTAAAATATATCATCTAGGGAAAATTGCTTAAATATTGCACCTTAATTTTCTCTCGAATATTTATATGATAAATTATTATATAATTTTGCATTTATATAATTACTGCGAATATTAACAGAATTTCGTCTCAGAATTTCTATGTGCCATTTGCAAAGAGCTTTACGCACTTCGAAGATATACTATACAATGTTTCGTGTGGAAACATTTTAAAGCGAAAATGAGCAAGAAATGAAGACTCTAAAACTGAGGGTTTGAAGTTATAAAACTGTAGTAACACTGTTTCTTGTTTAATCTGCTTTTTTTAAATTCCTTGTATTTCGCTACTCCTCTCCAACTGGTAGTATTTTATTAATGCTTAAGGGTATCTTTAACAAATTTGTTCACTTTCATATATGTAAAATATAACGTTCTCTGAATAAAATGTAACAGATTTTTAGGGATGAAGAAGCATTTAAATAATATTGCCATCAATATTGCCATGATCATTTAAAATTTTACCTATAGATTGAAATTAAAATTGCTATATGTCACGCTTTAACAGGCCAAGGAGCTATAAAACAAAGGTACTAAAGTTGAAGATCTGCAGTATTTAATAACACTAAAAATAATGTTTATGATTTTTGCAAAGCGGTCTCTTTTTTTTTTTTTTTTTTTTTTTTTTTTTTTTTTTTTTTTTTTTTTTTGCAAATTGGTATCCTTAAGTAGTTAAACGTGATTTGTTGATAATTAGAATTGGACAATCGAAAATCTGGCAGTTTTCAGGATTTCAGAAAGCAAAGCACAATTGTAAAATTTACTGAGTACATCAGAAATAATTGCTCTCACTGCTTTTAAAGTTTTAATTGCCTATAGAGAGAAATCCACAATCCCCAAACAAAAATAATACCAACTCCTCTAGCATATAGCCACAAATTACAATTTTTAATTCGCAGGCTACAGGTATTTTGTATTTAATTCTAATGAACTTCATGTAATGAAATATCCTTAAAGCAGAATCCCTGAAGCATCAAAATGAAGGGAGTTTTTATCCAAGTGAAGAGGGAATGAAGTGGTAATCCTCAACAGAGAGTATAACGGCTTTTGTATAATCTTCTGAATAGGACCGAACAGTTGCGAAATCGCGACGTTCATTTTCACAAACAGTGCAGATAAACGAGTGATGGAGTTGGCAAGTTTAGTGCAATCTTTAAATTTTGTGAGAAGATTATAGCTTTGCAACTTCGTTTTATTAAATAGTTTAGCACCTCTTTCAGCAGTAAATATTGGGAGATTACTTATTGATGGTCAAGATTATACGGAGTATGAAAAAAAAGTGATGTGTTCCATTCACGTAACTTACTCTACCTCTCTGTAACAAGTTATTCCTAAAAAGCTTATTCTTATAGCTCTTTCATGATAATCAAAATAAACATTAGAAATTGCGTTATTACTTAGTTCCTTACACATATTAGGGAAATAAAAAGAATTTAAATGGATTTTCAATTTTTTAAAGAGAGTTGCTCTGTGATTAAAATTCCCTGAACTTAAAAATTCACCTATGAAAAACATTTAACCATTTAAATATAAAAACCAATGAAAAGGAATGTCTGGAAAATGGTTAACCCTAAAAATGTATATGACATAAATTGTATGTTTTAACGACAATACATTTTTTTGTGTAGCAAAATTTTGTCTATGTCTTACGGTTTACCAGTTATCCAAAGTCATTCAAAATGAAGAGGACTGCATATGCTACTTCCAAAAATTCAACATATAGATTTTATTTGTCATACCCTTATCTATAGCACCATTTTAATCAAAATCGATAGTCATTTTTGAAAAAGTCAAAATTTTTTAATTTTTTCTTCCTTATAAAGGAGGATGCTGAACTTCAACATTAACTTGGATATTTAACCCATTTTTGTTTTCGACTTATTGTGCTCAATGGACACACACAAACGGACCATTTTCTAAAATGTTTTTATACATACAGGAACCTAATGCAATACTTTCTATGTGCCATTAGCGAGGTAAAGTTAAAAAAAAAAAAAAAAAAAACACACACACACACACACAATCTGGTGTGTTGCAATTATATGACTTTCTCTACATCTCTGTAACAAATTATTTTTAAAAAGCTTATTCTTCTACCTACAGCATTCTAATCGAGATAAAATTTAACAGAAATGGTCTTATTGCTAATTTTCTTCTAAGTAGAACGGAAATAATAGATTTACTAGGCTCAAGCGACAGCCAACATTTTTAAACGCTGGTTAACGTGTGGCTGAAATCCGTTTCTTTGCTTGACCAGTATTTGACAAATTTCGGTATGTGAAAAAATTGAGCATTTTAATATTGCAGCCGCTAGCAAGGAATATATAAAAATGGCCGAAACTAACTAAAAATGTATATCTCAAGATCTACAGTTTTTTGTCTACGCAAAATCCAGCAAAATTCATCCGTAATAAATAGGTCTTCATAAGCTAGTCTCATAAGCTCAAGATATACGATTTATTTGGCATGTATATCTTTAATATATGGTATTTTAATAAAAGTCATTAAAGCCGTTTTTGAGGACAGACACACACACATACACACACACGCAAGCATGTACGCACAAAACCCATCCTTAAGATACTTTTTTTTTTACAGCGCATAAGTGATTAAACTTAACAACAAAGTCAAAATATTGCCTTTAAAGGTCCATGAGAAGAACTAAATTTCTACAGTTTGCTCAATTCGCTTGTCTGTAGAGATTAAACACGAGTGCGTCATGCCCTTTATCTTTAAAACATCCAGATGCATGATCACGTGACTTAGGAATATTTTATAGCCAACAGTGATCAATAAAGACGCGTGACAGGTTGAGCATGAAACTTTCATTCAAATCTCGGTTACCGTTGTTCGGCATGTATCTGTATGCCACAACAACCACCTCTAGAGAATTCGATACACATAGAAAATTATGGAATACTCGGGCAGCAAATCAAGGAAACAAAGACTAGGCAATGTGATAAATAAAACAGAATATATATATATATATAATGATTAATGCAAATAAAACCAGAATCAAGTATTCTATATAAATGCCCGTCATCCAAAATTTAATATTCTGAAAGGAACATTTTACCAAAAAGAAAATATTTTAAATCGTTATTATCTAGGACGACATGGCAGGAGTCTCCGAGAATAAGGAAGAGCTTCAAGATAACCTAAACAGAGTCTCCACATGGACAGAAAGAAATTATCTAAAAATAAATCACAGTAAAACCAAACAAATGACCTTCAGGAAAGGAGGGAAGCATGCTTCTACACAACAAAACCCTAGTAGTTCCCAAGTTCAAATACCTCGGAGTTACTTTACAAACAAACCTCCCATCCTTCAACTATCATGTCACCGAGAGCAACTGCAGCAATAACAGCCATATATAACATTAAACAACCGCAACATATCTCACCAGCCACCGAAATAACACTCTTCAAGACAGCCATAGCACTATCTGCAACATCATCTGGGACAAACTCACAATCACCAACAATTTGAGAAACTCAAAGCCTAAAACGGATCCTAGGAATAGGGAAGTCAGCACCATCAAGGCTAACATACATAGTAGCCAAAGAAACATTTTTCATCGATGACATCAGAGCACAATTCTGGCTACCGAATACAAAGGCCTATGGAGAGACACTGTAACCACTAAATAAGAAAATAACGCCATTTCGCCCAATTTCTACACAACAGACGCCATAACGACACAAGATTGGAAGTAGCCAAAATACGAACTCAAGACACATAGTGAAAAGATATGCAACGCATGGTTTTATCCACAAATTATGCCGCAGCGAAGATTCCACCAACCGGAAGAAGAATACGCGTGTAAAGTGTGTAACAAACACTGCGAGAGAAACCATGCTCAAAACTGGAATCAAAGGGCAATCTCAATAATACGACTAGGACAAGAACAAACTGTATATAATTATGCACATTGTGCACTTTCTCTGTTTAATAAATTGTCTAGGTACGACGTCATCGATAAAAATTAATAGCAGGGTATTTTATAGGATTTACCGTTTTATTAATTTTTGGTAGGTTATCTATTTAGTTCCAGTAACAGTCTAATTTATCTCATACCGCTAAGCATTACAATAGTAACACTGTAAAACTTTGCATATTATTTGTATTTTAAATTAATTGCGTATTATTTAATTAATCAAATGACTAAATTTTTCCACATTTTGCAGATTTTATACGTAACTAAAATGAAAGAAAACGAGTGTCACTGATACCTATAATAGTATATATAGTACATACTATAATAGTATATGGTACATAAACTAAAAAATAAGATTGCTATTTGGGTACCCAGTTCCCCTGTACAGGGAAATTTGATTCGTTATAAGTACACGTAATTTTGTTTAATGAATCATATATATAACTATTTATTTATTCTTCTGTCCCTTTTCTGAGACAGTGGAATGAGGAAAGGTAGGAAACATATTGTTTGTGTCCAGTCTGTTATGTGTGACGGCATTTTGCTATAGCAAAATAGTTACGCAAACGACCCTGACAAAGGTATATTTTGTGTTCGATTATTTTATATAGATGAAGACTATTCCACTTTTCCAAACGCAGATTTCACTTTAGAGGCATTAAAAAGCAGAAAATTTGTTCTCTATGTACAAACCAAACTAACGTTCCATTTAACTACATTGAGTAATAGCAATAATAATATTAACATTATTACTATTATTATTACGCCTGAAACTGCCCAGATTATTATTATAACAGTTGCCGGTGCTTCTGCGGATGCTCTTTAAAATAATGTAACGCGCTTTTGCCGAGATCTAGGTAATACGTAACAGGCACAGCAAGCTAGCGTTAGACCACTGCACAGGCAGCTGACCATGTGGCTTTATTACTCTTTTGTAAGTAAGAATTAAATAAAATATTCCACAGAGAAATATTGTTTAAATCTAAAGTATATTGGCTTTTTTCACGGGAAGTGTCCATGTTTGCACGGTATTATTCTCTTCCGGAATGTGTACCGTGATTAGAATTACATTTGCCTGTAACAATAACATTCGCAGACTCTTGTGGTCAGCATAGTCATTGACAGATTCATAGAAATATTTAACGCATGTGCTTACTTTTGCATAGTTGTGGCATAGAGGAAGGGAAAGGGGAGACGGGAGAGAATTCTGGGACATCTTATTGTTTACTAAAGCCGGTTTTTCAGTTTTATTTATTCCATTTTCTTCATTTAAACTAGTTGCATGTTCTATTTCTTCTCTTATAAGTGTATATAATCTGATATTCTTGCCGGCACCTCTGTTTACTCAAATTATGCTCTATGCCTATCTGAACGTGCTCGGTCGACAACAGCTGTTCTTTCTGGTTGCATAAACCTGACGTGCCTTTAGTATTCTCCCAGCGCTTTTATATCGACCTTACAGTAATGCCAATGTATGTATTTTTAATACCTACAGTGTGTTCTATAAAGTCCGAATATACATAACGCGTTCTTGGAGCTTTAACTGAAACAATTATTTAACACTAGTACGTCTCGTTTGTGTGACTGAATTAATATCACTACTTGACAATCATTACTGTTTGTGATCATTAAGCCTCAGTTCATGGCTTTTGATTCAATTTGTTGTCTTTGCTTTATTTTCATCTTGCGCTGAGTGTGAATAGGTATCGAAAGCTTTCCAGGAAATTGATGTTAGGTATTTGATTCAATTATAAACATCACAAAGATTAGCATAAATAAAATATAATTAAATAGCATTTGAGTTATTAGTCTGTAATCACTGATTAAATCCTCCTAATTTCATTACAATGTAATAAAAGTGTTGGACACTTAACAATTCTCTCAAGTCCAACCAATACGCATGATTTTATTTTAGGACATGTCTGAAAAAGGAAGCTGTTTGATTGTTTCTTTGCAGATAATTCAATTTCATATTTTGGACAATATATTAAGGTGAAGTAACAAGAGTATTAGCTTTTCTATTTCCATATAATGACATCAAATATTGAAACCACATAGATTGTTTATATTAAGCTGTATATAATATATATTTCTTAAAATTATTCTATTTAGTCATTTGTCTATAATGGACTTCTATTCACATCAACTCTCCACTGGAAATATCTAGGTTAAATATGTTCGAAAATTGGTCGATCTGGCTACGCTGGTAAGAAACTAATGTTTCTTCTAGTGTTACTTTGTGATTGATTATCAGGCTTCTAAGTCTTTCAATTTCATGCATTTCCTATGGAACTGATAATTGAAATGCTGATTCAGGCATGGGAGAAACACTTTTCTGTAAATTTAATCTATTTCCTAAATTTATTATTATTCTAGTGTACATTTACACTGTCCCTATTGCTACCGAGACCTGCACTAAGCAGCTGAAAGCTCAAACCTTGGACAGCCCCTAAACGTCGTGCCTTAGGCAACACACAAAACTTTTGCTTAATGTAGAATACGTACTTTCCGGCTATGCTTGGTATTTCGTATTGGAGGAATCAGCTGTAGGTTATTCTGCCGGATCTGTGATCTTACCAAGCACTCCCTGACCGACCGAATATAACACGACGAGGGGTTATATTTTGGTGCGTTACCAAAGGACACAAAGGATTGCTCGTATCTGAAAATATTTTAATTTAATTGCGAAATTTTTTAAGATTTTTAATTAATAAAATAATATGACCCTCAAGATAGCCTGGTTTAACTGTATGCGAGTCCTATACATTCAAAGAATAAAAGAATGTATTTCACGAGTAATGCATTGAATTTCGGATATTGAATTATTTGAATGTGGGTGATAATTTCCTGAAATGTGCCAGAAATGTGAGGGTAAAGGGGGACAACATTTCCAACACCTCTTCATATAAGGTTAGTGCAACTTTATCTGCAAATATGAGTTGTGGGACGCTGCCGAGATATTTTAACTATTACGAGGGAGGGGGGTGTGAGCTGCGGCCAAGCTTTGTAGCTGCTTCACTGTAAGGAAGAGAACTCTACTTACCTATAGTTGTGAAGCTTTCATACCCTCAATTGTGAAACTAGTTTACTTTTTACTTTCTCTAACACGTATGTATAGTTGATAGAGAAGGTATTGTATTCCGCGCAAAAGATCGATGATCTTTTCAACGGAAACACTTGTTTTGAGACCCCCGAAATCCAAATATTATTTTTACAAAAAGATCAGTGTGTGTGTGCGTGTGTGGATATAATAGATAAAAAACAAACACACCGTTAAAGAACAAACTTTATAAGGTTAGTATTTCCCAGGATGAATCATGAAGATTTAATAAAATATCCCGCCACAAACTGCTCTTCACATGGAAACATTTTTGAAAATATTTTCCCTAAAAATGGCTTATACATTTTGATTAAAACACTGTAAAGTATAGATATTTAAATGAAAATGAAATTTATATCTTGAATTTTCTGGAATAGCTTCTGAAGACCTCTAAACTCTGGATTAATTTTGCATAAATTATAAATTCTAAAAGATACACAGAAACGTAGTACATAACAATATAGATCTTGTTAAAACACACAATTTAAGTTTTATATACTTTTGTTTCGTAAAATTAACCGATTCCTTTTATTGATTTTAATCTTAAGTTTCTTAAACCTATCTCCAACGGGAAGTCATCCTCAGATATGTCTCTCTTGTTTTATTTCTGTCCGTGCAAAGGCAACCAAACTCTAATTGTTGACATAGCGGCCACCTTTTAAAAATCTGAGTATCGATTTAGGCTTAGTGTACTTCATTATTTTCTTTCTAATGTTTACAGCCTTCATCTTGAATACATGATGTAATAAAAAAAATAATGTTTTGTAAAAATAGTATGTTTGTAGAATAGAAGATCAAGTGAATAGAACAGATCAGATTTTTATATTACGATTTTGCAAAGTTGGCAGCATTTCGTATTATTTTCCTCTGAAGTCGTCCTCTGGGGTCAAGTTGTAATATAATAGCCTCTGGTTAGCAAGGTCACGACTTCAAGCGTGCCGGAGAGTGGAGTTTTGAGGCGTAAAAATCATTTGCATAAGCAAAGCCGTACGGGTGTTGTAGATTTACAACACGTAAAAGAACCTCAAATAAACAGGCACCTCAGAAAAAGTGAGCGGTCTTTCATGCCCAATATAGGATGAGACGCTTGAGTACCGAAGTAGTTAAACAGTGTCCCTAAGTAATACCAAATTTAATGTATTTTTCTGACCTCAAAAAAATAACATACGTTATCCCAATAGAAAATAGGAAATTCAAAATTTTAAAAATATATAACCTTTTAACTAAACATATGAAAATTGCTGAGCGAGTATTCTTTTAATGAACTACAGTAATTAAGAGTAACTAACTTATCTGCTGCTCCTTATTCCTATTAGCTCCAGGAATTACTATTACTTGAAACCATCCACCAAAAAATAATCATAGTCAAGTCGTTCAATGACTATTTTACTTTCTCTACACGTACTATGCACACTGTATAGAAAAGTATTACATTCCACCAAAAAATGCTATAGTGAGATTTCCCCGGAAATACACGTTTTAGCATCCTCTGTAACCAAAGAAAGCATTTTTGGAAAAATATCCGTGTGCGTACGTGTCCATATGTCTGTGAACACGATAACTCAAAAACGAAAAGTCGGTAAAATACCAAACTAGGTATCCAAATTTAGTATTTTCCAAGGATGCGACATGAAGATTGAGAAAAATCTCCTCATCCCAAACTACCCTTTACATAGACAATATGTATATGGCAAATAAAATGTATATCTTTTATTTTCCCGGAATAGCTACTAAAGGCCTCTTTATGCTGAAAGAATTTCACTGAATTTTGCGTAACTGGTAAACCGTAAAAGATGGACAGAAACTTACTACACAAAAAATGTACATCGAGTAAAAATACACAATTTGTCATTCGCGTTTTTCCCTGGAATTTACTATTTCTCAGATATTCCTTGTTATTTGTTTCAGATTTAAAATACTTAAAACTTTTCTCACACGGAAAGTTTTCAACACCTGGCCATGCATAGAAATGGATTTCAACCATATGGCGACCAGCTTTTAAAACATTTGACATTCGTTTTAGTCTAGTGTATTCCCTTATTTTCCTTCTCCTTAAGAGGAAGCGTGTAATTAAGAAAATTTCTACAATATGTATCACGTTTATGATAAAGAAGATAGAAGAAAATGCTTTTTAACAATTATTTGTTACAGCGATGTAGAGAAAGTCATGTAAATTGAACATATCAGATTTTTCACTGTTTTATTAGGTATTTACTTTGAACTACTTCATCTGAATGCGAGCTACTGAGTGAACTACTTCACGAGTTCCATTCCATTGAAATCACCACCACACTTGGGCATAACGAACACAGTAGCGTTGTTTTGCTGTAGCATCACACTTGTGTTTGTACTCTCAACGAGAATATACACAAATTAAGAGCAACAGATCACAAAACAGGAACAATTTGGTATAGTTCAGCGTCTCACGACAGTTTAACGCATCATGTACCTCACACCACTCCATGCAACGAAGCAGTAAATGTCAGTTGGTGGTACACCACGAAACACGCGTCGACAGTTTTGTGGTACAGGGAAATGTTTGAATGCATTTGAAACTTCTACAGCACTAGCGTGTAAAGTTACAGCTTCATTTTCGATATGCTTCTGCTGTGTACATATATTTGGAGTTGATGTTATGAATGCCTGATATTCAACCGCGTTTCACTGCTTTATAAGTATATTTTACTAAAGTTTCAAAGTTCTACAAAATATATATCGCACTGCTATAAACGCTGGTATGAATAAAACTCTGACTTTTCGCAGTCACACAACTTTCTCTAGCCGTTACAACTTCATATAATCCTTTGCATATAACGGTATGAATCATCTGTGTTAGTTCAGTCCATTCCCATTTGGTTTTACTTAAATAATGGCCGTTAACACAGTTGTTCGGACCATTTTAAGCCATTTTTACATTCTATAGAGAAGGTATGCATTCCATCCAAAATTTCGACATCAATATTTCACTGGAAATACATGTTTTAATGGTTCCCTGTATCAAAAGAAGCACTTTAAGAGAAAGGCTTGTGTTAATGTGTGTGTCTGTGAACACGATAATTAAAAAACTAGAAGTTGGTTAAACACCAAACTTGATATAAGTTCAACATTTTCCAAGGATGCGTCTAGAAATTTTTTAAAAAGATTCCGCGTCCGCAGAGAACTACATCTTATATGAAAGCATTGAAGTACATTTTGATTTTCTCATAAATGGTTCTAACGATTTTGATTGATATGCCATATATTTAAGATATTTATGTGAGAAATAAAATGTATATTTTGAATTGCCGGGAAACAACCTCTGAATTACTCTTCATTCTGAATGAATTTGACATTATTGGTAAACCGTAAGAGATAGACAAAAGTCACTATGTAAAAATTGTTAAAACATAGAATTTATGTCATACACAATTTTTTCTGGAGTTAACCATTTCGGAGATATTCCTCGTTATTGGTTTAAATTTTTAAAAAAAAAAAAAACTTGAATTTTTCTCATCCGGGAAACAGAAGAATTTCAATCATATAGCATCTAACTTTTAAAATATTTGACTAACGCTCTAGTCGCGAGTATTACCTTATTTCCCCTCTACAAGAACTAAGTAATAAGGAATATCTAAGTAAAAAGATAATTTTATTCATGTTTATCTCAATTAGCATAAAGTACAGGAATAAGCTTTTTAAGCTTAATAAATTCTTAAAAAGAGGTAAAGAAAGCCATGTGAATGGAACGCATCATAGTTTTATTTTCTGTATCACATATCTAGAGAATATATTGCATTACACCCAAAACTTGTATTACTCGATTTCACTGATATTAAAGTTTTTGAGAACCCCTTAACCAAGAAACCCGTTTTTTAGGAAACGGCTACTGCATATGTGTGCGAATATGTTTCTGAACAGCGTAACTCAAAAATAAAACGGGGATAAAAACCAAACTTGGTTTTATACTAAACATTCAAGAGGAAGATTTTAATAGTAACCCCACTCTCTAAATATACAACTTTATAAGTTTTTTGAAACTCCAAAATAGCTCTAATGATATTAAGCTAAGAGTAACATGTACATCTTAGGAAGTATATTATCTGGGAAGTATATTTTCTGTAACTTTGTGTAACTGGTATACGTGAAGTGATATACAAACACGCAATTTGTTTCAAATTAACATTTGTGTAAACATAAGTCTTTTAGAATATATCCCTAATTGGTGCCTCCAATTCTTCAGTACTTTGTCATTATTGTAGTCCTTTCAAAGTTCATCGGTTTTTCGTGATACCAGAGTAACCATATAAAATATAAACCAGTGTGTAGCATCCAGTTATTAAATAACTGACTGTAGCTATTTTTGTTGTTAGTTCTGTAAGCGTTTGACTGGATTAAGATGAATTATATGTGTGCTCCATTCACCTGACTTTCTCTACTATTCTGTGATAAACTATTCTTGCAAACGCTTATTCTTCTACCCACTTCGTGTTAGTCATCAAAATACACATTAGCAGAAATTGTCTTATTCTTAGTTCCTTAAATTCTCTATGATTTAAATTCGGTTCTGTATAGAAGCAAAGCAAAGGAAACAGGAATGACAAATTCGCGTAGAATAATAGTTTCAGTCTTTTAAAATTTAAACCAGTAATAAGGAATATCTCGTAAATTATAGGCTCCACAAAAAATATGACAAAGCGTGGGCCTTAAAGAGATCTAATTTGTTTGTATAATGTTGTATCACTCATAGTTTACCTATAATGCAAAAGTCATTCAGTGAAGTCTTCAGCGCCTATTCCCAGAGAAATGAAGAAATGCATTCTATTTTGTCATGTAATTATCTTTAATATGCGGTATTTTAGACAAAATCGTCCCAGCCTTTGAAGATGCTGAACTGAGTTATCAAGTGTGGTGTTAAACCCGACTTCTTTTTGAGTTATTTTGGTTAAAGGCGCACATGCACACAGATCTTAAAGATGCTTCTTTAGAAACAGGGGCCTCTAAAACGTGTATTTTAGTGAAACCCCGGTATAAAATCTTTGGCTGGAATGTAATACTATTTCTAAGTACTATGTACTAAGTAGAAAAGTAAAAATTCTTTTTCTGAATACAGTGCACCATAAAAATTGTATTTCCGGTAAAATTCCGGTAACGAAATTTTGGGTGCTCTACTTGTGTACTATGCACTAAGAATGAATAGTTTATATAGTTTCTAATAAACATTAGAGGGTAGAGAAAATCATGTGAATGAAAGGTATTAAAGGTCATCCCTAAACTTTCATTTCTCAATATTTAATTTTGTTCACATTCACACACTATTAATCTCAACATTCCTTACACATTGGGCATGTAGTTGTTTAAGTGAGCAGAGTCAGTCTTAGTTCACAGCCTAGACATTGTCATACATATTTAGTACTTAAAATAAATAATTATTACGATAGTGAACTTATTTTAATCACTAAATAAACGACCATCATAATGTAACATGTGAATTTAAGCTCCACTAATAGAAGCTTCACAAAATGTTATTCCTAATGCAAATTTTCTTTCAAAAATCTTATGTGTTCCATTCATATGACTTCCTCTATCTGTTCTACAAACAAGCCAAAGAACATGTTTCTATTTACTACATGCTAATCAAGGTAACCATTAGCACAAATGGTCTTATGACTTGCTTCCATCTAAGTAGAAGGAATATATTAGGCTAAAGAAATAATCAAATCTTTTAAAAGCTAAGGCTATTTGACTGATTTTAAAGCTCGTTTTTTTTAATGGCTAATAGTAAAATGAAAAACGAATGACTATGAGAAAAATATAATTATTTTAAATTAAAACAATAACAAAGAAGGCCATGGAAATTATTAGCTCTACAAAAAATATATACGACACAAATTGTGTGTTTTAATTAGATTTACATTTTTTGTGAAGTAAGTTTTTCTAGGTATCTCTTCTAGGTAAAGGTCATTAAAAATGAAGAGGACTTCAGAGCCTATTCCGAAAAATTCAACATATATATCATATACGTTAGAGTCACTCTTGAGAAAGAAAGCTTTCGAATTTTTTCTATGTAAAGTGTCGTTTAAGGTGGGGGGTTTTAATGAGAATATTTTAGTAGCATTCTTGGAAGAGCCGAACTTAAATATCAAGTTTAGTATTTAACGTACTTTTCATTTCATAGTTATCGTTTACACAGCCACAAGACACAAACAGATATTTTTCTGAAAGTGTTTTATGGATAAAGGAGGCTCCAAAACGTGCATTTCCGTGAGATTTTCTACTGCCATAAATCTATTCTTATTCTTGTTTATACTTATTTTATATACAGAAAAACCTTCGTTGTACATTTGCACGTTTGCTTTTTGGTAAAAGTAGTATACTACAGCTACAACGGTATTAAAATCTTTTAAAAGTGGGTTACTATGTCATGGCTTTGAAAAGAAACACTAAGAGAGTTGCAGTTGATAGTCTCCTTAGTTACTCTTTTTCAATACGCGCGTTTCTTTGGAAGCGTTTAGAAATGATCACCAAGCATACTTAAAGAGGTATTTAATACGTTTCTGCTTGTTAATGAATGGGCGGAGGGGTAAAGGTACACTTTCGGCAGTAGTTCGTCAGCTGTTATTTGCCAGATATACTCGTATGTATTTATTTGCCATACATTACATTACATACAATACAAACAAACACATACATTTTGTTACTAGAAATATGTGAAATATAACTCATATTTTCAGGGTCAGCAGCTGCAAAAATATAACATCTCACATGTATGATATCATGTGCATCTATGGGCTATTCCTTAGGAGGATATCTATGCTATTACAGCACAACTACATGGAGTATGATTTGTTGGGAATTTGGAGCCGATTGTATTTACTTTAGCTGCAGAAGTACTGGTATGGTGTGGATTTCATATTTGTGTAATTTATTTGGAGAGCAGAACTATGGATAGCTGTAGATGCTGCGGTAGGTGTAGCCGATCCAGTTGCGTATCTTTTCTGTACTGAAACAATGTGTTAGGCTTAATGTGCGTTATTAATAGCATCAAATAATGTAGGCAGAAGATAACTAGAAGCCCGAATTGGGTTCGGCTCAGGAACTAACACGCAAACACTATATTTCTCCTTTAAAACACAAAATATGTAACAAAATGAAAATACAACAACCAAGAAACTTAACTTGCAACGTGACGTTGTTATATTCTTAAGGAACTTAATACCGTATTATTTATAAACCCACGGACTTCAGTCGATTCCTTTTGTGTTATCTTATATCAGTACAAATATTTATTTTTATAGCGTGATGGCGATAGTATGGAGCGCCCACTTTTGCTATATATGGACCGCAGGATAGAAAACTCGCCCTTGCATCTCTTTGTCCATCACAAATCCCACATGTGGTTACCAGGGGATCGAACCCGGGCGAGTGCTCTAACCACTCGGCCACGGAGCGGCAACAATACAAATATATAATCATATGAAGAAGTTGTGGTAGGTATTTGATATAATGCAGTTGTAAAATGTGTTAATTTTTCAATCATTCTATTAGAGAGCTATTGTTTGTACACTCAAAAAACATTAAAAACACACCTGGAAATACTAATCGTAAGACGGGGTATTTTCACTGACTCCACCAATGTCTTCTACCTGGTTAATATGCTCTTAAAAGCGTTTTGGATAGACCCGTTACCGAAGGAAAGAAGAAGGAAACGAAATATAACTTGCGAAAAATCAAGTTCTGAGTTGTGGACCGGTGACCTCTAAACTTTCCGGTTGGACATCAAGGCACTTCTCTCACAGATTTATAAAAATTAGATTAATATTTTCTCTACGCTATATACTGAAATTCTAATCCAATATAACTCGCGGAGGTGGTGGACTAAATTAACACACTGCTTATACAGTCAAACTGATCTGAGGGAGCGTCAAGTGGGGTTGAGAGATGACGGGGAGGGGGAATGCCAAATAGAGTTTGCCTTTTCTTACTAGCGTGGAATTTTTAACAGCATAACACCACTGAAAATGGTCATAAGATGAGAGTCCCCGTAAAACGATCACATTTTCAGTAAAACACGGCGCCAAGCGTATTTTTATTGCCTATGAGTATACAAGCAAAATAACCGTTTTCGCTCCATAATGAATGTCAGAATTGTGTGTGAACTTGCTGTTTCCTTCATGTGAAAGCCTAAGTAATTAATTTTTTTTATATTGGTTATTACGATAATCGTTGAGAGCTCTTGCAAATTTAGGTAGTACATGAAATAAATAATAATCAATCCTCTGAAACGGGATGCCATTTCAAATTCTACACTACACAGCAAAATTTGCCTTCTATAAAAATGTATCTGTGACAAATGTGATCGAATTGGTGCAAGAGTAGAATTATATAAGTAATACACACATAACACATTCACGCACTGACTTTTATATATCAAGATAAATGCTGCTCAAAAGTAAAATTTGGACTGATCAAACTTAAAAACAGTGAAAACCTTTATTTCCTCTCACAAATTGATTAACTTCTTTGAATAAAGCATTTTTAAAAATGTGCGTCTCGATTGTGGTCTTCCATGCTGGTAGTAAAGTGTCTGCCTCGCATGCCAAGAAGTATGAAATTAGATTCTGGGTTAGAACTAATTATTGTCAGGTCTTATTCGCTTTCTTTTCTTTCCTTATTCTCATAATACACGAGAGGAATATTAAGGGTCTATGAACTTTGGATTCATTTCGTAGTATAATTTCGTTCATTCATCATCCGAAAGGAAACCTTCCTCGCTCCAGTTCACTGATTACCTGTCCCCTGGGACGTCCGCGATCTCTTATTTCTATCTCTGCATAATTTAAGTCTGCTTTAAGTAATTTGCCATTGATCCTACTCTGTTTTGTAAAGCAACTAATAAAATATTTTTACTTTCTCTACATACTATGTACATAGTGTATAGAGAAGGTCTTGTATTCCATCCAAAACTTCGATAACGAGATTTCACTGGAAATACTTGTTTTGGTTTTTCTTTAAAACATTTCATAAAAAGCATTTCTGGAAAAAGGTTCGTATGTGTGCGTGTGTGTGTTTATGGACAGAATAGCTCAAAAACGAAAATATCGTTAAATACCTAATTTGGTATTTCTAAATACACGACTTGGTATTTGAAACTTTCGAAAATTTTGTTTTCTTAAAAATGGCTAATGATTTTCATCAAAATACCACATATTAAAGCCATTTATATCCCAAATAAAATGCATATGTTGAAATTTCTAGGAATAGCTTCTAAATACCCCTTTATAATCACTTTAACCTATGGTACTCTACTTCGGTTCTGCTTGTAAGGAAACAAGTATTAAGACTATTTCTACCAATTTTTCTCAATTAACAGAAGTAAATAGAAGCATATTTAAGTTTTACAATAATATTTGTTGCAGTAATGTTGACAAAGTCATGTGAATAGAACAAACACATCAGATTTTTATACATACTATAAGCTATACTCAGTATTCAACCCAGTGATTGATATATACAACAAACTATTATATATACATATATATTATACACATATATATGTATATATATTACATATTATATAACAAACAAAATACAATAAACTATTCTTGAAAATTCAAAATCTTCTCGGGCTTCTAGCCAGGTAATAACTTGGCTTGACACCAACGTTTCGAAGAAGTGCATCTTCCTCGTCTTCAGGGTGAACTTGATCAGTTCACCCTGAAGACGAGGAAGATGCACTTCTTCGAAACGTTGGTGTCAAGCCAAGTTATTACCTGGCTAGAAGCCCGAGAAGATTTTGAATTAACACGTCGCCAGGAAAGCTATAGTTCTTATTTTATTCTTGAAAAGTTAATTTTTATATTCACTTCATGTTATTCCAGATAAAAATTTCTAAAAGCGGTTTTAGTACAAATTTCCTTTTAAGTGCAAGGGAATATGAAAATACAGCAGGATTAAAAGCTAGCCATCTATTAAGAGCCGGTTGCAGTGCGATGGTTTGAAAATTTGTTCTCTCAACATTTATCTTTAATTAATTTATAATATATGTTTAACATTCGTAACGAACTCATTGTTCTATGTAAACGGCAGTGCGAGAAGCCGTATTCAAGTGTTTCTTTCCCCTGCGTAAAGGTAAGAGGGGAAAAGCTGATCACTTCATATTTGAGAACATTACAGGTGTTTGAAAATTCAAATAAAAAAAAAGCAACAAATATTACCATAAATGTATGTTTAAAGGAGATATTCATTTATTTGTAGTAAGATTTTGTGTATCTGTAATGGTTTTCCTGTTTCAAAAAAAATGAGAAGTAATTCGTCCATTCCCAAGAATTCAAAGTTTGGATTTCATGAAAGAAATAAAATGAGAAATGGGAAATTGGATTATCCGGTTTCAATATATATATTAGTTTAAAACAGGAAGCGCCATTTTTGAGAAAATGATGTTTAGTGCGTGAAATTTTCCATTTAAAGAATAGTTAATAGTGAGCAAATTTTCTTAAAGATGTCTTTAAAATTCCCAGCTAACCCTTGGAAGATTTAAAATGCAATGTTTTAACACACTTTTCGTTTTTGGATTGATCAAAGCCACACACAGGCACCAGGTTCGAACCAAGACGACCGCATGTTAGATTTGTGGTGAACAAGGTGGTGAGCGGGTTTTCTCTGGATACTCCGGTTTTTCCCGCCATCGCATTACACCCGTGCTCCATCTTCATTTCATGTATCATTAGTGCGACGTCTATGTAGTAAAATCGGGCATTAAACATTGTAAAAAGACAACATCCACACAAATTTGATTTATTACTGTGGAATAATTAATCTGTGTTTACACAAACACAAACTAACCTACACACATTGGGATGGCGGAGTTTTACGTGTTTTGAGGGGGGGGAGTGTTTAAGGTGGCTCAGAACTTGGATGAAAAAACGGCTATCGATTTTTGGAGGAAACACAATACTTCCATTTACTATACTTCAAACAAATACACTGGTTTTTATAAAACTTAAAATGTTTGAGATATTTAAGAGAGGAAGTCCTTTTATTCCATGACATTGCAATATTTTAATTGTAAAACTTTGAACTACCATAACTTTTATAAAATAAACTCCTAAAACAATTTTATTGAATCTTTATAACATAATGTGCAAAATAGTATTTTTCCCCGTGTGATTTATGCAGCTCCTCGTGTCCTAGAAAAATGTTTTTTGGTAAAATTCAGCACTTAAATTAAGTGCAGGTAACTTTAAATATTTAAACTGCATAATATTGTTGTGAGATTTTATCCGCTCCCCATCTATAGCCACACTAGATTAATACGTTCCGTCAGCGCAGCAGGAAACTAAATCTGACTTCTATTTTAACCGCTTTGTGTACTTGATGAGGGACTCTCATTTTGTGGACAGGAAAATTAATGAACTTGCCATCACAAAAGCATTCTTCCTCAATAAAGAATTGCTCAGAGCACCTGACATATTTTCCGTTTTCAACAGGCTGAAAATACTCAATATTTCTTGCTTATCGGAGGAGTTATCTTTCAATATATAGTTTGGATGGACGCCCGCTGTCGTTATTGCGGAAAATGTTTGCCAAGTTTAAGACTTTGTAAAAGTTGGCACCTCTATAGAAAGCTAGTTCTGCTCAAAGCGTATTTCTTATGCAGTGTGAACACGCGTATGTAATTGGATAATGTAACTCGATACAAATGTCTGCATTTCCACGACTTTTTTCGTTCATGAGCTGAATTTATTTCCTTTTCCTTGGCTCCCGTGAGGGAACGCTTTTCTCTGAGGATTCTGTTCTATTTAGATTAGCAGGATTCGTGAAATTTATCTAAAAAGGTACATTCGCGAAGTGTCTCACCGATATTGAAATAAAATTAATTACCTTGGCAACGTCAGGTGTAATCAATACTTACTGCACCAATTTTAGCTGTCCATAGCGGTAATTGTATATGTTGATAAATCTTGTAGATACTGGCGTAATAATGAATAGTACGTGATACGTGGTATAATATAATGAGTATTCTATTTCATTTAGCTGTGCTTACTTATATTTATGAGTCTAGGTGTCGAAATCTGTTAAACACACATGTAAACGACAAAATGCGCATTGTTGAATGAATGAATGAATAAGTGTATTTATTGACATATCAATATCATACATAGAATTTCAACAATCGCACGGGTCCACAGACCGTACGTGCTTTTGTAATACACATTACAAGCAATATTAAAACAACAAAGAATTAAAAGAGTAAACACGAAAATAAAAAGACAAAGGAAATACACAGTCCAAAGCATTATTAAACAATAATAAAAAATTAAGAGTGAACCCGAAAATAAAAATACAAAGATATTCAAATATAGCAATTTAAATTTACAGCACAGAGTACACCTTCATAAATGCACCCTCTTATAATAGAAAATTACACTTAAAAGACATATATACACATAATATATACAACATATATAAAACCATAGCACAACAGTGACCTAAGTATGACATAATATATATGTATGTAGAACAATGTAGTCACTTTTGTTTAGTTGATCTTATCCCCCTCCCCTTCTCTATTGGCAGCCTCCACAGATCTCAGCTGTCTTGCCTTAAGTATAAATTTACCTAGCCCGTCCATGTTTTCCGTGCCTGCCAGTAGGGTCCAACATGCTTCTAGCCCTACATTCGCAGTGGTAAAAAATCGCGGCAAATATTTTTCCCGCCATTCCTCCGTACCCCTACATCTTGCCAAGATGTGAGTCCACGACTCTTCCTCCTCGCAAATGGGACAGATTCTCGTACCATTCTCGTCAGAAATTTTCGTGCTCCTCCATGCTCCTAGTCGAATCCACGCGAGCCCCTCTCTAATGAGTTTGGTACCTGTTTTGATGTATTGCTCCATACCCCACTCCGATTTCAGCCCAGACTGTACTTCCAATGACACCTTCTCTGTGCATTGAGCAATTATTTGCTGTCTGTCAATATCACAGAGACGTTTCTTAATTTTTCTCCAAATACTTCGCCTGCTTTCCTGCCCCGCCATCCAAATGTCTCCCATCCCAATGGTTTCCAACCCTTTCTTTAATTTTGATGCCGTCGAATTACCTTCCATTCACAACTGTTCACGGTAGCAGACTGCCCTAATTAGAGATTGGTTTCCGTGAACGATTCTCAGCCAATATTTAACTGCTGTGATTTTGCACTCTATCGTTTCACTTTGTGCCCCGAATTCCCGGAAGATTCAAGTTGCTTAAAACCCGACTGCACAACTATATCATTTATTGAATGCACATTTTGGATTTTACATATATTATTTACATATATTATTTACTAAATCATATCACAAATAACATGTAAGGTCACCTTCATTCAGACTGAAGTTTACACTGAACTACATAAACCGCAAGAGATAAAACCCTTACTCGCAAAAATGTAGATCTTGTCAAAGCATACAAGTTGTGTCTTAACACTTTCTTGTGAAGTTAAGCCTCGTATTTGACTGAACAGTTGTCCCTTTGTGTGTAAAAGTGATTGCAGAGCTCGTCGGGGTTAATTGAAATACACACAGGTGAATGGAAAACAGGAATGAGTGACCTAATTTTTTCCCCCATCTTGGTTCTCAGTGGAGGCGGTGAATGGATTGCACTCATTGAGAGGAATAAAATGAAAGTCGCTAACGCCAGTTTCCCATCTTATGGTTTTAACTTAAAAGAGCCCCGTTGAATTCTGCAACTCTTAACGCACGAAGGGATATTTGAAGAGACGCCAGTTCCCCTGTACGCGCTTGCTAAAGTGCCTAGCTTTGGTGTTTTGTGGCGCAGGGAATCATGAGTTCGAGTCCCGCCTTGGACATGCATGTTTGTAAATGTGTATGTTTAAGTAAAAAGAATAAAAAGGCAAACAAATGGCCAACAAAGCAATTGTAGGTAACTGGGAAAAATAAAAGAAAAAAGAGGAAAACAAATAAAAAACATGTCAAATACGGGGCAGTTGATCCACCTGGTTGACTTAATATTTCTCACCTGGTTAGAGGCTATTCTTTTTGTAACTATACAATTAACATGGAATTTCAAACTTATATGCCATGCCCTTTAAGAATACGATTATGTGTTTACTTGTTGTGTAACGTAGTGTATCCTTCAACGAAATGTATAAATGGAAACTGAAAATTAGTATTAACAAGAAGTAGATGGAATAAGCTTCCGCAGCAATAGTTTAAATAAGCGGGAATAGAAGTTATAGGCATGCAACAAATTACCTTTTTTCAATCTTTTCCTCCCCTTCTTGTATTGCTCTGCCCTTAAAACATCTCACATATGATGTTTCAGCTTATTTAGGACCAGCCCCTCTCATGTTTTTCTATCTACTCAAAATCACTACTGGAATGTTACTGAGAGTTATCGAATTTTGGATGCGTAGATTATATTTACAGGTTTAAAAGCTGCGTGCGTGCGTTTTTAACCTTTTCGCTCAATACTGGTAGAATCGACTACCATCAAATGTGGTATGTGACATAGTTCTTGGTGAAACAAGCTATGGATGGTATCTTAATTACTTTCCCGAATAGGAGGTTTATGGTTTGTAGCAATTTTAAATAGGCATTGCTTGCTTACCGACTTTGGTTTATGATGTGCAGTACTTTTAAGCAAACATTCTTGTGACAAATTTACGGAGTTAAATAGACTACATAGAAACTGCACTTAGTGCTGTTATCTTGTACACTTGGGAAGAGAAAAAGTGGCGCATTCTCAATATCGCAATAGTGCTTTCCTTACGTATGGTTTCCACAGTTATTGCTTAGCCGCCAACATTAAGTATTTCCTGCGCTCAGAACCTCTCTCTCTCTCTCTCTCTCTCTCTCTCTCTCTCTCTCTCTCTAAGACAAACTCCCCGGAAAACAAATATGAACCAATGAAATATTTTATTCGATGCAAAAGGCGACAGCATGAGTTGTACTCTGATTCGATGAACTATTAGAACTCGATTTTATAGAGGGAGGAGCGAACAAGAGGCGAGTTCACTGAAGCGCTGAAATTCTCACCTACTGTACATGTTTCAGCTGAAGTAGATCTGTAAACAAAGTCTAAAATGAGGGCACTCAAATTATTGGCACCTATAGGACACATGTCGATGCATTTGACAGCTTAATCAGTTATTTTGTGTCACAATCAGGTGTATACAACATAAATAATAATAGTTCGCTTCAAAACATAAGACAAATAGCTTCTGAAAATGGACAAGGAGAAGCAAAAAAATAATCAATCAACAGTTAATTAGGAATACAAATAGAAGTAACCATTCTAATGATGGGAGCTCGAGAAACCATTCCTCACTTTGTGGCTTCAAATTAAAAAAAAATTGATTCAGCATTTTAAATCCTTACGATACCTAAACTTACACATAAAATCTTGTCTTTATTGTATTTAATTTTGATTTTCTTTCAAATTCCTGACTGAAAGAATACATTCAACTCATCCATTCTGTCTCAAAGAATCTATTGATATATTGGCAAGATGGTTATGTTTACTATACCTTTTTCACTTGTGCCAGTTGCGTTAACAATAGATCCATAGAAGACATTTAAACCTTTGTAGGTACTATATTATATTTATTGTAAGATTTTCCCTAGGTTATCTCACCATTGTGTATTTTGTTCTTGAGTTTAATTTAATTGGGTCGTCTCCTTAGCGCGGTAGTAGCGCAGCTGCTTACCAAGCGAAAGACCTGGGTTCGATCCCCAGTACCGGCGTGGGGATTTTTCCCCCGCTGGGAGACCTGGCCCGGGCTGCACTCAGCCTCATAAAGTCCCTGGGGGGCCAATTGAGGAGCTACTTGATGGAGAAGTAGCGGCTCCAGGTCGTGAGGACCGCATTAACCGGCCGAGGGGACTCGAGGCGCTGACCACGTCTCACCCTCCAATACTGCACCCCATCCATGACGTCTGTAGTGGATCGAGATGGGGGACGCAGCGGCCGGGCGGTAGGCCAAGGTTCCCCGTGAGCTGTCGTGCCAAGGAGTTATGCTTAATTTAATTTCAGCTTGCTCAAAATAATTACAAGTTTACACGCCATAAGGTAATAAACTTATACAATTTGATACATTAGATATAGTAAATTGATAGCGGAGGAGGACTTAAAGACGTAAGCAATTTGTTCTATTATACCTACCGAAGCTCAGGGTAGAAAGGGTAAATGAAGGGCGCAAGAAGGTGGTACAGACGGGTCCCTAACGTATCCAGATAGCATCTTTGGACAGTCAAAGCAAATTGCAGTGTTTTGCTCTTACCACGCCGTCTAATTGTCCATCCTTCGTTCCGAAAAAAATGTTTAATGCTATGAAAGGAAATGGGGTACAGGAAAATACGTCACATTACAGAAAACACTTTATAATTTACCTGACAACTTGGGAAAATGAAGATACAATTAAGGTCAGCTTGCCTAAAGAAACAAGTCTTTCAGGTTAAGGAGCGTCGTGTTCTTCGGCATAATGAACTGGTCAAATGCAAATTAAACACACACACACATATATACAAAGTCTAGAGTAACTCCACTACTTCTTACCAAGTAATAATAAAACTTTTTTTTTTTTTTTTTGCTGTAGTGCACATAAAATGGTTTTAAAAGTAACTAAATTCAACTGATGATCCAATTAACGTATTTCTTTCTTCTGCGGTACTGTGATTAACACAGATAATGAACTCTGAGCTAGAAGAAAGAACGGCAAAAAACAGGACTGGCTTAGCGAACCATCAGTGACTTTACTGATTACATTCATTGTGAAGGAAGCGTTACTTAATGCACTAGGAGTCGCTGGTTTCTATCTTGTGCTTCTAGTACAAAGATAATTGAATTATTTTGCTGTTTGCCACGTCCAACAGTGTCTACACTCGTCAGTGTCTCTGACAAGATTAAGTGAAAACATCACTGAGACAAAGTCAGCAAAGAAATAAGAGCTACTGGAAGTAAGCTGAAAGTTATATCTCCGAGATGTTGGGAGAAAGAGTTGAAAATATACACTTCTGTTTTTAACAGCGTATCCAAGTTAATAAAGAATGTTGATTCTAATAGGAGAAATCAGTGCTTTCACTTTATGGTGATAGATTGTTTGGTTTGAGACTTAAACTTTTTATAAATTTAACGAGGTATCAACTTATAGGTATAAATAATACAACGAGGGGGCCATCTCGTGTACTGCTAATTACTAGATCTATTGTAGAAACCACCCCACAGGGGAAATGGTTGAACTTAAGGAACCACAGAAGGTCTTAGGCCCAAGGCAGACAACCACAGAGACGCGCAGAAGTCCCTAAAGTTCGACCCTCGAACACCTTGCAACTGAGAGTTGGAACTTTGTAGAGACGATGATAAAATATCAGTCGACCACGCAGTATTCTAGTGTACACGGGGAGTACTCTTTCTTCTGAGCAAGCACCCACACTATCTGTAGATACCGCCAAACCCAAAACCTAGAATGGAAACATGAGAAGGAAATGAAACGAAAGGGAAACAATGGAAAGAAATTCGTAGTAGATGAGCACCTACCCATATCGCTAACCGACCAGAAAAAACGTAAGAAAAGCCAAAGGTCAGAGTGGGCAGTCAAATCCAGGAGCTGCCGAATACTAGCTTCCCAAGTTACCGCGGAGCTAAGGTACCAGAGTTAATCCTTGGTTTGCTTAGCCGAGACAGATGCGAGCTTTGAGGTTAAAGTACACAAAACGACCCCGCTTAACTAAGGACTAGCTTAACCGAAATGACGGAGGAAAGAAAAAGAGGTGAAAAAATTAAAAAAATTAAAAATACGAGATTCACGAATTCGCTAGGCCAAAGCGATAGTCACATCTTTTAAAAGCAGTCGCTATGAAACAATTGAAGTTCGGATCGCTTTACATGGCCAGAGTAAAACAAGCAAAATGAAACTGTTTGAGAAAAGTTATAGTTTATAACTGAAACAAAAACAAGGTAATCTCGGAAAAGGTAAACAAAAATGTATATGAAGTTGTTTTTTAACGAGATCACATTTTTATTTATGGTTTACTATTCATCCAGAATGAAGAGGTTTTCAAAGACCATTCCCAGATAATTTAAAATATACATATTATTTGTGGTTTAAATATCTATAGTATAGGTAAAGCATTTTAATCAAAATCGTTAGTGTGGTTTTTGAGAAAAACAAGGTTTCTCCTCCGCTTAGAAGGAAGCAAGTAATGAGAAATTTCAACTGATGTTTATCTCGATCACAATGATACAGATAAGATCATCTTTTTTTTAAGAATTGACTGTTTGGAGAGCAAGAAGAGAAAGCCATGTGAATAGGACACATGTTTTTTTTTATAGTTATATGTATTTGAAACACAATAGTATTTTTCCATTGGAGCTTAAAATGATCAGTATGGATTATCCGAAAAAAGGCGTTATCCGAAACGCCTTCTGTCGTTCGATTAAGCAGGCTTCAATCTTGGAATGGATGGATAAAACCTTAGTAACATTCTTAAAACAATCTTCTGAAAGAAAGAAGAAAAACTTACTTCCGGCATTATGCTAGATCAAAAGTCACCTACTCGCTTGAGTTTGTGTTAGAGTAAGCAACTTTGTTGTGTGCGCTGCAGTAATATCAGCCAGAGACGGGCTTCTGAAGTAGCGGCGAGTCACTTGTCCTTGCACAGCATGTTATGTCAGTTTATAATACCGGAGAAGGAAAGCAATCCAACACGCAGGACATCAACTCCTTCCTCTCTGAACTGGAGGAATTGTTCTTATAGAAAGTGGCATATATAGATTGCGTTTCAACTATTTGTAACTTCAATATAGTAAATTTGCTAGATACTAAAATTATCAAGAGGTCTGTCCATAGTCACTTCTATAAATGTTAAAGATACTGGTATCATTACAAAACGATTATATTGATATTGATCAGGATTTGTTGGTTAATTATCATACTTTTGCAAGCACTAATGTTAGGTCTAACACACACCAATGAGAATACGTACATGTTGTTATCAGAAATATTTTATGTTTCCTGTCAAGAACTTACAATATATGCATTAAATATGAACGATGGATTATGTATTTTAAACGGAAAATGCTGCATACCGATCTAAATACTGCGCAGTAGGCGATTCAGTGCGAGCAACGATTACGGTTGCTCTCTCTGTTATACAAAGAGCACCCAGTGGTGATGTCTGGGCTAGCTGAACCAAAGTTTCAGAGCCAACACTTATTCTGCTACCACTGAAGTAGGACTTAACACTGATTAAAACATTACATATCTTTTAATCAATGTAACAGATTAATTCAAGCCGTAATTTTTCCTAAAATGCTCTAGTAAGCACATTTTGTTCATATGCAAGACGTTAATTTATGATACACTATATAATTTTTAAAAAAATTATTTTATTTCTTTGAGGAAACGTGTCTTCTGGTCTTTACTTTCTGTACTCCAAAGTCAAGTTTTGAGACGTTATAACATGTAATTAGGTAGTTTTAAAAATGTTAATCAAAATACTACACATATAACATTTTCGGGACAAATCAAATAACCCAAGAAATCCTCTTCTGAATGCCACTTATAAAACAATTGGTGAATCGTAATAGATGGATAAAATCTTAGTGACACTATTAACTATTGCCGAATTATTTTGCCACTTTTACAGGTGGTTAAGCCGCTATTCGTTTGATCTCTTGGTCATTTAAAGAGCAAAAATATCTAAATATCACATAGTCATCCGCTTCTTAAAAATCTATCACTTTGGATTATTGTTTCCTTCTCATGCTTAAAAAGAATGTGTAAAATTGCAATGGAAGTTTATTTAGTATAAGAAGAATTTGACACCGACCGAAATGTCTCAGACCGGTAACGTCAGTGATCTAAAATTGGGAGATCCTGGGTTCAACTTCATGAACCGGCTTACGGAGATTTTTTAGGTAGTTACTAATGCAAATACCGGAATGAATGTTCAATGCCACAACCAAGTTAGTCTTCTTTAAAAACAGTAAAAATCTGACGTGTTACATTCACCTGACTTTCCCTACCTAACTGGAATAAACTATTCTTACAAAAGCTTATTTTTCCTCATGCTTATGGAAATAAACATTAAAGCATCACCATATTACTTAATTTGTACGCAGAAGAGAAATAAGAGAACTTACTATGCTAAAGCAACTGTCAAACATTTTAAAAGCTGCTCGCTATGTGGTGTCATGGAAATTAGATTCTCTTTGACATGTGAAGAATAAATTCATATAAAAATGAATGACTACTTCCCATTTGATTATTTAAACCAATAATAAGGAATAATTCTAAAATATGTCTGACGTGCCCGTGTATTCTACTGAGATAATGCAATATCTTGATTACGATACACACTCAAAGACATTAAAAATATGCTTGAAAATACTTATCGTAAGACAGTTTTTTTTTTTTTTTTGCTGGCTTCATCCAGGTCTTTCATCTGTTTGCTATGTTCTTAAAAGTGTACTGAACAGGCTAATTACCGAAGCGAAGGGAATGGACAAGAAACACAACTTTGGACAAATGAAGTTCTGAATTGCGAAATGGTGATCCCTAAACTTTGGACATTACTCCACCCCTCCCGCCGGCTATTACAAAACTAGATTAAGATTTTCTCTGTGCTACATACTGGATGCCAAGGTAATTCGCGCACGTTTTGGGGTAAATTATACAAGTCAACCTGATCTGATGGAACGTGAAACGGAGTTGAGGGATGAAGCGGTAGATTGCCCAATCGGTTTTACCTTTTCTTACTCGCGTGGAATACTGTCCAGAATGGCACCAATGAAAATCGTGGTAAGACCCGAGTCCCCGTCAAATGTTCATTTTTAGCATAATAACAATGCCAGGTGTATTTTTATTGTCTTTGAGTGTACCATTTACGAAACGTCATTCAGAAAGAGGAGGACTTCAGAAACTATTCCCAGAAAATTCAAAATATACATTTTATTCGAAATTAAAATACTTAATACAATTTTTTTTAGTTAAAATCTTTTGAGAAAAAAAAAAAGACATTCAAAAAGTCTTCCATGTAAAAAGTAGCATGGAGTTGAAGGATTTGTTGAAAATCTTTATGTCGTATCTTTGGAAGATACTGAACTTAAATACTAGCTTTTTTGTTTACTAGTTTTTGGTTCAGGTATGCTGTTCCCCGGCTATCACTCTCACACTCACTGTCTCTCTCTCTGTCTGTCTCACCCACACAAACGTGTTTTTTAAACCAACTTTTTGGATTCAGGGTCCTCAAAATGTGTATTACTGTAAAATCTCGCCAATCAATTTTTAGGTGGTGTGCAATACTCTATTACCTACTACACACATTGTGTACGTGGTAGAGAGCAAAAATGAATGGAGAGGATTACAGCGATTATCCAGTCCTCTTTCCAAAGTAAAAACAGCTGTATTAGACGGCACCATATGCCATCTACTTGGCGCTATTCAAAAAGTTGTTCGATACAGGGATGAGACTCGTAATTTACGCAACGAAAAATAGAATCAATTAAAAAGAATTAGAATATGAATAGTGAGTACAGAAAGTAATGCACATGCAACCCTACAAGAGGTTTACTTTCTGTAACACGTAGGTACTTTTAGATACCCAGGTTTCACTGAAAATACCCGTCTTACTTTAAGAAAAAGTTATTTTAGAAAAAGATCCGAGGTGTGTGTGTTTCCATTTGTCCGTGTGTCTGTCAACAGCAAAACTAAAAAACGAAAACTATTAGCTACCAAAGTTGGTATTTAAGTTTAGCATCTTTCAAGCGACAAAAACTTTTTTTTTTTTTTTTTTTTGTTTTTTTTTTTGGTTCCTTTTTTTCCAAGGAAGTCCACATACGCTTAACTAGTCTTACATGGAAAGATTTTCAAAAATGTTGATTTGCTCAAAATGGCTCCACGAGTTTTATTAAAATATTACATGTTTGAAGTGTTTTTATAGCAAATGAAATGTATATTTGCTGTGGAGCATTTGGGATGTATATTAAATCTGAAGGCATTATGGAACTAGATGTCTGTGGTATACAGCTTCTTTCTTCACAGCTGTGAAGACTGAGTGTAAGTGTTTGGCAGCTCGCCAGTGTGCTGGCGTTGAGCGATCAGTTCCTGGGGTTATGTTATTGTTATGGTCGTTTCCGTTTCACAACTAAACAAAGAGTACTTATACACAGCTTTCGCCCACAAGTGAAAAGTTTTCTGCCATAAACATTCCTAACTGCTCTGCAGCACAACATTTGGTAAAGCCATTAGCACTCAGGGCAAAAATAAGGGAAAGTCTCCGTCTTAATCAAGAAAAACGTGTTTTATAGGACTGGTATATTTAGTGAAATTCTACCGGAGGGCGAAGATACGTCGTGGCGAGAAAACAAAACAGCTGCAAACCCTCTCCAAACGTATTGTGTACTTTTGTTGTAATCAGATGGTAGTTCAGGATAGATTCAAGTTTAAGTAGAATACTAATGCAACTCTGAAAATTGCGAAAATTAGGTAAATCGCATTAATTAATTTTCAAGAATTAATAAACCAAAACTAATTATATAAAGCTCCCTTCTCTTTATTCATATTTGGATCAAAATAGCGTATTTACTTTGGAAGAGGTTTTTGGAGGGAAGTGAGATTGAGAATGGAAGATTAGATAGGCAGATGTTATTTGCCGCGGTCAGGGAGAAAAGCTCTGTCATTGCACAAGGAACTAAATATGACCCAGAGAAGAAGTACACTTTAATTTGTAAAAACATAAAAGATAAGGGTTAGCGTGGTATGGATTGGGTGTTTAGAAACTAAGGGCATTGAGGACGGGGTTCTCCCAGCAATGTGCCCCATCTGTGGGGACTAAGAAGGTGAAACTTACACTTTACTTCAGAATAAAACCATAAAGTATTGAAGAGAAAATATAATAAATAAGAAATGATTATTGTGAAACAAAGAAATTGTACTTGGAAAGAGTTTTGAAGATTAGAAGCAGATACCCTATGTTAGGGGAGTTCTTGTGCAAGAAAAAGAGGAAATGAGAATGGTCGGTTGAAAGACATGGTACATAGAAACAGTTGTGTTCTGGCCAACTAATTAAGGTTAAAATCAGTCCTAACCATTTATGTACTTGGTATTTTAGTAAATAAATAAAAATAAATAATATAGTTACTTTATGTTATTGGTTTTAATGATGAGTTTTTTAACAAATAATTTTCTCTATACTCCCAAACATTTTAAATGTTCCACTACTTATATAAATATCCACTGGGCATTTCAAAAAACCAGTAAAACTGTATAAGACATTTCTTATGTTGCGAAGCTTTTTAATTATCAATTTTAGTTAACAATTAAGTTTTATAATATAATACACTTCAGCTATAATTTTACAATTGAATCGCTAATTGTGAGGATTATACAACTCGCAATGCACAAATTTTAAGGCAAGTAATTAAAACAGCATAATTATACATTTTATGTTAGAACAAGACTAAACATAAGCTTAGAATTAAGTAGCACTCAACAAGTTTGCTATTAACTGACATCAACCTGCTATGCTGCTACATTTCACCATATTTTTACTTTCTCTAATACGTAAACTTAATGTACATTGACTGGCCTCGTGGCTCAAAGGGTAGAGCTCCTGTCTGCTGAGCTAGGAGTCCCTGGTTTGATTCCCTGCTAGGGTGGAGAATTATTCCCTATCCCCAGAGTCTAGAAGTATGAAATCGAGTATGATCTAATGGATAAAATTAAAGTAAAGAGAAATCCAACCACAAAAAATCACTACATGAATTAACACCATTGCAAATAGGCAATATGTTTCACAAGTAAATGCCGCTTTAAGGACCATGCAATTTAAGGACGTGGTATAAATATATTGCAATATGCATAGTAGGTAGAGAAAGTATGCTGTTCCACTCCAAGATCTGATACCGGAATTTCACCAGATATATATGTTTTAGTACGTAATACATAGGGAGTGAGTATCGAGTTCCACTCAAAAAACTGATATGGGGATTTCATTGGAAATACACGATTTAGTTTCCGAGTAAACAATTGGAAAAGGGTCCGTGTGTGTCTATGAAACGTAACTCAAGAGCGAAACGTCAGTTCAATACTAAACTTGATTAAGTTCAGTGTCTTCCAAAGATGCAGCATTAAGATTTTTAAGAAAATGCCCCACCTAAAGCTACCCTTTATATGGAAAAATGTTCGAACATTTAGTATTTCACAAAAATGACAACAATTTTAACTAAGTGCTATATATTAAATATATTTATGTGAGAATTAAAATCTCTATCTTGAATTTTCTGTGAATAGCCTCAAAAGACCTTTTAATTCTGAATGGCTTTAACATAACTGGTAAACCGTAAGATATAGATAAAATATTATTACACAAAAAAATCTAGATTACATTAAAACACACAATTTATGTTATATCCCACTTGTGGGGTTAATCAGTTCCGCGATATTCCTTGTGATAAGTCTTAAAATGTCCAATACTGAAGATTTGCTTTTCAAATGATAAGTCGTTTTTCACTTTTTCTCATCCTGGTCATGCAAAGAGATGGGAATTGAAACTGCATCACAAAACGACCAGCTTTTAAAATATTTAAATATCACTTTAGGCTAGTGAATTTGCTTTTCTCCATTCTACTTAGAAAGAACAAAGTAATAAAACCATTTATTCTTATGTTTAGCAGGGTTAGAGAGAAGAATATATTTTGTACGCACAATGTTTTGAACAATATGGAACACATTACTTTTTGTCAGCATGTTTTGTGTATTGTTCTTAACTATATTTTGTTTATTTAACAGATCATAATGTATCGTAATACGGTTTATTTTGTTTTAGATGAGTTTATATTTAAGATATGACATATTTAGTATGTATGTATGCCGTTTTCCTAGAGTAATATTTTCTTTAATATAGTATTTCGTTCTTATCCATTTTTTTTTTTTTTTAGTTTTAATCTCCTTGTGTTTAGTGTATATTATAAAAACACATCTGGTCTGTAGACCCTTGCAATGATACGAAACTTTTATTTAAATAAGTACACTAATTCGTCCATATGCTCCTAAAAGCCCTATACGTATATCGCTCCACAAAGTGTAGGTATGTGCTATTAATTCACCAAAAATCTGTTAGTCAGGAAAAAGTAATTTATTTAGATTAGAAGGCTTAGCTGCCTGCTGCTCTTTTAATGTATTATTTACGCCATTTAAGGAGAACTGCAGCAGTTGCGGCCAACTGCAGAGGAGGAGGGGTCAGAAGATGAATAACACGCCGTTATGTATACACATCTTCCCCAACACCAGGGTCACTACTTTAATAGCGTGCTCCGGACAAAATTTATGCGACAGGAAATGCGATTACATCCCCATCCTCCACCAATACCATTCCCTCTCTCTCTTCCTATACCGGATATTACATGGCCGACATGTCATGCTCCGAGATAAGAAGCCTAATAGTTTTTGTTGTTTCTATCTACTAATGCTAGGTCACCGAAGCGTATATTCTGTGGAGGTTTGTGCTTTACATGTGTCATTAAAACAATCCGAGTGTTCAGCAAAAGCGAAACAGTTAACTTTATAAAGAGCAGACAGTATTGGAAAATCAAACCGGGAAGTAGTTAAAAAACCGCAGTTTTAAAACTTTCGAAACAAGGGTTTTTTATTGTTTCTGAGAATCAGTAAAGCATTTGGTAACGCAAATTAACTTACACTCGTATACTCTGATGCTAAAAATAGTTCAATGATAAAACATGGCTTTTTAAAGGGTCCCAAGCGTATGGAGAATGTATTGTATTGCATACAAAAAGTCGATACAAGATTTCATTGAAAATATATGTTTTGGGACCCCCTGAGTCCAAAAAACAAGCATTTTTAGAAATATGTAGTGTGTGTAGTATAGCTCAAAAAACGAAACTTGATATCAAGTTCAGTATCTTCCAAAAATGCCACACAAAGATTTCCCCTCCACCTTCAACTACCCTTTACATTGAACAAATTTAGAATATAATAATTTTCTCAAAAACGCCTGTAACGATATTGATTAAAATGTATAATATTTTCTGGGAATTACCTATGAATACCTCTTTATTCAGGATGATTTTTGTTTAATTTTGCATAACTAGTAAACCGTAAGAGATAAAAAAAAACTTACTACATAAAAATGCAGCTGTCATTAAAATACACAATTTATGACACCTATATTTTTTTTCGTGGAGTTGACCGTTTTAGAGATATTATTTGTTATTAGTTTTAAAATACTTAAAACTTTCTTCATACGGGAACTCGACAACATTGGTCACGTAAAGAAACGGATTTCAATCCCATGGCAACCACAATTTTAGAACATTTGACTGTCAGTTTAGCCTATTGTATTCCCTTATTTTCCTCCTACTTAATAAGGAACTAAGTAGTAAGACAGTTTAGCAGTAGTTTTTTGCTCGATTAGCATAAAGCAGATAGAAGAATAAGCTTATTAACAATAATTTGTTACAGAGATGTAGAGGAAGACATGTGAATGGAGCACATCAGACTTTTCAGCTGTATATTTTTTGACCTTAGCAGCCAATTAAAGTAGCACACTGAAAACTTGACAAACCCATTTTTACTTCCTTTAGCACGTGTGTACATGCAATTTACGAGTACATAGTAGCTAGAGAAGATATTGTATTCCAGCCAAAAATTTTATGTCGTGACTTCTCGGGAAAATCATGTTTTGAGGTCCCCCTGAGTCCGGATAAAGCTCTTTTAGAAGCAGTCCGTGTGCGCGCCTGTGGACAGCATAGCTCAAAAACGAAAATCCTGTTATATACGATACTTGGTACTATATTTAAATATTCCAAGTATGCAATACGAAGAAATGTTTTGAAATTGCTATTTTTCTCAAAAATAGTTTTAACAATTTTGATTTAAATGCCATATTTTAAAGATATTTACATCACAAATAACATATATACTTTAATATTTCTGTGAACAGCCTCTGAAGACCTTTTGAATCTGGGTGAGTTTTGTAAAATTTTGCATAACGATTAAACCATAAGAGATAGACAAAAGCTTGCTACACAAAAATGTAGATCTCATTAAAACATATAAGATGTGTCATTAACGTTTTTCTTATAGAGTTGACCGTTTTCGAGATATTACTTGTTATTGATTTCAATTTTAAACTGCCAACTTCTCTCATACCGAAGCATTCCAAGCGAACCTAACCTCATTTGCTTCAGATATAAGTAACTAAATGGTAGGGATGATTAGTATGTATTGACATTAATTAACTTCTCTGACCAGCTGATAAAAGAATTGTCCTTCGCTTTAGCCTTATGCCTTCCCTTATTTCCCTCCTACTTACACGAAAGCATGTAATAGGACAAATGTTGCTACCTGTTTTGAGACCCCTGTAATCAAAAAAAAAAAAAAAAAATAGAAACATGTCCGTGTGAGTGAGTGAGAGTGTGTGTGTGTGTGTGTGTGTGTGTGTGTGTGTGTGTGGGCTGCATCACTTAAAATGTCGGTTAAATATCACACTTGATAAGTTCAATATCTTCCAAGCATACAACACGAAGGTTTCAAAAAAAGTGCTCCAGCCTTAACTACCTTTACATGGAACATTTTTTGAAAAATGTTGATTTTCTCATAAATGGTTCTAAAAATTTTTATCCAATTGCCATAAGCTTAAGATATATTTATAGCAAACTAATTGTATATTTTGAATTTTCTGGGAATAGCCTCTGAAGAACTTTTCATTCTGGATGACCTCTGTATAACTTTTGTATAACTGGCACACCATAAGAGATAGGAAAAAAGTTACTACACAAAAACGGAAATATAATTAAAACACAAATTAATGTTATGTGCAGTTTTTTTTTGTTTCTTTTTTTTTTTCGTAGAGATAATCATTTTCAAGATACTCAGTGCTATTGATTTCCGCTTTAAGGTATTTAACTTTTCTTAAACGTGAAACATTTCCCTTATCGTTCCTATCGTTTCTCTTATCCTAGCAAAGAGAACCGAATTTCAATTGTTTCACTTAGACTTGTGTTTTTAAAGATCTGACTACCTAGTCTACTTATTTATGTTCCTTCTATTTAAAAAGAAGCAAGTAATAAGACCCATTCTGGAAATGTTAATCTGGATTAGCATAATGTAAGTGAAAGAATAATCTTTTGTAAGAAAATCTTGTTTGTGGAACATCTAGAGAAAGTTATGTAAATGGGATACATCATATCATTTTTATACTAGGTACCTATAATGAGTAAGGAAAGCACTGTATGTCACACTAAGATTTTATTGGAAATACACGCCTTGAGACACACTGAATAAAAAAACATTTAGTAAACGTTCATATAGGGTGTTTATTTTTTATACTATGTACCTATATTCAGCAGGGGAAGTATTGCATTCCACATCACCTTTTGAGTTGAAATGTTTTGTAAACGTCCATATAGGACTGTGTGTTTATGAACAGCATTACAGAAACACCAACATACCGTTAAATAAGAGAGCTGTATCTCAAAATATTTCATTAATGGAAAATGTTTCATTATTTTTTATCCTCTTAAAAATTAATAACAATTTCAGTTAAGATACGTTATCTTTTGCATAAAAAATGAAATCTTTAACTTTTTGCAAATAATCTCTGTAACGTTGAACCATAATTAAAATTTTTACTAAGACAGAAATTTAGATCATAAGGCACATAATTTATGTATATAAAGTTATTTTTATGGGCTTAATAATATCCAAGATATATTTTATTGTTATTGCTTATGCTTTTTTCCAACGTTAGGGGCTCTTGTTTTTACTAATGGTTATGTAATGGAATATGTGGCATTTCAAAGTAGCTACACAGCGACACACCTTTGAAAAATCTATCGCTTTACCTACTATATCCTACAACAAAATGTATACTTTTCACTTGCTCTACAGGTACTGTGTACATTTGCTAAAAAAGTATTCACATAACTTTCCTTAGATCTCTGCAACAAATTATTGTTAAAAAGCTTATTCTTCTTTTCATTTCATGCTATTCAAGAAAAAATAGCAGAAATGTTCTTATTACTTGCTTCCTTGTAAGTAAAAGGGAAATAAGTTTTTTGTTTGTATAGACAGGATTGACAAATGCCCGAATGAAAAAAGTTTAAGTTTTTTAAAGCTGAAACCGATAATAATAAATATCTCAAAAACGATTCACTCCATAAAAAATGGATAGAACATAAATTGTGTGTTTTAACGAGTTCTATATTTTATGTAAGTTTTTGTCTCTCTCTTACGGTTTACCAGTTATGCAAAATTCCGTAAAATTCGTCCAGAATAAAGCAGTCTTCAGAGGCTCTTCCCAGGAATTACGATATAGACATTTTATTTGTCAGGTAAATATCTTTAATATAGGATATTTTACTCAAAATTATTAGAGCCATTGTTGAGACAGTAACAAATTTCGAAATTTTTTCCGTGTAAAAGGTAGATAGGGGGGATATTCTTGAAAATCCTCGTGTCGCATCCTTGGAAAATACTGAACTTAAATACCAACTTTGGTATTTAACGGACTTTTCAGTTTTAGCTATGCTGTCCCTAGGAACACACATGCTCACACACGGACCTTTTTCCAAAAATGTTTTTTTTTATTCAGGGAAACCCAAAATATGTATTTCCGGTGAAATCTCAGTATCGAATTTTTGGGTATACAATACCTTCTCTATACACTGTGTACATATGACGGTCGGCTGATAAGCCCCTAACCTCACAACGTAAACAGCATTTATAAAATGTTGATGTGTTCCATTCCCGTGACTTTCTCTACATCTCTGCAACAAATTATCGTTAAGAACCTATGTTTCTATTTACTTCATGCTAATCGACTAAAACTTAGCAAAAAAGTTTTGTTTCCTTATAAGTATAAGCGATATACGGGGTACCATAGATTAAAGTAATAGTCAAAAGCTGGTTGCTATGTGGCCGAAGTTCCTTTGTTTGCACCGAGAAGAGTTGACAAATTCCCATATGAGAAATGTGTAAGCTTTTAAAGCTGAAACAATTAACAAGGAATATCTAAAAACAATCAACTCCATGAAAAAATGTATGAATGTATGTAACATAAATTGTGTATTTTAAAGTATCTACATTTTTATCCATCTAAGTTTTATCCATTTCTTACGGTTTAGCAGTTATGCAAAATTCCGTAACATTCATCCAGAATATAGTAGTCTTCAGAGGCTATTTCCAGAAAATTCAAGATGTTCAGTGTATTTGTCTTGTAAATATCTTTAATATACGGTATTTTAGTAAAAATTGTTAGAGCCATTTTCAGAAAGTCAAAATTTTCGAAAAAGAGTTCCATGTAAAGGGTAGTTGGGGAAGGGGAGATTTTCTTGAAAATCTTCTTGTCGCATCCTGGGAAGATACCAAACTTAAATACAAAGTTTGGTATTTAACGGTCTTTTCGTTTTTGAGCTATGATGTCCCCCCACATACATGAATACACGGATTTTTTCAAAAAATGTTTTTTTTTTAGATTCAGGGGGACCCAAATACATGTATTTCCGGTGAAATCTCGGTAATAAATTTTTGGGTGCATTACAATACCTTCTGTATACACCATGTACAAAATACGTGTAGAGAAAATATTTTTTTTTTCTCAACATAATTTCCAGAAAGGCTAATACATTTTTCATAGCGGTGTAGTATAATACGATCTTGGCGACTTGACGAAAATGATAGCCTTATCAAACATTCCAAAAATTCTACCATTCTCATTATCAACCCCCTTACGTACAAATCGTAAACTTAAAACCTTAGAAGGAAATACAAACCAAAGTTATCAGGTCGAAAAGGTGATATTAATGCACCTGTATAATAAGAGAGGAAAATTAATCTTGAACCACAAAGATGTACACTGTAACATTTATGTCCGCAGTGGCCCGCTCCTGCTTTCATCAAGGGTTTGCTGATAAAACGCTGCATCGCTCATGTCTGTCAGTACGGATTTTGCTGCCTGAAACTTCTGGCTTTTCGCTGTTGAAAGAAAGGATTTTGGCTTTAAGGAGAACGTGACAAAGGAAAACTTTCCAGACTGCAGACAAATGGAACAGGCGAAGGATGAACGTGAGAGATCGCTTTGTAAGAACATAACTCACGCGTGAAAAATCCCGATTTGTTTAATAGTTGTAGCTAAGGTTTAATTGTAAGGATGAGCTGTAGGTAGGTATGTAACTACTCTTTTGAGCTAAGAACGTAAGGAATGGACATTTTATGATATCAAAAGTAAAATGACTGATCAAATTCCTGGATTAGCGTCGAAACACTTCAGGGTTTCATTCAGAGAAATACCGGAGAAAACAAAATACGAATAGGTCATCAGCAGCACATCTACAAAGAGATCCGTTCCGTCTCGGACACGAGTTATTTTGCTATTATGTCGAGGTCGTCCAATATTCCGAATTCATTTTGGAATATGTTGCAGGTCCTGATGTGTCGCACTCATCTTCAAAATATGTTCATACCTTTCTTCTTCTTTTTTTTTAATTTATTTATTTTATGTCGCTTTAACTTACAAAGTAGTCATATCGCGACAGCATGTTTTAATGGTACCATTTACAAAAAATTGACATTGGTAAATACAATTTCATGAATAATATTATATTTCACTATACATATTTATTTAAGTAGTATTTTGCTGTGTGATGAATTGTTGAGTGCTTCTTGGGTGTCTGGTAGTTTGCATTCTGCTCGCTGCTATTGATACTGAGGACACTCTGAGAGTAAGTGGCGTACAGTGATGGTAGTGTGACAAATGTTGCATTTAGGTTGGTCTGTTTTATTCAGTAGATGGTAATGGGTTAACTTGGTGTGTCCGATACGTAGCCTGGTGATGACAGCTTGATCTTTCCGTCTCAGTTTCTGCAGTGGATATAATGTTCTGGAGTTCTGTTTAATTTCATGTAGTTTGCTAGGAGGTGATTGTGCCCATGTTGTTTGCCAGAGGTTGTAAAATTTTCTGAATACATATTTTGCAACATCTTTGTGGGGTAAATGTGTCTCTTCATGTATTGGGAGTCTTGTGGCTTCCTTTGCAGCAGAGTCTGCCTGCTCATTACTAAAATGCTCGGATGTGAGGGTATCCACATTATGGCTATTTTCCTTCCTTGTTTCATTAGAAGTGTAGTGTAGTCTTCTTCTTCTTTCTTTAGTTTCCATAAAAAGTGTAATTCTTGTCCCAGGTGTAATTTCTGATGTGATTCTCACGGGTACATCCAGAAAGTATTACAAAACGTTTCTTTTTTGTAATTTCTACTTTTCTCCCATCATTTCATCTTTTCCTCCAGATTAGGGTTTGCCTCGTAGGGCTGTAAAAATAGATTCCTATCGCAGAGTTAAGGTTATGCATCCCTTTCCGGCGAAGTCACTTTGGTAATGTCCAACATTCCAATTCCTCTCGGGTTATGCAGGGAGGATCTTTTCATAATTAATTCTTATTGTAGGTTATTAGTCTTTGTTCTATATGTTTAGTTTTATCTCCTTGTCATACTTATTCCATTTTAATCTTCCAATATTACATTTCATATCTTATCTGCTGTTATAAACACTTTAACATATGTAAAAAGGAAACGCAGTGCTTGTATTTTGTTTCATCTTCCGCTTTAATTATCCAATTTTTGTGTGCATATAATGTGATAAAGAGGTATTATTTTAATATGACAATGTTATTTTTAACTAACTTCTTTTCAGTTCTAGCAGGAGCTATTACTATACTTTTAACTGACCGAAATTTAAATACCTCCTTCATTGAGCCAGCACTGTATATAATATGAGATTTCTGTATTTCCTGAGATTTAGACTTAAGAGTTATTTTGAAGGTTCCACATATTTCCTGGAGCTTTGATATAATATTTTTATATCTTCTATTTAAGTTAACTCACATTCCAGGTACTAAAAATATGATACCTGTTCTATTATTCTACTTTCAATGAAAATTTAATACCTTAGAATATTTTCCCATAAACACCATTACTTCGAGTTACTTGATATTTTACAATTGTATCTAATTTACTCATTAACTTCAGGGAACAAAATGAAAAAGGAATTGTCTAACTGTGACAGACCTTATGTTATATCTGTAAAATGTTTATCAATAATGAGATACCAGAGCTAATACATGTTTCGTTTTGCTACTGCTTGGCGAATATACTCGTAGTTATCACCCTGGCAAGCAGTACATCATCGATCCTGTCCAGCGGATAGACTTGAAAAGTATATGGCAATAAACTTATAATATTATTGAATTCCTGTTAATATTTTATTGGTAAAGCTGTCACCATACGAAGGCGAAATAACTGTCTCTGTAGCGTTACATATTAGGAGATTTCTTGCTCCCGACTCGGACAAAGCAACTCAGAAGCATGGGACGAAATGAGGCAAGTTAGAGAAGGACTAATGGTGCAAAGGAAGTGTGTTGTTGCACTTTGTGTCTACATAACGGTAAAATACAAAGCCTACCCTTCCTTCCCTCTTCATCTTTACATACAGATCCCTGAAACAATGTTACGTCACATATAATTGAGTTGTCTTGACTCTGGGTTAGACCTTACACCGAATCCCCAGGTGTAGATGTGAAAAACAGCAGGTTGGTAATTTCTCGTACGAACATGCGCTGGCATTGGTGTCTTTTATCTTTACTAACCTTCTACAGCTTAACGCCTTAACAGAAGAATTGCTTAAATTTTGATATGCAGAATATAAACATGGAGAGAATATTCTAGGAATTCTTGGACCCAATTTCGTACAAACAAACATTAATTACAACTAAAAATTTGAGACACATTTTCTAATTCTTGATTTCCATGACGATTCTTTTTGCGACACTATTACCAGAATAAAAAGTGAAACGATAAATGTATAAGCAGTACGCCATTTGCTACTATTGTCCAAGATTTTTGCAAAGAAACTATTAAATGATAAGCTGGTTATAGAGTAGACAATAGTAACTGCGAGGGGTTCTCTAACTTATCGCTCAGTATCCGGCGAATCAAATGAAAACAGCTCACATTGCATGGCGTTAGAAACAACACATCTAGTTTGTACACAGAAAATGCAACATTCGAGCTTGAAGGCAAGTAAGATGACGATCCCATCATCAGCTGTTTCTGTGCATCATCCCTTGTGTGGTCAGGAAACTTCTCTGATTGAAAATCATTCATGACCGATGAAAATACGAAGACTTCAGCAAAGAATATGGGACTCGCTTTGGAAGTGCAAAACATTTTAAATGGCCGTATGGAGCATTCGAGGACTGACTCATAAAGCAGATTAACTGTATAATGAATTGATGTAGGCATAGTTATAGCAACAGAGAAAATTAGCAATATAATAAAGATTACATACATAGGATGGCTTACCCCTTGAGAGTATTGTTGAAGGTCAGTTATAAAGAAATAGTAAGTGTTCTGCCTTTTGATAGATTCCCAAATTTGGTATGCGAATTTCTCCATAGGTTGCAATCCTCTGCTTTCATCTTCAGCATCCAATATTTCCGTTTTTCCTTTAAATCGTCTAGTAAGAATTATCGTCCTTCCGAATCTAACTGTCCCCTTCACCTTTCCCTCTGTTGTCATGTAAAAAGCCGTTTTTCCTTAGAAAGTTCCCTATCCAGTTTGCTTTCTCCTGCAAATTGTTTGTAAGGTTTGATATCTTCCCCCCGTCTCTTCTCGGAACCTTTTCATTTGTTATACATTTGCCCACTTTATCTTTTTTGATCCGTCTCCGGCACCGTAACTCAAAGTATTCAAAATAATACTCCCTTTTCCTCAAGGTCCACGGCTGCGATCCGCACAGAGCAGTGCTCTAAATGTAATACTACAACTAACTTTTACGTAGCTTTCTTGTCCATAGCAATCCATGGACTAAACTTCTTGGTGCAGTAAGCATTCCTCACCAGTAAATTACCGAAAATTCTTGATTTTCGTGACTAATACTTTGATATTCTCATAACGTTTGATTTCTGTGTTGATTTCCATTCTTCCATTTTTTCTGGGCGTGCTGTTCTAAAAATAACGGTCTAAATATCACCAAGAACTGAAAAAATAGTAATACATTACAATTGACATATGTAATAGGGCGCGGGCTGTGGTTCAAGTTGAGCCAACTTCCTTCTCTGTGACCTAGGTTTACAGAAGGTACGGTAAACGGCATTTCAGAAGTTTCTTTCCCAATAATCTATCATTGGTGTCCAACTGAAATGTTGTATGCCGTTATCTAATTACGACTGTTAATTGCTTCATTAAATAGCCCTTAAGCTTCAACGCATTATATCATTTCTAGCTGGTTTAACCGCTTTTGCACGGTTAGATTTTAAATTCCAGTGATGAATTAATTCCATTTACCGCCCCCGCACTTTATATTATTCTCCAATGCTATTGATGGTTTTTTTATTGTTAATCCCTTCCTTTTTTCATCATAACTGCAATGTCATGGATTATTGCGGTTCCAAATAATAGATAAAAATACACCGATTTTCACACAAAAAGAGAGCAACTTTATTATCCTTTTCACAACAGTTTTCCAAGTTATGGAAATACCATATAGCGCATAAGAGTCTTTGGCGGCGGAAGAAACCCCAGTCGAATTGAGTAATTTTTAAATCCTCTAACATGTATGTACAATGTCCATAGTAAATAGGGAATCTATTGTATTGCAACCAAAATTCAATATCGAGATTTCACAGGAAAAACATTTTACAGACCCCCTAAATCCAAGAATAAGCATGTTTAGAAAAAGGTCCGTGTGGGGTCCATTAATATTATACAGATTTTTTACAGGATGGACATTTAACTTGAGGCTGTAGAATATCTCCAAAACTAAACGTTGTAGAAAGAAACGTTTTGAATAAAAGTTGTTAATATAATGGAGGAAAATAAATTTTATTTGTTATGCTTTGATTGGAGAAGTTTAGGATGGTAATTTGAGGGTCAAAATCAGTTTTTTTGAATGGATGATTATGATGAAGATGATGGTCGTCGTCCACGTCTTTTTTTTCTTTTTTTTTTCTCTCTCATCACAAACAACAACTTTTGTGTATACCATTTTCTTGCACAGGGGTCTTTTACTGGTGCGGACAAACGATTAAAAGCTGATGCACAAAGTATCACCACTGCACCTTCATCTTTCTTCCATACTGGCACAAGCATCTTGCATGCGTGCTTTCGCCAGACCACAGGAAGAGGCATGCTTTTACGCATACAGCAAACTTTTATTCACAGAGTTGGAAAATGCATTTCGGTAGAAAGACATCGTTTGAATATTTATTACACTAAGGTACAATGCTTATGAAACAATACTGTGTAATACCCATGCAGTGGTGATACTTTGTGCATCTGCCTTTCATCGCTGTCTACACCAGTAAAATAACTCTATACAAGAAAATGTTGAAACAAAAGCTGTTTATCTTTTGTTGAGGAATAAAGAAAAAAATTTAAAAGACGCACATTGACCTTCAAATTACCATCCAAAACTTCCCCAATTAAAACCTAAATGGCATTTACTTTCCACCCATTATATCAAGCAACTTTTATGCAAAACGATTCTTTATACAACGCTTAGTTTTGAAGGTATCCTGCAATCTTAAGTTAAATGGCCCACCCTGTATATATGCTTTTTTATGTCCAAGTGTACAATCTGAAGTACCTGCACATTGCCATTCTTCGAGATAGTATCAAACAGCATGTCTTTCTTCTTAAATAAATTTTCCTCTGCTTCTGTTCATTTTAAAGCAATATTGTAATAACACACAAGCAACTAGATAAAACAACAACTTACAAACATGTAAGCCATAAACATAAAATAGGTTTGGTAGTTCTGCTGCACAGGATTACCACACCCAGGATAGGCAAGGCTCACGTTCCCAAAAACTAAATGTTCTTGTTTTAGAACCAAACACTTTTATCTTGGCTACCAAGAACAATTCTATCCAGAGGAACTATGGGTCACAAAATCTTCTGGCGCGAACAGCTTCTTTTTAAATATTTTAGAATTATTTGTAAAATATTTCATTTGATTTTTTTACGAAAATGATCAGGAAGATCTAAACTAATTTAATCAAATAAAATATATTTTTCCTGACATTTTAATGCCGCCTCCAATTTAGAGAATATTATTAGAAAAGCTATTGCATTCCTCCCAAAAATTCAATAACAAGATTTCACTGGAAATATAGAATTTGGAGGCCCCGAATCTAAAGGTCAGTTTATGTAAGTATGTATGTGTGCATGAGAGAGAGCAGCAGCATAATTCAAAATTTCGTAAATACTAAACTAATAATCAAGTTCAACATCTCCCAAGGATGCGACACGGAGATTTTGAACAAAATCCTCCCATCCAAACTTCCTTTGACAGCATTTCTCCAAAACTTAAGATTTTCTCAAAAGTGCTCTTAACGATGTTGATTGAAATACCGCATGTTTATGACATTTTTATGAGAAACATTTTGAATTTTCTGGGAAAAACCTCTTAAGTCCTCTTCATTCTAGATGACTTTTGCGTAACTGGTTAACCATAAAAGATAGACAAAATCTTATTGGAAAATATTGATCTCATTATACCATATTTTTTTGTGAAATTAGCCGTTTGTGAAATACCTATTCTTCGTTGTTAGTTTAAATTATCCAGTAATTTTGCTTTTCTCAAATGGTCATTCATTTCCCTGTTTTCATCTTGACCATACAAATATAATGGATCAAGGCCATCATATAGCGACCAGCTCTAAAACATGTGATATTTGCTTTACCCTAGTGCATTCCATGAGAAAAAATGTAATAAAACCACTTCTGCTAATGTTTGTCTTAGTTTAGCATGAAGTAGATGGAATAATTAGTTGCAGACTAGGTAGAATGGAATATATCAGACCTTTTCTTTAACCCTTCTTCATTTCAGAAATATAAAGTTTTCATCATTGTGACAAGTCTGTCTCTTGGAATTTGTTTCAAGTGAAGAGGTGGGTGAAATGTAAAATATGGAAACCTTAGGAAATGAAAAAGTGCTCCTATAATATGTGGTGGTATTCTTATTTTTTGATACGCGTGTACCTTTATATTGAGGTATCTAATTAAACTTCCTAATGAAAACGTCGGCAACGTAGTTTAAAACACAATAAAAGTAGTTTCCGTTAGAACACCTACAGAGAGCTGTGGTTTTACGTCGCGAGACGTAAAATAAAAGACGCCTTGGAATTACGAGACCGTGTCGTGCCTGCCAGCCACAATCATCGAATCTAACGCCCAATTGAACGAAAAGAGGAGAACAAGCTCCTGGACCTCAAGAGCTCTTGCTTTTAAATGAAAGTGAAAGTCAGTTTGATCGGAAATGGAACGGAGCCTGGTAGCCATCACTGGAATAGAAACTTTAAATGTCTCTGGAAATTGAACTTTTTGTGTAGGTAACGGAGATTGTGAACGTGGACCAAGTTTGTGCTGGGCGTATGGAAAATAAACGGTGATTGGCACGCGTGATTATTCACAGTACTTTAATTAAAGTATGATAAACCATTTCCTTTACACAAACAAGCAGGAAGAGCTGAATAAATACATCGACGTTTTATTTTGATTTTGTTTTCGCTACTTAGAGTAGCTCATTTTTCAAAAAAAGGTATTTTTGAAAACGGTCTGTATGTGTGCACGTGAAGCGCATAATACAAAAATGAAAAATCCTATATACACAAACTTTGTATTTAACTTTAGTATCTTTCAAAGATATGACTAAAATTTACAAGAAAGTCTCCTACCCCAGAACATATGGAAGCTTTTTTGGAACTTTTTCCTTTCTGAACATTTGCTTATGATTTATTATAACACTTACTGTACTATACTGTATCTAAAATATTCACATAACAAATAAAATGTATCTTAAATAGCCTATGAAGTCTCCATTCGAAAGGAGTTTCGTACAATTTAGTATTAAACGAGTAAACCATAAAAGTATGTATTCCACAAAAATGAACCACTCAGTCATTATATATGTGCATGTATATATTTTTATTTTTTAGATTTTATCAATATGTATTTATGAATTGTTTTAAGTACTGCCACTATTTTCTTTCTCACAATATAAGAAAGAGTATGGAATTTCAAGGTAAGCATATTCACCCGCTTTTAAAACATGGCTTTTGATTCAGTGCTTCTAAATCACTTTGTGCCTACAAGGAAATGTATAATGAAGCGTTTCAAGGTTTATTTCGATTAAAGTGAAACAAGTAAGTGAACAATATTAAGAGATTATATAAGCTTATTTATTGCCGTAACAGCAATGCAAATTGAATGAAAAGGTATTTCAAAGAAGTTACAAAACATTTACGCGATTCGATTGACTTTCGAACATAGTCCACCAACTGAAGGACGCTGAAGGAAGCATAGTCATATTTCCAGGTGTGCAGTGGGTTACCATACACCACGATCTTCACTTTTCCCCAAAGAGAGAACAATCGGCGTTAAGTCGGTCAATCGCGCTGGCCATACACCAGGTTCTCCTCTCACTATCCACATCTCCTTCTTTGGAAGTTTGGTTATATAGATGGTTGAAGTGAGGCGGAGCCCCTTAATGCTGGAAGCTCATAACTCTGAGTGACAATGGGCATATTCTTCATGAGCACATGATATCCAAACAACGCCTCAGTCAAATCTATTGCCATCTGCATCACCAGTTTCATGGTTAATGACAAATTGGCTCACGACCGCGCCTCTCACCCATACGGCCCGGATTCGATCCCAAACAGTCGCATTCGAGATTTCTGTGGTGGACAAAGCGGCGCAGGAACGGATTTTCTCCGGGTTCTCCGGTATCCACCGCCATCTCATTCCACAAGCGCTCCATCTTTAATCCATGTATCACCAGTGTCATCGCCTGCGGTGCCAAGGTCGTAAAAGTGGATGTTAAAGACTATAAAAAAATTGGCCCGTTCCGGCTCCAAACAACAAACGGATTGCTTCGTGGTTTTTATGGTCGTCCTCCCCTCCTTTTTCCTCTTCTTCTGTAATGTGTGTATATATATATATATGAAAATCCAGTTCCGTTCATTCTTAAAAATTTGTTTCAAATTTTATTTATTTGAGATTATTTCCATTCAAATTAGAAATGTTAAGCCTGGAACTATTATTTCGTTTAAGGTGATACAGCAGTACTTTTTAGCGATTTTGTGTGAAAAGTTTCATACTTTAAAGTACACATGGTTTACAATTTTCATTCTCCAACTGTGGATATAACACGTTTTGGATGCCATTTTAAAGAGTTTATTTGGTTAAATGTCACTCGGTGTCAAACTTTTAAAGCCATTTTTCTGAAATGTAGATCTTAAAACTGTTTCCAAGGCACTGCACAATGTGTGTAATAAATGCCTAGCTCAAATTTTGATATTAGTCATAATTTATTATATAACAATTTTATTAGTGTAATCATGCACCGACTTTTGCAGTTTCTTTTAGTTTGCGACATAATTTTTTTTTCAAATACATTAAAACAAATTTTAAACGAATTACTAATGTATTAAGGAATATAATTTTTAAAAAGAGTGCATATCATATAGTAGGAGGGTATACTTTTTTACTTTAGTTAATTAAATCGGATAAATGAATATATCCAGAATAAAGACACCTGATATATTCCGATCCCATTACGTTTTCTACATCTCGGTAACAAATTACGGTTGAAATTCTTATTCTCCTGTGTATTTCATGCTAATCGAAATAAACAGTAGCAGAAATTTCTACTTGTTTTCTTGTTAAATAGAAGAGAAAAAAGGGAATAACTCGGCTAAAGCGATACAGAAGCGATTGTTAATACCTTTAGTTCATATTGATAGTTTGTTGTTGAAGAAGCTTAAGTTATGTATTTGATTATAGTTATTGATATATGGGCTAGTAATATCAAGATTTGGAACTTATCACAACTTGTTGCAGGCACTACATAACTGTATTGCAGATGGTGTACATTGCAGTACCGTGTAGCGTTCCAAATTTTACTCATTTTTTTTTTGTTTTTTGATCACGGGCGTACATAGTACGTGCAAGAAAGTAAAATCATATTTGAATGAAATCTGATATTAATACTAACTTTATTACCAATAATTCCTGTACAAAAAATATTGTCTACCCTTAATACTTTAGAAAATGACTTCTGTGTCTCCTTAATTTCCAACACACTGATCCATAAAGCACTGCCAATATTTTATAGAATTTTAGTAGTGTATTTCCTGGCAAACTAACATTGTTTCAAAAAATTATTCTCTTTGTGAAAACTACTATAGAACAATGTTTGTTGAAGAGGTTCTGAAACATCCTGTATATGGCAGAATTCAACCAGTGTCCAATTTTATTGCCGATTTTGGAAGTGTTGCTTTTGCAGCGGGGAGAAAAGTGGAGAATAAATGAAAGAAAAGAGATTACTCATTACTCAAAGGAGTAGAAGAGATAAATCGTGGATTTTCTAGGTAATAAATAATGAATATCTAAAGGAACAAGACAGTCTGAAGAGGTTTTGGAAATGGTTTGGAATGCTTTCAACCCATTTGTTGATCTGCCAAAATATTCATTTATTTTGTGTATATGATAAATCCAAGTAAAACAACGAAAAATATCGAAAAAGATGTATTCATATGCCTTTCTCTACTCACTTTCTAGAATTTTTGTTGATAAAGCTTACACAGATATATGCTAAATCGAGGTAAACGATCAATTCATGTTTTCACATTCTTTATAGGTGTAAGAAGCCTACTTAAATATGGAATAGTCAAAATGTTTAAAAAGCGCATCACTATGTGAGGGGACTGCCATTCCGTGGTCCTTGTGTAATCGCGGGTAAAACTGAGCTCGTTTCACCATTCAAAAAAAGCTAGTTTTTGACAATTATTTTATAAATTGTGCGCCTTAAGACGATCTACGTATTACATAGTTTGGTTTTGTTTATATATTATCGTTTATCGGTCATTACACAATAGCAAATTACAGATTCGCAGACATTAAAGTTATACATTTATTTTTGTATAAATATCTTAATCACACACATTTTAAGGAAAACTCTTTCGCCGTTTTTTAAAAATAAAAAAAATATCTAGGAGAAGCATAAGAATGATAATCTTCGTGACTTATTCTTGGAAGAAGTGAAACTAGTTTGGCATTTAGTTATGTGCATGGATCTTTATCTAAAATGGTTTTTATTGGATTCAGATATCCATATGCACTTCCTGTCAACACTCCTATCAAGTTTTGGACGAAATTAAATAATGTTCTAGTTACCCTAATTAGTGATAGTAAAAATACAAAATATAATGAAGTACACAATATGGTATTCTATGCGTTGAACAAAGAGGAATGTATGTGACATTGTCACATTGAAAAAGAGAAGAGACAAAACCTAGAAACACAAAATTGCTGCCGGGCAAGAAAAATTTACAACATGAAACTTGCACCAGCATAATAATAGATCTTTGTTCGTAAAGACTATGGAGGGAAGTCATAAATTTAAGTGCTACGATTAAAGATAGGAAGTTACGGAGATTATATAAAGAGCACAAGCTCTAAAACTAGATGGAGTGATGCGAGAACTGCGTTCTGACACAGAGATAAGAGCAATGTTCATATCTTCAGTCTGAATTGATAATGTAAGCAGTTTTAGATTACGTATAAAACCTCTCATTACTCTTGAGACGTTTACTGTACTAAGAATTACGTTACATTTAATATACAGATAGACTTTTGTGCGTTAAACATTTTACCCTATCCAAGAATACTATAATAGGGATTTGGTTTCGAAATGCTTAGTTTTTAAAAATATGTAGCCAAAATAATGTAACTGGGTGTTTATGAAATTTGACTAAAATCTTGGAAAATTGCAATATTTTTTTTTTTCATTTTAAAATAATATGAATTCAAAAATTAAAAAACCGTATTATTTTACTCACTTAGTGCACTTTAATTATCAATTAACTGGATGTACAAATGGGCAGATGTATGCCTATTAGCCACGGCCAACTTTAAACGTGGTTTTCTAGCAAAATTTTTCCCAAATATTTTCCCCAAACTCAAAATGCTTCACAAAATGCAACTTTTTGGAAATTTGTTTAAAAAAGTGTATACCTATTGCCTCTCAAGACTACAATAAACAAAATGTACTTTAATTTTTTGAGTAATGCTCCAATTTTAAGAAATGAATTATTAAATACTGAAAAATAAAGAGTTATGGAGAGTACGTAAATTAGTAATTTTTCTTCACTTGTTATTTTGATATAAAATATGATATCTCTATTTACAAACTCATTTACTGTAAAACTTGAATTTTTTATGTATCTTCTAAAATGCATCAAGTGGTTCTTTTTACTAAAATAATTACTTTAAACAATAAAAATTATTATTTAAATATTTTATACATGGACAAAATATCACTATAGCGTTCATAATAACCGGTACTAACTGAAATAAGATATCTTTTCCAAATATCACGGATGCATTATCTTATAAAATTAAAATGAATTTTATTTATGCTTTAATTTCCGTAGTCCTCAGCGTTCCATTCTATTATGGGCTTAATTTTGCGCAAGGGCCTCTTTATCAGGCTTGGGTTTCTTTTACATGCGGTAAATCTATAACACGGGACCTTCCGAAGGACGCCATGCTAAGGATTTTTAACGCTCGAGGGGGGGGGGAAATGTTGCCTTCCTCCGCGTATGAATCCACGACCTTGGAAAACTGGAGGCTAGCATGTAATCCCTAGAATAAAAGGAGGGCGACTAATAAGTACGTATGTAGATCCTTTCGTACTCTTTAGAAGGGGTATGGTGACCTCATAGGTTTTGTTTAATAGCTATCCTGCTTGCTTACAGGAAGTATTGCATTCCACTGAAAAAATTAGTAGCAAGATTTCAGCGCTTTGAGGTCCCAGGTATAAAACATTAGAAAAATTATCATTTGTATGCATCATAATTCAAAAACGAAAATTCGGTTAAATATAAGAGTTTGTAATAAGTTCAACGTCACGAAGATATTCAAGAAAATACTCTAATTCAAATAGAAACACCTGGATTTGTTTATTTTCCCAAACATATCTCTTAACTACTTTTGCTGAATATTTTCATTACAAATAAAATGAACATTTTAAAATTTCTGAAAATAGCCTGCAAAGTTTTTGATATAGAATAAATTATCTCTAATTCTATATTAAAGAGATAAGACCATAAGTGTACAAAGGCGTAGATGTGTTTAAAACACTTAATTTATGACAAATGCATATTTATTTTGAGTTAGGCATTTCTGATATATTCTACTTTAAACTTTTCTCAAATGTGAAGACTTCATTCGTTTTTCCTTTTCTACTCCTGGCCATACAAAGTAAAGGATATTTAAATATCGCATAACCCACCAGCATTTACAATAATTTAGCTTAATGCAACTCCCAATTTCTCGAATTGTTTGTCAAGATTAATTAAAATTCAGTTCTACAACAAAAGAATTTTAGCTATGAAGTGTTATAAAAATTTCCTACCCACATTCATAGTCTGGAATTAAAATCCGTAAATTCCTGAAAGCGGTGGCGCCATGGGTGAGTGGCTAGACTACTCGCCTCCCATCTAGGCGGCCCGGGTTTGATCCTAAATGCCCGCCTGTGGGATTCGTGCTGGACGAAGCGGCGCCCGTATTCTCCGGATTCCCCCGCCACTCATTCCATCAATTGCACCATCGTCACCTTTCCGATCATCAATTTCACTTACATTTCATGTCATCCACTTTCTCATGTTCATGCCTAGCTACGGGTCGAACCCTCGTAACATGTTCTCCATTCCGTGGTTTCTTGTCGTAGGCTCCCCGATAGGCTTCTGAACCCTAGGCATTGGCTTGTAAGTCCTATAGGGTGTCAGCCCTACAAATTCGGGGAGGGTAAGCCGATTACGAAACGCCCGAATAAGAGGTCTCGTAGCTCTCTCAGACTATGTGTTTCAGTTTCAAGCCTGATTAGATACCTTTATTTTTATGTTGTCGCCTTTACTTGCATTTTATGACATTTTATATTTTTCTACGTAGGTTATATGATTTTATCCTACTGCTAAATGTAATATACGATTAGCATGCAGGTTCAACGTAGAACGTGTCAATAACAATTGCATTTAGCGTCTGAACGGGTACACTTCTCCAAACACCTCGAAGGAGTTTCTAAAATACAATGTATCATACATTAATGTGTTATGTACGTACTCATTACAATTGTAGGCACAGTTTACACAACATTTCAATTCCTCAGCTCACAACCCCATATAGGCGGGTTTTTTAGAGAAAGGCACCTTTTAGATTAAGAGTTTCAAAACTTTTATTGTGGAAATTATAAATATCGAAGTTCAGATTGAAATATAATACTTCCTCCTCAGTCCCGTGCAAATTAATTGGAACAGAACAATAGCACAACGTTTTTATGCGTTCATATGTTAATCATAAATTACTTCCAATTTACATTTCTTAATACTTAATATTTCCTCCTTTATTTGTTATAACCTATTACATGATTAGGCATTGATTCCACAAGATTGGATCACACATTTTTGAGATCATTATCATGCAACCACACTTGAAATAAAGCTAATATCAAACGTTTTGTGGATCACTTAAATTTTGCAAGTCTCTTTTTGCAATTAGCTGACAAATTTTCTATAAGGTGGTTGTCAGGTGAATTTCCTGGTCATCCAAGCGCACACACCTAATTGTCTTAAAGTAGATAAAGCAATAATCTTTTTTAAATCATATTCAAAGCTAGCCCCTAAGCCTGATATAAATATTGTTAAAACAGAAATTACCAACAAAAATGTCAATAATCATCCAGAAAAAAACTTTACTAAACCGAAAACATTGTCATCTTTGAAGAACTTCTTCACCTTTTTTTAAGTGTGGCAGGGAGCTAAATCTTGCTGAAAATTTCCTTCAGCTTCCGTAAACCTTTCCTGGAGTTCAGACCAACAGTCATCAGTGCTTTGATGTACTGAACACTTATTATGCCTTTAACTGGAATTAAATGTCCTATTCCTTCATAGGTTAAACAGTCCCAAAACATTTCCTTTTCAAGTTGTGCGAAATTTGCAGGTTCATTATTTGCTTGACGTACACATTCAATCTTAGAAACTCATCAAACTTAACAATATTCATGTGCTTGACTAGCCAGGGATTTGACTGACATTAACTCCATAGAAAATGTGTGGACCATTTGTAAAAAGAAACCTAAAAAATTTCATTTTTCCACAAAACTGCGTTGATATTAGCTTTAATTCAAGTGTGACAACATGAAACCACAAAAATGTGTGTTCCAACTTTGTACAGTCAATTCCTAAGCGTGTAATTCATATAGGACAGTGGACTATAGAAAATAGGACATATTGTTCATTAAGACATGTTAATTGGAATTATGATTAAATTTATGAAAACATGAAGAATATCGTGTTATTGTTTTGTTTCGATTAATTCACATGGGACTGTAACTCCTAAGTTCTTAGTAGAAATAAAAAATATTCTGTATCAAAATTTGTAGAACAGATACGAAGGATTCGACTATACACATTAATATTTTTACTACGTTAATTACTGACTTATTTTCAAGCTGTATACTACTATTTCCATAATGTAAGGATAATAGGATTACAAATAATCATTAATTGGGGATTTAGATCTGCTGGTTGCATAAACCACAGAGAATTATGGAACGTTTCGTCCAACTTAAACATCTGTGTAGAAAATTAACACATAGAAGCGTTGGTCACTGAAGGTAATAAAAATTGTCATGGCAGTGAAGTTATTCAAACAATAACAAGCATTCTTATTACCAAAATAATAATTAACGCCTGCTAATGCTGAAGTTGCGCGCTAGCTCGCAAAGCCGCACTTTATGTGATCTAGCCAGCAGCAATTAGTAACACTACATTAAGTGTATTTTATATCCGCTATGTTGGAGCGATTTGGAGAAAATAGAAGGGGACATGATTTACTCCCCATCCACTATACTCTGGCAACAATGGGTTCTCTACATGACAGAACTTTAAACTATTTAACACTATTAACATATTTTAAATGTTAAATGTGTATTTAGAGCTAATTCCGTCTAAAACCTCAGATTAGTTATAAGAATAAAGCTCATTTTATTTATTAACGGACCAGATATATAAACTTATTTATATATGAAAAAAGACATTATTCTTTCTATTCACATGACTATCTGTTTTGCAAAAAACTATTCTTACTAAAGCGTATTCTTCTCTATACTTTGTATTAATCGAGATAAACATTATCAGAAATACTCTCGCCACGTTCTTCCATCTAAGTAGAAGGGAAACAAGGAAATACACTAGATCAAAGTGACAGTCAAATCTTTAAAACGTTGCCCGCTATGTGCTAAAATTGAAATTCACTTCTTTGCATGATCAGGATGAAAAGGTGAATAACTTCACATTTGAGAAAAGCATAACAATTGGAAATTTTAAAACCAATAACAATGATTATATCGAAAATGGTTAGCTGCACAAAAAATGCCACGTAAATATTAATTGGGAATAGAGGTATTTACCTGAAAACCTTCGTGTCGTATCCTTGCAAGATACTAAATTAAAATTGTTTGCTTTTAAGTTGTGTTGTGTACCCGCTTTTATACAATTTTTATTATAATTATTAGATTGGCTTATACATTTTCATAGCATATAACTTTACTACATTTTATTTGATATTGCATGATAAATAATAATTCTGCTTGTAATAGATCGCCTGCAATTTTTAAACTAATTTGGTACAACTTTAGTAGAATAAATAAACCTTTTAACACTATAAACACACAGAAATATAAAGGAACTGGTGCCTGAGCTTAAAAAGGGGCATTGAACCTTTACACCACATAGTTTTTCAATTTTTAAATTAAGTTAAAGTTGGAAAACAAGAAAAGTACTCAGTCAACATGTTCCAAAGTTTATTTTATACCAAATGAAATGTAACAAACCATTTGTTGGAATAATTAATACTGTTTTGAATGCCCAAACTAACTAGAAATGTATTTATCTGCTGCAGGATAATTATAAATAAAGAATTGTTTGAATATAACGTTTATCTGGGTTTTCCTAAAGAACACAAATTTGACTTCAGGACGTAGATTTTACAATTAATGTTTAATGGATCAGGATGAATTTTTACAAGATTTGATGAAATAAATTTTACATTACTTTTTGATATTTTAATTCATTGACTAAAAATTATTTTCTATTAAAATGTTAAAAACAACTAATTTTTTGTCACTTAAAGTGTTTAAACAAAAATAATTCCTCAAGTGTAGAAGATTTTCAAAACTCATGTACGGATTTATTAGTAGATATCTCATATGATCACGAATATTCTCAATGACCTAGTTCTAATTGAAATCTTAAAACGTATACCCCAAATTTCTTTTATCACCGAATATGATAGAGTAAATATTCACATTCTAAAAGGTAATCAAATAAAGGATTTGAAAATTTGTCATTTTGTGCTTGGTATAATGTATGCCATTTTCCAAAAGTTTCATAATGTTTGTTAAATAGAGTATAAATTCCATTTATTACTAGAAGGCCTCATAATATTTTAAAATATGAATTGTGTATTTTTAGTTGATGCAATCCAAAAATTAACACAATAAAGATCAATCTTGACTCATTAACGGACTATAAACATAAATTGTTGATATAATATGAAAATAATCTGATGCGTTATGTTCATTTTATGTTTTACCTACCCTTACTAAAGATCATTTTTTCTAAATACTTCAACTACCTATACCAAGCATTGGGATAAATACTAATGGTACTTCAAAACGATTAAATAAAGAAACCTTTTGATTTAATCGTGCTGGAGTGTTTTATGAAATCTACGAAATCTATGGTGCGAAGCACAGATTATAGCTATTTTAATTCACTTCCGCTAGCTGCTTTTGAGATAAACCTTTGCAGAAATGGCTACACATTTCGTTATAAACGCAAAGCGAATAAAGATAGCCAAATGTTTAATTGGATACTATAATCTGGCCATAAAGTTTAGCAGGTTTTACATGCAATAATGAAGGACAACTGAATGTAGAAAAAGATTTTTAAAAATGACGAAGCATTGAATAATTTCGAACCATCGTTACGGATTACCTTAGAAATTGCTTATGCTATTTTGAACAAAATGCAAGTGAAGTACTATATAATTCGTTTTACCCTACCTTTAACATTTAAAATATTATACAGAATTTCTTTCACACGAAGAGGAAGTCACATGTAATTTCAAAGAAATTCAGGACACTTCGTTATTCAATAAATGTTTTTATTATTGGTACATTTTAATTAAATTAAGACCCTAATTACTATTGTTATTAAAATTTTAATATAAATAGCTAGATGCAAATTTGTTATATATATTTGTAAGCTACAAAACATGATATGATTTGCTGGGCTACGCGCATTTCTGATGAAAACTGGAAAGGCCAGGTAAACAAGGAAGCAAGTAAGGACTGGAGTTTATGGATCAACCATTTTATTGAGATGCATGCAACAAAGTCACTGTAAGGCCAAGGACATGCCCTAAACTTTAGTGAACAGGGTATTTTTCTAGTTATGCAATATAAGGCACGATCGCAGCAGTGTATGACGCTAAGATTCCATTATTGGCGGAAAATTATATCAAATAACAGAACAGGGCATGGACTCCGAGTTCATGTCACTTTAGATATATAAGAGGATAGAATTTGGACTGCAGCTATCTTCGCTATGTCTCATTTGTGTGTTAAGTCCACGTTAATTTGAGCTCTGAATCCGCGGCATTTTAAGTGATGTGTATGCTTTTGTTAATGTGTGTTTGTAAAATTAGTCCAACATTTTATCATCGGTTATTAAAATCATATAAGAGTTTAAAGTATGTGAATAGACGAAGGATATAATGGTTTCTTTTTTTATGGATTTATTCATATCACTCCTCTTTAGTAGCTTTTTTTTTATTTTTGTTTGTTTGTTTTTTGATCCGGAGTGCTGTCAGGACTCCGGCGCTGTATTCCTTGACCTATTTGTTTACAATTTTTTTATTTACACATACACAGATACATACACATTTACAAACACACAAACACCCATGCCCAAGGCGGAAATCAAACCCAGGGCCACGAACCACGAAAGCTTTAGTGAGTGCGGCCACGGGGACCGGAACCAAATTTACTCTACACGACAACTCGCAGGTAGCAACAGCGAGAGGGCAGCATTAAAAGTACGTCACAAAGATGAACTTTACCGCAACAACCCACTTAGAGACTATACACGCTACCACTTCATAATTAAAACCAAGTTTGGAATATATCCGACTTTTCATTTTTGAGTTATGCTTTTCACAGACACGCAAAACCCTTTTTCTAAACATTTGATGTGTTCCATTCACATGATTTTCTCCCTGTTCCACAAACAAAGTTTCCTTACAAAATCTTTTTATCTACATCATGTTAATGGAATTGGGCTTATTACTTGCTTTCTTGCAAGTAGAAGGGAAATAAAGGAACAATAAAGGAATAGAAGAGATTTTAAAAGTCATCGTTATCTCAAACAATTGAATTTCGTTCTCTGTTGTATTTGCAAGAGTCAATAGAGGAGAAACAAAAGTTGACTTCCACTTGAGAAAATTTAAAGTATTTTAAAGTGGAAACCAATAACAAGAAATATCTTAAAAAAGTTAACTTTAAAAAACTGACAAATTGAGTGTTTTAATGAGATCACAGATTTTGTGTAGCAAGATTTTGTCCATCACTTACGGTTCACGAGTTACACAAAATTCATCCAGAATGAAAATGTCTTCAGAGACTATTCCCGGAAAATTCAAAACACACATTTCGTTTGACATAAAAATATATTGAAAATATGGTATTTTAATCAAAATCGTTATTCATCTTTGAGAATCTTTTTTGTGAAGAATGTTCCATATAGTTGCAGATGGGGGATTTTCCTGAAATTCTTCGTATCGCATCCTTGCAAGACACTGAACTTAAACACCAAGTTTGCTATTTTAACAATTTTTTGTTTTTGAGCTATGCTGCCCCTCCATACAAACACATAGGCGGACATTTTTTCTAAAAATGCTTTTTTGGATTATGGGGTATCTAAACATATATTTACGGAACATTTCGGTCTGTGTGTTCATTTGTATGTTTTTGAGCAAAATTTAAAATTTTTTTAATTATCTCAAAAATTGCTATAACGATTTTCATTAATATTCCATTTGTTTAAAATATTTTCATGACAAATGAAGTGTATATTTTTAAATGCGAATAACCTCTGAAGACTTCATTCCGTGTGACCTATGTAAAGAAAAGTGGAAATGAAACCCCTCGCCTTTGTGTTTAATAATTGTTTTGTTTTTCAAAATCTACTTTAAAAATGTATATTCAATATCAATATACATTTAAGGTTTTACCTCTCAAATTGCACTTTCTGCAGTGCCAGTGATATGAAACGTCTTCAATATCATTTTACACTGTTGGAAAGCCTGTAGCGGTAACTGGTTCGTATCCGGGCGCGGGGTTTTTGTATTGGAATGGTGTGGAATTATGATTGCATTTGCTCAAGGTTTTTATTAGAATGGAGACTCTTTCAGGTTGTGGTGAGACACAAGTGCTTTATTAATTGAGTCCGGCCTTTTTCCGCCGTAGAACACACGCGTATACTTCTTAATTTTTTTTACTGTGACGTTACACTTTACCCGCACGCGACTGTTATAGTTTATTAATGTTGAGGCCGTGATTTATTACGTACTATGATCGGTCTTAAAATCACTTACTTCCGTCACAACTAATGATTACACCACGCGCCAAATACCACATCTTGGTCGTGCGGGTGTTCTTCGTCAAGTGCCTCACAATTAAAATATAGCCTGTTCGGCTCCATCACGAATTCTAAATTTCACATCTTGGTTATTCGGGGCTCCTTCACCAAGTGCCTCACACTTAAAAGGTAGCATGTTTGGCTCCCCTACGAATTCTAAATTTCATATCTTACTGGCCCGAAGTTTCTTCACCAAGTGCCTTACACTGTCGCCTGACCAGCGCAGAACATGGCCTTGCTGTGTCGCGTTAGACGCCTCGGGCAGGGTTCATTCATATTCACCCCTTCGGTTCAATGCAGGCGGGTAACGCATCTTGTACTGTGGCTTGTGACTTATACGTGCTAAAAGTCTTTCTACCCTCCCCATTTTCGTTGTACATTTAAATTTTCTCTTCTAAGAATTTAATTTTGCCCCGGGACAAGACATGTAATGTCTCAAGCCACAACCATCACTCACACGCTTTCCACCTGACGTATTAGCTGGTTATAAAACATTTTTGTGTATTTTTAATCTTTTGCAAACTTCAGATAGTGATCAACACGAAACGGAGAGGCAAATAAGCAGTACACGTTCTGTGACGTCATATGGAAATGTCAAATATTACCATACGTAAAGAGCTACCTGCGACACAGTGTTTGCATTTCCTGAGCTTCTAGCTTATATTTACGAATATTCTATCTATCTTCGTGATCCCAATTAGGAAGCTGTCTCATGTGAGATACAGATGCAGTAAGGAGAAGTGATGAATTGACCATGAGCACGTGGCCTCCAGTAAAACAATCAGTCAATGGACTTGGTCCCCATAGATTTCTTGTCAGCTGCTTACATCAGGGATTAAAACACTCTGATGTGTTCCATTCACATGACTTTATCTGCTCTGCAAACACACTATTCTTACAAAAGACTATTTTGCTATGTACATCATGCTAAGCAAACATTAGCATAAATGGTCTTATTATTCAGTTTCTTGTACTTAGTAGGGAAATAAGGAAGTACAGTAGGCTAAGTAATAGTCAAATCCTTCAAAAGCTGCTTCTAAGCGATGATCCTGAAATCTGGTTCTCCTTACAAGGAGTAAAACAAGAGAAATGAAACGAATGACGACCTCCTATATGAGAAATGTGTAAGTATTTTAAAATTGAAACCACTAACAAAGATATCTTTGAAATGATTAGCCTACTATATTTGTTGTTGCGGCAAGTGTATCTCTGTCTGTCTGTCTCTGCCTCACGATTTTGCAGTTATTCTTATAAAATTCAAAGTATGAGTTTTATTATCCATGCCATTATCTTTTATATACAATATTTTAAAAAAAAATTGTTGCGAGGCATTTTTGAGAATATAGAACATTTAGAATGTAAAAGAATCTTTAGGGTGTGGTATTTTCTTGAAAAACTTCCTGTCGAATTCTTGGAATATTCTTAACTTATATAACAAGTTTGGTTTTACGACATTTTCGCTTTTGAGTTATATTTCAGACACATATGGACTTTTTTTCCAAAAAAAATATTCTTTATTCAGGGGCCCTCATCCAGTTATCCAGTTTGGGTGGAATACAATGCCGTCCCCGCCGATTGTGCACGAACACAGAAAGCAGAGAAATTACCCAACAACACATAGCTATGCTTTGGAAGATCAAATTAAATGAAAGCCAATGAGAATCTATGTTGAATTAAACAAATCAATGTATTTGTACATATGTCACGACAGGCGCAAAAATGCAACCCCTTTAGCACCAACTGCCGTGTAATTAAACAGCGTATGAGAGATGTTCCTGAAATTGCGGAGCGATTTTATGAGTTCTGCAACATCTTCCTTCAAACTTCCGTTATAATCCTATTTATAAATTAAAACAATGCTTGTAAATTAAATAACGTTTGTGACTGCCTATTACACTGCAATTGATTCAGAGACATTAGGCTTTCTAGGATTATCTCACTGGTTAGACCTGCCTTTTCTTGGATGGTACCGAGGTTATCCAAGCTATGGAAGGTATCCTGTACTCGTTCTTCCCGATGATATTAACTCGCGGGTTTTGGTAGCAGTTTCGTTGTAACAAAATTCATTCTAAATTTTAAAATGTTTTTGAGTAAGTGAAGGTGTGCCCGTATATGGACAACTGGAAAATGTACTATACAAGAGTGTTAAATACATTATTGTAGAACGATGAAGAATTTGAAAGCACGAGACGAGGTCCAGATTCCTGTACTGTATTTTTTTTAGATAATGCGACTGGTTTCTCCTACTTATCTTACTGAATGTATGTTAACATTCCTACATCTAATCTGGTTATTATAAAAACAAAATAAATCGCAATATTCATGTGAACTCAAAAAAGTACACCTGCATTAAAGAATATTGCACTTTTCAGCATTAAATATCTGACCATAAACTGTCTGCAAACTTTAATCTATCGCGCCTCAAAACAAAACACACCAACAATTTTTTTCGTTAATCTGCAGACCCTTTTTGTTTAACTTTTCTCAATGTATTGTATACTAACTTGTACCTGTGTTTAGAGTGCTCCGAAATTAATGTTGAACACCACACTCTCCAAGCTTATTTTATTTCTCTGTCCTCTGCTTCAGAATAAAATTGGCAAATCGATTCTATTTAGGGTACTGTAAAAGTTTCTAAAGCAACAAACCTTGTTTATAAAAAAGCAATAAAAGGCTACATAGCAAGACTACCAAATATTTGTTTCTCATAGAAATTTTTGTATCCAATCAATGTTAATTCATTTATTACTATATATTAATATTAAATTAATGGGCTGATCATATACATATATTAATACAAAATGTAATTAATGGGTTGATTATATACTTTAATACAATGATTGAGTAGAAGATTTCATCTATTTTCAAAATATTCATATGAGTTTATAGAATAATTTGATTTAAGGTAGTAAGTAATAAGAAAATGATTGGTGAAAAGTTAATAGTTAATAGGATTTTATTTTAAAATTTAACACCATCTCAGACATGCGTATTTTCTTATTTATTACAACATAGTTTAAAGCGGGAAAAGTGGATGGCGTAATTTCAATACAAACTCTTTCGACCCAATCGTATGATATTACTGCACCTAATCACCCTTACATTCAAAATGACTTAACATCTACTGTCATACATCAAGACTTTTGTCGGTAAAAATGCTAATTACAATTAGTGTTCGTATGTAAGTACAAGGGGAGCGAAGAAAGTGAATGTATATTTTCCTAACTGAGCTGTGACAGTTTTAATCTTCATACTAATTACAATTCTTACAAACAGTAGATCTCCAAATGATGATAATGGTGTTTAAGGGCGCTCAACTGCCGAGGTCATAAGCGCCCTTACGATTAAAACTTGGCAATAGGCAGTAAGAAAATACAAAAAAAAAAAAAATAAATAAAAAAAAAAAATAAACAAGAAAAAAAAAAACACAACTGAAAGAGCTAACTCAGTTGAAACGGAAGTAACAGAACGGTCCAGCCCTCTAAACAGAGCTGGATATAAAACTCCATCTAAAATCAACACATTAAAATTAAAAGAGTTTAAAAAAAAACTGCTATCACACTAAAACGTCAAGGTAAAGGAAAGTTTTGCTAAAAATTTAAAAACCCTGTCCACTGCTCTTGGGTCATCTGCCAGGACCTCAGCAAGAGAGGCCGGCATGCCCATAGGTGACCGAATGTGTGCCAGGTGACCACACTCCAGCAACACATGACGAACTGTCTGTGCCTCCCCACAGAGCGCACAGACAGGAGCAGGTTCACGTTTAAAAAGGTAACTGTGGGTAAAAATACAGTGGCCAATTCTTAGCCGAGCTAGTACTACCTCCTCCCGGCGGAATAAACGAGAGGAGGTTACCCAGTTGACAGGGAGGTCCTTCACCTCTCGCAGCTTATTACCACGGAGAGCCGACCACTCCGCATGCCAAGTCGAAAAAACGGCTCTCCGTACAGCCACTCTAAAATCTTCTGCTGTTGAATGGGTAATCGTAACACTGGGCGCTGTCACTGCCGATTTCGCTGCCAAATCCGCCGTGTCATTCCCCGGCAAGCCAACGTGTCCAGGAATCCATGCGCACTCCACATTAAAACCAGAAGCGTGCAAAATGTGGAGAACATCCTGGATGCGCTGCACCAAAGGATGGTAATTGTACAGCTCACGAATGCTCTGAAGGGCACTAAGGGAATCACTAAGAATAAGGCAGTCACCTAATTTTCGACGTCGAATATACAGAAGGGCTTGATAAATAGCATATAGCTCGGCAGAATATATAGATGTGCAACTAGGCAAACCATAAGTAGAAGTTGCGGTGCCAGTGACAAAGGCACATCCAACACCGTCGGGGCTTTTACTACCATCGGTGTAAATACAAATACGGCCACTGTACTTGGATAAAAATTCTAAAAAACAACGACGAATACTATCAAGAGGCGTAACAGATTTCCCGTAGAGCGTCATCCCGAGATCGACATGGGAGGTAGCGCGTAACCAAGGGGGGTGTATACTCTCTCCCTTGGATAACAGCCGAGGAATGTCAACATGGTGCTGGCGTAGAAGCTCACGGAAACGAAAACCTGCTGGCCTGGGGCTCAGAGAGCGGAGGCAGTATCGCTCGTGCAGCTCAGGGGAGAAAAACGCGTGATAAGTTGGATGCCCAGGCAGGCATACACTTCAGCCCACAGCCATAATTAGCAAGCAGGACATCACGCCGACAACGCAGAGGAGGTTCTCCCGATTCGGCGTAGAGGCTAACAACTGGGCTCGTTGGAAAAGCTCCAACGGCCACACGGATGCCCTGGTTATGGACTGTGTCTAACCTTCTGAGCACTGAAGGTCGAGCTGAAGAATACACAATGCTGCCATAGTCCAACTTCGAACGACTCACAGCACGATAAAGACGGAGCAATGCCGTCCGATCCGCACCCCAAGACTTGCCACTTAGTATCCGTAAAAGATTTAGAGAACGGTCACATCGTGCTCTAAGCTGTGCTATTTGTGGTGCCCAACAAAGTTTCCGATCGAAGATCAAACCAAGGAATCTCGCCTCGTCTGCGAAAGGAAGTAAATCTGGCCCGAGTCGAAGAGACGGCGGCATTTGCCACTTACGGCGCCAGAAGTTAACACAGACTGTCTTCTCAGCGGAGAAACGAAAACCGTGTTTCGAGCTCCAAGCATAGAGATTGTCCAAACACCGCTGGAGACGGCGTTCCAAAAACGGTGTACGCTGAGAAGTACAGAAGATGGCAAAGTCGTCCACGAATAAACAGGAAGAGACACCTTGAGGCACACATAGTGATATGGAATTTATCGCAATAGCAAATAGAGTCACGCTGAGTACCGAGCCCTGCGGCACTCCGTTCTCTTGAATAAAATGGTTAGAAAAAACCGAGCCCACCCTCACTCGAAAAACGCGGTCCCGCATAAACTCCTGAATGACCAACGGTAGGCGTCCACGTATGTTCCAGTTGTGCAGAGAACGCAATATTCCCGCCCGCCAACACGTGTCGTAGGCCTTCTCGAGGTCAAAAAATATCCCAACTGTGGGGCTGTTCTTAAGAAACCCGTCCATAATCTGAGTTGACAGTGAGACAAGGTGGTCAGCAGTTGAACGTCGTCGTCGAAAGCCACACTGGATGTTCGTCAGAAGATTGTGGGATTCCAGCCACAACACCAACCGTCCATTGATCATGCGTTCCATCACCTTGCACACGCAACTGGTGAGGGAAATAGGACGGTAACTGGAAGGAAGATGGCGGTCCTTTCCAGGTTTAAGAATGGGTATGATGGTGGCCTCCCGCCACTTGTCTGGAAAAATGCAATCAACCCAGACACGATTATAGACCTCGAGTAGGAAATCTTTGCCATCAGGAGAGAGATGTTGCAACATTTGGACGTGGATACCATCTGGACCTGGTGCTGAGTGTCGTGAAGAGGAGAGTGCATTGTCTAGCTCTGCCAGGGTGAAAAGGCGATTATAATCCTGAATGTTGCCAGAAAGAAACGAGAATTCTTGAGATTCCACCTGATTCTTTACTGTAAGAAACTCAGGGGAATAATTGCCTGAGCTAGACACCTGAGCGAAAGCACTGCCTAAAGTATTCGCCACGTCAAATGTATCAACAACAGCTCCGGTAGGTGTTTTGAGACCGGCGATGGGCATATGGTTCGGTTTCCCAGCCACACGTCTTAACTTATCCCATACGACAGAGGAAGGTGTATGTCGATTAAAGGAACCCACGAATTTATTCCATGACATCTTTTTGCTATCCTTAATAACCCGCCTAGAATGTGCACGCATCCGTTTATAGTGTATCAGGTTATCCAGTGTAGGAAAACGCTGGAAAACCCGTAGAGCTCGTCTGCGAGCGCGAATAGCATCCCGACAGTCATCGGTCCACCAAGGTACCGGAAATCGACGGCTGTAGCCAGTCGAACGCGGAATGGATTGCTCAGCAGCAGAAAGAATGGTCCTTGTGAGATGTTCGACCAAGTGGTTCACAGAGTCGTGCTCATCGTAGCTAAATTCAGCCAAGTGGGAGTACAGTTCCCAGCTGGCGTGGTCTAGGCGCCAACTAGGTAAACGGGTGGAACATACAACAGGTGTCAAGACACTAATGCGACAAGGAAAGTGGTCACTAGAATGCAAATCCGAGATGATATTCCAGCATAAGGTGACTGCCAGCTGAGGGGAACAAATTGCAATGTCAATGTGTGAAAAACTATGAAATGCGTCAGATAGAAAGGTGGGCTCTCTGGTGTTCAAGAGAGCAAGATTCTGACTATCCAAGAAGTCTTTAAGTAGCGTACCTCTCGCACAAGCCCGAGGAGAGCCCCAAAGAGGGTGATGGGCATTCACGTCGCCTACCAATAAAAAGGGTGGTGGCAACTGCGAAATGAGGTGCTCTAAGTCGCTGTGCGAGAGGTCCGCAGATGGAGGCAAATAGATACTGCAAATTGTGAATGAAGCGGAGGTTAGCTTAATGCTGACAGCAACGGACTGGATTGCAGATTGTATGGGTACGGAGTTGGCAAAAATATCATCTCGAATAAGCATCATAGTGCCCCCATGTGCCGGGACACCGACCTTCGGGGATAAATCACATAGTACGGAGGAGTACTGCCTGATGGTAACGGTGTCCTGTGGACGGAGCTTCGTCTCTTGTAAGCATACAGCCAAGGGTTCATGCCGGCGCAGCAACAAGTCAAGCTCTGGTCGATGTGGTCGAATTCCGCGTATGTTCCAATGGAGGATAGCCATTGAGTATATTATGGGATAAGTTTCAAATCGAAAGACGCTTCTGCAGATTGGGATTAGCTGGTCGGTTCAGTTTGTTCTTCTTAGGCGTTGGGCTAGTACTATTTTCAGGAGCACGATCCTGCCGTTTCCGCACTGTCCCTCTGGCAGTGGCGGCAGAATCCTCCTGGTCCATCTCCTCCACAAGGGAGGTCCCTTTTTCAAGAGCAAATTTCGGTCCGAGTAGTTCGAACCGATTGGATGTGCTGATCGGCGAAGACGGCCGTCGCCGATTCACGCCCTCCTCCCCAGATGACCCTTCAGAGGAGGATACACGTGTGGAGTTGCGTGTACTTTTCTTACCCTTAGATGACTTGGTAATAGATTGCACATTCTCTTTCAAGAAGTCTTGTCGTACATACTTGGTCTTAAACTGTTTTTCCGGGGCAGAAGACGTCGTGAATTTACCAACTTTAGTTCCCGAGGTCGAGGCTTTCGGTGACAACTGTGCAGGACTATTCTGTAAGCTGGCGGATTTGGCAGATGTTGATACCAACTTGGGTGTAGGTGCCGAAGGCTTTGGCAGCGCTTGGGCTAAAATAACCTTTTCCGCAATTGTAGCCCCGTTCATATCGCCGGTCTGTGTTGCGATTTCCCGACGCGGTACCGGTTTAGCTGCAACTGAGCTATAGGTACCGGACCTCGGGGCAGAGGGTTGGCGGAGTCGCAGGAGCTTCCGGGCTTCCAAGAAGGACACCTTCTCTTTCACCCGTATCTCCTGGATCGCTCGTTCCTCTGCAAAACGGGGGCAGTCTCGGGAACTAGATGGGTGTTCCCCGTTACAGTTCACACAGGATGGAGCTGAAGCACAAGCCCCATCGTGGGAGATGTCACCGCAGTGGGCGCAGGTGGACTTGCCGGTACACAACTCACTAGTGTGACCAAAACGTTGGCATTTAAAGCACCTCAGCGGATTGGGTATATAAGGCCTAACTTCGATGGCTTCATACCCTGCTCTAATCTTTTGAGGCAGATCAACCCGATGAAAAGTAAGAAACAGGGTACGAGTAGGCAGGAATTCACCGTTGATCTTACGTTGTACCCGATAAACAGCTGAGACACCCTGAGTCGCAAGATTTTCTTGGATCTCCTCAATGGACAAATCGTCCAACGCGCGGGTTGTTACTACACCGCGGGAGGAGTTCAGCGACTTGTGCACCTCGACCTTCACTGGATAGCTGGCTAACATGGTGGCTTTAAGTATCCTTGCAGCTTGCGAGGCGGAGTTGGCTTCGACAAGAAGTGTACCATTGCGAGCTCGAACGCAGGATTTAACAGGACCAGCAATGGCATCGAGACCCTTTTGGATAGTAAAAAGGCTCACCGTAAGGAACTTCTTACCTTCCTCTGTCCTATGAATAACCAAGTAGCGAGGACCACATGACTCGACTACTTCCTTTCCAACATCTTTATTAATAGGTTTTAATTTTGGTGCCATAGAAAAATGGCATAAATTCATCCCCCAGTGCTCCCCACCCACCACGGAGCCCAACGAGGGGTCACCCCACTGGGGTGACAGGGCTACACAGGGGATATAGCGGGCTCGCCGTCCCACTCACCCTGGAGTTCGGTGTAATACCTAGTCCTGGCCGATTGACTAGGGGTGGGTTAGTCCCTAGCCTCCCGTTTAGGCAAATCAGAAACCAAAGCGGTGTATTAGGCTGCGCACCCTCCCCAGTTACTGAAAGACAGAAGCCCAGGCTCAGGTACGCAACCCTCAACCAACCAGGATATTCGTTTTCACCGACACGGGTCTCCACGCACCGCCTACACGTGGGTGGGCATTTTGACCTACTGACTCCCTCACCACTCTGAGGTTGCCCACAGAGGGAGTCAAGGTGGCTCGGGACCCCGGGTGCGCCTAACCCGTACCTACCGTAGTAGGCCCCTGGGGGGTAGATCTCCAAACCTAATAATATTAACGAGTTTTGGAAATGTTTTAGACTGCTTTATTTACTAAACCTTTGACAGTATTTAATGAGTGTTTTGTTCCCGTCGATGAAAAAACCTACTGCAAGCCCTTTACAGCTCTTTGTATGAAACTTTTTATTTTAGAAGAAACAAAGAGATTATAATTAGTAATTTCTGCACTTTCTGAAGAACAAGAGAGATAGTAAAAATTATTCTGATTAGAATACTGCACATAACAAAATAAGCATTGAGGGTTGTTCTCATTCTTTATTTTAACTGTTAATTCAACTGAAATTAATGCTAATGAAATGTTACCTAGACGCTTTGAACTTGGACACACATTTATAGCTGGATATGCATTTCACCACAAGGTAAAATTATCATAAGTAATACCACAAATGTTTTCATCTTGTCAATAATTCACGACCGGAGTGAAGCGACGAGAGTCAATTGTCCTAAGAGATGAAAGCATGAGTTATATTTGCTAAGAAAATTCAGCGAAATAGACTATTAATAATTTATAATATATAGGAAGGGAGATTTTATCAGATCATTATTTTAACACTTACATTAGTTTTCAAATGGTAGATTACGCATTGGACCGTGTTTATTTACCGAATATTTTTTTTTCTTTCTTCACTGCCTCCTGAATTATGATAAGGCCGACCGCGTCTACATCCAATGAACGAATATCTATAGCAACAATAGAAATTGGGAACAATTATTTTATTTCAGGTTTTAATAAGTAATGCATGAAATGGAAACATATTTTATTTGAGGCCATTGCATTCATCTCATACATAGGAAATACAAATGATTATTTTTACTCCTTTTTTGACGTAAATACATTATGAACTGGACAAGACTTTAAATAAACACTATAACTGAATTAATTGAAAGTAGAATTGAGGAACTGATAGCTATTAAAAGTGAAGTTTGGCTACCTAGATTGTCACCTTGTTACCAATAACAAAGACAGGAGATTAAACATACGAACGTCAGGTGCGCAAGATTTTAAAGAAATGAACACCAGTTGCGATAAGATCGCGCCAGTCGGATGACCGCGATTGGTTGAAATTGCCTAATCTATGCTATTCCATTGGCGCTTTAATAGTGGAGCTGTATTGTTAATGAAACTGCTGTCAAATGAATTGTATGATTTTAGAGATTCCTTTTTGCTTTCTCTATACATACTATGTACACAGTGTATAGAGAAGGTATTATATTGCACCCAAAAATTCGATACCGAGATTTCACCGGAAATATATGTGTGTCTGATAAGTGAGGGGAGGATTGGATTGGTAAGTGAGGGGTAAATTAAGTAAAATTAAACAAAGGCCCTTCCTTCCAAAAAAAAAAAAAATTTTGCCCAAAATTCAAACTTTTAAGAATAACTGAAACCATTGGTCCCATTTACAATATTTTTACTTTATTTTTATACTCATTGATTCCATTGTTTTTAATCTTCATTTTCTGTCTATGTGTGTGTGTGTGTGTGTGTGTGTGTGTGTCTGTGGGCAGCATAGCTCAAAAATGAAAGGACCATTAAAAACAAAACTTGGTAATTAAGTTTGGTATCTTCCAAGGATGCAACACGAAGATTTTGAAGAAAATCCCCCACCCCCAACTACCCTTTAATGGAAAAAATTTCGAAATTTTTTATTTTCTTAAAAATAGCTCTACGACTTTGATTAAAATCTCGTAAATTTAAGATATTTACTTGACAAAATGTATAATGAATGGGACACATCAGAGTTTTTGAATTTTGTATTTATTGTTTCTTTGTATATAACTCCATGGCACGACAGCTCACGGGGAACCTTGGCCTACCGCCCGGCCGCTGCGTCCCCCATCTCGGTCCACTACAGACGTCATGGATGGGGTGCAGTATTGGAGGGTGAGACGTGGTCAGCGCCTCGAGTCCCCCCCGGCCGGTTAATGCGGTCCTCGCGACCTGGAGCCGCTACTTCTCCATCAAGTAGCTCCTCAATTGGCCCCCCAGGGACCTTACGAGGCTGAGTGCACCCCGGGCCAGGTCTCCCAGCGGGGGAAAAATCCCCACGCCGGTACTGGGGATCGAACCCAGGTCTCCCGCTTGGTAAGCAGCAACGCTACCACCGCGCTAAGGAGACGACCTTTCTTTGTATACCCCCCTTTAAATTTTATGGTTATTTCCTAGGCTTTGATTTAGAAATCAAAAGTTGGTGTTTTGTTCGCTGAACTGTAGGGTATCTGAACGTTTTATTGTTCAGTATTATTTAATTAAACACATTCATACTGCCAGAATCTGTGAGGTATAGGGAAACGGTTCTGTAGAAATCAAAAATCCTCGACCAGCCGAGAATTGAACCTGGAATTTCTAGGTTGAGACACCCAATAGGCAGAGTTTACAGAGTTTGTAGAAGTAAAGTGAGCAGCTTTTCAGACTGAAACTTCCGCAATGGAGCTTCAGCATATTTGATCTGTTATTCCCTACAACACAAACTAACAGATTCAGCCAACCGTTTCCAGAGGATTTTACAGCATTACGTTTAGGCATGACTTTGATAGTGAATCATTCAGCACCACTTTTTAAAGTTATTTATTTATTTATTCTTGTTTTTGTATTTTATTTGTTTTACCTTTATTTGCTAGCAAAATAATGAAAAGCAAGATAGTGTTGCGACCCTATGACCCAATCAACAACGATTTCTATTGCTCTTCCATCAAACACAAACATGAGGAAGCCCATATAGCTTAGCTTGTGATTGGTGCCCGAATTGATACCGCTATTTCACTGTAGTTCTATTGCTCTTCTCACAAACACGAACATGAAGCCCATATAGCTTAGCTTGTGATTGCTACCCGAATTGAATACCGCTATTTCACTGTAGTTCTATTGCTCTTCTCACAAACACGAACATGAGGAAGCCCATATAGCTTAGCTTGTGATTGCTACCCGAATTGATACCGCTATTTCACTGTAGTTCTATTGCTCTTCTCACAAACACAAACATGAGGAAGCCCATATAGCTTAGCTTGTGATTGGTGCCCAAATTGATACTAATATTTCACTGTAGTTCTATTGCTCTTCTCACAAACACAAACATGAGGAAGCCCATATAGCATAGCTTGTGATTGGTGCCCGAATTGATACCGATATTTCACTGTAGTTCTATTGCTCTTCTCACAAACACAAACATGAGGAAGCCCATATAGCTTAGCTTGTGATTGGTGCCCGAATTGATACCGATATTTCACTGTAGTTCTATTGCTCTTCTCACAAACACAAACATGAGGAAGCCCATATAGCATAGCTTGTGATTGGTGCCCGAATTGATACCAATATTTCATGGTAGGTAGATGGGTAGGTGGATGGGTGGGTAGGCAGGCAGGTAGGTAGGTAGGTAGGTAGGTAGGTAGGTAGGTAAATAGGCAGGCAGAAAGGCAGGATGCATGTATGTTTCTACTAAACCTACCAAAACATTACGGGTAGACACATCTTTGTTAGTTATTTGTTAACTTTACTAAAATTTAATATACACATCACTTACTGATGACCGTTGAATTGGAAGCTCAGACATTGCCCGTCCTTCCTCTTGAGCCGCTAAAAGAGAGTTCCCAAGCCGGTCTGAAACGTTCCGTCCAGCGGACTTCTACCCATGGCGGTAGTAGATAGAGCTGTTATTAGCCGCCCAACTTGGCGATTAAAGTTCGAATCTACACCCCTGGTATACGAATGTTAACGCTTTGCAACTGTTATAACTGGCCTCCCAATAAAGCAATAAACCAATAAGCCTATCATTACTCTCAATAATACACTTGTGATAAGACCCATACGCAATAATATTTCATCATAGGAAAGACAACGGCAAGTGCTTAAAATCTCGCTAAGAGGGCTTAGTTAATTTCTTGCAGCTCCTAAGTGGGACATGGGTATCGTTATACTGTTTCCTTGATCGGATTTGAATTTCTAGTTCTCAAGTTAGCCGCTATTGGTGGCGATGAGGGATCAATTCGTTGCCACAGATGGTACTGTTCTTAAATGTCAATTCCAAATTAGGACACAGTAAGTAAACTTTAATAAGAAGTACGTAATAACGATTATGCAAATAAACGTCGTTTTCTAGACTCATTTAAGTAGTCTTTATTTGGCTTGATTAAATGGGCTTATCTCCAGTTTTGTTTAATAATTTCGAATTTTGTTTAATAGAGTACCTAGAAAATGTCACATGTCCCAAGTAGTGTCTCACAATACTATATCTATTTTTACTTTCTCTATAGGCACTATGTACATAGTGTATAGAGAAGGTATTGCACTCCACCAAAAAATTCGATACCGAGATTTCACCGGAAATATATGTTTTAGGGTCCCCTTTATCTAAAAAAAAGCATTTTCGGAAAAAGGTCCGTGTGTGTATGTGTGTGTGTGTGTGTCCGTCTGACTGTGAACACGATAACTCAAAAACGAAAACTAGGTAAAATACCAAACTTGGTATTTAAGTTTAGTATATTCCAGGGATGCGATACGAAGATTTTGAGAAAATCCCCCCACCCCAAACTACCCTTTACATGAAACTTTTTTCGAACATTTTGATTTTCTCAAAAATGGCTCTAACGATTTTGATTAAAATTTCGTATATTAAAGATATTTGCCTGACAAATACAATGTATATCTTGAATTTTCTGAGCATATCCTCTGAAGAGTAGTTTATTCTGGATGAATTTTACTAAATTTTGAATAATGCTAAACCGTAAGAGATAGACAAAAACTTACTACACAAAAAATGTAGAGCACGTTAAAGCACACAATTTATTTCAAAATCTTCTCGGGCTTCTAGCCAGGTAAAAACTTGGCTTGACACCAACGTTTCGAAGAAGTGCTTCTTCCTCGTCTTCACCCTGAAGACGAGGAAGATGCACTTCTTCGAAACGTTGGTGTCAAGCCAAGTTTTTACCTGGCTAGAAGCCCGAGAAGATTTTGAATTAACACGTCGCCTGGAAAGCTTTAGTTCTTATTTCACACAATTTATGTTATATACATTTTTTTTTCGTGGAATTCGTCGTTTTTGTGACATTCCTTATTTTTGGTTTCTGCTATGAAAAACTTATACATTTGTCATACAGGAATTTGTCAACTGCTGTTCATACAAACAAAGGAGCTTCAGTGACAGAGCAACCAGCTTTTGATTATCACTTTAACCTATGGTACTCCCTTATTTCACCTCTACTTGCAAGAAAGCAAGTCATATGGCTATTTCTGCTAATGTTTTACTGATTAGCATGAAGTTAATAGAAGTATAAGCTTTTTAAGAATAATTTGTTGCAGGGATATAGAGAAAGTCATGTGAATGGTACACATCAGATTTTTAAATAATATTACACAAAAATGTCAGCATAATTGTAAGATTGATAATACAAAATAGTTAGTTATATAACCTCTGATAAAATTGAAACCTCAATATTGAAAAATTATGAACGATAAATCAGCTCTTTTAGTCGGGAGGGCAGAACCTACACGAAAATAAAATGTTGCACTACAGTATGTTAAATATTCACTGCAATAGCAAGGTTACCAACATTAATTTTGTGGTGAATTTGCGATTGAATTGTCCACACCTGATTGCTAAATTAAACAAATTATAATTTGCGTTAATTTTTACCTACATGAATTAAACCGTAAGTAGATATTAAGAAATAAACAAGAAGTAATACTCCAGGTAAGGGTTATAGAGTATAAGACTCATTTAACATACAGATTGTATTGCAGTGATGTAAGGACAATAAAGCTATTATGAAACATTAAACGGTTTAATATAGTTCATGCGCATGCGCGCAGTAAATATGCGAAATACGTAGGTAGGTTACTTTGAATACAGGGAATTTCTTTCCCCTATGACAGATGAAGGAAAACCGGATCAAACATAGGTCACAACATTTTATGGAACAAATTTTGGAAGCTGAAAGATAAATGCCTGAGGATGTCGATTTATTAAGAAAAAAAAGTTTTATGTGTATTTAACTTTGCGGCATATTCTATAATGTTTGTTCGTCAAACTAATTGGATTCTACAATATTCAGGATTTGTTTCATTTCAATTATTTTTGCGGTTTGCTATTGTTACATGTAGTACACCTATTTTCAACGTACTCTACATTTGTTATTTTATGTTTTTAATTTTTAATTCAATTGAATATTCAGAGAAGCAGTTCAAATGGAAGGTAAACCATCCACAACATTTAAAAATAATAGTTGAAGTGGTATATTTTAAAGAAATGAAATACACATAATTCTTTATAATCAAACAAATAAAGAAAGAGGTCGCTCTATGATTTCAAATTCCTTAGTCCTATGTTTTCTTTTCAATGGCTAGCGTTTGCGATTTAAATGCATTTATATGAATTACTGAAATGAACAAAGTTTATATTTTGAATTTACGGTAAGTGTAATGGGAGTGAAATGCACTTTAAATGTGTCACCCTAATGCTAATAGTCTTAATGTGAAGGTCAAAAAAGATACGCTCGCCCTAATACCAATACGTCATCACTGGTCGAAGAGATGGATGAAAACTTTGCGTAAAGATACAACAAAACAAATGCCTGCCGTTAATGCAGGAAATGTACTTTCACTTAGGTCATCACCTCACGGATATGCCGGCAGTATATTACCAGGAAGGGTGGGAGCTAAGAGACGAGGGGCAATTTGGCACGGCACCAGAGCGTACTTGCGAACGGTGGCGATTAAAGGGAAAGTACCGCAGTACGGCCTGTGAATGCGAAACAGCAGCGATTGAGCTCTGAAATGAAATTCTTGTGCACAAGGAATCACAGCAAAGTAATGAAACTTGCATCTCTGTTCAAAAACAACTCTTTAAACTTTTCTTATCACGTCAAAACTGACAATTCTCCAACTTTAGTTACAGACGTAGGACAAAGAAGACTTGTCGCAAAAGCCAGTGGAATACCAAGCAGAAGAATTTACTTGAATATAATCTATTTTTGCTAACCTTTCTTAGTGACTGGGACGAAAAAGCTTGATATTTTAATTCATTTACTATTTGTAACAATAGCATACTGAAACTGTCTCCGTGGTCGAGTGATCGCGAGCTGAATTCTCACCCGGAGGTCCCAGGTTCGATTCCCGGCTGGGGCTGGGAATTTTTCTTTAGCCAGAATTATTCCCTATTCCCCACAATGAATGTGTGTGTGTTTGAGGAAAATAATACGATTTAAACCCAAAATAAAGAACCTACAGTTGTTTCAAATGCAAAGCCCCCGATATAAACTTAGATGTTAAAAGAGGTTATATAAATGAAACAATAAAAAGTATATTGCAATACAAGTGTGGTTAAGTGCAACTCTGGAGATCGAAGAGTAACGAAAAGTCCACTTTCGGAGCACTTCATTGTACTTAACACTATTATTATTATTATTATTATTGCATGCTATTTTTTCGATTAATAGGATTATAATCTACTTAACCCGCAAATAAAATTGACAATTTACTAACTATTGTTGCATGTGATGCTTCTACAGTGTCTTCGGTATACAACATAACCGCTCGAAAGTTTTTTTTTCGCTTCAAAAAATGTTGCCGCCAATGATTTCAAATGAGCATTGAGGTTGTTTTGAAGATCTTCGTTGGTTTGAAAGTGCTTCCCTCCTAGCCACGTCTTCAGTTCAGGGAAAAGGTGAAAGTCGCTGGGTGCGAGGTCAGGATTGTACGGCAGGTGATCGAAAATGTCCCATCGAAATTGTTCAAGGAGCCAATGGGTTGTGCCAGCAGTGTGTGGACGGGCGTTGTCATGGATCAACACAATTCCTGAAGACAGCATTCCTCTTCGTTTATCTTGAATGACTCTCCGCAAATGTCGTCAAGTACGAAGATCTTCAAAACAACGTCAATGTTCATTTGAAATCATTGGCGACAACATTTTTTGAAGCGGGTATTGCAAAGTTTGTGCACAGGTAAAGTCGCAATCTTTTCGGTGGTTATGTTGAAAAGTAACCATAAGTGTACAAAACTTTTAGTAATAAAATAATTGTTTTTTTATGAACTTGTCTTTTATTTATAGCCTGTCGGAGGCTAAAAAAAGGCCCTTGTATACTTGTACTAAATGTTGTTTTAAATACAAATCGGCTCGTCGCGTTCGTGAATTCATCTTGGAGGTTCCCGCAAAATTACCGCCTTGCAGAACAGATCTATGCAGGCTTTGTCCGTATGATCCCGCTCTAGTTACTGATCAAACTAAAAGTCGCAAGGTGGTCACGTGATACACGGCAGAGAGCAATACTTGCATTTACATAGTATGAAGTAATATTCTGTTGCCAGTAAGGTGGCTCCTTACCATTATAGTGTGTCTGTTTATCGGTTCTTGCAAGTGTCTGTTGCAAAACGTCAATTTACGATCTTGTGAAAACATTTGAGACTGAAGGTTCAGTGCAAAATAAGGAAGACGTACATCAGAAACACAGTCAACATTTATGAAAATCTTGAAATTTAGCCGCAAAAATCCCACACATACTTTAGGAACCCAAGGAAAGCATACAAATATAAATAAAAAATTGCAGTGGTCTAGCTAAATCGTTTCGATTTAAACTGTTTACTCGGTACAGTCCTTGTTTAACTGCCAATATTTCATATGGGATAAGAGTTAATAACGTTAATTTTGTATGTAAAAGTTTATAGATATACATATCTAATAAACGAAAACAAGAATATTGGTACAACCGGCTGTAGCATAGCGTGTTACCTTGACACAAAATCCGTGTGAGCTGTCGGTTTTGTATAGAAGACCATGTGGTAACAAGGTCACCAAATTCACCCTGGTGGAAAAGTGGCTATCGATTATCCTCGTCTGGTTGTTGAACGTAACAGTATCAATAGCTAGCTGCTCAGGTTTAGGTGCTGCTGAAATTAAACTCTAACTAAATATTGACAAATAAAAAGAAAGTTAATAACCAAATCAAAATTAAAAGGTAAAGTTCAGTATAAAATGTCAATATACTCAGTAAATATATAAAAAGTAAACTGATTGAATATAGTTCATGCAAACACCTCAGTAAAACTCGAAGAATAAGATTACCAGACCTGAATGCAAAGGTTGAAAATTCACATTGCCTTTATATAAGGGGGACCGTAGAGATTCAGACTGTGTATGAAAAGGCAAAAGGGTCTAAACAATATTATTTAAAAAAACTGTTTCAAAAAATGTGAAAATTTGTCTATTCAGCAAAAAGCTAAAACAATTCCGTTATTACGTCGGAATGTATTTAGGACGCAAACACCATTATCAGGACTTTTTCTACCTTAACTAAGTCCTGGAATGAAAAACAACTGTTACTTTTACTACCACCTACCTATGGAATGTTCAGTATTACATTCTAAACATTCATATTCACATTTCATTGAAAACATACGTTTTGAAAGTCACTTAACTCATAATAGGTAATTTTAAAAGTCTTGTGTGTCTTTTTAGGCGCATTTACGTTCTATTACACCGTGTGATGCATATAAACTTTATGTTTAATTTCAGTATCTGTCAAGGATCATTAAAAAATATTTACACGAAAGATCCCAGTTCAAAAATTTAGAACAGAACATTATTCGTTATCTATTTCCTCAATATCTTAAATTTCTGTAAGTAAATTGTAAAACTCTGTTCATCATGAATTAGAGCTATTCAAATGATAAATCGTAAGATGTAAACAAAAATTGGATGTGTTCCATTCACATTACTTTCTCTAGCTGTTCCGCACACAAACTTTTCACATAGTAACTGATTATTATTTTACGTATATCATGCTTATCGATATAAACATTAACTGAATTGGGCTTATTACTTTCTTACTTTTAATTAGAAGGAATAAGGGACTACACTAGGCCAAAGCGACAGTGATTTTATCCTTTAAAAGCTGGTCGCTACGTGACATAATTGAAATTTTATTCTCTTATCTTGGCAAAAGAGAGACGAAAAGATTACTTCCCGCTTTTACAAAATTTAAGCAGCTTAAAATTAAAACCAATAACACGGAATATCTCGGAAACTATTAATTAAACAAAACATGCATAGAATAAGTTATGTGTTTTTAAGAGATCTACATATTTTGAAGTAAATTTTTGTCCATTTCCTACGGTATACATATGTTATACAAAATCATCCAGAATAAAGAAGGCTTCAGAGGCTATTCCCAGAAAATACAAAGTATACATTTCATTTGTCCTAGAAGTATCTTAGAAATATAGTATTTTAATCAAATAGTTTGAGCGATTTTTGAGAAAAACCAAAAATACGAAGGATGTTCCGTGTAAATTGGAATTGTGACGGGGGGAGGAGTATTTTTCTTTAAAGTAGTCGTGTTGAATCTTTGGAAGATACGAAACTTAAAACACAAAGTGTGGTATTTTATGGAGTTTGCGTTTTGAGTTTCACTGTCCGCCCCCCACCCCCCACACACACACCCATACTCACAGACCCACATACCTACATGAATATTCTGCTAAAATTTCAGTTTTGTCTTATTCAGAGGAACCTAAAACATACAATAGTTTTTCTATCTTCTATGTACATTGTATACAATGCTAAGGAAAGTAAAACTTCTCCAGCTAATATATAGATACTATTAAATATACCAATTTATATTAATTGAAATGTTTCTGCAATATCCATTTTCGAGATATCCGCTGTTAGTAGCTTTTAAGTTTTTCAAATAGTAAACTCAAATTCACCATATGTTCTTTATACTCAGTGGAGTATTATATTCAGTTTTTAAGCATACGTACCCTTAGCTATCAGATAAGCTCCTATGTATACTAAACAAATTTCGAAAGAAATTATTTCTGCAAGCAGTTGTATTAACTGTAAGACCAGGGTAAACGTTCTAACACGTTAGAGTAACATGACAGTTTCTACCAATACTTGAGTAAAATATAAGTAAAAGCGTATGGATAATACTGAAATTAAGCGTAAATTTCAGTGTTACAATTTGTAAACAAAAAATTAAATTTCTATGCTAAAGTTATATTTCTAATATGTTTAACCTATAACTCAAAATTAAGCTCAAGGTTAGCAATAGTTGATATAAGATTTAGACTGTATATAATATACGCAGCAACGTTTATATTTTACTTAAGACACTGAGTTGACGGGTACGTATTGTATGTAGGCGACATATCCATGAAGTTTGAGACCTGATTATCTTGATAATTAATCATTAAATATGATGCTGGTAAAATTTTTGGTTTGATAATATACCAACATCCGCTTACATAAAAATTACAACACGATAATATAAAAATCCAAGCGTTTAGACTAAGCATATTCAAAATAAGGAAATTTCAAAAGATAAAGTGATGTATTGCAGAACATGATGTGGTAAAATTTAATACACTACTGTAAATTATAGACAAAGTATAAGTTACATCTAGTATGAACTTTATAAACATGTGATGGAAACGTTTGTTTTCTTTGGCATTGTTCAAGTACATCATATGCGACAAGAGTTTCACATTCTTGTGTTAAAATTAAATTGTTTTTTAAGATTACGGCACCTTTTCTTGAAAACCGATTTCCTTAAAAAGCACATATTCTAATACTCCTTAACTTTTGTCATTCTTTTTTTTTTTCTCGTTTTGTTTTGCCCAGTACTTTGACCACATAGTCATTTCATTAACCTTGACTGTTTTTAGAGCTTGTTAGCAGGTTCTTTTCTTTGCATTTTTTATCCCTATGAGGGAACAAGTTTTAATCCAGTTATTATTATTATTATTATTATTATTATTTTTATTATTATTATTATTATTATTATTATTATTATTATTATTATTAATATTATTATTATTACTATTATTATTGTTACCATTAATGTTTATCAACATTATTATTGCTATTATTATTATCATCATTATTATTATTGCTATTATTACTACTATTATTATTATTATTAATATTTTTATTATTATTATTCACTTCTGATATATTCAGCTCGACAAAGTCTTTTGATTTAGACGATCATTAACTGTTATGCTATTGAAGTAAATCTTAATAATGTTGGCAAGTAATTATTTTAATTATATTACCATTGCAACTGTCAATTTAATATTTAATCAATTAATATTTAATTTATATTATAAAATAATATTTTCAAAAAAATATCTTATATATATATTGCAAATATAAAAATATGGCTAATAGTTTGAATATGCATGCTGCAATATTAATATGAGATAACATCAATGAAGGTGACATATCGAGTTTAAAAATCCTAGCCAATAAACACTGTTGCCATGTTGCCTGGATATATTAACATACACAATTAAGAACTTAATATATCGTATAGTTTGGAAACTGGCTTATTTGAAGAAACCATGGAGGTTTCAGTTTTATAAGTAATTTTCCTTGAAGCTGGAATAAATAATAGGTTACAGCAAACAACCAATACATTATCATGTATTTACACTTGATTATGCAGCTCCTAGTGAATGTTTTTGGAATTACAAAATTAACCCACGGAGGTGACAGTTCTAGGGACTAATGTTTCCGATTTAATAATATAAATATATTATTTTGCAATGTTGTTTGCAAATAAAGAAGATAATGAGCTCCTTGGTTAACGTTACTTATTTTATTCAGTATTTTTCATTTTATTGTAAAACAAAAGTAAAACTTAGGTTTGGGACATTTCACTAATATATAAAATTTAATTTACATTTGATTAAATTCCATTAGAAGAAATTGCCAAGGACACAAATTTCCACTTAATTTCCAAGTTAGCCTAATATACAGTAAAACATTTGCACAAATGATTTCGTTACGCATTTCCTTTTTGATATAATGGGAATATAAGAATACACTGGGCGTAAGCGAAAGTCGATCTTTTAAGTGCTGGTCACTATATCATTTCCTTGAAATACCTTTCTCTTTTTTCACCCGGAGAAAGAAAAACGAATGAGAATTTACGTTAGTGAAACTGCAAGTATTGGTAAACTGAAATCAATAACAGGGATATCTTTAAAATGATTAACTCCACAAAAATTGCATTTGAGATAAATTATGCATTTTTTTCGATATCTGTATGTTTTGTGAAGTAAGTTTTTGTTTATCTCTTAAGGTTTACCAGTTAAGCAAAAGTCATGCAGCGTGAATGGGATTCAGATGCTTTTCCAAGAAAATTCTTAATATCGTTTACATATAGTATTTTAATAAAAATCGTTATTGCCAATTTTGAAAATGTCATAATTTAGAAAAACATATCTTATAAAGGGTAGTTTGGGGTGGGGGCACTTTCTTGAAATCTTCGTGTCGCATCCTTGAAAGATATTGAAATTGAACACACATTCACACGCACGCACACCAGAGATTTCTCCAAAACTGCTTTTATTTGAATTCAGGATTCACAGATCGTATTTCTGATGAAATTTCGGCATCGAACTGTTTGTTTGAATAGAATAATCTCCTCATTTACTGTGTGTAGTAGTGAAAGTAGTATGTGTGATAACATTTAACTGGGTAGAAAAATCAGTTTTTATTAAAGTTATAAAAACATCAAGTATGCGAATTTTTAATGCGCTCCGAACGATGTGTGACTGTGCCTCATCATAGTCATTTATATCTGATTGGAACTTAGAAGCTCAACTGCTTTATAATTTCTGAGCCAGTGGGCTCTTATTATACCGATTTTGGTAGTCACCAGGTCGATAGTCAACTGAACCGGGCCAGCAGTTGATTCTTAACTGAGCAATTACACCTTATATTTGTCAATACCTTTAGCCACTGTTCAAATGTTTTGCATATTATCTTAATTTTATACATCTTCTAACAGCTATACTTGTAAAGGTTTATTTACCTTTCATCATACATTTCGTGGTACATGAAAGGGAAGAGGGGGAAAAGAAAATTGATACTCACATGTTTAAAAGCTGTTTTTAAAATTCCATACTCTTTCCAAGACCGCGAGAAAAAACTGAGAAGCGACAGCATTGTATAATTTGTTAAACTGTTGAATAATTAAAAAAAAGGTTTATCTAGTGAGTGGTTGATACTAAAACGCTGTTTGAAAAGTATTTTGAAAATATCTGCAAATTCTGTGGAGTAAGTTTTGTTTATATGTCATGATCTACTCCTTATAATTACACAAATAGGATGTGTTCCATTCATATGGACATCTCTATCTGTTCCGCAAACAAATATTCTTACAAAATATTATTTATTTTACATCATCCTAATCAAGATATACATCAGCAGAAGTTGTCTTATTATTTACGCCCCTTTAAGTAGAAGGAAAACAAGATAATATACTAAAGTGATAGTCAAATTTCTTCAAAAGGTCTCACTATGAAAACAGTTGAAGTTCGGTTCTTTTTGCATGGCCAGGAATAAAACAAGAGAGATGAAACGAATGTCAACTTTCAATTTAGGAACAATTTAAATAGTCTAACATTAACCAGCGATAAAGAATATCTCGGAAACGGTTAATTGAAAAAAGAACGATATCTGATATAAAGTATATGTTTAATGAGATCTATGTTTTTGTGTAGTAAGTTTTTGTCTATCTATTATGGTTTAACAGTTATGTAAAAAGAAACATCCAGAACGAAGGTTCTTCGGAAGCTACTCCCAGAAAATTCCAGCTATACACCTTATTTGTCATGTAAACATCTTAAATATGCGGTATTTTAATCAAAATATAAACATTTTTATTTTTGCGACAAAATTTGGAAAACGTTTCCATGTGAAGTGTTTAGGTTGGGATATTTTCTTTAAAAGCATCGTGTCGCATTCTTGGAAGTTACTGAACATAGTATACCAAGTTTGTTATTCTACGGTATTTTCAATTTGAGCAGCGACAACCGCGTATGCGCGCGCCCGCGCGGGCGCGCACACACACACACACACACACACAAACACATGTGTTGTTTTAATATATATATATATATTTATTTCGATTCACGTGACCACAAAATATATTATTTCCGTTGAAATCTCGACATCGAATTTTTGGGAGAATACAATACCTTCTCTACTTACTAGGCCGTTAGTACGTGTAGAGAAAGTAAAATATAAAAAAAAGTAATTTCGAATGTGGACGATCTCAGAAAATTAAAGATACGAATTTTTGTCATATATATCTTAATTATATTGTATTTTAGACAAAAATTTAAGAGCTCTTTTTTGATATGATAAAAATAATGAAACATTCTCCATTTATAGGATAATTTGTGATAGGGAAGCTTCTTGTCATGTTCCTTTTGTACATCATCTTGAACGTGTTCTTGGATATCCAACTTAAACACCAAGATGTGTGTCGTTGACATTTTTAGTTGTGCTATTCTCTCTCTCTCACACACACACACACACGAACCCATTTAAAAGCATATCTCGCGAGAATTTTTAATATCTAATTTTTGGCTGTCATACAATACCTTCCCTACCTAAAAATACTTAGGTATTATTCTTTGGGTCAAAATCTCTTGAGATCTGTAACGGCAAAACAAGGAAACCTTTGCTCGCGCGCAGGTCGGTTACGTGTGTCGGCACTTTGTGATAGCCGCTCATGCAGTCACATCTCGTTTTCTCACACTTCCACTGCCTCTAAACTACCTGATCAAAATACTTTATTGCAGCTCGCCTTTAACTCTACTGATAATTCCGGCGGATTTTTTCCTTTGGAACAATGTAATTTTGTTAAGGACGCTGTCAATTACCAGGATCATATCAGCCCCGCCTAAGTGGCGGAATTTCGTCCCGTAGTTCTTTAATATGCCAATAAATATGCCCCAAGCTATCGCTTTTAAGCACACATAAAACCATCTATCTGGGCCGAGTTTGAACCCGCGACTTTGAGATCAAAGAGTCAGCGCTTAACCAACGAGCTACCCAGACTGACTACCCTTGGAACATACTGCCTTTTGGCAATGGTATTTAACTCTAATAGATTAGATTTCTGTTCTTTTTCTTTGGATTTTTATAAATTAGTTCAAACATTCACACACTGGCATTTATACATTCCATCTCTGGAGAGGCTAGGATAATCTGGGCGAGAGAAGATTTGCATTTCCAACCGGGAATTGAATCCGCGATCCCTCGCTCAGCAGTCCGCAGGCAGAGAGGGTGGGGTGCATCTCTGACGTACTAAAACAAAATAATTCTTCATATGAAGTTTTCAGCTTAAATCAATATAATTTACTTCAGTTTACTGATTTAATCATTAATGGGTCAGATTCTCTCTAAATGGGTATATTGCTACATATGGAATGCTTAGTAGTTTAATAGCGGCTTTTGCCGGTGAAGTTTTTGATTTCGTTAAACGGAATTTGTTTTTTATTTTTTCTTTCTTTCTACACTTAAATGCCACCTTTAATATTTAGGTCATATCGGCGACTACTTCTTTGGAACAACTGCACATGGCAATGATTTTTTCACCCGTTTAGTGTTGGTGTTTATCTTTGGCGAAGTATCCTCAATTATCTACGCACTCAACACACTCAGTCATACTTTCAGATTCTAAGGAAGATGAGGGATAATCTGGCTGAGAAAAACCCCCATCCCCAAGCCGGTAACCGAACCGGGGCGCCTCGCATAGCGAGATTGTAATCTTCTCTCTTGGGAAGAGCAAAAAACTAGAACAAGTTTTGCAACAAACTATGCAACATCTGATGTACTGCTTCTCACATTTTAACCCGCCTTTTATTATATAGAAGAGCCATTCTCGAAAATCATCAATTCGTGAATTATTCTAAAACATATCAATTTATTAATATTGTCCCTTCTTTCTACCTCAGTAAATGGCCTTATGGAATTTAAAACCTGGTAAGGAGAAGAAACGGAATTGATTCCCGTTTGTTGCGGGTTCAAATTAATGAAGTCGCTTACCTTGGCTATGTGTAGCAGATTTTAAATTTCCTGATTAGAAATGAATATCCAAAAACACAAAACATTACATTACATATTTGCTTAAATTGTGATTCTGAGTATATGTAGTGCACAAAAACAGACATAGGAGTTCGAAATAATTATATGACTTATACGGCAGATGCAGATCTTCATAAAATACGTGTTATTTATTATATCGCTTGAATTCTGGCGCTATGGCACTACGGATTTTAGTCGAACTAAACCAGTGTCTCTGACACGAAAGTGATGAGGTAAGGTCACTATGACCTGGCCTGAATTATACTAGTCGAGAAACAGGCAACTTTAATGAGATACAGGCGACCGTATTTCCATAGAAGCAATTTTAACCTTAACAGCGTGCTAAAAGTCAAAGTTATACTAAGAATATAATTTCTACAACTGCACTTATTCTGTAGGGATTTATGAGTAGGTACTTATCCCTCACTACTTTGAAATCTGCAATTTTGAGTTTTTATTTATCGGCTCTAAATGCACCATAATATTGGCCATTATCCCAGCAAATACTCATGATCTTGTTCCGTAAATGACAGATCTATCAACTCCTGCTGATTATTTCAGCACACGATGCTGCTGTTAGGTCATCACTCAGTCACAAACATGACATAGAACGTTATTCCGCTCAACGATTCAACTCTCTTCTGCCACTGGCAGCTGCATGTATCCGCGAAGTCAAATGGGGAGGCTGAATAAAAATAATTTTAATACTCGATACATTGTACACTAAGTGGGAACTCGATACAACACTAGTAGAAATATGGACCAGTTTATTAAGCCAAGAAACAAAACAATAAACGCTTGATATTTCGCACAAGGAAATATTTTCTAAACAAATTCACAATTTTTATGCAAAAATGAAAGTGCATTTAGAGAAATTCCATCTCTTTTAATAATTTTATTTGATAAAAGTCGGGGAGTGGTTTTCTTAAAACTAAAATGTTTTATCATTAAAGTAAAGTAAAAATGATTGATACACGTCGTCTTTTTTGTAACTAACTCCAATGTTGGCTATTACAATCTACATCGGGACGGGAAATGGAAAAGGCAATTTATTTATGGACACTCTTTAACTGCCGTGGTTCTCAGCGTCCCATTCTATACTGGCTGTGAAAGACCGCTTAATTTTGCACAGAGGTCTCTCTATCAGGTTTGAGGTTCTTTTACATGCCGTAAATCTACGACAGGGGACCAACGTTTTTCCCGAAGGAAGCCCGAAAAAATCCATCGTCCTGCGCCGGGTTTGAACCCGCGACCTTGGGTATATGAAGTTAGCATGGTAACCATTACACCACGGAGGACTATATCTACAACGGGCCAATTCTACAACGTGCTGCACTTTTGCTTCGGTATTTAAGTTCCAGATTTATTTTTACCGTCTCATAACTAGAATATCACATTGAAGGGTAAATTATTCTTCGGTGAAACAAATGAAACCATATTTACATAATGGCTGCTTCAGTTTAAATAAAAGTCAAACTCGGAACCTCTTGAGTGTGAGGCAGACACACCCTCCGCTACTGAGATGGACAAACTTTGTTTTGTTTACGTTTTCACTTTATCTACTACGTATAGTAAGTAGGGGAGTATTACAAATATTTGATATCGAGACATCACCTAAATATACCCTTTGAAATCCCTCGAGACAGAAAAAAAATTATAATTAGTATTGTGATTATGGTCCGTATGTGCCACTGTGTGTGTTGAGAACATAACTAAAACCGAAAAGTTCATTAAATAGCAAACTTTTTATTTGTTCAACATGTTTCAAGGATGCAACAAAAAGATTTTCAGGAAATTTTCCCGCCCCATCATGACAATTGAAATTAATTCTTTATGAATAATTTTTGATATTCTCTTCAATCTGGATGACACTGGTATAAATTATCAACTGTAAGATACAAATCTTCATTACACGGAGATATTTCCGCGAAATCCAGATGGGAAGTACTCATCATCTTTCTTCTGGCCATGCAAACAGAACCGAATTTCAAGTTTCTCGCGTATTGATCAGGCCTTCAAATATTTGACCATCGCTTTAGCCTAGAATTATTCCTTATATTACCTTTACCTACAAGAAAATAAGTAATAAGACGATTACTGTTAATGATTATCTGGGTTTACAAGAAGCAGATAGAAGAATGAACTATTGTTTAAGAATAGTTACGTCTTACTCCCGTTTATATCCCGATTTGGTAGTTTTGTTTATCGCAGAAGCTTTGTAGTTATTTACTAAGTCTGCTGTTCATATGTAAAAGCCACCATAAACTTTTAGAGCCCTAAGCCGCAAAGCGTAGACGAAGACTGTGGATGTGGAGTGAAGGGGATGAACATGTGAAACAAACTCCAATGATCGTAAGAGGAAGTTAAATTGTCGGCAATGTAGCAGATTTCTGCTCTATACATCTTGAGGAAACTTTGTTTCAAAATAGATAGAGAAAGTCATGTGAATACTACACATGCGAGTTTTTTCTCCGTCATATCTTGTGCAGTGCCGTAATGGAATACATACAACAGAAAGAGAGGCAGAGAGCAAGGATTGTTTGCTTATGGCAATTATTTCTACCAGTATAACTAATTTCTATATTTACTGATATAAAGGTTTATTAACCAGCTCCCATGGCCACGCTCGCTGAAGTGTCTAGGTTTGGTGCTTCATGGTGCGGATCGCGGGTTCGATTCCCGCCTTGTGCATGGTGTTTGTGGTGTGATTCTGTGTTTATATTTTAACAAAGTTCTTCTATTAGCCTTGGTGGCCAATTAGATCGCTCCTGAAGGTCAAAATGGGCGTAAATTAAGAAAAACAAGTTTCAGCTGTGATGCTCACATAAGAAAGCATATTTCTTTCTCTATGTTGAGAGTTAAAGGGACTGAGGAAGCTATGGATCGAATGCAAACTCTCTCTACCATAGCTGAAATTACAGAAAGTAAAAGTTTTTGCGAAGTTTAAAGAGCAAAAGTGAGAAATGAAATGTTATAATCTAAATGGAAACCAAACAGCTAACTTGAGATTCTATGACAAAGCAAATAATATATATTCCAAAAGTTTTGATTGTGCAGTATTCTAACCATTTAAGGTTTGCTCATTACAGTAATGATAACTGCACAACAACATAATCTTCCAAGATGAATAAAGAATTCATTAATTATCTCTTAATAACGAGTTTGAAAAAATCTTGAACGTAATTTCGTATATATACGCACATATTGCATTTTCAATAATTGGAGCACCAGTTATAAAACAAATCAGTAAATATTTGCAGAAAGTTCGAGGTATGTAAATAATGACACATACCTTATATACCTTAGTGATTGCTGAAGTGTGATGTCGTGCTGTACACATCGTAGATCAGGTTGTGGAGAAGAGCGGCAAAGAGTTTAACACTGGCACTGCACTCGACATGACGTCCGTAAGGAGTACGTTACCACGCGAGACTGCCGGCGAGGGGCTGGTGCTGCCACTCTACAACAGATAGCAGCGACATTGTGGCGCAAGCAAAAACTAAACAGGGATGATAATTTAGACATATTTATGTTGCAGTCTATATACATAACTTCGGCAAGAAGAAGTAGGTTGGCTAACTCTAAAATTGTGTTTACGATTTCGCTGGAAACATATTATAAAGCACTCATTTCGGGCACAACTCTTAAAGAACTTGTTAGCATTTCATTTCTTTTCCCTACATTATTCATAAAAAATTGAATTCTTCTATTAACGTTACACTAATCATAACAAATGTTTACTTAGAAAGGGATCATGTGGACTTACAATCTGCAAAATTAATAATACTCACCTAGATATATCTAAATAATGTTTAATGAGCTCATACACGGGAAGTCACAAAAGAAGAAATCCGGTTTTACATAATGCAAGCAACTTTATAAATGGAAAACATAAGAACACGAACATAACAAGTATCTAGGTAGCAGTTTAAATCACGAAAACAAAATGAAAAATTGTATATGGCAATTGATTTTAACTGTATAAGGTTTTATCAGTGTAACATTTTTGATTTTATTAAAATGTAATTATGTTTAAAATTAATTCTGTAATAGAAATACCACCAAGGATTTCAGAAGTCGGTAAGACTGTCTTCTCTAGAAGGTATTTTCCTGGTTTTCTAATCTTCCTATCTGGCAAACACCAGGGAGAAAGTCCAAACTTAGCCTGGAGCGTTTTCTTTACAAACCTTCTTTCCCAATTATCATTGTATTCCATAAATACCCTTCACCTGTAGTACTAAAATTGTTTGCAGTTGTTTCATTTATTTAAAAAAATTTTAATTCCTGGGAATAAATTTTAATTTTGTGTTATTATTATTATTTGAGTTCGTTTAAATAGAGTTAATACTGAGCTAAATACAACAAGCATTCTGAGGTGTAACATTCATATTACCTTATCTACTTATATCCCACAACAAATTATTCTTATAAAAATTGAACATATACTTCATGCTAATGAAGCTAAACATTAATAGAAATGCTCCCTTGTTTGGAAGAAAAATAAAGATATTGTGCTGTTCGCTAAAGCGATCCAAATATTTTAAGAGAAAGTCGGTATAGTATATAATTTAAATTCGGTTATCTTTGCAAAATCAGTATTAAAAAAATAAAAACCGTATGACGACTTCCCATTTCAGAAAAGTGTAAATATTGTAAAATCTAAAACAATAACACTGAATATCTTAAAAATGTTCAATTCCATACAGAAAAATCTGATGTGATCCATTCACTTGATTTTGTCTACATGTCTGCAACAAATTATTGTTAAAAAGCTAATGTTTCTACTTATTTCATTCTAATTGAGACAAAATTAACAGAAATAGCCTTATTACTTGCTTCCTTGTAAGCAGAAGCGAAAAAAGGGAGTACCATAGGTTAAAGTGATGGTCAAAAGTTGGTTGGTATGTGACTGAAGTTCCTTTGTTTGTATAGACAGGAGTAGACAAATTCCCGTATGAGAAAAGTATTTTTTTAAAGCTGAAACCAAAAACTAGGAATATCTCAAAAAATATCAACTCCACGAAAACAAATGTATATAACATAAATTGTGTGTTTTAATGTGCTCTACACTTTTTGTATGGTAAGTTTTTGTCTATCTCTTACTTTTTAGCAGTTAAGCAAAATTCCGTAAAATTCCCAGAAACTTCAAGATATACATATTATTTGCCAGGTAAATATCTTTAATATACAATATTTTAATCAAAATCGTTAGAATCATTTTTGAGAAAATCAAAATTTTGGATAAAAGTTCCATGTAAAGGGTAGTTGGGGTGGGGGGATTTTCTTGTAAATCTTCGTGTCGCATCCTTGCAGGATACCAAATTTAAATACGAAGTTTGGTATTTAACGGTCTTTTCGTTTTTGAGCAATATTGTCCAGTCACACACACACACACACACACACACGCACACGCACGGAACTTTTTCCACAGATGCTTTTTTGGGATTCTTTTAGTTTTTGAGCTATGCTGTCCACAAACACACATAGAGACACAAGAACCTTTTACTAAACATTTTTTTTGACTCAATGAACCTCAAAGCATATATTTCCGGTGAAAACTCTTCATAGAATATTTGAAGGAATATAAAACTTTTTCTAAAATCTATGTACGTAGTAGTGTAAAATGCTTTTTATGGAAGCAGGTCTCAAAAAGTTCATTTCCGGTGAAATCATTGAATAGAATTTTTGTGAGGAACACAATACTTCCCCTGCTTACTCCATGGAGTAGAAAAAGTAAAATTATACTTCATCATGCCAAGGTATTAAATATGGCATTCTAAATCATTAAAATTATTTTGAGAATTTAACTAACGGAAGTGTTAATTGTTTTTTCCGTGTGTAGGATAGGAGCCGGACATGAACAATTTAATGCTATAACTGGGGAATTTAATGCCGTATCGAGGAATTTAATGTCATGTCGACATGTTACCATTGTAGCTCAGTGGTTAGGGTAAATTTAGATCTAGAGAGGCATGGTTCAAAACCTGCCTGTGGGATTGAGTCTTTCAGTATGACTTTACTTATCCCACTCCCTTATAGATGGCTTTTTTGAAGAAAAACAAAAAAGCAAACAAACAAAAAACAATTGATTAACACTGATTGGCCTAATATTTGGTTAAACTATGAAGTCTGGGTGCAAAAATACATATACATAATAATTAGCCATTTGGATATATTATCTCAAAGTAATCTTAAATGTTATTGTAGTTTAACAGAAAAAAAAAAAAATACGACTCAGATGGGGAATATTATGTCGTGTTGGTATGTTGCAATAAGAGCTCAGCAGTTAGAGCAAACGGACGGACACCGAGAGATCCGTACTGCAAATGATAGCTTTAACATAACACCTTTCACACAACGGAAGGTTTTTTACCTAAGACTTTTTTGGGGTGGCTGTTTTTCTTCTCTTTTTTTTTTTTTTTTTGGATTTCTATCACTTCCTATGCTTATATCTAGGGTTCATCTGACCCTTCCCTTTTAGTTACCATGTTTGCAGACAAAATACATAGATCTAAAAAAAAAATTATATTTACGTTAAAAATTCAGCTTACTTATTTTCTTTCTTCTCGTTTTAAATGTAATACAATGCTTTCCCTATCTGTTTCAAGTAATTAATAGTACGAGGCCACAACAAAAGTGCCTAATTATGTATCTATTTAAAGGTTTATCAACAGTTTCGTTTATTTTCGTAATAAATTTTATTTATAATATGGATTATTATTGAAAATATAATTTGAAGGTGGATTTAATTGTAATTTTATGAAGTAATCGGTTTATCCTCCCCGTATTTGTAGGACTGATACCCCCTAGGACTAACAAGCCAATGCCTAGGGGCAGAAGCCTGTCGGGGAGCCAAGTACGAAACCACAAAATGGGGAACCTGGCATAAACACGAGGAAGTGGATGATATGAATGTAAGCAAATTCACGATTGGAAAGGTGATGATGGAGCAATTGGTGGAATGAGTGACGGGGGAAACCAGAGGACCCGGAGAAAACGCGCCCTGACGCGGCTTCGTCCACCACGAATCCCAGATGCGGGATCAAACCCTCTTCTTTCGCCATTTAACCTAATCTTATGAAGGTGCTTCGCTCAGGAACAATCAGGTTACTTAGGTGCTTCGTCATAGACTGGCATTCGGAAGTTCGTGGGACCAATTCCCGCGGCCAACCTCTCTGAACCATGAGTTTTTTCCGGGGGTTTTCCCAGGTCACTGGGAAAATACTGGGTAAGTATCTTCACTCCCCGAAATTCCTGTCTCTCCATTTCATCTCTATTTCATGTATCCGGTCCCTTTCAGAGTTGTAAGTGTAAGGATTGCGGTGGTGGACTCTGCGCTCTGAAAATACAGCACTCGCCAGCGGGATGACGTTGGAAGTCGTCTGTAGACACTGGATTTCAGCCCTGGAGACGGACTCTTTCCACTCCCGCGTCGGGATAAAAAACTGTTTGGATTATGTTAGCATCCTCTTCCTGCGCCGTCCGGTTTCAGCATCATTTGATATTACTCTCAGTCATCCAATCCCCCTGGGGTGTGACGTACAACGCCCGTGTCATGGATTTATGGCACGTAAAAGAACTTCAAGCCTGTTAGAGGCCTCTGAGCAAAATTAAGAGGTCTTTCACATCCAATGTAGAATGGAACGCTGAGAAACACAGCAGTTAAGAGCGTCCATAAATAACACGCCGTTTACATTTTGACAAATATAATATATATTTTAAATTAGAATTTCCTGAGAATAGAACTTTTTGTTTATTTATTTTAGTAGCTTAACGTCCTTTAACCTGTTTGTACATAGCGGACGAAGAATGAAATTGGTGAAATTATGCTGAAATGACGTCGGGTCCACAGAGCTTAAGGATTTGACATTCATGTTCTCAGGATAAGGGAAACCCCCCCCCAAAAAAACCTTATTTGGATAACTCACCCTAAGAGAGATTCGAAATCACGACTTCTTGATTGTGAAGCAGACACGTTATCCCCACACTGCCGGGACTAGGCGGGCACAATGAATTTTGTACAATTGATAAACCATGAGAGATAAACAAAATCCTAACTGCTACACGAAGAATTTACATCTTATTAAAGCACAACATTTATGTCATATACCTTTTTGTGGAGTTAACTATTTCCGAGATATTTCTTGCTATTGGTTTCAATTTCCAATTACCTATACTTTTCTTAAACAATGTGGGTTTTACTTTCTCTAGCCCCATATGTACAATGTATAGAGAAGGTGTCGTAGTCCACCAAAAAACTCGATACCGAGATTTCACCGGAAATACATGTTTTGGGACCCCTGAATTAAAAAAAACACATTTTCGGGAAAAGGTCAGCGTCTGCGTTTGTCTATCTGTTTGTCTGTCTGTCTGTCTGTCTGTCTGTCTGTCTGTCTGTCTGTGTGTACAGCATAGCTGGACAGCATAGCTCAAAAACGAAAAGATGGTTAAATACCAAACTTGGTATTTAAGTTAGAAATCTTACAAGGATGATACACGAAGATTTTCAGGAAAATTCCCCTACCCCTAACTATCCTTTACGTGGACATATTTTCATACATGTTGTTTTTCTTATAAGTGGCTCCAAGGATTTTTATTGAAATGCCACATATTAAAGCCATTTCCATCACAAATAAAATGTATATCTTGAATTTTCTGGAAATAGCTTCTGAAGACCTGTTTATTTTGGATGAATTTTGCCGAATGTTGCAAAACTAGTAAACCGCAAGAGATAGACAAAAACTGAGTTAAAAAAAAGCTATATCTCGTTAAAATACACAATTTATGTCATATAATTTGTTTTTTCCCGGAATTTACAGTTTTGGACATATTCCTTACTATTAGTTTCATTTATAAAGTACTTATGCTTTTTTCAGACAGGGGGTGTCCGTTTTTCTTTTGTTCTACTCCTGGCCAAGCAAAAAGCGATTTACAATAACAACCTCATAACGACAGCTTTTAAAATATTTGACTATCACCTTAGCATAGCGCGTTCCTTTAGGTCCCTTCTACTTATAAGGAACAAGTAATAGGAACAGTATGCTAATGTTTATCTTAATTAGAATTGTGTAGAAAGAAGAGTAATCTATTGTAAGCTTTTTTTGTAGAGTAGCTAAAGAAAGTCATGTGAGTGTAACACAGATTTTTTTTATTTATTTCCTCTGCCTCAAACCGCATATTTCCCACTTTTATCTATCAGAAAATGTGCAATAATACAATTTGTGCAAATGTTTATCCCGATTAACGTGAAGTAGGTAGTTATAAAAGGAAGAGTTTATAAGAGAGAAAGGTCATATGAAAGAAAAAGTCATATGAGTTAAACACATCTTATGTTTTGTTTGATTTACTTTCTGAATGAACGTTTTTATCAAAGCCGAAACCAAAATAGATGCATAGGTATTAACTATTAGCTGCTATATGGAATTAGATAACGCAAGCTGGGAGCAGGAAATCACCTAAGCACTATTATCTATTTTCTTAGTACAAGGGGCCCATTATGGAACTCCGAGAATGTTACTTGTTATTACATCCTTGTAATAGCTTGTAGTCTGTAACTCCTACCACAAAGTAAGCTGCTGGCCATTATGTACTTCTGTTTGCCTGTGGCTTGTTTCAATAACACGAACTGTGGCAAGGTTAGCGTGTTCAGTCTCTACAAGAAGTTCCTCAACACGGTTCAAGAATACACCCAAACTATGGCAAGCTCTAAGAATATGGAGAAGGGGAAGCTGAAAATGAAACAAGAGATTTAATTTAAACCTACATGTTTATAAGTTCAGGTCCGATGGAGTTTTATCATACAGCATCGTTAATTACGAATGTATCATGCATCCAATGTTTACACCCAAAACGTCGATATCGAAATTTTACCAGAAACAGAAATTTTGAGATATCTCAAAAACACAAAAACGAAAATGTAATTTATTTTGTTGAATGTCAGATAATTAGATTAAATTCCTCCTCAATTGTTATAACTTTATTGATTATTACTATACGATGGCACTACTTCAATATGTGGGTTCTTTTGTCATTCTGTCATTAGAACCGCTTTGTAATTACTTACTGGTATGTTATAAACGTGTTGGGTCCTAAGCCACAAAGCGTAGCCGAGGAATATTTTTCATAAGAAGAGGAGTAACGGAACAACGCCAAGGCGTAGCCGAGGGATCTGTGAAGCTAAAACTCCAATGATCCCAAGAAGAAGTCAAAACTTCAGCAATCAGACAACTTTCACATTTGAACAACTTAATATTTTCAACTTGCACATTTGGATCACCAGTAGAAGGTGCTCAAACTACCTCTTAAGTCCGTTGTGTATGTGTGTCTGTGTTGGTCCGTCCGTTCGTCCTTCCATGTGTGTGCTGCAACCATCGATATGCAATCTTAGAAAACACCTAGGAAAAACTTTTAAGTCTCTGGGTTAAGCGATATTATAGCAAAGAGAAGTTGGCTTGACTTTTAATCCCGGTTAAAACTCGACTCATACAGACTATTTTAAGTATGCTTAAAAGCGACAGCCCCATGTCAGAACTCCTGCGAACGAAATTTCGGCACAACGATGACGCTGATATGTTCCAATCAATTGACAGATTCGTTAAAAAACAAAAACAAAAAAGAGGCTTGTGAACGATAGAACTAAACTAAACTGCAAATTCTTGTGGTACTGGAGCCTTTATATGGTGCACCAAACAAGTGAGGGAAACATAGATGGTGTTGCCGAATTGCCGTTGTATTCAAGTTTGTTGGAAAGGACATGCTAAATTATTGCATAAAGAGAGCAAACTTCTAACATTAGAAATCATTGGAAGTATTTTACAACATCCTTTCTTGGACTTCAGTGAATCCTATTGGGTAAAGAAGGACTTAAACATATTTTTCCTGGATCCGCGACTAGTCCTTGATTCCACTTCTTTGAGAAGCAGTCAGTCCCTAGTTACGTCCGTTAACCACTCGTTCCACAGGACTGCGCATATTATATGCGCATCCGTTAGTATGTGTGTGTATGTGGGAGTGTACGTAGTGTAACTCAAAATAGAACTGCCACATAAATAACAAACTTGGTAAGTATTTAAGCTCAGTATCCTCTATAGCCATCAATACATTCGATATGCAATTAAGAATACGACACTAAGATATTCCATAGTATCCTCCCACCTCAAGCGACACTTATAATTGCAAAATTATCCGATTTTTTTTTTAAATTTTCTCAAAAATAGCAATAAGGAGATTCATTAAAATGATATTTAGGTAAAATTCAAATTTATGTTTAAAATGCTCTAGGAACGGCATGTGAAATCCTCTTCGTTCAAAAGGAGCTTTGTATATTTTAAATAACTATAAATCGTATCAGATAAAATATGTGTTACATTCATCTGACTTTCTTTACCCATTCTTCAACTAGGCATTCTTAAAACTCTGTATTTTTCTAAATACCTCAAATTAACCCAGATAAACATTTGCATGAACATTTTATTACATATTTCCTTGTAGATACAAAGGAATAAGAGAATACACTAGGATGAAGTCATAGCTAAATCTCTTTTCACAGCTGGTTATTACGTAATGGAGTGTATTGTTTAGTTAATTAGCATCACGATCATTAAATAACGCATCCCATTTGAGAAAAAATCACATTAGTATTTTAAAATTAAAATCAATAACAAGGGAGCGTCTCCAAAACGATTAACTTCACAAAAACTAAATATGACATGAATTCTACATTTTAACGAGATCCACGGTTTATGTGTAGTAAGCTTTTGTCTATCAGTTATTCCAGAGTCGTCCTGAATGAAGAATACTTCAAAGGTTATTCCTAGAAAGTACAAGATATACATTTTAGTGGTCATAAAATGTCTTAAACATATAACATTTTAAACAAAATTGCTGGATCCAACCACATCGTTGAGATATGCTGAACTTATATGTCAAGTTTGTCATTTAGCCGCGTTTTTTTTTTTTTACTAATGCTGTTCACAGGCACAAACACACACACACGCCGAATACACTCGGACTTTTTTCTAAAAATACATTTTGTGGTGCTTAGGGGTACCCTTAGCCGCGTTTTCCAGTTAAATCTCCGTATAAACATTTTGGATGGAAAACAATACCATCTGTATCATACAATGTAAGCAAAATTACTGTAAATACCGTACAAATATATACATATGTTTAAAACACACACTTTTTTTAAACATTCTGTATCCATTATTATTGGTTTGAATGTTTCAATAATTTTAATGTACTCGCAATCCAAATGCTCCTCGCGGCATCATGAAAAGTGTGTGGCATTTCTAGCAAAGTATATAACGACACACTTTTAAAAATTTGACTATGACTTTGTTTTCCTTTATTCCACTTGTAGCCCACCTGATATATGCAATGAGCGTTAAACCATGAAGCAAACAGAAAATTAATATTACCATTCATAAGCATAATTTGTAAAATCTATATTAAAATGCTATTTGTTACATTCGCATGGTTTTTGTGCCCATTCTTCAACAAACAGTTCTCATAAGGGCGCATTTTTCTCTATCTTCTTAGTGATAAACCGATATAGATTCAAAATTTTTTGTTACATATTTATTGTAGGTACAATGGCATGCAGTAGAATTTAGGCGTTTGTCAAATATTTTAAGAACGGGTCACAATGCGATGCTTTAAAAACTACTTCTCTTCGTATGAGCAGATTTTTGCGTGTTAAGTTTTGCTTAAGTATTACAGTTATAAGTTATGAAAACATCATTCATGAGAAAGAGAACTTCACAGAATATTCCCAGAAAATTCGAGTTATGTATTTTATTTGTCATAAAATATCTTACACATTTAGTATTGTAATAAAAATTCTTAGTCATTAAAAAATACGAAACAATTTCCACACAAAGTAGTTTTGACAGGGGAATTTATTTAAAAATCTTCTTGTCGCATAGTAAAATTCTATTTAATCCAGTTTTTGAGTTATAATACACTCATGAGGAATATATTTTTAAAAAATTAACTTTCTGGTTTCAGAGAGTCTGAAAACGCGTATTTTTGGTGAAATCCCGCTATCGAAGATTTGACTGGAATACAATATTTCCTATACTTACTAAAGGTAAGCTGTAGAGAAAGCAGTAAACAATGAGTTTACTAATAGAGAAACCCTGTAAATGTAACTCATCAGATTTTCACGCTAATAATCCCATAAGCTAATGTAAATGAGGAATAAATCGCACTATCAGAGTATATTTTATAAGCATTTTCACAAAAAATAAGTGTGTGTGTATGTGTGTGTGTGCGCACGCCGGCGTGCATGCGTGTTCGTCTATCTTAAATTGCATAATCCGAAAATAAGAAGTCGGTTTTGAGTGCCAATATCAAATTCAGAAGTAAAACAACTGAAAGTGAGTACACAATGAACGAATGACAACTGAGTGAGATTTAAGTATTTTTGGTGAAGTCTGGTGCAAACTTACAAAGCACACAGTGCACGATGTAACTTAAAAAAAGTTTCTAGACGTTATTAAATATGTTATTACTATTATTCAAACATTTAAGTGATAGCTATAACTGTGAATGTCCGTGCCACTAATTTAGAATCTGTTAATTTAGAATTTTGAGATTATGTGTAAAAGTCGAAATTAAAGGCCCAAGAAAGGTTGCAATTGTGATTACCGGGTTCGTTAGCCTCTAACACAGAGCTCTGAATAATTCGGCAAAATAAAACGTTTTAAGAATATTAATTAGCTGTGAATTAGTATTACTATAATACATTCTGAAATTAAATATAAGGCATTTAAAACATCCTAATTTTATGAATATTAAATACCTAATATAAGAAGATTAGTTACTTTTAATTTGGGATTATATTTGCTATTTCTAACATAAATAAATTATTTGATACGAATTTATAATTGTCAGTTTATATAACGTAGGTTGATAAACATAACTCAGAAGGAAAACTATGCATCCAATAAAAATAAAGCGTTCCAGAATTCCCAAATTTTAATGAGTGACTAACGATTTTAATTAAAATATCATTGTTAAGGTAATATTATTTATATCGTTTAATTTGGGGAGAATAATCCTTGAAGTTCTCTTCATTCTGAATAAATTTTGGATAATTGGGAAACCCTAAGAGATAGCTAATATCTTAATGCACAAAAATATACATTTTGTTAAAGCATTCTATTTATGTATATCTTCCATGGGGTTAACAATTCTCAAGATAAATATTTTAATTGTTTCATTTGTATAACACCCACTAACTTCTATGGTCATATCGAGGGCTTTATCTCGTGAAACAGCTCACATATCCAGTGTAGGCTATTGGAATTAGGTTAACAATAGGTAACCTTACATGCATACATCCAAGCTCTGGGAGAATAATTCTGGTTAAAGAAAAACTCGCCTGGAATTGAACCCGGGACCTCCGGGTGAGAACTCAGCTCGCAGATCACTCCACCACGCATGCAATCAAGATATTTCTTTTAACGGGTTTGAATTTACCAATATTTATGTTTTCTTCAATTGGTTAGTCATGTTTTCTACCAGTTAAGCGAGGAGAACAGAATTTCAAAGCCATTACTTAGCGCCTAGTTATGAATAAATCTATATGTAAGTGCTTAAGCCTAGCCTATCCCCCTATTTCTATTGTACATACAAAGAAATATACAATAAACTACAAATGTATATCGATTTAGCATAAAGTAGCTATAGGAATAAGATTTTCTAACAATAGTAAAAGAATGAGTAGAGAAATTCATGTAAAAGCCACGCCTAGAATGTACGTACTAGCATAAAGCGTTCGCTCAATTATTTAAGAAGAAACTAAAAACAATGAAGTGAAATAATAGGAAAGAGTACTAAAGAAATATTATGACACCATTATTTGTTATGTTCTAACGAAAAGAAAAAGGAAAATAGTAATAAAGAAGACAGAAGTTAAAAAATACAACATTCTAAATAAATGAATAGAATGATGAAGGTTATACACATGTAGAAATGCATCACATATTGAAGTTTGATTACAGTGTCATGTTATATTATGAATATCTGTGTTGTTGAATACCATCCAAACAAAGAATAATTTAAACGTATAACATCGAAAGATTGACAACAAAGGACATACGATCCAAATGTGACAACAAAGGCAATAGCTATGAAATGAAAGTAAGGTCGATTCTTCTGAAAAGAGGGACGTCACCATAAAATAAAAACATTCACTTCTTTTTGAGAACATCTACCCAGAAATAACATTATTTTCCAATCTACATAGAACCGTAAACAAACACCACGTAATAGGCAAGTTGTATTTTATTTACCTTTAAAGAAACGTCATAGAATCCGGTAGCAGCAAGCATTCAGCTGGATCATTTCAACCTCGTCTGCTTTTTCAGCATGAGCATTATAAACATTTGTATCATTTGTATGTAATTCTTTAAGGGTTATCTGAAATATACTACGTACTCTGAAAAGAGAAATCCAGGTGCAGTATAATACAAAACACGTGCCAATACTTTTGGTATCCTACAGTTCTTTTCTTTATGTTGACAGAATTCCGTTATGAATTGAGTTCCATATCTACCCGGTTGTGCTAATGTAAAATTGGTTTCAGCAAAATGAACGTAAAAGGGGTGAAAAACCGAATCAGTGCGCTCGAAGTGGCTGGAAGGCACTCACTCAAAATTTCTGTGTGTGTCCATCTCCTATTGGTTTATAATAAAAGTTTGGCAATCAAACCCTTACCATGAACAGAGGTCGGTTGGAGGTAACACAAGTACAATAAGGAGTGGTTGGATGAAATTAACTTGTTAATATTGCCTATATTATATTAGTCGTTCGAAAAGAGCATGGCATGTCCACCAACCGAAAATAATTGCTCTTATTGATCGCCGTTGTAACACTGCGAGGACAGCGTCAACTGGTGGAAGAATTATCACTAGTTACTTTGTCTAGCACGTATGCACAATGTACAAAGTAGGTAGAGAAGCTATTGTACTCCGGTCAAAAAGTTCGATACTGAGATTTAACCGCAAATATATGCATTGAGACCCCTTGAATGAGAAAAAAGAATTTGTAGAAAAACTTTACGTGTTCTGTGTCAGAAGACAGTTTAACACAAAAACGAAAAATCGATTCAATCAAATACCAATGTGGTATTTAAGTTCAATTTCTTCCAAGACTGCTACAAGAAGATCCTCATGAAAATCCCCTCCCCCAACTACCCTTTACATGGAAAACTTTTCGAAAATTCTTATCACCTCAAAACTGGCTTTAACGTCTCTTACTTATGTTTAAAGTATTGTCATTACAAATGAAATGTATATTTGAATGAATGAATTTTGTGGGAATAGCTCTGCAGACCTATTCATTCTGGATGGCTATTCTATTCTATTCTATTACTGCAAAATCGTAAGACACACAAAACCTTACCACACAAGAAATATACCAGGTGACCAAACAGCGCCGCATTTCACGTTTACAGATAAAGAAGTTGCCAAATGAACGGAGCAATTGGAAGCAGACACCGGTCAGTGGCGGAGAAGCAAATAGCGCGTGCGACCTTCGTTGCATACCTCTCGCATGTTCCAGTCCATGATGGTATACGAATGCAAGAGACTGAAAATAGTGTTAACTGCTTTGCACTTAAGTTACAGGGCCTTTGTTTTTAAGAAAGTAAAATCAGGTATAAATGTTCACCAGTAGCTGGTTGTGTAATTGTGTATACTCTGTTTTATTTAACGTTGTTAACTCTATACTTCCAATGAAACGTGTAAGCCTGAAATTCAAGTTTATCTTGATTAGCAAAAAACAGATAGAAAAATATCCTTTTTTAAGAATAACCTAGAGAACACCCAGTAGAGAAAAGCAATAAATGACAAATATACAATTTTTATTCTTAATTCCATTTTTTTTTTTGCATCACTCTTCTTCGATATCTTATGGAATTACGAGTTACCTATTAATGTCGTTTAATTTCACATATTTTTTCAATGTTGCTTGGAATAGACGTTAATACAATTGGATATGCTGTACTGAGAAATATAAAGTAGGTAAATAATTGCAGTGTTGAATAAATAGTAAAATTACAAAATAAAAATGGCACATTCACCCATTATAATCATGCCACGGAATACAATTCGAGAGAGCTAATAGTTTCGCTTTTGTAAATTAATTTCGCTTTCAAATGCAAGCCTGTTGTCATAAGATAATTAATTAGAGACATTTCGTCGCACAATAATTATGACAACACACATTTGTAAACTCAAATAAATTACTGGAAAACAATCAGCATTTGTATCGCTCGTACTGAAAATAAATTAAATAGAATTTCGTGTTCTGTCACAAATGTGGAGCATAGTTTTTGTACAGTTTGCTCATTAAAATATATTTTCTTACTTGTTATTTAAGCATGCGATTCTATATTCAACTTGGTCTAGAACGTGTACATATAATTAATGCAGAACAGTGGGCCATCTCACTAGATCGCGATAGGCTTTTTCTCACCTTCAAGCAACTATTCTGTCGCTCCATCCATTCGGTTATCACTTTTCCAAATAACTGACCTAGAGAACCATTCAGAAACATTAACGAAGCAATGAAGGATCTGACAATCGACGGGAAACAAAGGGATAGTTGGATACCGCTTCTGCGAGAGCTTCACTATAACTGGCAACATAGAGAAAGGCTTAATCAATAAACACAATTTCGCTTTCTAGAGCAGGCATGACCAAATCAAGGATCAGAGGGGAATTAACTCATCCACTGCGTGTGAAGCATTAGCGCTTCCGTTATGTGACGTAATAGAATTTTATAAACACAAGACCATCCTCATCTGCATCAAGTGTTGTTCTCTTGAAAGCAATAATTGACACCAAAGTGGCCCAAGTTTGATCCCTGGCGGCAGCATATAGGATTTCTGGTAGATAAAGCAGCACAGGGGCGGGTTTTCTCTGGGTTCTGCGATTTCCCCGGCTATCTCATTCTATCGATGCTCCAACTTCATTCCCTGTATCATCTGTGCCTGTGGTGCCTATGTAGTGAAAATTAGTGTTAAATATTATAAAAAAAGAAAGAATTGAAGTATAAAAAAGGAATGTCGATTTCCTATTTATGAATAGCATGAGTATTAGAAACATTGAATAAATAACAAGGAATTCTCGAAAATGTTTAACTAAAAACAATGTATTGGACATAAACTGTGTGTTTTAGCAAAATTGCATTTTTTGTGCACTAAAATTTTGTCAGTCTCTTTACGGTTTACCAATTATGCAGAAGTCAGCCACAATGAAGAGGCTATTATCAGGATATTCAAGATATAGATTTTATTTCTGATTAAAACATTTTAAATATATGGAATTTTAATCAAAATCGTTAGGGCAACTAAAAGCTTTCGGAAAGAGATTTTGTTGATCTTCATGTGGTACTATTGAAATATGCTGAACTCAAATATTAAGTTTGGTTTTAACAGATTTTTAATTTTTAATTATACTAATCATGGACAGAAAGACACAAACTACTGCACGCATGTTCAACAGTACTCCTCCTTGACTGAGTTACGGAACGTCAGGACCTCCAACGACTCACCTTCGGATAGGCCTGTTCTAATGGAAAGGGCGTACAGTTATATGGAAGTACTGATCGCATTAGGGAGATGGTGGGTTCGATTCCCACTACCGACCATCCTGACCCATGGCTTTTTTCGGGGGTTTCTCCGAGTCGTCAGGTAAATGCTAGAAAGGTTCATTACAGCCTCTAATTTTCGACCATCACGTTCCTAACATTTCCTTGTCTTCTGTTAGAGAGTTGGAGATCGAGGCGGGATGCACTCCCTTCTGCCAAAATAGTTCAATTATTAGAACTCACGTATTCAAATAAAATGATTTTAAACATCGGGTCCTCTCATAATAAAATTAAAGATAGATGTACCGTGGCTTGCATGCTGTAGAGATTTATTCTTTGTGTTGTCGTGGAACCACTCTATCGGGAGCCTCCCTCGAGTGCTTCAGGTTAGAGTTCCTTTTGAGAACTATCGGAGACTCGGGACTTGTGGTTCGGGCCCAGTCGGTGTGAGGCGTTCAATCCGATACCGTTAGGGACCCCATGCATACCTGCCCGTCATCTTCCGGATCTGGTCGCCCATTGGATATCTTCCCTCATCCTTTCCTTCAGGACGCCATTGAATTAATCCTAATTCCAATCTTTCATGTATCTATTCATGTATCTTTAACCTGAATGACGACTACAAAATTTATATGAGAGTCATCAATGGCATTATTTCTACGATTTTTATTATACTAAATTTTGTTTGGGGTCAAAATTCAATGAAGACTTATCTTAGCGGTATTTTGATAGAGAGAACATGAACAAGTAGCTTGTTATGTTACCTTTGGCAGTTTGGTCATATTTTGAATGAGATAACAGTGGTGGTCACGTTGACAGAGGGTGGATCTACATTTTTCAGGGACGACATAACCAACTGTGTTCCAATGGGACACATTTTATGTACATCAGTATATGCCGATAATTTTGAAGGATATTAAAGATCAATATATTAATAAAATTAAGGTGCAAGCTTAATATTCCTAGGATAAAGGTATAGATTATTGTCAACAAATTCGTAAAAACTTTTGAACATTAATTTTATATTTAGTGCATAGGCAGGTATATTAGGAACATCTTTAGTAATTTTAATTCGAACGCATGGAACGAGTAGCTTTTCTCATAACGTCAGCTAACAAGCAATCATTGTCACAGCCATGTCGTAGATTTCTGCGATTTTATAGGGAAAATACATCGATAACAAGGATACTTGTGTGTGAATTCGTCAGGGAAAAATTATGAGGGTTTAAGCTATAACGGCTGACTTCCACTCAATGATCAGCTGTATTGTAGTATGCCGCTAATAATGAATTTTTGTCCTTTAGAGGCTACAATTGCACATAATATATATATATATATATATATATATATATATATATATATTAAACATCATTCTAATTTGTTAATTATTTTTGTTACATTCTCCAGGACGTATGTGCAGTGTACATAGTAAGTAGAGAAGCTAGTATATTCCACCGAAAAATTCATACCAACATTTCATCATAAATACCTGTTTTGAGAACCCCCGAATTCAACTAATGAATTTTAGAAAGGGGTAGTATGTGCGAAAGTCGGTTAAATACTAAAATTTTCATTGAATCTTAGTATGTAGCAATGATGTGACACAAAGATTTTCTTAACAATCTTCCCCACCTCCAACTAACCATTAGAGGTAACCTTTTTCGATAATTCTCATGTTCTCAAAATTGGTTTTAACAATTTTGATTAAGATACCATATGTTTAAATGGTTTCATAAAAAACAAAATGAATTTTCAGGAGTATTATCTGAAGACCTCTTCATTCTGAATGACATGTTCACAACTGGGAAACCGTTAAGAGAGACAAAAATTTACTACAAAAAACTGTAGTTCTCGTTGAAACGTATAATTTGTCGCTTACATTTCCGAGATATTATTGGTTTCAGCGTTAAAATACTTAAAGTTTTCTCAAACCGGCAGTCTTCACCCGTTTCATCCCTCAATTCATTTACTGCTGGCCTTAGAAAGAGAAACGAATTTCAATGGCAATCACAAAGACAGTTTTTAAAATATTCAACTATCGCTTTAGCTCAGTGTATTCCTTTATTTCTCTTCTACTTATGAGCAAATAAATATTAAGATCATTCCTGATAATGTATATCTTAATTGGTATAATGTAGATAAAACAATACGTTTTTTTTAAGATAATTTCTTTACAGAACAGTTAGAGTGATATGAATGGAATACATCAGATTTTCAAACTTGGTCTATAGGGAAAAAAGCACAAATACGGTCATTTTTATTTTCGACCTACTCTTACTAAACATGTCCCAGCTTTATTTGTGACATCAATGTCCTTCTAAGTTTATTCTGAAAGAAGACTTAGGAACCAACAAGAATTAAGTGGTAACAACTGATGCTTGATTTTTATTTTTCTACACGTACTATGTACATTGTGTATAGAGAAGGTATTGTAATGCACCCAAAAACTCGATCCAAAATTTCACCGGAAATATATGTTTTGAGACCTCCTGATTCCAAAAAAAAATAATTTTTGAAAAATGTCCGTATGTGTGTCTGACTGTCAGTATGTGTGTGTGGGGGGGGGGTGTGTGCTATGTGTGGAGCTGTGGGCAGCATAGCTAAAAAATGAACAGTCCGTTAAATACCAAACTTGGTATTAAAGTTCAGTATCTTTCAAGGAAGCGTCACGAGGATTTTCAAGAAAATCCCCCCAACCTTAGCTACACTTTACATGGAAAGCTTTTCGAAAATTTTGATTTATCATAAATGGTTCTAACGATTTTGAATGAAGTTTCGTATATTAAAGATATTTAAATGTCATATAAAATGTATATCTTAAATATTCTGGGAATAGCCTCTGAAAATATCTTTATTCTGGATGAATGTTGCGGAATTTTGTATAACTGGTAAACCGTAAGAGATAGACAAAAAATTAATTAATATAAACTGAAGATCTCATTAAAACACACAATTTACACCATTTATACACATTTTTTCATGGAATATATGGCTTTTAAGATATATCTGGTCATTAATTTCAGCTATAAAATACTTATACTTTTCTCATATGGGAATTTGTCAACTCCTGTCCATACGAAGGAACTTCAATCACAAAGCAACCAGCTTTTGACTATCACTTTAAGACTATGGCACTCCCTTATTTTCCTTTTACTTACATGGAAGCAAATAATAAGACGTTTTCTCTAATTTTATCTCGATTAGTATGAAGTAAATAGAAGAATAAGATTTTTAACAATAATTTGTTGTAGAGATGTAAAGAAAATTAAATGAATGTAACATCGATTTTTTTACTGTGCCTAACAAGGGCGGCTACCCTCTGACCATTGGAATGAAAAGAGGTTGCACACTCCATGTCGTACTTGAGCGTAGGAATTTTGGTGTTTTCAAGTGATGTACCATACAGTGCCAAACGAAGATTACAGGTAGTCCGTGGTAAGTACGCAGTCCTCATGTTTAGGTGACTCTGATTTTAGAGAGACAGTTGCCATTAAAATGAATGTAGAAATGTCGGGCTTTGATCAAAGAAGAACACGACTGGTGCTGGTTAAAATTTCTAGCATGAGTGGATTATATTTTATGTGCACAATGTTGAAATGGAAGCACTCTAAAGCATGCATCTCATTATTTTTATGCATAGCTTCATGCAATATAAAGAGATTTTTGAGATATCGATTGTGTTACAATAAAATTGATAAATTGTAAAAGAGAAAGTTTGAACATACAATTCTAACAAGATTCCTAAATATTCTTTGAAATATTGTCCAATAAATTTATATATTAAGTTATAGTTTATAATCGTGAACATAACAGATATGTATATGCTGATGTCCAGAGCCCTTGTTCTTAAAATTTTATAGCACCCATCATGTCCAAACTGTTCTAAATATACAATAAATGCACGCTTATACTGTAAGTATTGTCTGTATATAATCAAAAATATAAAAATAATTAATAATTAATTTCTAATAGTTAAAATGTATGCATAATTACAGTAGAGGTAAGAGCCATCAGCAAGCTGAAGGTTGGAACAAAGGAATGTGATAAAAGTCAGAGTAGCCAGGTTGATAAAGTGTTCCAGTGAACTCAGTAATCAAGAACTCATTAGCTCAAGGATAAATTCATGAGAATTTAGTACGTTCGGTAATCTAAATCGTGTGCGAAAATGCTAGTTTACTATTTCTGTAAATTAGAAGAAAAAAGAAGAAGTTAACGATTCGGCGATTCAAAAATTGTCACAGATGAATAAAAAGCTTAAGAATTGGCAAAAATAAAATATTAACTTTGATGGGGCAGTCATGAAGTAGGTGGGACTTAAGTCTATAAAAGAGCTTGTATTTCCAAAATTACTTATTTTTCTTCGCATTCGTATCCTTTACGTTCATCATAAGTTATGAGAGTGTTATTATCGGCAATTGGAAGATCGTAACTAACCGTTCGGCCCATTGCCTTCTTGGCAGAGTTCTAATTATGACCACTTACACTATTTTAAGATGCACGGCAACTTACGCCTGTTGCTTTTATTATGAAAACAAATTGTTTTAAGATTCCAGAACTTAATATATACGAAACAGCTACAGGATTCATAAAGTATACACAGTACTTAGATTCAGGAGAAATTTCATTATTGAGCTTAAAAGATCTTGTTCCAAACAGATCTTTTATTAGCCACACTCTATTAAATTTACTTATTCATTTTAACTGGTGTTGTACGTTTTCTCACCCATACATATCCTACGAGAAATATTTCATCGCTCAGCACTGTGGTGGCCGGCAGCAGATGCAGAGATTTAACGACTCCAGCACTTATTGATGGGATAAAGAGAAAACACAACTTGAATATTCACTTTGAATGTCAGTGTTGTTCCCAGCAATGTAGCTCATAGGTCAGATTTTGAAATGTTATAAATATTATATTATTAACATTATAAAATACAGAAATTTAATTTTTGTCACACCATATACAGCTATGAACCTGAGCGGTTTGGTTCAAAAGGCTTCGTCTGTGCCATTAAGACATCATTGTACTAATTTTATCCAGGTACTGGCATAATAATTAAATTCAAACTTCTAATAACCTCACAAGTGGGTTACATAAATTTCATGAGGTATAAATATACAGTTTGGCCATTATTACCGAGCAAGATAGTGCCATGGTAACGTGTGCAACTCGCATTCGGGAGATCTCCTTCGACTGTGCACTCTGACTCTCTTTCCCCTTGTCTCTTAAGCGAATGCTGGGGGGCTTATTCTCCACGACTTTCTTTCCATAATTTTCATTTCATTTCCTATCTTCTTGAAGGTGTGTGCCTCTGGGTTCTTGGTGTTTGACTATATCGCAGGAAGCATGCGGATACATGCACCTTGTGAAGGTTGTTCTCAGTATTGGGGCGGCGTTGTGATCGCTGGGGAAGGTTACCTTCCTGCTACTCGGAACCCAGGTGTTGGCTGCTGCATGTCGCTCCTGGCGTCGATATAAGGAACAACGAGCTAAACGATTTGGGGACTTCCACGCGACTTCTTGTAGGTGCTCTCCGATTCCCTTCCGTAATCCCTTCCTCCTGGGTGGAGTGTTAGCACGCATGATCTTCATAGGTTGCACGGCGTAGTTATCCCCCGTCATTGTCTAGCCTGTACACTTCTATTATTATTATTATTATTATTATTATTATTATTATTATTATTATTATTATTATTATTATTATTATTATTATTATTATCATCATCATCATCATCATCATTATTATTATTACTATTATATTATATAAAGTACTCTATATATTAAACAACTTATTACTTTTAAATAATCATACTAATATTATAAGAAAAAATCTGTAAATGTGCATGTATGTGTGCATGAGTGTGAATGTGTGTGCGTGCGTGTATGTGCTTGCACGCGTGTAGGTTCGTTTAAAAAAATCCGTCTTTTTTCTGGATAACGTGAGAGTGTAAATACCCTTCTCACTTCAATTTATACATTTAAAATATAATAAGTACTTACAAAGTCTATGTAATACATATAAACAAATATTTCTGAAAAATTGTTATAGAACAAAAAAGTTGTTACTTGAAAGGAAATGCATATAAACTAAATCAAATGCAGCCAATATTTCATTCCAAACATTGTGTGTGTGTGTGTTTACGTCACGATTTAGAAACTAAGAAAAGAGAAGACATAGGTAACAAAAGAGACTCGACATTCTTACTTGGCTACGAGTACATATGGTAATATATTAATGCCAAAATAATTTAAATAATCCATGTACAATTTGTATTGTTTCTGATTTCCTTGCAATTATGGTGTAATAAGGTTGTACGAGTAAGATGGGAAAGTATTGCTACCATAAACCAGTGAATCTATATTTTATTATTAATATCTGAGAGAATTATTTTTCTCGATGGTCGCAGATGCATTTTCCTGGGAGGATGTTATCTTCATATTCAACAGATTTGTCGCTATTTCGTTAGGTATCATGAGGGTCCTACATTACGCGGAAATGAAATAGCCCTTTTACTATTAAATACTTATGGGGCCAAAGAGAAGTTTCAGATGTTTAAAATCTCACTTAATGAAATTAACCTAAAAATGATTCCCCATTCTAACCGAGGATTGTTCTACCACCAAAGGCCTATGCAGCACATTTAGAGTTTGTGAGACTGTTGGGGGAATGATAAGGAAGGCAATTTATTCCGCTGGCATTCTATATTCTTTTGCATGAATATCTTAGAATTTGTCGTCGTTAAACGCAAGCCACAAATTACAGTGCTCAGATATAAAGGGAAAATTAAATCTAAAATATCTTCTAAATCATTATAACATTATTTAACAAAGAATGGGGGAGGTAAATAAATTAAGTAATTTGTCATTCTGGTTTAAAAGGCTACTATACTAAAACTTCCAAGTACAAGTAACTGTTTTTATACGTCTTGCTTGCATCCATTAAATTACCATATTTATAATGAAGAAATAATATAACGAGAGCTGGAAAGAGAAACTATAATCGGTTGCAAGAGAGAATATCAAGAGAAATATACCAACACATTCTTACTTTCTCTATCATATACATACAATGTACATAGTGGCTAGAGAAGATATTATATTCCACTCAAAATTCCATACCGATATTTTACCGAAAATTCATATTTTGAGATTCTCTGAGTTAAAAAATATATCTAAAAAAATGTCAGTGTTGTGTGTGTGTGTGTGTGTGTGTGTGTGTGTGTGTGTGTGTGAGTGCGCGTCCGGCGTGTCAATGAGCAGCATAGCTGAAAAACGAAAAGTCAGTTAATACCAAACCTGATAGGTGTTTAAGTTTTTTAGAATGCAACACGAAGATTTTCAAAACATCCCTTACCCTAAACTACCCTTTACTTGGATAATTTTAGCATTTTTTTATTTTCCCAAAATACCATCTAATGACTTTTATTAGAATATCAACTGTTCTAAGATGTTTTTAATTTTCTGGAAATAGCTTCTGAAGTCCTGTTCATTCTGATCACTTTTGCATATCTGGTAAACCATAAGATGTGGAGAAATTCTTCCTATACATAAACGTAGATCTCGTCAAATAGTTTTTTTTTTTTTTTTTGAATTAAGCGTTTCCTAGATGTTACTGGTTGTTGGTTAGAGTTTTAAGATACCTATAATGTTCCAAAAGTTGTATTGATCGAATTAAGAATACCGGTCAACTAAAAAGAACTAAATCAATTCATCACATTGAACCAGCTCTTTAAAGATATGAATTTTGTTTTGGTTTAGTGCATTTTCTTAATCCCGCAAGGAAATATGCAATAAAAGGTTATCTGCAAATTGAGTAGGTAGAGTCAGACTGAAAAATCCGGTCTCTATCCCGTTGCTCTAGCCACTGAGCTATTATGGCAACATGTCGGCATGGCATTAAATTCCGCAACTAAAACACCGGTAAAACATAAGGTGATCTCAAATTATTTTGAGATGATTTAACTATATGGCGACTTACAATGTCGTAAGTAATTTAAAGTCCCGAGCTTCATAGTTCAGCCAAATATTAGGTCAATTAATGTTAATAGATTTTTTTCACACAAGCCGTGTGTATGACAGAAGTTAGATGGTGGAGTCACACTGAAAATTCAATACCATAGCCGGATAGGAACCATTAATTAAATTCAAACTAATTGATCTAATAATTAGATAAACTATGAAGCCCGGTACTTAAAGTACTAACGACATTAGAATGTCATCTGCCGGCATGTTACTATTGTAGCTCAGTGTTTAGAGCAACGGGCTAAAGACCGGGAGATCCAAGGTTCCAATCCCGGCTATGACGTTGGATTTTTCAGTCTGACTCTACCTATCCACATCTTGTCCTACACACGGCTGTGAGAAAAAACAATTAAAATAATATTTGCAAATGTATATATCGATATGTGTGTGTGTGATTTAGATAGAAAACAAATCTGATGAGTTATACTCAGATGACTTTCTCTAGCTGCTCTACAAACAAACATCTTATAAAAATGTATTTTTCTGTCTACACAATGCTAATCGAGATAAATATTAGCAGACTATTCTTATTATTTAATTCCTTATGATAGGAAGAGAAGTAAGCAGATACACTAGCCTTAAGTGGTAGTCAAATGTCTTAAAAGCGATTATCATTACAACTTTCTTCTTTGCTGGCCAGGAGTAGAAGAAAAGAAAAATGGACGCTTACTGTCTGAGAAATATATAAGTACTATACAACTGAAATCAATAACGAGGAATAGACTGCCTGGGTAGTGTGGTGGTAGCGTGTCTGTTTCACATTTAACAGGTCGTGAGTTCGAATCTCGCTTAGGGTGAGTTACCCGGATAAGGTTTTTCTCGGTGTTTTCCCTTATCCTGAGAATACAAATGTCGAGTAGGTTTAAGCTCCATGGACACCGAGATTATTTGAGCATCATTTCACCAATTGGATTCATCGTCCGATATGATATGACCAACCAGGTTAAAGAACGTTAAACGAAAAAAAGGAATATGTTAGAAACAGTTACCTCCACAACACAAAAGTGACATAAATTGTGTGTTTTGACGAGATCATCTACATTTCTGTGCAGTAACAACTGAACCAATAACAAGAAATATCTCGGAAACGGTTATCTCCACAACAAAAACATAAATGATATAAACTGTGTGTTTTGGCGAGATCTTCTACGTTTAGTGCAGTAGGAATTTGTCTATGTCTTACGATTCAGCAGTTGAGCAAAATTCAACCAGTATAAAGAGGTCTTCAGAGGCTGTTTCCAGAACATTCGAGATATACTGTCTATTTGGGATATAAATACCTTTAATATACAGGATTATAATTAAAATCGTCACAGCCATTCTTGAGAATATCAAAAATGTTTCATGTAAAGGGTAGTTTTAACACTTACACACAGAATAAAAATATCACAAACATTTTTCGTTTCGTGAATGTCCATTTTTTGATGCTACAAAGCGTCTGGCGACCAAATATACTCAGAACAAAAGTTGTTATAAATTCGCAGCAAATGGTACATACACACATGCGCGCATCTTTCTCTAAAAATGCTTTTATTGGACCCGGGGTACCTCAAAACATATATTTTCCGTGAAATCTCCACATCGAATTTTTGGGTGGAATACAATATCTTCTCTATTCACTATGTGCATTATACATGTGAGCTTTGAGTAAATAATAAGTTTTTGTAGGAAGAGTTTATGTGAATGTAGATATCAGATGTTTACTTTTTCTAACCCCATATGTACAATGTACATGGGCATAGAGAAGGTATTACCCAAAAATTCGGTAGCGAAATTTCACCAGAAATACATATTTTGGGTCCCCCTGAATCAAAAAAAAAGCATTTTTGGAAAAAGGTCCGTGTGTGCGTGTGTGTCTGTGTGTCTGTGTGTCTGTCGAGAGCATAGCTCAAAACGAAAAGACTTGGAATTTAAGTTTGATATCTTCCAAGCTTGCGACACGAAGATTTTCAATAAAATCCCCCACCCCCAACTACCCTTTACATGGAAATTTTTTCGAAAATTTTGACTTTTTCAAAAATGGCCCTAAAATTTTGATTAAATTATTGTATATTAAAGATGTTTACCTGATAAACAATATGTATATCTTGGATTTTTTGGGAATAGCATCTGAAGACTACTTTAATCTGGAAGAATTTTGCATAACTGCTAACTTTAAGAGATGGACAAAAACTTAACACACAAAAAATGTAGAGCATATTAAAACACATAATTTATGTTATACATATTTTTTTTCGAAGAGTTGATCGTTTTTGAGATATTCCTTGTTTTTGGTTTCAGCTTTGAAAAACTTGTATTTTTTTCATACCGAAATTTGTCAACTCGTGTCTATACAAACAAAGGAACTTCAGTCACGTAGTAACCAGCTTTTGACTTCATTTTATCCTATAATACTCCCATATTTCGCTTCTACTTACAAGGAAGCAAGTAATAAGACTATTTCTGCTAATGTTTATCTCGATTAGCATGGTGTTGATAGAAGAATTATCTTTCGTAAGAAGTTTATAGAGTAGCTAGAGAAAGTCATGTGAGTGTAACACATCAGATTTTTTATTGTTAAACGCCATTAGCCGCTACATTATGTAGCTAACATCACCTGAAAGCAAGCATGTTGTTTGGACGTTGGAAGTTTGCCTTTATGTGTAGTAGCCGTGTCCAAGATGGTACACAGAATAACAACAAAGGGTTAATATTTTGTTAATGGCGTCAATTAGAGCTATTGCAACTCTTGTAACAGTAATTATACCCTGGACAAACCAATGCTTTAATTAATTTACCATCAGCCAAAGTGTAAGAGCCAAGTAAAAGTGCCAAACCCTGGCTAAGCGTACAAAACTGTCTACCTATTAAACGCATAACTTACCAGTTTTGGGGTGAATGATTTTACAACTCATTTAGCGTTACATGATGATTATAAGGAAACAATCTGATGTGTTCCATTCATATTACTTTCTCTAGCTGTTTCGCAATCAAACCTTTTACTCAAAATATTAAGAATTTACCTTCATCATGCTAATCAAAATAAATACAAGCAGAATTAGCCTTAGTACTTGCTTCCTTGTAAGTAGAAGGGAAATAAGGGAGTGCATAGGATAAGCGATAGTCAAATCTCTTAATAGCAACTGAGATGGTGGTTTAGTCGGTAACGTGACGCGTGACCCTAGGTTCAAATCCCGTGGGTCAACTAATTTACCCGAGATTTTTCCGTAGGTAAATATCGGATTGGATATTTGCCTACGACCAAAAGCTCCACCTTCAGTCTTAAACAATAGTAACATTTAAAGTTGATGGTAATAGCGACTGCGCTACCATCTATCCACATTAAGTTAAAGCAGCTAGTCTGGATGGCATCCTAACGCCGTGGAGCAAAATAGTACAGCTGTAGGCATATGGCTTCTAAGAGCTGGTAGAACTTTGTCGTTTGGCTACGGATGATGAAGGCAGTTAGACTAGAGAACGTGATATTTGACTGTACGCGCTATCTAACTACGGATGGCGCAATCTGACTGCGGATTTGAAAACACTTAGACTGTGGCACTCTATTGTCATCTGCTTTGCAGGAAGCGAAAGAGGTATGGTACAGAGCTGATCCTGAAAGTTTGCAGTCCACCACCATATACCCTCAAAGAGGAGCTTTATCACCAAGAAGTTAAAGTGACGTAAAATAAAATATATCGTTTAAAAAAACAGGTGCCCGCTACTGATTAAAGCCTTTTTGACAAAATAAAAGTATGATAAAAAACGTTTACGTTAAGGTGATTTTGTTAAACATCTTTGTCGCACATCCTAGGAAGTTTTTGAAATTAGATTCAGAGTTTAGTTATCCCATTTTGTTCTGTCTTTGTGTCCGGTGTCTTCACACACACATTTATTTTTTTTTTTTTGAAGTACCAATATATGTGCTCGGCAAATTAAGCGAGTTAGCAATTCTGACATGGGTGATATAAAATGATTAAGAATAACTATCAGTTACGAAGGATGAAAATGTTAATTGAAGCATTCTAAAGCATAATTTATATCATAATATAATAAGGAGAAAAATTTCATATATGCTACTTATATAAAGTAACCTCATTATTTTGCGTGAATATCAGGAAAATTTTATAGTTCATTAGAAAATTCCGGGTATATGTAATTAAAATTTGAAGGATCAAATCAGAGGATACACCAAGAACATTGTATAGACTATTTACAATGATTCCATAAATATTCTGGAAGTCTTATGTGTTCCATTCAGATGGTTCTCTTTCCCTGTTCTATAAACGAACTATTCTTTCAAAAGAGTATTCTTTTATGTACATCCTGCTAATTGACATCAGCATTAGCATAATTGTTCTTATTACCTAATTCCTTGTAAGCAGAAGGGAAATGAGAGAATATATTAAACTGAAGTGATAGTCAAATCTTTTAAAACCTTGTCGTTATGGGAACAATTAAAATTCGGTTCGCTTTGCATTTCCAGAAAGAAAAAGAGAATGGAACAAAAGGTGACCTGTTCCAGAAAGTTTGTGTAGTTTAAAATTGAAAATTGTCAACTCTACTACATAAATATATTGGACATAAAATGTGTGTTTTAACTATATCTATATTTTTGTGTAGTAAGTTTTCGTCTGTTTCTTACGAATTTTTACGGTTTACTACTTATGCAGTAAATTCGTCCAGAATGAACAGGTCTTCAGTCACTATTCCCAGAAAATTCAAGATTTGCATTTTATTTGTGATATTAATATCTTTAATATACGGTATTTTAATCAAAATTATTAGCTATTTTGAGAAACAAATATCTCTATGTAAAGGGTAGTTTGTGGTGGGGGTGGATTCTCTTAAAAATCTTCCTGTCGAATCCTACAAAGACGCCTAACTTAAATACCAAGTTTAGTATTTAACGCCTTTTAGTTTTTGAGCTATGCTATCCACAGAGAGAGAGAGAGAGAGAGAGAGAGAGAGAGAGAAAGAAAGAGAGACAGACAGACAAAGACACAAAGGTGAAATTTTCCTAAAATGTTTTTATTTTTTCACGCGGGAGGGATCTCAAAACATATTTCCGGGGAAATCTCGACATTTAAGTTTTGGTAGAATACAATATCTATCTACTCGATACTCTATTTAGGTACAAAGTACGTGTGGAGAAAGTAAAAAATAATTAGTTATTTGAATTTAAAAAGCTGCTTGTACAGCGTTTGTTACCCACCTGTTTAGTTAAATGGATGAAAATGAGCCTCAATAAAACATAATTGACGGTAATCATTGCCCTTGCGCGGTGGTCTACGTGCGACATTTTATGGCTAGTGAGCCGATATTGATCCTTAAATGATTGGAACGCCCAACCCAAGTTTGAAAATGACAGAAATAAGGAGTTGCAATACCCATTTGCCTACTGTTAACACTTAGGTGCATTTGATGGGAATATACATGCTACTAATAACAAATGATGTACGGAATAGATCAGCTGTGATCAGATGATGCACTGTAACTAGGTCACCAGTTCAGACGCGCCGATTGCCCAGACATCGGCCAAGAGAGGTCCATTAAGTAGCGACGTCCATTTAGTTCTTGGATTATAAATAGAGAGCGGAAGTTTAAGCGCTGAAATTTTTCATTTTAAGTGCTTAAAAGTGCTTTTAAATTGAATTTAAAATTTATAAAATTAAAAATAAGAAAATATAAAAAAACAGTAAAACAGTGACGTAAGTGATTTAGGGAGAATAACATGATTTATGTACTATTGACTCTAAAAGAAACCAAATACATTTCACAACTGAAACATATTAACATACAGGCAGGCATGTATGCATACATACATATGTACATATACACTTATATGTGAACACATACATGGACACATACGTACGAACTTATTTGTGTATTCCATTTTAAATTCAGTTGCTCAACTCTGTGGCAGATAATGTCAGAAATTAGATTTCGGTATTGATTACTCTGGATAGTTATTAATACGGTTATTTATGAAGATTAACTCCGATATTTAATTTTTCACACAATCTATAATTACATTGTATTCCCAACAACCATCCCGTACAGTATGCTTAGTTCCACGATTATTATATGTATTCACAACAGTAAATTACTTATTATCGGTATTTTGATTGAATGATATCCTCATCCATTAAGCATCATTGCCCTAATTGGCTTCACAGTCAATATTAAGCACTTTCTCTAAATTATCCACTGAAAGGTTATGGCGTTTGTCACTAAGTACTAATTTGTATGCTGAGGCATGTCACTAAAACGCCTATTGCATATATCATAGTGGATAGTGGACTTTACAGTTCCTGACTTGCCGTGTTTAAAGGTACAAACTGAATTTTAAGAGTCATAGTAGACCTTTATGATTTAATTATAAGTCTAGGAGTAGTCATAATACGTAAAACAGAAAGATAATAAAACGCAGAAAACCCTTACACAAATAAAATATAATTATGAAGTAGCACGGAAAAATTAGGTTTAAGCTGAAACAGAGACGTTTAAATTAGAGTTAACAACAGGAAATAATATCAAAATAGGCATTTTATGCACTATCAAGTGCTTTATTTAGACCTAAACAATAACGAAACATGTACCCCCGTCGCCATTATAAGTTCTACACGACACAGCGTCTTGTATACACCATCCGCGATACAGTTGTGATTCACCACCAATAAATTGTCACAAGTTCCAAATCTTAATATTACTAACCCGAATGATAAATATTCATAATCAAATACACAACTTAAGTTTCTTCAGCAACAGACTATCAATAATAACATAAACATGATACAGTTTGTATTGTACGGCATTACTAAACCTATCACGTTCCATGTGTGTTCATTGTAGCACTGTGGAAAAGCGTAGGTTACTCCTTTGCTGAAGATGGCAGTTTTGATTCTCACACATAGCAAATATGTTTGCTCTTCTCTTAATAATGTTGAATCAACAGATAGCGGCTATTTATTTTAGACATGCCTATTTCATACATGACATTCAGTACATTTAATAACATCACAGTAACTACGATACTTCCCTAAGGATTTATTTTACCGCACATCAATATGCTGCACACGAAAACATGTGCTGCGCAGAATGGTACGCAAGGCATCAGGCACAATGAACCAAAAAAATGGAATCTGTATGGTATGAAACAATACTAAAAGTATTCTTCAGAAAGCCAATGTTTTGAAAAATATTTAGGAATCCAATTTTGGATAAAATTGAGTTTTGGGGAAAGTAGGAATTTCCTTCTATTTATTTTTTTTAATAGTACACAACACAACGTTCACAAACTGGTCCAACAGGAAAATGTTAATTGCAACTAGAATAAAGATATTCTCAGACGAGGCAACATTTTCTTTCACACGTAAGGGAAAGGTCTATCGTTCAAAGGGGTTCCGGTACGATGCAAAATACTTGTCTTCACAATATTCCATCACGGTCGCGTATCTGTATCGTGCTGGGGCTGGATATAAAAGGATGGTCTAGGTGTGTTTTGGTACCTTGACGATGCAGTGAACTGCATAATATTTTTATTTCTGTGAAGATGAGTTATCCTGATGGAATGGTTGAATTTGTCTAGGATAATCATCCTGTCCACAATCTCGAAAGGTTTCAAATAAGTTTTCAGAGAGGCAGGATATCAGAGTGGTAAAATGTGTGAGTTTAGGTAAAAAGGGCACTGCACTCCGATTTATCTGTAGATGGACGAGGATCTTGTAGTTTCTCGACCACGGTACTGCAGACATTTATTTTGTATACGCCCTAAAGACGACAGTTATACGTGATTAGGGTTTATAATTCGATAATAATTATGATTATGTTTTGTGTTTTACTTTAAAAGATAACTGTTTATTTACAATTTGTTTAGTTATTTAACACGATTGTTAGTATAACTATGTGCATAGATATGCCTATTACTTCAAATGCCAAAGTTATATTAATGCAATATTTTGTGCTCTAAAATTAAAAAAAAAAAAAAAAAAAAATGACAAGCAGGGCCAACGGAACGTTATTTTGTGATCTGTTTTCAGAATTCTTAAGTCAAGCATTACGCTGTGTTGTGAACACAGGTTTACGAAGATACATGAAGCTCTTCGATCGACACATGGCATTTGGGTATTCATTTTTTGTGTCCACGGCTGTACATGCCAAAGGTGAGACAAGTATATATTAAGGAAAAGAATTGGCAGTTGACTAGCATCCATTGTCGAGTTATAACATCGCACACCAATTCTTGCTATCAGCAACATTAAAGGTGAGAGGAGTGAGTTTATTTTCAATGATTTAATCAGAGTCTTCAAAACAAAACTATGTCAAAGTCTTCTCACAAAGATTATTATTATTATTATTATTATTATTATTATTATTAATTCTATCGCACATTATTGCATAGCGACAATATTTAAGATAAATGTTGAATTAAAGAGGAAAATATGATATGCTAATAACTGAAAAGTATACTTCATATGGACATCATCTTTGTCTATACCCTATAGTTTACCCCTTATAAATATTAGGCGTACTACATTTCTTCCGACTGAAGAGAACTTATGATGCTATACTCAGAAAATGGAATGCAGACATTTTATTTATCGCAAAAACATCTTAAATATAAGGTAAGTAATTAAAATCTTAGATTTTAAAACTACAAAATATCAAAATTTGTCGCTGTAATGGAAAGTTAAGAGGGGAAATGTTTCTAAAAATCTTCGATCCAACTTTGCTTGATACTGAACTTAAACAACAAGTTTGTTATTAACTGAGCAATTCCTTTTTGGGTTAATCTGTTCACAAAGAAACACTCGAAACATTTTAATTTATCTTTTATATAGAATAGCGAAAATATCGATGTTTTGAGTTCCCCGAATTAAAAAGGGTATTTTAAGAAAAAGGTCATACAGACGGCGGGCGCGCATGTGGCCCTGTGTGTGTCTGTGTGTGTATGTGTGTGTATGTGTGTGTGAAAACACCGTAACCAAAACCGAAAAATATCAAACATGATATTTAAGACCTGGATCGTTTAGGGATGCAACACCAAGATTCTCAATCAAATCTCCTCACTCTCAACTATCCTTTACGGAAGATGTTTCGACAATTCATATTTTCTAAAAAATGACAACGATGTGTATTATAATACCATAAGTTGAACATATTTTCATGAGATACTAAATATATATCTTGAATTTTCTGGTCATAGTCCATTTCATTCTGGATTACGTGTGCATAACTAATAAACCGTAAGAGATGTAGGTCTCGTCAAAAACACACATTATATGTGTAATATGTTTTTGTGAACATAAACATCTCAAACATGTGGCTTTATATATTTCTACATTGAGAAGTCGTCATTTGTTTTTCTTCTTCTGATTTTAGTCCTTGTGATGCACAGAGAACCTAATATCAAAATCAATATATAGTAACCAGCTCTTAAAGGATTTGAATACCTATTTAGAATAAAATAGTCCCCTAATTCCTTTATAATCACAAGAAAATAAGTAATAACGCTATGTCTGATAATTTTACCTCGATTAGTATGAAAAAGAAAATAATAAGATCTTGTAAGAATGGTTATTTGCAAAATAGGAGAAAAAAATCACATATCTGTAACATATCAGATTTTTACAGAATTTTTTTTAAATCAAGAGGCCTCAAAACATGTGAATCGATTTGTTTTAAACGCACGTATGTTATTCTGAATAGATTTTTTAGGAAAAGCTCAAAGCTGTATCAAAATTAAACTAAGAAATATATACACATTTTGGTGGTTTTAAGTAATTGGTAAGTTAGAGCTTCAGAATATATCAAACAGGTCTTCAGTTTAGGTATTTATGCCATATTTTATTGAACTATAAAAATATATTTATTTACCCCTTCAAGAAGATACAGCCTAACTTTAAACAAACAAAATAATTAACTGAAAATTTTGTTGTGGTTTTCCTTTGTTAATTCCATATAAATTTATTTCAAAAACACACAAAATGTAATTAAGAGACATAGTTTATGTTTCAAACCACACTAATCAGTGTATAATGTAACACATAGTGTTATAAGTGGCGCAATATATGTGAATATGTGGAAGCGCGTTGCATATCTGTTGTTACCAGATAAGTAGTTCACCAGTCGACTGCAGGTTTGCTGGAGGAGTGCCTGTCACTGTCAATGTCACCGCTTATGCACTGCATCACATTGCGCTGCACTGTTCAACTTACACATACAACAAAAAATACAAATATCACTTTACAAATGGCCTAAATAAAAATAATGTGAGTCGTCTGCCTCCAATTCTCCACACATGACAGTTCTCTGTCATCTTTCACTGTACAAGAATATTGCATTAGCTTATGAATCAATTTCCTCCATCACAAAATGCCATTGTTTTTGTCACTACTATTGCTACCTTCTGCGCCATTATCCTGGATGTGAATTCTTTCTAACTGATTTTCTACAATTCCATCTTTCTCGAAATTCGATAGAATTGTAGACAATCAGTTAGAAAGAATTCAATTATAGGAAAATATTGAATAAAGAGGAACGCTAGTGTCCATTACAAAACTTTACCAGTGTTTGTCTTTGTTTACAAAACATCACATGATATCTGTAACACACTTCACCACTACGTTTACACACACATTCTCTGGTGTGGTATTCTTTTCTTATTTTATTCGTGCATTTACTTTTTATGTCCTTTAACTTAGTTGGTCATATCGTACGATAAATGAAATTGGTGGAATGGCATGGAGCTTAAAATTACTCGACATTCGTCTTGTCAGTATAAGGAAAAACCCCGAAACATAACCTTTAACTGAGTAACCTATAAGCTGATTAGCATTTTTTAATGTTTTCAATTATATTAATTTTATTTAATGTAATAAATTATAATTAATAATACTAAAATTATAAATAAAATAATATATTATAATACTTATAACGAATAACAGACTAACACCCTAAGCGGATGTGCTATTCTATTTTGTGACATTACAGACGGTGGAAATCGTGAGCAGCCAACATCACGTGCGAAGCTACAAAAATAAACAATGCCTGTTGATTTCCGAGAATCAGGCTTTTGGGGAACTCGGGTGAACATATATTCTCCTCCTTCATCTCAGCATCCTATTTCATGAAGTCGAGGACGTTTGCAATTATTTCTCTGCATGTCTTCCACTTAGCTTTGAAAACACGGGAGGCATGGTTATTAAATAATATTAACACTATTTACCTTTTTGAAGTCGGCTGATAAGTCCCGGACCTCTCAATGAAAACAGCATTTAGGATAAGGGGGTAGGATCGGGTATCTAACAATAAATTATGATTGATCATAACATATAATTTTTAAGAAATACATCATGAATTGTGAACATTTTAAAGCATGTGCTTTGTTCACATACGTAATATAAATTAAAACGTTTTTGTTTGCAAAATACGGTTTTGCCCCTAGGGTAGAGGCAGAACCGTTAAAACGGCGGGGCACAACCGGGTATTACAGTTTTTCTGTGCTTACCATTCATTACATTCAAAGTATTTCAATGCCTTTTGGGGCCAACCTGAACAAAATTCATGGGCCCAACTGTTGCACTTCACACACTGAATCCAGTCATCATTTCGTTTTGTCTCACTATATTTCTCCTTGCAATAAGAGCACTTGGCTATTTCTGGAATTTTCTTCGCTATATTTGGCTTTCTTTGCTTTTGTTGTTTCACCAAACTTAGACTGAAGTGACTTTCTGCAAATTGCTGGCGACTTAGGTTGAGAATATGCCTTTTATTGAAGCTCAACCTTATATGGTGACTAGTCAGTGGGTGCTAAATATGGCGAATAGGATGGATGTTCAAGCAATTCCAACTTTAAGTGGCACATTTTCCCCACTGCAATGACTGAAAGATGGCTCGGAGCACTGTCGTGATGAAAAAGATTTTTTTGTTTGTTTACTAAATGAGGTCTTTTTTTCTTTTCATCTCATCATTCAAACGTTGCAGCAAGCTTACGTAGTAGTCACCAGTGACACGTTTACCCTTTTCCAAGTAATTAATAAAAATAATTCCCTGTGCATCCCAGAAAGCACTCGTCTTAACTTTGTTAGCTGACAAAATTGACTTTGCCTCTTTTGGAGTTGTTCACCTCGCGCAATCCACTGTTTTAACCGTGGATTATTTTCTGGACTGCAGTGATGCATCGAAGTAATAAGCCGTCTCAAAAAGTCACTGGAATGTTTAATGTAGAGCTCCACATTCTTAATACAAAGTTTTTCTTTGCAACTTTTGATCAGCTGTCAACAAACGCGGCACCCATCTTGCACAGAAAGATGAAAGCCTAAAACATTACTTAAAATATTACCTGCACGTTCTTTTGATATTTACAGCTCTGCAATCTCTAACAACTTTAATCTGCGGTCTTCCAGTACTAAACGATGATTTTTTTTTTCAATGATCTCTGGAATTGTCACTTCTGCAGGGCGTCCAGAGCGAGGCTCATCACTAGTGCTCGTACGTACCATGTTAAACTCTGCAATCCACCTTTTAATCATTGAATATGAAAAGGCAGAGGCTTTCAATGTACTGTCAATTTCTTCCTCGATTTATTTAGACGTAAAGCCTTTCAAATGGAAGTATTTAATCACTGCTCGTTTTTCCAACTCCTTCATTTGCGTGAAAACTCTAAAGTTGTCTTATTTAAAATGCTGTCAATCGAAAACTAAATAAGATATTGACCTGTAACTATGGATACCAGCTAGTCTAGAGTTTAAATTTTACGATGCTACCGTCTAACTAGCCTAGTGGCGCCATATCTATATGAGACCCGGGACTTATCAGCCAACTAACCAGATGCGGAACACTTTTGGTGCACACTGCACATTTTGCTCGCTGGGCTTTGAGTAAGCAGAAACAAAGGTATGGGCTTGGCAGCTGAGTTTGTGGTCAGTCACGATTCCAGAAGAAATGCGCCTGCTGAATAATCTATGTTAAACTCTTCATCTTTTTATTCTCTTTAATTTTTATGTACAATTGGGCATTAAATGATTTGTGTGTATCAATTCTTGTGGTCTTGAGGAATGTAAGTTTCGATTTTCATTGAGTGTTCAATCTTTGATATTATAATGTTAACTTTTCCAACAACAACAAAAAATGCAGTGGTAGTGAAAGTGTCTCAATAAAGATCCATGAAGAATGTTGGCGCACCAGGCCATTCACTATCGAATACCACTTGATGTGGATTTTTAATTTCAGAAAATTTCTGGTTCCCTTTTTTTTTTTTTTTTTAGATTTTCTGTATTGATTCCGAAATCTCAGTTATATGGTAAAAAGCTATACCCGCTCACAGGAAAAAATTATCTAATTTTCTTAAATCAAATAAGTGAGAGAACATAGCGAGAGGATATCTGATTTTTATTTTGGCCACATATTTTTAACGTAATCGTTGACTCAAGTTTCTCGCAGACATTACAAACACCCTCTTAAAAGTAATATTGTCTTATCAAGAGTTGTGAAAAGAAAAAAAAAACAGAAAATTGACCAAATTATGAATTAAAAGTATATCGATTTGTTCATTTCCGGTGAAATGTGGACATCCAATTTTTTGATGGAATATAACAACTGCACTTGCCTACTACAGTTAAATGGCAAACAACAAAAACGTAACTCGTAGCCTTAAAATAAAACCCGCATATAGCAACATTTTGTGGTTCCATCCTTCGTTGTAAGACAACATTGTTGCGTGTTAGTGACAAATCACTATTGTCTCTAAAGCCATAACACGAGGCTTCTCTCCCTAGATGTTTTCCCCACTCAATAATAGGGGGCAACTCATCGACAGGGATTACCACTTAATAACAAAATCCTGTTTTCTGCATCAGGTATCAAATGTTGAAATATGTCGCAGGGATTTGAAAATCCCTTGTTTGGGACAGCAGTGTCGGCGCTATTCTATCAACACACAGATCTGATAAACGTGAAAATCAACTTCGAACGTTTTCATATATTGTAGTAATATGGGTTAAATGCACAGGCTTATATACATTTGACATGTTTTTAGGGTAAAATGTTTAGGCTAATGTTACAATTCTGTATAGTTTATCTTTAGTAGAGATAGAATTTTATCGAAACAATGCATTACACTGGATTTTGCGGAACTTCTAGTTTTGAAATATATGAATCCAAAAGAATATATTATATGCAAATGAGACCATTGCTTTGGATTATTTGGAACTTTGGATTATATTATGAATATATATATTGAATAAGTTAGATGTAACGCTCTGCTTATTTTAATTTTCATTTAAATACTGAGATATTTCAAGCTACACAGAACTTAAAATGTAAAAATCTTATTATTCCTCTACCCCAGGTGAACATTACTCAAAAGTGTGAACAGTGGTCGCCCTCCCCTCCTTGCCTATATTGGTGATTGACACATATACACACGCGCCTGGTGGAACCGATTTTCTCTAACAGCGGCGGGTCCGATATTTAGTCAAGCGGTTATGGCAACTACACACCCCAACCGGTCGCTGTACTTCAGCGGTGAATAAGGGAGGAGAAGTAACAGAAGAGCTTCACACTTTGGGAGTTATATTCGCTAGGCCTGTTCTACCTACTTCATGTTAATCTAGATAAAATTTGTAGAAATTGTTTTATTTCATGCTTCCTTGAAGGTACAATAGGAACATGGGGAATACAGTGAACTTAAACGATAGTGAAATCTTTTAAGGGTTTATCTCTGTGAAATTCAGTTTTCTTTGCTTGACCAGGAGCAATAAAACCGAATAAAGGCTTACCATTTGAGAAATGCTTAAGCATTGGAAAATTGAAACCAATAAGGGTTATATCGGAAGTGGTTAGCTTTACAAAACATTATTTGACTTAACTTGGGTGCTTTAATGAGATCTCAATTTTTTCTGTAGTAAGGTCTTATCTGTCTGTTGCTAGTCAGGAAAAACTCTTTCAGAATGACTATTCAAACGGGAGACCTGGGTTCGATCCCCAGTACCGGCGTGAGGATTTTTCCCCCGCTGGGAGACCTGGCCCGGAGTGCACTCAGCCTCGTAAGGTCCCTGGGGGACCAATTGAGGAGCTACTTGATGGAGAAGTAGCGGCTCCAGGTCATGAGGACCGCATTAACCGGCCGGGAGGAACTCGAGGCGCTGACCACGTCTCACCCTCCAATACTGCACCCCATCCATGACGTCTGTAGTGGACCGAGATGGGGGACGCAGCGGCCGGGCGGTAGGCCAAGGTTCCCCGTGAGCTGTCGTGCCATGGAGTTAGAATGACTATTCAGAGACTCTTTCCAGAAAATTATATATGCGTATTTTATGTGTCATGAAAATATCTTCAACATCTTGCATATTAATGAAAACCAATAAATAATTTTGAGAAAATAAAACATATTTCAACATCTTCCTTATGCTCGTAAAAAATAGGTTGACTTTTCTTAAGCATCTTCACGTCGCATTCTTGGAAGATGCTGCACTTAATACCAAGTCTACCCCATTTTTCGTGTTTGAATTATTCTGTTCACATACATAGATATACACACGCGCGCACGAACACACATTGACCTTTATCTAAAAATACCTTCTTTTTTCTTTTTATGGATTTATGTATTCCCGGTAAAATCTTTGAAGAATACAATACTTTCTCTACTTACAGTAAGTACGTGGTAGAGAAAGTGATAATGAGTCAGTATAGTGAATATCAACAGGCAACTGAAGCAGAGCATCAAATTTCGAATCCTCACATTACAGATATTATAGGTACTGGATATTGGAAATGCGATTTAGACATTCCACCTCGTAATCTAAATAACCCAACAACACAAATTTCAAACAAACGAGATGAAAATACGTACAGTAACCTAGAGACTGCAGTTTCAGAAGAGATTGCGTTTCTGTCCTTCCATGGGATTTTTTTCTATGTAAGCGTTTTCACATGGGAAGACGATCCTCGTTCTGTACATCCCTAGAGTACCATAACTGCGAATGAGATTCATGACGTAAAAGAGATTTTGAAAGATAGCAGTACCCCTGTTAACTTCACCTCCATTTGAAGAACCATCGCAGAATGCCTTAGCAGAAGGATTATATACAACGCATAACACCAGACCAAATATTGTCAACTTTCTCAGAACATCAACAAAATTACAAGAAAGCCATTTAGATACTACCTAGTGTTGTAGGATTCCTTTTGATGAACACGTTGTAGGATGAGCAGCTGCGAAATGACGTCGTTTATAATCTGGCTATAGAAACATCTTAAGATTCACTACTTGAACATTTACTAGAAAGGGTACAATATAATATTTATACATTTCAGATAATTCAATTTAAAGTAAAATAAGTTAACATCAAACAATGAAAAGAACAGTTGATAGCTTATCCTCCTGTATCTTAATTGTGCTTGTTACCCCCTGCAAGTTTTTTCAGTTGAAATAGTTGGCCGCGACGTGGCCGATTGGTTAGACCACTCCTCTCTCACCTAGACGGCCCGACTTCGATCCGAAGCGACGCATGTGAGATTTACAGTGGACAAAGCTGCGCAAGGGCGGGTTTTCTTAGAGTTCTCCGGTTTCCCTCAGTCTTCGTTCCATGTATCACCAGTGTCATCGCCTGTGGTGCCACAAATAGTAAAAGCGGGCGTTAAACACTATAAAAAAAAGAAATAGTAGTTGTCACCCAGCGACGTGGCGCCACCGCGAGATAGAATTAGGAATGAAAGGATAAGAGAGGAACTAAAAGTACCATTTATAAGACAGAAGATTGAAGATAGACAACTTACATGGTTTGGAAATGTAAAAAGGAATGGTATAGGTCGGAAAACAATTACATTGTGAGAGCAAGACCACTGGGAAGAAATCCAATAGGAAAACCAAGGAAGAAGGGATCAAAAGAGCAAATAGAGGAAAGAGTTGAGATCATTTTTAATAGATTGGCAGAGAATAGAATTGAGTTCAGGAAATGGACCCGAGGTATTCCTCTAACACCATGGTAGTGGTAGACTAGGAAAGTTGAAGAAGAAGAGGTGGCGCCGCGACTCACATTCGGGGAAGCCGCAGGTCGGATTCCCTTGGCCGAACATATTTTTTGGATATGTGTTTTTTTCTTCTTTGTTCTTTGCGGGAAAGGCTCCCAAGGTCGCCAGGCAAATTTTGAGAAGGTTTCTTATATTCTCGAAATTCCCCATCCATGAGTTTCTGTTCCCATCGCTTCCTTGTATTTGTTTCAGGTTTGAAGCCCCAGGTGACAGTGTTCAGATAGTTGCGGTTTGAGTTCTGTAGAGGTTCATTCCTGGGGTCGTCGCGGGACGGCTTTATCGGATCCGCCTTCCTATGCTTTCGGACTAAGGCCCCTTTGGGAACCTCCAAAGGCTCGGGTCTTATGGGATGTCCTCGCGGAGTCGGAAGCGTTCAATCTGCAACCGTTATGGATCCCATTCACAGTTGCGCCCATCGTCATCCAAATCTGACCACTACTATTCGAGTCTTTTCCTCCCCGAGATCATGTAAGTCCAGAAAAGACTCCAGGGGCCTACGCGTAGAGCTCTATTCAGTGATTGGAGATTCCATTCGTGAGAAAACCTAATGTCACACTAATCCTAATAGGAGTTTTCTAACATTCTGTAAGAATGTAATACCCAACAGCGCTGTATAGAATGGGACGCTGATATCACAGTAGAGTGTCCATAAATAAAACGCCATTTCATTTATTTTCAGCACTGTATGATGTCAGAGGATGTACGCACGTTGAGAGAGTTGCATAACTCAAGGCGGAAACTCCAAGTAAACATAGGTCAATAAGACACTGTCGCAAATCGGGAGCGAATTCGTTTTACTCTTCCTGTTTATCTGCGGAGGCAGTGAGTGTATCCCGTTCAGTGAGAAACAGCTCCTAGGCTCATTATAGTTTCTTACTGTGCTGATGATATAAACTATAAACAGACCGAAAAGGCTGCTAGAATATCTTCTACTTCATATTCAGAACCTTAATTTTTAGAAGAAAGACAGCTTTTGGATTGACAAATAAGCACATATTTATTTTTTTATCAGTATTCGCCATAGGTATTTTTGTAATTGTGTATATGTTACTTTCGCTGACAATATGGACTCTACCCTCTTTATTGTTAAAACAAATCATTAAAGTACCATAACGAAAAATAAGCTAACATGACAGCACGTTATATGTCATTGTGTTGCTATTCTTTTGCGTTATACACATAGCAAAGTTTTTAAAGCACCTTAACAAAAAACACGCAGGCAAGGCAGCACGTAGTCTTTTACTGTATTATAATTAGCACCATACACAAAGCAGAATTATACAGAAAGCAACGTAACGAACAACACACAAACACGAGAGCACGTAGAGCTCAACTGTAATAATAATAATAATAATAATAATAATAATAATAATAATAATAATCTATATTATTATACACTAGTAAGAGTTATTTAAACTCCATAAAAAGTCCAACATAGTAACAAGCGGGGTTTAACTGAACTATTATTATTATTATTATTATTATTATTATTATTATTATTATTATCATCATCATCATCATCATTACTAAGCACAGCACTGCTATTAAAGATTAGTAAGCGAAATTCATACCATGGCTGCATTATTATTACGTAGTATACACATTAATTAGATTACTTTATTTTTATTTATGGACGCTCTATATCAGCTGAGGTTCTTGGTGTCCCATTTTATATTGGGCGTAAAAGTCATCTTAATTTTCCTCAGAGGGCTCTTTATCAGGTTTCAGGTTCTTTTACGTGTCACAAATCTACGACACGGGATCAATAAACTTACTTCCCTGCCGAAGAAAGCTATGCTATGAATGTTTATGTTAAAAAAAACATCGTCCTTCACCGAATTTGAACCGCAAACTTGAGAGACAGAAGCTAGCATCAGGGAGGACGACACCATACTCTTACCAGAGTTATTAAAGTGCCTTAATAAGCTCCAGAAATAAGAGGTCACGTAGCACTTTTATCATTATTATTAATTATTATTATTATTATTATTATTATTATTATTATTACTATACCACCACGAAAAATATATAAAAAATATATAAATATATTTAAATGTCTTAAGGAATCGATTATTTTTTTCAAATCTGTCCTAAATTAAATTTTAAAAAATAAATAATTTCATAAATTATTAAAATTGTTCTAAGAATTTTAAAAAATTATATAAATATTATATAAAGGAATTAATTTTCCTTTATTCTTCAGATACATATGAAAAAATTAATAATAAGCAAGTATTAAGTAGTTCTCCAGAAAAGGCACATCCAAGTAGCATAAATGCAGAATTTGTTATAAATACACATTAAAAACTAATTTTATGGATTCAAGGATATAATAGAAAAAAATATGGCAAGTTTGACAAGTGTACTAATTTTGGTTAACGTAAGCCTATAATGCCATCGTCACATGTTGTTATATCCATTACTTGACTTGGTTGATCATTACTCTGCTGGAGCCAAGAATTAGAGAAACTTTGTGTTTCAAAAGGGTTTCGAGTAAAAGCTATGTTCCAGATGAGTACTAAATTTTGTGTCCGCGTGTTTGAGAGCAGCATGAACATTTAAACGTAGAATGCCGTCACAAAGCGAACATTATCATTCTGAAAATGCTAAGCAGAGGATTCGCTGATGTGATGCATATGAAAGCTGGAATACTTAATCAAGAGCAAATGAAGACTGGAGGGCACGCATAGCAGTTAAACATGCCAATTGTAGCTTTTGCTGCCCATCTCGCATCTTCACAATTAATTCAAATGGCCGCATGCACCTCAAACACGAACACAAACGCGTCGCAATTGCTCGTTAAAATATAAACTTTACCTCCATCCCGTGACACTGGTCATTTGTTTGGGCTAAGCTTTGCATACAGGATACTTTGTGACAGGAAAGCTAACATAGCAGGAAATTGCCCTGACCAGCAATATGTATTCATCAGCAAGAGAAGCTAGCGCTTTGTTGACTTAGAGGACCAGTGTCCAATAATATCTTCCTTCAATTTGTTTACCTCAGTGCTCTTTATAATCCACCATAGCTATTGCTGTACAATCTAAAAAAAAGGAAATCTTAATCAGCCTTCTTCTAGTGAGATTTACAGTCATTTAATTTGCTCCCAATTGTCACAGCAATGCACGTTCACTCACAAAACTGAACACATATAAACCCAAACAATTAATTTAATTGACATTGAAACTCCGGTTTATTCATGAACGCTCTCTAAAAGCTGTGGCTCTCTGCGTCCCGTGAAAGACCATTTAATTTTGCTCAAGGGCTTCTTTATCAGACTTGAGGTTCTTTTACGTGTCGACACCGGACCAACGGCTTTAATTTCCATTCGAAGGTGACCATACTAAGAAGTTTTACGCCCGAAAAGATCCATCAATAACCACCGTCCTCTGGCAACCTTGAGAACCAGAGGCTAGCATGTTACCCCTAGACCACACAGTGGCTCAGGAATTTTGTCTGACACTGACATACGGGAAGTCGGGGGATCGACTACCGCGGCCGACCTCTCGGACCATGGGTTTTATCGGGGGTTCTCCAACGTCACTAGGGGAGGTTTCTTCATTCCCCGAACTTCCTGCCCTTCAGTTCGATTCCATGTCATCCAACAGGTCTCTTTTAGGGTTGTTAGCATCGGCGACGACTGAAGTGGCGCTGACTGCGTTCTCGGTGGTAGGATGACGTTGAAAGTCGTCTGTAGACGCAGGTCGCGGGCGCCTAGTGCTCCAGACGAAGAATTCCGGAGTAAGATAGATACCCTCCACGGTGGCTCCTTTCTCACCGTCCTGTTTCGGCATTTATTGTAATTACTCTCATCTCATCCTATCCTCCTGAGGTCTGACGTAAAATAAGCCAATGTCCGTAGTGTGGAATCCCCTCCGACATTACACACACACACACACACACAGACACACAACTAGATCACGGAGGATTTAATTTAATAAGAGTATATGCTGCACGAAATGCAGACTAAATCAAAACCAAATTACCACCACCACCACCACTACTACTACTACTACCATTACTTCTACAACTACCACCACCACCACGACCACTACCACTACCACCACGACCACCACGACCAACCACCACCCACCACGACCACCACTACTGCTACTACTAGCTTACATGACGTTACACTGTTACTTTTATTTTCTTTACTAAGTGCATGGTACTAGGTTGAGAAGGTATTGCACTCCTATAGGGCCCCCTATATCCAAAAAAGAATTTTTAGAAAAAGGTCTTGTAAGTGTGTGTATCTGTGTGTCTGTGAACACGATAACTCAAAAACGAAAAGTCGGTAAAATACGAAACTTGATATTTAAGTTAAGTATCTTCCAGAGATGTGACAGGAACATCTTCAAGAAATTTCCTCCTCTCCAAATTACCATTTACATGAAAAAAAAATCGAAAATTTTGGTTTTCTCATAAACGGCTAAAGATTAAAATACCATATAGGTATTAAAGATAGGGCGGTGTCGTGCCCAAGTGGTTACATCGCTCGCCTCCCACCTACGCGGGCCGCGATCATAAGCGCCCGCATATGGGATTTGAGGTGGACGAAGCGGAGCCTGGGCGGGTTTTCTCCAGGCCCTCCGGTTTCCCTCGTCATTTATTGCACCATTTGCTCCATTATCACCTTTCCTATCATCCATTTAGTTTTCATTTCACATCCTCAAGCTCATGCCTGGCTACAGGCCAAACCACTCGTTCCAGATTCTCCATTCTAAGATTTCGTGTCGCTGGCTCCCCGACAGGCTTCTGACCCCTAGGCATCCGTTTTTAGGTCCTAGGGTGTGTCAGCCCTAAATATAGGGAGAGTAAACGGACTACGAAACAACATTTATTAAATATACTTGCATGACAAATAAAAGATATATCTCAATTTTTTTGAGGCTAGCCTCTGAAGGCCTTTTCATTCTGAATGACTTTTGCATAACTGTTAAACCGTAAGACACAAAAACTTACTACACAAAAAATGTAGCGCTCGTTAAAACACACCATTTATGAGATATGCAATTTATCGGAGAATTAATTATTGCAGACATTTTCCTTTTCATCGGTTTCAATTTAAATTATTTAAAATTTTCTGGTAAAGGAATTTGTCAACTCCTGGCCATGCAGACAGAACGAATTTCAATCACATAGCAACCAGCTTTTAAGAGATGTATCTATCGTCGTAGCCTAGTGTATTACCTTATTTGCCTTCTGCTTATAAGAAAGCAAGTAATAAAACTATTTCTGTTAATGTTTATTTTGATTAGTATGAATTAGTATATGGATAACTTATTCAAGAATAATTTGTTACAGAGATGTTGAGAAAGTCATGTGAATGTCACAATTCGATTTTTAAAACTAAATGACGAATTGGTTAGTCCATTCCAATTATTTCTCGTGGGTCTTTATTTGTAAATGTTCTCTCTAAGGGGATTTCTCAGCTTATAATTATAAGGGTTGAGTGAAAAGTAATGTCCCCACTTTCCTAACTCAACAGATGGCAGCATGGGTATGCGGCAAGCGCTGACTTGTTCTGTAGCCTCCAGTTGGCGGGAAGCCTTAGCATTGAACGGTTGTGTTGTTATAGTGTAAAGTATGGTCAATGCAATTTAAGCAACGTGCAGTCATTGAATTCTTGACAGGAGAAGCTGTCACCCCAAAGGAGATCATCAGAGAATGAAAGCAGTTTATGCTTATTGTATAGCTATATTGTATAGTTTGGTACAATTATATAATGTAGTGTTCTTTTTTGGTAGTGTTTAACGCCCGCTTTAACTACTAATGGCACCGCAGGCGGTGACACTGATGATACATGAAATGATGGAGCACCGGTGGAATGCGATGGCGGGGGAAACCGGAGTACCCGGAGAAAACCCGCCCAGCGCCGTTTTGTCCAGCACAAATCTCACATGCTTGGGATCGAACCCCGGCCGTCTAGGTGAGAGTCGAGTGGTCTAACCACTCGGCCACGGTACGGCCCCGATAATGTACTGTGTTCAAATAATGTTCATTAGACATATACTGCTTAGCAGATGATTATTTCTTTTATATGAATTGTTTATCTTCATTTACTTGGAATGATATGAGATTTGTGTATGTCCATTAACACTTCTAGAATACAAATGCAGGGAACAGGTAGTATTTTTAAGGATTTAAAAAGCAATTTACAAGATTAGTATTCTTTCTTAAATCCCATTTTTCTTATTAATCTTTTTGTATTTTAAAGGTATTATCTGAGTTTTTTTCCCAGAAAATAATTTCATATATTATAATTAGACCGTAAAAACATACCAAATATAAGCCTTACAAAATCCTAAGTATTAAGTATCGGGCTTTATAGTTAACCAACTATTAAGTCAATGTGGATAAATTTGTTTGTTTCTTCTACAAGATTTAGATCCCGACTGAAAAATTCAATGCCATAGTCTAAATTTGAACCTCGGATCTTCAAGCTTCCGTCCGCACTGATATTTTCAGTCTAATTCTACCTCTCCAACTTCTGTCCTACACACGACTGGTGTGGAAAAACCATTTATTAATTTTAAGGTTCTTTGAATTCACTCTTTTCACACTGAATCGTGTGTTTTAAAGGGAGCTACATTGTTTGTTTAGTAACTTTGTCTATTTATTACAGTTTACCTTTTACGCAAAAGTTATTCAGAAAGAACAGGTCTTCAGAGGCTATAACCTGAAAATTTAAGATATATATTTTATTTATCATGTAAATTTATCATGTAAACAATTTTCAGAACCTTTACATCAGTTTTCCATGTAAAGAGTAGTTTGGAGTAGGAGGATTTTATTGAAAATCTTCGCGTCGTATCCTTAGAAGATACTAAACTGAAACATAAAGTGCGCTTTTGAGCGGACTTTTTGTTTTTAACCCCACAGATACGCACACAGATTCATAGATAGAGAGAGACAGACGTGCACGCACCTTTTTCTAAAAATGCATTTTTACTTTCTCTATATGTACCATATACATACTGTATAGAGAAGGTATTTTATTGCACTAAAAAATTCGATACCAAGATTTCACCAGAAATATATGTTTTGAGACCCCTGAATCCCAAAAAATTGTTACAACAATGACCGTGTGTATATCGTCTGTGTGACTGTCTGTGTGTGCGTCTGTGGGTATCATTGCTCAGAAACGAAAAGACCATTAAATACCAATCTTGGTATTTAAGTTTGCTATCTTCCAAGGATGCGTCACGAAGATTTTCAAAAAAATCCCTAACGATTTTGATTAAAATCTCTTGTATTTATATTTAAGACATTTATGTGACAAATAAATTATATATCTTCAATTTTCTGGGAATAGACTCTGAAGATATGTTTATTCTGGATGAATTTTGCAGAATTTTGAATAACTGTTAAACCGTAAGAGATAGACCACCAAAACATACCACACAAAAAATGTATAGTTAAAACACACAAGTTTTAGTGTATATATTTTCGTGGAGTTGACTGATTTTGAGATATTTGTTGATATTAGTTTCAGCTTTAAAATACTTATACTTTTCTCCTGCTTTTGTTAACTACTGTCCATACAAATAAAATTACTTCAATCACATAGCAATCAGCTTTTAAAAGATTTGACTATCGATTTAGCCTATGGTACTCCCTTATTTCCCTTTTGCTTATAAGAAAGCAGGTAATAAGAGGCCTTTCTGTCAACTTTTTATCGATTAGCATTAAGTAAATAAAAATAAACTTTTTAATAATTATAGATTGCAGAGATGTAGAGAAAGTAATGTGAATGGAACCCAATACGAGTTTGCGAAGATGGAATGATCAACGTGTTACTTTCTCGTAATTTTTACAATTGTCACGGAAGAGCATTTTTGTCAATGACATTATGGGAGTTAATCTTAAGAATATTTATTCTTTTTGTATTATTATTATCATTATTATGCGTTTATAAAGGTTAGGAATGCTATGATCCTACCTTTGACATATATAGTTGGCAAATGCGAGCGAGACTTCCCAAAACAAAAGAGGATGAAATACCACATAAATTATCAGGTTTTTATATTGGAAAACGATATTCTAAATCTTCAATATTTTATGATTATTTTAGACAGCATTTTCATGATTATATTTACCTATGACTCAATAATATAAACTGAACACAGCAACAACAATAAAATAATAAATCGTGATCTCTCTACCACACACGGTAGGGAGAAATGACAGAGCGATTTTATAGGCATCCTTAGTTCTGTATAACAGTAAACAGGTAATACAGTGACTTCTTTTATGACAAGGCTAAGGATCGTGCGAATGTGTGCTCCGCACACAGTCTACTACACTGCAAAGTTTTGTTCCGTAAATTCCGCGTTACTTACTCACGAGGTAAGTAACGTACATGTAATGAGTTCTAAGTGTTTTTGGGAGTGGTGTCCATCTGCACGAATATATTCTGGACATCATCGGATGAAATGATCATTCACCTGTGTAAGTTTTAATCGCATTATGTGCATAATTTCTGTACTACAGTCACACAGTAGGTTTTAATTTTAAAATGTTACTAGCTGTATGAACATATGTTTGTTAAATGCTCACTTACAGTCCAACACGGCCAAGAAACTTCTTAGATGAGACCAATTTTATCTAAATTTTCATCCGTTAGAACATGTTGTTTTCGTTTCTTTAGCTTAGCGATCAGGGATCCTGATGTTGTGAATGTATTGACCAAACATCGCACTGTTTCTGTCCGGAACTGGATAAATACGAAACTGCTGCTGAAATCATCTGCACACTAATGTACATGATTCAGTTTTCACGTATGTATTGTACATAGAAATACGCTGTTGAAGTTCTGAATTTGTTGGCAGGCACTTTCGTGGACTAATCTAAGCAAATCACACACAACATACGTATTGTCGAAACATTTCACAACACGAAGACAAAGCAACGGCTGGGATAGCTCACAGCTGATAAACGTACCGTTGACACGTCCAGCGTCGTTTCTGCGCAGTGACATAATATCAAGGCCACTGCCAACTCGGCCGACACGCATATAAGACAGTGGTGGTCTTGGCATAAAACGAATGATGATGGTATTATGCTGTTGAAAATATACTTTCTAACAGTTTTTGAGTTTTTAATCACATTCAGAACTTATTGTTATTTGTCATGGACCTTTAAGCTTTATACTACTGTTGTTACCAGATAGTTAAAAATAAAACACATATAATCATTAAAGTGATAACTCTGCTTCACTTTCACGCAGCAAGGAAACCGAAGAAAACAGGCCAAGTGGAAATGAAATCGGATAAGGAAAAGGAAGAAATAAGAGGTGCAAGAGAGAAAATAAACAGCAAGGAATGGACTTGAACCTAAATCCAGCCCGGGGTGATCTTTCAACACTTGGGCTAAGCAACTGTTTTAATGTTCTGGAAACAGAAACTTGGGAAGTGGCCAGTGTGAGGCGGTCCGAGATCGATCCAGCGAAAAGGTCATTAAAGAAAGTAAAAAGGAATATCCAGCTTTTTGTAGCTAGGGAGAATAGCCAGAGAGCGCTGATGAAGTCTACGGCAGAGCTAAGATGATTACGATACTGCTACTCTCTTCAGACGTCACGATCTTCTTGCCTTCAACTTGCCGATGTCTTTTGACTCCAATATCGACGTTCCCTTGTTTTTCTAAGCCCTAGTGTTAATTTACTAATAGCATTTGACTAATAACAATTTAAATTCCAATACTTAAGGGGGTAATGAAAATTGCCAAAACATTACATATTTATTTTTTATATAGTTTCAACTATTGCAATTTATTGTTCATTTGTGCATTCACTTCATTATTTAGACAGAATGGTTATATTTAAATGTGTGTTTTTACTTTCTATATTAGGTACTATATACATAATAGATAGAGATTTCTTTTTTGGTAGTGTTTAACGCCCATTTTTACTACTTGTGACACCGCAGGTGATGACACTGGTGATATACGGAATAGGATGGAGCACATGTGGAATGCGATGGCGGGGGAAACCGGAGAACCTGGAGGAAACTCGCTCCTGCGCCGCTTTGTCCACTACAAATCTCACATACGGTCGCTTGCGGTCGAACCCGGGCGTCTAGGTGAGAGACGAGTGTTCTAACCACTCGGTCACGCGCGTCACTAATAGGTAGAGAAGGTACTGTATACCACTAAAAATTCGATGTTTAGATTTCCCGGAAACATATGTTTTGAGTTCCCCCGAATCCAAAAGAATCATTTTAGAAAAGGGCTTGTGTGTATGTGTGTTTGAGAAAACGAAGAGTTCTTAAAAACTAAACTTGATACTTAACTTAAAAATCTTTTAAGGACATGATACAAAGATTTTCAATAATATCTCCCACTCAAATAACCCCTTACTGGAGACCTATTCGAAAATTTTCAGTTCCCAAAATCGCTAATTATTTTGATTAAAATACTGTAGGTATGCGTAATCATCACAAATAAAATATGTATCTTGAATATTCTGTGGATATCCTATGAACCCTCTTCATTTTGAATTAATTTTACTAAGCGATAGACGAAAACTTACTGCACCAAAATGTAGAGCCCATTAGAACACACAATGTATGTCAAATGCAATTATTTGTGGAGTTAACCTTTACTTACATAGTCTTTGATATTGTTTTTCATCAATTAAATACTTAAATACTTTTCTCAAATGGAAAGTCGTTATTCTTTGTTTTTTCTCTTGGTCAAGCAAAGATAACGACATTCAAAAAGAATCTCATACCGACTACCGGCTTTTACAAAATTGTACTATCCCTTGATCTTGTTGCCTCTTGTACAAGGAAATAATATGTGATAAAACCATTTGTTCTAATATTTATCTTGATAAACGTAACTATATAGAAGAATAAGCCTTTGTGAAGATAGCTTGTTGTACTATAAAAGAGAAGTGAATGTAGCACATCAGAGTTTTAAAATAGTAGCACTACCTCTGCCATTTTGAATTTTAAATACTCCAGTATTTCATAGACAAAGTCATAACTTGTAAGTTTGAAGTAGAGTGGCAAGCCTTAGCCCACTTTAAAAAGAGGTTTTGTTTTACGAATTTGCACTATTGTGAAATACGAATAAATTCCGTGTGCTGAAACCGTACTTTTATCCAATTTTGCTTTTAAAGTGTTTTTTGTGAATCACATTTTCTACAGTATGGCCCGCTTTCTCATTAAACATTTCAGACACGTAAATTAAACTTAGAGCTATAAAAAACTCTAGGTGAGCCAGAGATCTATATTGTTGTTAAGAAAATGCTTCCTTAGTTTAAAGCAATAATTTCTGATAATGTTTAACCGAAAGGGAGATTGAGTACAAACGTTGTATGTTTCTTAATAAATAATCTACATATTACATAAATTAGATCAGTGAATTTTGAAGGTACTCATGTACATTTCAGTGCACAAAAAGAACTGTCGATGCTTTTTGTTTACTATAGTGTTTTACTTTACTTAAAGTTATCAGATGTGTTACCATCTATACGGCTATGCTAATCATGAATTGAAAAACGGCAAAAGCGTTATTTATTTTACCCCAATGAATCGAAGACATTCGCCAGATGTGTTCATCTGTATTCGTTTAATATCAAAAGTCTAGCGCTCAAACACTATCCAATGAACAGACGTCAACTTTCGGTTCATAAGCAAGAGAAATAAGAAGAGTGTTAAAACAAACATTATGAGGAGTATTGGGATGAAATTGTTGTGTAAGCTTTGTCCTCTATCAAAGAGCGACGGCAGTAAACCAATTCTTATTAAATTACTCATATTAATCAAAGTTATGGTGCTGAGAGGTATGTGAAGTTATATGCAGTATTCCTATGTGGAGATACATGGAGAATAGCGTCAAACATCTGGAAGAAATACTACAAATGGGATTACTGGACAGGACACATTTAGTATTACACAAAAACTAAGAAATAAGCAGCTGATTTATATACCAACTAACCACCTAAAACAAAAAGGTATTAAAAAAAAGGCGCAATTCATAATATTTTAGCATTACTTGGAAACGGTTAGCAACATCATCTGAGCTATGATTTCGATGTTAAGTACATTATGAAATTCTCCATGTGACTCGATTTTTTCGCTAAAGCACAAGGCGTACCGATGAAGGTACTTAAGTCCCAGGATTCATAGTATAGCCAAGTATTATGGACAATTGGTATTGGATTAATTGTTTTTTCACACAAGACGTGTGAAGTGCGAGTCAATTGAGAAACTCAATGCTATGCCGGTAGGTTACCATGATAGCGCAGTGGTAGAGCAATCGGCTAGAAATCGGGAGATCCGTGGCTCAAATCTCGGCTGTGGCATTGAATTTTTCAGTCAGACTTTACCTATCCAACTACTGTCCTACACACGGCTTCTGTGAAAAAGCAATTAATCCTATACGAAAATTTTCCGGAAAATCCCCCACCCCTAACTACCCTTTACATGGAAAAATTTCAAAAATTTTGGTTTTCTAAAAAATTACTCAAACGATTTTGATTCAAATATGATATATTAAAGATATTTACACGACAAATAAAATGTATATCTTGAATTTTCTGGGAATAGCCTCTAAAGACGTCTTTATTCTTGTGGAATTTTGCATAACTGATAAATCGTTAAGAGATAGAAAAACACTTACGTAATATAAAATGTAGAGTTCGTTAAAACACACAATTTATGTTATATATATATATATATATATATATATATATATATATATATATATATATATATATATTCGTGGAGTTCATCGTTTTTTTATTATTGGTTTCAATACAAATTAGTTGCGGTGGGAAGGTTTTCATGAGAATTTAGTGCGACTAAGACCGAAATTAGACAATTTCAAGCAATCGTGGTCATCTGACTGGAGGGATATTGTCAAAACATCTTATCGCTGCTGGTGTTCATTTCGTTTATTTAATCTCCTGTCTTGGTTATTCGTGACAATCCTGTCGGCCAACCTTTACTTTTAATAACTGTCAGTTCCACAATTGTACTTTCAATTACTTCAGTTGTTTATTTAAATTAATTAATGTTTATTTAAATTTTTATCCAGTTCATAATGTATTTAGTTCAAAAAAGGAGTGAAAATAATCATTATCTGTATTTTTTTATGTATGAAATGGGAGCAATAAATTCAAATAAAATGTTCTAATTATTAAAAGCTGAAATAAAGTAATTGTTGCCTATTTGTATTGTGGCTATCGATATTCGTACATTGCGTATACGCAGGGTTGGCCATGTCATAATTCAGGAGATAGTGAAGAAAAGAAAAAAAAAAAAACATAGGTTAATAAACATGGTCGAATGCGTCAAATACCATTTGAGAACTAATGTGAGTATTACAATCATAACACGATAAAACCACCCTTACCATATATTATAAATATTAATAATCTTTTTTGCTGAATTGCCTTACCAAATGAAACTCGTGTTTTCACCTCTGACAATTCACGACCGGAGCGAAGCCACAAATTGGAAACATTCGTGGTGCTACTTATGAGAATCATGTTTGTCGTATCCTTGGAAGATTTTGAGCTTTAATACCAAATTTGATATTTAGAGGAATTTTTCGTTATTTCACTTATGTTGTTCACAGACAGGCAGAGAGTCTCACACACACACACATACATACACACATACACACACACTTGCTCGCATGAATAAATACACACACGTAGTTTTCTTTTCTTTTCTTATTTATTTGGGATTCAATGATCTCAAAACTATATACTTCCTGTGATAGCATGTTATCAAAATGTTGAATGGAAAAGGTATCCACGTACATGGTAGATAAAGTAAAAATACGGTTTCATGCTAAAGAACTTATTTCTCGAGTTTTCTGCCCAGGCTGTCACTATTTTAAGGATATGTTAAGTAGGAAACACCTACTAGTATACATTCAGATACCGTTTCTACTTATAATAGCATCTTTTAAGGCTCATCTTGAGGGTACATTATGTCTAAAGTTCCTTTCAAAACGGAATGCGTGGCTGACATTATATACAGTCAGAGAGTTGGCACATTGACGAGCGCTAGTTTTTGTCTTTTCTCATATCTCTGCTGGAATATTCAATATATTGCTGCCTCTATTGTATCCAGTGCTCGACATCACCTGCAGGGATTCAACATGCCTTATTCTGCATATTATAATGGCGGTTTGCCCCGACTTTTGCTACTGCGTAATGCCGCCTTAAATAATTAAAATTCTGTAAGCAATACTTTCAGCATCCACTAAACATCGTCAAGGCTAACTTGCTGTTAAATTTAAGAGATAGATGATGGTTTTCTTTGTGAGAGGATATAGGTGAGTAAACAGAAACAAAGGTCTATCCTCCCAAAATAATCAAATTTGACCCTAATTCAAATTCAAGAATATTTTAGATCATTGGTTTAATTTACAGCATTTTTTATCTACAAATATTCATATTCTATTTTATAGGTAAGCAAAAGATTGAATTGTGTAGTTGTAGGTGGAGATTCTATAAAGTAAACAAATGATTTAAAAGATTCTTTAAATCAATTTTGTGTTAAGGTAATGAAAAGTTTACCTGAATTACCCACATTTCAGTCTAGGGATTTTGTATTAAATGGAAGATTAAAATCCCTTGTCCCCCAAAGTTAAATCTTCTAAATGCATTATCCATTATCTCAGAAACTATTTAACACATCAGCCTAAAACTTTTGCAGGATATAGATATACGTCTCTAAACACAGGTATACCTTTACAGAATAATTCTGTTTATTAGGTTTATTTTATTAAATATGTTGAAAATATTATTTCATAGTTGGAAATTCGACAGAACTTTTAAAAATATAAAGAACCAGGACATTAACTCAAATTAGTTCCACAATAAAAACAAAAGTTTATTTTATTATCCTAAAAATTAGCTATTCTTAATAACCACTGAAAAAACGGCTAAGTTGTATCAGAAAATTTCATTCGCAGGAAAGGCTACTCAAAGCAAAAATGAGGATAGTAAACTTGCATAATTTTGCAAAGAAAGAAACTAAGTAGCTGAGGAAATTTAAACAAGGCATACTCCACGGTAGAAGCAAATTGAAAAGTAAATGTCCTCCTAAAAAATGAGCATGTTTTACATCTCTACTTCAACTGTATAGCAATTATGTATAGCACAAAATCACAGTCGATATAGCATGTTTCAAATATAAGTATGGTATCTCCAGTCACAAAATGTATATCAAATTGAAGATAAAATTCAAATAATTAATGCTGCACAAGAAAAATTAAAAAAATTAGGTAATGTTTGCAATTTATTGATAAAAAACCTCTCTTTTTAATATTGGGATCGTGCGAGCCGTCGCCGAACGTTTTGGAGCCTGCCTGGCTAACCATTATTAGCTATTATTCTGATCGACCGCTCTTAACAATAGCGCTTAACAACATAATAATTGTACAAACAAAGTGTCTCTTCAATGCAGTTGGAGTGAAACAGTTCTCGAGACATCGATATGACAGGTTATCGAACCTTCGACTCCTAGAAAATTCGTTTGGGTTACAACGTATATAGGGGTCGACTAGTGCCCAGCCGGACAGTGAAGAAGTTAAAACATATAAGAAAACATGTAAGAAGGAACGCAGTGAATAGATGGATAGTTAAGACAATTAAACGAGTGGACATTGCAGAGTTGGTATGATTCAGTTGCATTGTATACCGAGTGTGTGACGTTAGTGATCCAAGTGTAACGTGGTAAATAAAGTGTGTGTAACTGATACGGTATTTTGCTCTACTACAATTTGTTTAGGCAGAGACATTACTGTTTTGTGTAAGTCAGCTATTTTTGTCACGATTTTATCCGAAAGTTTGTGAGTTTAATAGTATGTTTTTAAAATATTGATTTTAACAAATATAGCTATTTAAAAAGTGGCTGGTATGTTTGACGTGCATATATTTGCATATTTTTACAGCACAAAACAGCTGTACTTGCTTGTATTATGCTGCTAAAGTTATTACCAGGTGGCACAACTGCCCCTTATTTGACGTGTGCAAATATCCCTTCATACATTAAAAGAGTTGCAGAACTCAACGAAGCTATTTCAAGTTAAAACCCGGCAGTGAAGAACTAGCTAGAACGACCTTCATTTCAACCCTCGCAATGATAACGACCCGTTCACTGTCTTCGCGAATATAAGGCCGGTCAGCTATTCTTAGCATTTCTGTAAGTGTTTTAGTCTTTATTACTTGCTATGTCACGGATATATTATGATATTTTAAACCAAGCATATAGTAACTGATTTCCAATTCGGTTTGTTCTAAATCCTTCAAGGAAATGTATAGTGAAATTATTATTGCGACAGCTTATCTCGAATAATATGGAAATTTCTAGATAGAAAAATGTAATGTTTTTACATTAATATGACTTTGTCTAACCATTCTGCAACAAACTATTCTTACAAAGGCTTATTTTTCTAACTACTTCATGCTAATCACTAGCACTTTTTATTACGTATTTTCTTGTAGATGCAAAGGAAATAAGGGAGTACATTAGATTAAGGCTCTATCAACTATTTTGAGAGTTGACGATTTCTCATTTAAAAGATTAGCAAATTCAAACTAACAATTAATGATATTGGAAACGGCTAACTCTAAAAAAAAATGAAAAGCAAAAATATTATTCACTTAAACTGCGTAATTAATGAGATCTACATTTTTTCTTTGTAATAAGATTTTGTCTATCACTTACGGTTTACCAGCTATGCCAAGGTAATCCAAAAAGAAGAGGATTTTAGAAGCTATTCCGAGAAAATTCATGATATACGTTTTATTTGTCATATAAACATTTTACAATATGTATGACATTTTATTAGAAACCGTCTGAGCCATTTTTTAGAAAATCGAATATTCTAAAAAAATCTTTCATTCGTTTGGAGCAGTTTGGGGTTGGGATCCTAAAAATCTTCGTATTGCTAGATCCTTTGGTATCCAACTGACATTTCTGTTTTTAAATTAGACTGTTCTAAACATACACATGTTTATTTTTATTCAGGGATCCTAAAAATATGTATTTCCACTAACATCTCGGTGTCGACATTTTTAGATGGAAAGGAATACCTAATATTGTGCTTAAAGTAAAAAGTACCTTTCATAATAAAGTGTGTTGAAACTATATAGAAATAAGCGATAGTGAGTAAAGAGTAAAGTTTATGTTTAACGCCCACTTTTACTACTGGTGGCACCGCAGGCGATGACACTGGTGATACATGAAAATGAGGATGGGACACTGGTGGAATGCGATGGCGGGTGAAACCGTAGAACCCGGAGAAAATCCCCCCTGCGCGTTTTGTCCACCACGACCCTCACATACGGTCGTTTGGGATCGAACTAGGTGAGCGGCGAATGGTCTAAACACTCAGCCGCGGTAGTAAAGAGTACAGTAGTTAATGTAACATATCACATATTTTAAATGTAGATTTCTGCCTACGTGCGGAACCCAGTTAGGATTAGGCAGACGGACACAATTTGAACCCTAGGAGGAAGAGAATTTGAGGAAACCTAGAAGGCGATAAGATCCGGATGACGATGTGTGATAGCATGGACGGGGGTCCCTAAAGGTTCTTGCGTAGCACTAGTCACGGCTTAGTTTATCTCTGTCTCAGCCATTCACAGCCTGTCTCGTGGTACACGAGTGAGGGAGTGTGTGGTGTCAACATTCTCAGAGATAAATACTTCCAGAGCAAATTGCACCATCTTGCCGCAACGTAACTACCCCAATCCTGCAATTCAAAACAGATGAGTTGAAAAAATGAAAGGAAATGGGAGGGAGGCAGAAAACTATAGTAACAAAAATGTGGTAGAAGGAGAACCACCACAGAAGGAGAACCACCACAGATAAAGCCCGCGAACATAGTTGGTCGGTCAGACGGGAATTGAACCTGGGACCTCCGGAATTCGACCCTTACATTTTACTGCAGACTTATCTCCACCGACTCCAAAACCCGGTACTTGTATGTCAATGACGTTGCGCATCTTTCGTTATTAAATTAGGTAAATAAATTCTCTGCCAGATTTCCGTTAGACGGATGGTTATTGACGCACCTTAATGAGCATAAACTAGTGCGGTATTTAAAATTTAATTTGTTTACATGCAATAGATCAACGTTTTTGCTCTGATATTACTTAGGGCTACATAAAATAGCTTTTCGCAAGCCTATACATCATGCAGGGCGCATCCCAGATGAGAGAAGGCTAGAAGGGGTGGGGTGGGGGTAGTTGCTGCTATGTAATCCATCTCTGCCGTAACCTCAGTGTAACCGCAACGTCTAACAGAATCCGGATTGTATGCAACATTTGCTTCACTCCACCATGTACATTTCTCCGGTACACGAGAGAAAAGGTAATCCATCAAATGAAGAGCAAATGGGAACTATTTGGCAGCACGATAGTCTCAGGGATATCCAATAAACACTCACCACATTCAATACACATACACACACATCATACCAAGTAAATAGTCCAAATTTTAAGTATTTCTGCCGTGACTTCAGTCTGAAAATATAAAGTTCTTTACTGCATTCGCCCCCTCCACCACGGTAAGGGCCCATATGCAACTGATGGTTTTTACAGTTTCTAATGTCAAATTACAAATTCGAGAAAATATACTGGAATATTTATAATCACAAAACATATAATAAAAATTTACTGAGCACTATTTTTTGAAATATTTTCCATTATATAAAGAAGAAATTCCGTATTACTCCTCATAGAGCAAAAATGTAGTTCTTTCGGAGGAGTTAAGCTATACTCTTCACGAAAAAAAACACACTTTAGGTTAACAAAGGCGAGATGCAGCCCCCCCCCGTACGTGGCCGCATTTAGGTTATTACTTTTAAAATGCGTTAATATACACATCAGAGCCTCAGTGTTCCAGAAATCTGCACACAAAAAATTAGCAGTTTTATTATTTATATTACAGAAAACATTACAACAGTTTTTAAATGGAATATATTCCACCTCAAACTACTGCCGAGATTTTACCAGCAGCAACTCCAAAGCTCGGATTGAAATTTGCTAGCAATTCACCCATATTTCAGTCACAATATTACTGTACAAACTTGGACTTATTAGTGACACTTGCTCCACTGTTTTTGATGATGGTGTTGTGGACGCGTTTCGACAATCTTCATTGTCATCCTCAAGTAGGTTTGCAGACATCTCAAACCTGCTAGAGGATGACAACGACGATTATAGAAACGCAACCAGGCCACCATCATCAAAAACAGTGGAGCAAGTGTCACCAATATGTCCAAGTTTGTACAACATAAAAGCTTCACTATGGTTATTGATTTTTTTTATCATAATACTTCACAATATTGTTGTTTAGAAATGAGCGTGTAATATGGTCTATAATCTACAATCGCATTTAGTGTCTTATTGTATCAAAGCTACATGGGAGGTGTTGATTTGGCTCATAGCGTAGAATTCAAACGGCATTGGGAATATGTAAACAGATGACTTTTATAGTTTATTCACTGCTTATAGTACATGTATTTATTATATATACTTTAGATACATATATTACATGGTACTTTTAACCGATCACCCATGGATTGCTTATTGTTTGTGAATGACCAGGAAATGATAAAAGAATGTAATTTTAAAATGCCACAAAAATAAAATGAATGGCATTTAATACATCCGAAAATAAAATATCAAAACATTTTAATTGACATTCAAATTATTGAAAAAGTACGCAGCTGTAAATATCTTGTATATAATATATCATACCATAAAAACTTGGAACGTGGAAGAGGAGCTCAATTCATATCAATATGTTTGTGAGTTCATAAGAAGGTGTTTAGAAAATATAACAACAAAGGAAATGGGATTAGGTTTTTATAAATCAGTGACATTGTCAATATTACTTTATGGTGCCGAGTCTTGCTTCTACTACAGAAAGAGAGAAAAGGAGAGTAGAAGCTTCAGAAATGAGATTTCTAAGATAAGCGTTTGGTGAGTCTCTAATGGAGCACAAAAAGAGCGTAAAAATAAGAAGAGAACTAGGAATAAAGGAAGATCGTATCCAGAATTCCCAGAAGATCTGGAAAGAACATTTAGACAGGATGGATGAAAATCGATTGCCAAAGCAAGCATTTAATTATAAACCTCCTAGGAAACGAAATATAGGACGTCCAAAATAAACGGCATGAACAATTATAATGGGGATTAAATGGCCTGAGGCTCAATCCATGCAGAAGATATGATGATGATTATGATGATGACGCTAAAACTATTGCATGCACAACTTACACTTAGTAGATTCTTCCAGCTTCGGAATTAAGATTTTCCGCATTAATTCGTCCGCTAAAGCTTTATATTACACACCTTATATTATATAGCCATATACGCTGTGTGCTGCTGAAGGTTTAATCAAGAGTGCTTTATTAGACTCGCGAAAGGAAGACATTTTCCTCATACCTGTTCATATAACAGTAATCAGCTTGCTGTATTAAACTGACTTAATGAAGCTGCCTATTCATGTTTGTAGAGAACACACGCTGTTAAAAACAAACTATGTTGTTTACTGAATGTTTTATGAAGTTGTTACGAGGATGCTTAGGCTGCTGAGTACAATAAAACTGCATTCTGTTGCCATAGCGCTTGCCAAAGATTACGATCGGAACCTATAAAGAGGAAAAATATATAGTTTTATGAATGTCATATTGTGGCAGCTATGATCAATACAAAAGAAAATAGGGGAAAAAACATGTGATGCAGAATTGTTACGACAGCAAAGAGGTTCTTTATTTGCTGAAATAAATAAAAAAGGACAAGCAAACTCATTCCTATCGTAAAATGGAACAAAATCTCTTGTTCTGCAGTTTCGGTTAGTGTCTGTTATCTGCAGCACAAGAGAAGGATAAAGGAACTTTTCCTCTGCAGGAACCAATGTCAAAAGACACGGACTGAATCTAGAACTCCCCTTGGAAGAATAAAATTTTTCCTTAGGATTATTACCAATCATCCCTAATTTTTTTAAAGAAAGTATGAATAAGTGTGTGTGAATTCAAAAGGACAGCTCAAAATGGAACCCAATGATTAAAGCACTTCAAATTGAGAAAAAATATCATAAAAAGTTTGTTTCTCGTTTCTTTGCTATAACTTAAGTCATGACATTTAACCTTTAAAGTACTGATTTAGGTGTTTTACACAATTTTATAGTGATTTAACGCAATTTTGAAATTCATCCTGCGCGGACGAGGCATTTCTTAAAGTCACCTCTTAATGGGATTTTCAATGGTAGTAATACAATAAAAACAATATCAAAAGTAAATAGAAAACTGATTTTATATTTATTCTCTGCAATAATAATCTTACAATTAATAATAATAATAATAATAATAATAATAATAACAATAATAACAATGACGACAATAACAACAATAATAATGATGCAAATTAATAATAGTAATACTATTAACATACTGTATATATAAGCATGGTACCTAATTACTTATTAGTCAGTATAGCAATACTTATGTCAATTAGAAAAATGTTTATAAGCTGTTTCTATGAAGCCTCAACATTAATAGTTACAGAACAGTTTTGAGACAATGTATTATTCCACAGTATTTACTTTAATTGATTATCTAATATTTACTCCCTCTAAATTACCCCTAAACTCTCTAAAGGGTAGCCCGAGAAGCTGCTACAGGTAATTAATTCCATTCTTCAATGGTTCTATTAAGAAAATAAAATTTCCATACATAGGTTCTGCACTTTATACCCTCAATTTTATACAAGCGATCGTTTCGTAGTATGCCGGATTTTCTAACCTTTTATAATGTCCAACCATGCATTTAAATCAGCATAAGCTTTAAATAATGGGAGTAATCTATGTTTCTTACGCCTAACTTTTAGCGGCTCCGATTTATTCTCTTCGCCTTTTGTAAGTCCAAAATCTTTACCTCTCTCTGTGAATTTGACAGCTCTTCTCTGTATCTTTTCCAGCGAATCAGTTTCTTTCATTTTGTATGGTTCCCGGTATACTAATCCATATACCAGCCACATATTTACTTTTGGGCAATTTCCCTGGCCTTTGCGCTCCCTTTTTTTCAGCATTCTCATTACGAAGTGCATTGTCTTCCAAGCTTTTCTAGATGTAGAGCTTACCTTATCCTCTTATCCGGCACTCCCATCTGTACATCTGTGGAATTTGTTCCCCGCCCATATGATAGCTATTCCCCTTAGTTGTACTAAAAACATCTTGCAGCATTCATTGTCATTTTGTTTGCGACGGCGTACCTACTCATTCCATTTAAGTCATCCTTGAAGAGTGGTCTCATGCATGGTATTTCAAATCTTATTGTAAATGATGCAATAGCCTGCGAACAATCTTATCTGGCATTTAGTATTTATAGTTATTTAATTAACAATGGGTCTCTATTAAAGTCTTAAGAACTCAGAAGATATTAAGTAACATGAATAATTTCAAAGTTTGTACAAAAATATATAAAAAATATGAAAACATGTATGTTTAATTAAAAAAATAAAGTATTTCAAAACTGCTCTGCTAAATTTCTTAGTGCTTTAACAAATACAGTTTTCTATTTATAGCGCATTCAGAGAAAAGCTACACTAATGGATATATTAATATTGTCATCTGGAGTGCCTAACGCAAAAGTTAAATGAGTGAACATCGTTGAAGTGAGCAATTGCTTCAATGGCAAAGTCACCAATATACCTAAGATTTAATGATGCACAGAAATATAAATTTACAAAAAATAGAAAATTCTTATTAACAGCAAAAACCACATTTATTTCCGTTTCTTTAAATTACTTTAATACATTTAAAATAATATTATTTTTGTAAACAGTTAATCTTTATTGTATTCAAGGATTTATTTTTTTAAGTAATGTATCAGGCATACAACAATGCAGAGAATATAAACACGACTGTTACTATTTGTGAACGAGATGTTAATAGCATGTATAATAATATTTTATATTCCACACATAAGGATGCGAGTCTCGGATATAGGACAAGTGCCCACTTAGTATAGTCAGGAAAGTGAGAGGCTGGATAGGCAGTGATCCCGGCCATGATAAACAAAGTGCTAGCAGGGAGATCTGTGATACTGGCCACATCACCTCCGCTTATCTGTTGGATGAGCGTTCATCTCTACCGTGCCTAAGTAGGCGTGAGGCTGGCATTAGGGTTGATAGCCCCTACCTCATAAAGGCTGTAATGGCATGGGATTATTATTATTATTATTATTATTATTATTATTATTATTATTATTATTATTATTATTATTATTATACAGAAACATTCTGATATTTCACAATGGTATAGGTTCCTTTAGACCTTGTCCATTTGCTACAACATTTCATCTAAAGAGTTTTTACATTTAATCACGATAAACCTTCCCCCCCCCCAAAAAAAAGACACCCAAATTAATTATGACATGAAATGTGCGGGAAAAATACGCATTTGCATCATAAGTCATCTTTTCTTAGGAGTGATCAAATGAAGGAATATGGTTCACACATTTTCTAACTTCTGTGTAACGTTAAGGCTACGAAAGCAAATGTTAATTTCTCTAGCACGTATGTGCAATGTACAAAGTAGATAGAGAAAGCATTTTGTTTTGATAGTGTTAAACGCCCGTTTTTACTACTATGGCAGGAGATGACACTAATAATACATGAAATAAAGATGGATCACCGGTATAATGCAATGGCGGGGCAACCGGAGAAGACCCTCCCTGTGCCGCTTTGTCCACCACAAATGCCACATGCGGTCGCTTGGGATCGAGCCTGGGCAACCTAAATCAATATTTTTAATTGAATCCAATCCAATTGTTAAAGGTTTAAAACTAACTCCCTTGGTTTTTAAGAGAATCAGGAATAATAAAAATGAGGATGCGAAGGCTTGAATTAAAAAGTATTTTAATGAAGCTTCAGTAGAATATATGTTTTTGTTGGAAGATAGCAAAGGAATGAAGGAGAGTAAATTAATTTCTAGACCTATTCATGCTCCTATTCATGAATTGGCACATTTTTGAAGTGCTCTAACCATTCGGCCACGATGCGACTTTTAGAAAAGGTATTATATTCCACCTAAAATTCGATACTGAAATACATGTTTCAGGGCCCTCTGAATAGAAAAATTAATTTTTAGAAAGAGGTCCGCGTGTGTGTGTGAACGGACAGCATAAAATAAAAACGAGAAGTCGTTAAATACCAAACTTGACATTTAAATTCAGTATATTTGAGTATGCAACATGAGGATTTTTAGAAAATTTCCTCAGCCCCAACTACCTTTTATATTGAACATTTTTTGAAAACTTTGACTTTCACAAAGATAGCTCTAATGCTTTTATTTGAAGTACCATATATTTAAGATCTGTATGACTTTTGTAAACTCTTATGTAACTAGTAAGCCTAAGAGATGGAGAAAGCTTACTATACAAAAAAGTTAAAATACACAAATTATATCATATACCTACATTTTTGTGGATAAAATCTTTTCCGATATATTCATTGTTATTGGTTTCAATTTTAAACTATTTAAACCTTCCTCTGATTTGTTTTACTCCTGGAAAGCAAAGAGAATCGAGTTTCGATTGCGCCACAAGGCTTTCACTTTAGCCTTTGCCTTCTTCTTACAAGAATCAAGTAATAAGACCAATTTTGCTAATGTTTATCTTGATCAGCATGATGTACATAAAATAATAATCTTTTGTGAGGAAAGTGTGTTTGCAGAACGGATCAGGAAAGTCAGGTAAATCGAACACATGAAATTCTGCAGTATAGGGAACTAAGTTATATGCTTTAATGAGCTCTTTGTTGGAACTCTAGTCCCTCTTGTAGCTTCCAATTAAGAGGATTTACAGGCCATTGACTTGAGCAGAGTACCTCTTAAAATTGGAAGAAAATGTTTTAAAGGAGTTCCATTCGTCCATAAGAATCTTTTACATGGTTGTTTCTCTATGGTTTTATCTTCTCAAACGTGACATAATTATCCTAAGTTTGACTCTATGAAGAATAGTTGCTGTTTCTTAAACAGTCTAGTTCGTTCGTTTGTTCGTTTGCAACGCTGCTCATGTGACATTCAACCAAGTGGTATCAGGCTGATTTCTCAAATGAAAAATGCGGTGGAATGAGAGGACCTACATCTTTTACAGTGGACTCCAAACCACATTGGCCCTTGCAAACACATAACCTAATGGAGGTGAAGTTTTGGATAGGGCACCCTAGAGACGTAAACCATGCAACCTCAGAACCAGGACCACGAACGAAACCCAGAGCTAAACCGGCGTCCTATTTAAATGGTCATGAATACCTCTTCATTCTGGGTTAACTTTATATAAGCGATAAAATATAAGATTACGAAAAATGTAAATATCAATTAAAATATCATGAGCTTGTCCAATTAAGTACATATTGTATATGCAATGAAATATTTATTTTTGTTCGTGCTTGTATTATTATATTTAGCAGAATACGGTGAAATATTAAAATGAACATTTTCATAGCTAATATATTATTTATATGTATGTATGTGTGTGTGTTTGTTTTGTGTATATATATGGAGAAACTTCTGATAAAAATTACAACCTTAAAAGGTGAAATCTAGAAAGAACACTTAGGTATATGAGGCTCCGTAAAGCTACGGAAGTTCCATGCAAAATAAGAGGGCCGCTCTGAAAGCTTTTAGCAGCGGTTACACTATTGAAGTGACGATGTTGCTTTCCTTTGAAAAAATATATTTTAAAAATATAATCACGCAACAATCGGGAAGGCGTACATAGTGTATAGAGAAGGTATTGTATTCGCCAAAAAAAAAAAATGATACTGAGATTTCACCGGAATTATATGCTTTGAGACCCTCTGAATCTAAGCACTTTTAGAAAAATGTCCGTGTGTGTTCCTGAGTTCCTGTGTGTATGTGTGTATATCTGTGAGCAGCATAGCTCAAAATCGAAAAACCATTAAATACCAAATTTAGTATTTAAGTTTGATACCTTCCAAGGATGCGAAACGAAGATTGTCAAGAAAATTCTCCACCCCCAATTACCCTTTACATGGAACACTTTTCGAAATGTTTGATTTTCTCAAAAATGGCTCTAACGATTTTGACTAAGGTATACCGTATATTTAAGATATTTTTACGAGGTACGTCCAGAAAGTAAGTTCCGTTTGGTAATAAAATTAAATTGTGTACAGATACAGAATAATAATTTATTGCACAAAATTCTACAACTCTTAAACTACTTTTCCACATAACTGCTGAAATTTTGCAGGCATTTGTCATAGCGTGGCACAAATTTTTATATACCTTCTTCATAGAAGTTTGCCGCCTTTACCCAACGTGAGCAAAGTTTACGAAATTTCAGTTTTTCGGTAACAATTTCATGAATTAGTGATCGTGAGCTTTGGGGAAATTCCATAGCGAGAGCACTAATTATAAACTTGCGGTTTTCCTGGATCTTGTCATCAATAGCGTGAACCAGTTCGTCTGTAACCAAAGATGGACGCTCATTTCGTTCTTCATCGTCCACTCCACTACGTCCTTCATTGAACTGTCGGACGCATCTTCTCACCATTGAAGCACTCATCGCATTTTGTCCGTAAACTTCGAAAATTTGCCGCTAAATTGCAATTGGTTTCACTTTCCCAGCATTCAGAAAACGAATCACAGATCTGATTTCACAAGCGGCGGGATTTTCAATCAACACCGACATTGTAAACAAGCACAACAAAGCGTATGTGGCTGACAGCGATCTCAAAATGGCGCACGTTTCTTCTCCTTGATACAGAGCGTCTACCGCGCATGTGCGGAAATGTGATCGCAGCGCTGCAGCGGAGATAAATTGAAACGGAACTTACTTTCTGGACGTACCTCGTATAACAAAGAAATGTATATCTTGGGTCTTCTGGGAATAACCTCAGAAGATCTCTTCACTCTGGATGTCTTCTATATAACTGGAAGAGCTTAACAGATTTACAAAAAACTTACCAACAATGTAAATCACATTAAAACACACAACTTGTCTTATATTCATTTGTTTCTGAATTATTACTTTCAATTTTAGCCACTTAAACTTTCTCAAACGGGAAGACATCTTTCTTCTTCTTTCTCGTTTGTTTACTCCTGGAAAGCAAATAATTGGAATTTCAATTGTTTCACATAGCGACCGAATTTTAAAGGACGAGAGTGTCGCTTTAGCCTATGCAATTTCTTATTTCTCTTTCTTAATACTAAGTAAATCAAGCCAACAGAAAATGGGACAATACTGCCCTAAAAGAATAGTATAAAATAATAAAACATATTGTTTTGCAATGTAAGCCAAAAGTAATATGTATAAAAATGGCAGCATGACGTCATCGCCTCATGATACGCACGAATATAGCCTTAAATGACGTGTTTCTACAAAAATAACATAACCAAAGCTATAAAACGAATACAACACATTATATTGTACAATGTATAGATAACAAATAGTAGTTAGAAAAGCATATTTATTATAAAACATAATTAAAAACAGTAATATGACAGAAGAAGAATCTTAAATATGAACGAGATACAGGATGTTCTAAATTTTTTATACCGGTAACAAAGCATAGGAACAAAAGTTAAACACATATGTATTTAAGAAATGTTAGCTATTTAAAATAACATTTTAATGTAAATTACACAAATGTATTGATTTTAAATTATTAGGAGTGTATAAAATGTATTGTAAATTTGTATTTCACGAAATGTAGAATGGAAAATCTGCCGTTCTGATGGAGACGGACAGATTACAATGTATAAAACATTGATCTTCAGCTATTGTATATAGGTGAAAATTTTAATAATTTTCCGGGACGCAGTCATTGAGATGGATGCCAGGGATAAGAACGCAAAGAGATAATCTCGCCAATCGAGATCTCTTATGCGGCAATTCAGTGTAAATTCTAGCATTGTATTATTTATCAAGAAGAGATTTATTGTAAGTGGCACAGTTTTATAAAAAGAGGATTCTGTTTGAATAGCGTGCCTTAATGCATCACATTGTTCGACAAGTTAACGAATAAAATGCATATATATCAAGAAATCTTTTAAATTAATTTTATTTATTGTCACATCCTACCGTCCAAGCATGGAGGTTAAGATTTTCGTACTCACCGATCGAGCTAGCTAAAAAAATAGAAAACTTGGCTGCTGTGCACAATAAATAATTCGCTGCCGACGGTAACCTTAACTGCTTCAACAATTAAGTCTGGCGCAACCAGCTAATTACAGTTTCGCCAACAGCAAGAGTTACCAATTTCTTATACAGCGGCAAATTCAAAACCGTAAAAAGGTTTCAAATACCACAGCGCAGCAAGCAGCAACCCTGAGAACCCCTACAACGTATACAGCAGACCATCCATCTATCCATTCCTTCGAAAGCCGCCCCAATATAGAAGGAAGCAACCAAGAAAGCGCGCGGCTTAGAAATTTTTACTTAAATGGTGGGCAACAGTGGACAAGAAAGGCAAGGGACAGTGGAAAGAAAGCGGAAACGTAGTATATCACAGTCTTTAATATTTAGATAGAATTGTATAATGTTAGATAGAGCCAATGTAACATTAGTCAATGAATATTACAATGTAAGGTGAGCAGATCGTAGATATTAGAGATAAGCAGGCCGACAGAGCACCTTGAAATGGCTCCCCAAACGAGATATAAGGAGCCACCCCTTCTAAACGGAATTCTTCCTTTTAAGCAACATTACGGCTAAATTCATTCAAATACTTTGAACAAATGAAAGATAGCAACTCAATTGAAAAATATTATTGTATACTGCTGAAAATTTTAGGAGTGAGTTTCGAAAAGAAATCCTGAGAGATTGCAAATGGAGTTGAAGATTTTGAGGGGATGTTTAGGTGTTTAAATAATTTAAAGAGGAAAATTGGAACCATCTAATAATGTAGTTAAATCTGCTGTTTATGCCACTTGGGGCTACCAATCGGCTTCCATCGCCACACCCATTATACGCGAGGCAGAGCTGGAGAGATGAATACAGAACAGCTTCCCCAGCCGGAATTTGGTTCTTTTGACTGACAGAGCGCTAGCTATCCCAGTTTATCATAAAGCTTGGCACCAGTGCTATAAATACATGGGTCGAACACTGCATCCGCGTGGTTGGGCTCGAACCCACGCGTATTTTGTGAACCGGAGCACCGCGCTACTACCCATCACTTCACAGACCATAATACCTAAAAACATATCCAATAGAGTAGTGGATGAATACAAAAGAGAATGGAAAGTAAGTAGCATAGATAGAGCATACAAGAATACGTCAAAACGTGTTGAATTATAAACCCAGAGAAGAAACAGCACAAAAGGAGTATGAATCAAGTAGACGCAAACAAAAGAAATGGTTAATGTTTGGAAAGAAAAAGAATAGAACGCTATTTTGACAATGTATATTAGTTAACAGAAAACAGGACAAGACTTTAATTTGTATTAATAATATTTTTATGAGCTATGAAAGCAGATACGGGCTGGAGAAAGTTGTATAACAATTAAACAATTTTTATTTTTATGAGAAATGTAATTAATGTATAGTTATAGTTTTCTTGCTACAGATTGCCGCATTTTTAAATAAATATTATATGGGAAGCAACCAAACTTTAGTCAAAGTATTAAATGAGTTCAGGCCTTTGAAATTACATACCGGCTATAGAAATTATTTTTGTAAAGCAACGTAGTGATTTCAACCCTCCTGTAAAGCATGTTAGGTACTATCACCACTCTGTTAAGCTTTCTAGGATGGCTCATGTCAGAACTCAAAATTAAGAGAACCTACTCAAATACAGAAAAGACCTCTCCACTTACACTTAGCACAGCTTTATACTTCACAGTCACATTTCAGCACAATCACATGAAATGGTAGTAGACCTTTGCCATATTTTTATTTTATCTATCACATATATAGTAGGTGGAGAAGGTATTGCGTTTCACCTAAAAATTCCATACCGAGATTTCACTCGAAATACAATTTTATTATATCCTGAATTAAAACAACATTTTAGAAAAATGTAAACGTGTGTCTCCGAACAAAATAAGTTAAAAACGAAAAGTCGATTAAATACCAAATTTGGTGTTTAAGTTTGCTGTCTTCTAAACATTCGACTCTAAGTGTTTTTAGAAACATTCCACACCCCAAAATATTCTTTACATATTTGATCAAAATAAATATAATAAATATATTTATATGAAAATAAAATTACATCGAGAACTTGATGAGAATAGCACTCAAAGTCCTCTTTATTCTGGTTGACTTCCGTATACTGGTTAACCATAATAACAGATAGACAAATTATAATGTTGTAGTTGTTAAATATGGCTTTATTGGACTTTAATCCATCAGGTACTGACATCTCATTACAAATGCATTGAAATTTACAAATATAATACTAATATAATAAATATAAAAATAAATTAATTTCTAATGATATAATGTTAAAACAAAATAGGGGTACAGCGTTTCTCGCGTCCGTAGCGTTCCTTAAGCTACTCGTGTCTCTTGGGCGGGGCATCAAATTATAATGCACATCTCATTAAATTTTCAATATATTTCTTTTTATTGGTTTAAGTTTTCCAACACATACTTTTTTTCAAATAAGAAGTCGTCATTCGTTTTAGTTTTTATTTATTTATTTTTCTTCAGACTGTCCAAATAAAACGAAATTTGAATTAATCATTAGCGATCAGCTTTCAAACGATTGACAATTGCTATAGCCTACTGTACTCCTTTATTTCTCTTGTACCTAATAGGAAATAAGTAGCTAATAAAAGTATTTTTGTTAATGTTTAATTTGATTAGCATTGAGAGATTGAAAAACAAGCTTCTACAGAATAGCTAGAGAAACTCATGTGAGTTGAACACATTACTTCTTCTCGTTTCCTTGCGCTGAGAACAGAACGAAATTGGCAACACTGCATTCGATACACAGGTTTGGGTATGAAAGGATAAGTAGCACAAGGCTTTGAGATAAAGATTACGTACGCAGTTATACTTAATTTTCAAATACATACAATCTTCTGTTGTGCTTGCATATAGATCCAAAGGCAAAATTGCATTTAAATGCAATGTATAAGGCGTTGCTTGTACTGCTTTTACGAATTCCAACCAAAGTGGAAAAGACATATTCTTCAATACTGAAGCGAATAGATATTGCTTTACATATATTTTGTACTTATATATTATTTTTTCTCAGAAATAAACATGTAACAGCATATGACATTTGTGGTGGACAAAGCGGGTCGGGGAGGGCCTCCGGATTCTGTGGTTTATTCCGCCATTTATTCCCCAATTGTCTCAACATCATCTTTCCTATACTAAATATTGACTTTATTTTGTCACCTACTCCTCACTCTCAATCCTGGCTGCGGATTCTTCCCTCGTGCGAGTACATTTTATGATTAAATATATTCTGACCTAGGGGTTCTAATTCCTCCCTATGGGGAGAGTAAGGCGACTGTGATAAACCAAGTTTTGAGAATATAATAGTATTTAGAGTTTGTCGAGAGTTGTGCATTTGTTTTATTGTAATTCATTGAACGTTTTCATATACTTAATCTCCTGCAAAATTGTAACATTTACTTATTTTAAGCAATAAAATGTAAAGCTAAAACAAGTGGCATAAATGTAAATAAATATCTGATTGAAATCTAAAATATATTTTCAAACAGTGCCTAAATCGTTCGGAAGATATTGCGTTTATTTTAAAAAGAAAGCTATAAATGGGAAACATTATGACATTAATCCTTCGCTGACAATTTGAGGGCAAAGCTGTAAATGAATACTGGATGAACGAAGTATTAATTTGAATGTTGACAAATTTAATTAAAAATTTTTAAAGTTAATCGTAAAAATCGTTCACAGAAGGGCATATTATCAGACAATTTGTATTTGAAAACTAATTAAGTGGATGCTTTCAATTGCGGAGTGAATGTATCCCTTAAAAGGAGAATTAAATTGAAATTTGGATAATGATTAAGCCTCTCATGTTAAAATGTGCTTAATGTCATTCACGAAAAGTTTTAGATTTTGTAGATAAATACATTAAGTGAATTACGAGTATATTTTAATGTAAATAAAGCACCGACTGTCGGCAGCTGAAGCTATTTGGTGTTCTCGCACCACTTTGTTATATATATCTTCTCCCCTAGTCATTTATCATGAGCAACATTTCACATACACAACCACCAACTTACTTCCGAAAGAATAATTTATTTTGCAAGATTAATATGCTGCATTTAGATAGCTGAAAGAGTAAATGACTAAGAGCACACATAGGGAAAACTAAGAGAAGTACAGAAACAAAGCAGATATGAAAAAATAATAAGAAATTATAGTTCAGACAGACGACAAAAACCTAAAACAGAAGAAAGGCAGAACAAAATAGTAAAACCAAGGAACATAAACAACTATTACTTTGTCTATTAAAACTTGCCGGGATACCTTATGGATTATTGCATTCATTAAAACCTATTCTCCTTTCTACGAGGGTCGTTCAGAAAGTAAAGAAGGATTTGGCATAGCTAAATAATAACGAAAAACATCAAAACAAACCTTTATTTAGAATGCAACAGTGCCTAAACTATTTCTCAACGTTCGCCATTGCTCCCAAGGCATTCATTGTAGCGTAGTACACTCAAAGACATTAGAAATATGCTGAACCTGTGATTTTGCTGAAAATGTGAACGTTTGGGTGACTCGGGTATTTATTTCCACGATTATCATTGATGCCATTTTGGTGCAACATGCTACGCGAGTAAGAAAAGACAATCCACCCCTTCAACCCTCAATCCCACTTGGCGCTCCCTTAGAACAGGTTTACTTGTATAAACAGTTTGTTAATTTAGTTCACCACGTGCACGAATTACGTGCATTAGAACTTCAGTGTAGAGAAAAATATTAACCTAATTTTGTATCACACAGTGAGAGTGCTGGATTATTGTCCAGCCAGAAAGTTTAGAAATCACCAGATGGCAACTCAAACTTTATTTGTTGCAGCATGTTTCATCTTAATCTCCTTCCCTTCGGTGGCCAGTCCAATTCATTTTTAACAGCATAGCAAACAGATGGAAGACATGGGCGGAGTCACCAAATTGACCCCGTCTTACGTCAAGCGCATTTTTAATGTCTTTAAGGGTACCTGTTTTTCAAAGTTGGTGTTGCACTCTTCCCCCGCCAAGTTTGAGCCAGAATGTTACTGTTGTTTTGAGATTCTCATTGGTGGGGAATCTCTTCACCCAAAAAGTAATTTAAGCTGTCAAAAGTGAAATGCCGGAATTTCATGAATTCTTTCATTTGGTTTTAATCTTTTCATAATGAGTAAAGAACTCCCATTCTATCTTCGTCTTGGGCACTGGACTATTATTAAATTATGCAAAATTTCCTAATTGAAGACTTGTTCATTCTATTATGAACACACTTCCCGTATTTGTCCATTAATTTCGATGGACCGAAGATTTTGTGCATTCAAAACATGAATCAAGTCTTTGATGGTGGAAGTGTACTATCGGAGAACATTACAGTACAATATTATTTGACAACAATGGGATTACATTACGAAACGGTAAGTTACAGTAACTTTGTAAATATAGATTTGTGTTAATATCTTTAATTATTATTTAGTTATGCCAAATCGTTCTTTACTTTCTGTACGACCCTCGCACTTTTCGTTTTTCGCGATGCATTTTTTATCCCTAAATATTTTAAAATTAAGTTAGTACTTGGTTATGTAAAATATGGGAAAATATATTTTAAAATTTAACTGAAAGTAGTAGTAATAAGCTCCATAGTTATACAAAAGACTATTGCGAGGAAAGAACTGGGTACACATTTTCAAGCTCAGCCAGTTAATGTACGAGGGACGTTCAGTAAGTCCTTGGAAGATCCAAGAAATTACTCTCGTAGCAGCAAAAAAAGAAAAATAAAACTTATATTAGTGACCATCGTCTCTTATTAGATAGCAGTTAACGTTTCAGCTATATAAATCACGTGATTTCTTTGTCATAGGCGATTGAATCCATAATTTTGTACTCAATTAGAAAGATAGAAAAAAACGAGTTTCGTACGGTGATTAAACACATTTGTTTGAAAGGCTTAACGCCGAAAGAGAGAAAAGCCAAGTTGGATGAAATTCATGGCACATCTGCTCCAGAGTGTGCAACAATATACAGTTGGATAAATGAATTTAAACACGGGCGTACATCCACAAATGAAGATAATCGTTCCGGATGTCCTGTAAAATTGACTTCCTCCGAAATTATTTACAAAATCCAGGATATGGTTTTGAGTGATCAACTAATCAAAGTTCGCGAAATAGTAGAGGCTACAGGCATATTCTCGAGGTAAAGTGTTCTCAATTTTGCACTAAAAGTTAGTTTTCACAAATGTCTCAGCAAGCGTTTGGTCTCAAAAGCAACCGAGTGATCAATTCGGAAGCTGGTTTGGCAATTTTCCGTCACAATCATGACGAGTTTCTGCGTTGATACATATCTGTGGATGAAACATGGCTACCCTACTACTCCCCAGCCGAAACAGTGGATCTTTAAACGCGAGTCGGCTCCAAAGAAGGCAAAGGTGGTGAAATCTGCAGATAAGGTGATGGCCGCGTTTTTTGGGAGCCACGCGGAATGATCTACATTGATTACTTGCACGAAGGAAGAAAGATAAATGGAGAGCATTATATCTCGTTATCGTACCGGTTGAATGGGGAAATCAAGAAAAAAACACCCTCATCTAGCAAAGAAAAAGATTCTCTTCCAACAAAAACGCTAGGTTGCAAACCTGCGCAGTTTCGATGGCAAAAATTGTAGAATTAAGATTCGAATTACTACAACAATCACCACTTTCACCAGATTTAGTCCCCCCAGTGAGTCTTTTATTTCTAAACCTGAAAAAGTGGCTCGGCGAAAACGATTCACGTCTAACGAAGTGGTCATCTCCGAATCAAAATGCCTATTTTGAGAATCTTCCGAAATCCTACTTCTTGAAAGGCTTACAAACAGCTGGAGAAACATTAAGAAAAGTGTTTCGAGCTGCAGGAAATTATGTTGAAAATTAAAAAGAATAAAAATAAAGCAAAACTAAATTGTTTTTCAAGGACCTATATAACGTCCCTCGTACATACATTAACAATGTGTATAAAATATTTTGAAATAATTACGTCCAAATTATTTAACATAAACTGTATATTTAAATAAGCTCTAAAGTTAACCTGATGCTAGTATCCTAAAAACCTGATAAAGATTCAAAACTTGAACGCGAAGAAATGGACAAAATATCGCTTTGGGTCTAAACTGCTTATGAAAAGTATACCTCATAAACCAAATACCCATGAAATCCTCTTCAAATTTTACTTTCGAATGGGTAAACATCACGTGTTAGTCAAATTATTCCTGCGGTTGAGTATTAAACTAGAGGAGTCATTTTTAAAATTCAGTCCCTTTTTTCAGTTTTTCTGAAGTTTGAAATTTAATGGTTCAAGAATTAAGAAAATGCATATTTAGATGGTTGTATTTGCTTTTCTCAGTTTTGATAGTAAAGTGTAAATGTTGGGGAAAAAATATTTAAATTTTACACAATGGCTGATGAGTATTCAATTTCTGAGATTACAAATTAATGTATTGCCGTGAATCCATTTTCCTGATAACTAAGTGATGTTGGATCTACTGCCAGCTTACACGCTTTAACTTTACGTGCCACTTAACCCTGGAATTTTCATTTTTAAGCAACTCGTTCATTTGGGGTGATATTGAAACGGTAGTCACAGGGGTATATAAAATAGCATGGATTCCAGCTGTATTTACTCATATGCTTAATTTTCTCGTCTTCCACCCTTTTCACTTCATGGAATTAGCCGTATATTTGTTTTAACCGTTAGTAAAAGAAATCTATTTTTTTCTCCTCGGGATTGATAAACGAATAGATTTTGAAGTTTGCTTTAGTCATGCTTTATAAATGTTCATATCTGTAGATGCATGACTTCCGTTTATTGAATAACTTGAACACATTTTTCTCATTCAATGGTGAATATCTGAATATCAGTTTGTAAAGTTTGTACTTTGCTTCTTTTGGAGTCCAACATGGTTTTCCTTCCGTACATTAAAGAGAGAAATACCATTAGCTTAATGAAATGTAAATGAGAGCTTAAAAACTGTTAACTTTTAGTATTCTTATTAATCTGTATATTCTAACAAATGTTCTAACCTGTTTTGTTTCACTCTTCATACAACCCAATAGGTTAATTTTTTTCCCATTGAAGCTTTCCTCTTCGTTTTGTATTTTTATTTGTCTACTACCAATTTAATCTGTGCATAAGTTTATAAATTCACGTTTTAATATGCTAAAAGAAACGTTTGATCATCTTTAATTTTCTGTGCCTTTATATGCAAGTCATTACTAATGTCGAGGACCCTTGGCTCTTCTAATTACACGCTTATATAATCAACACTGGGGAGAATGGCTTTGAAGTTAGTCAAACTAAAGGTTTTAGTTCAACATAAAAACCACTCTACTATCAACATTCTTAATTTATTGTTTTGATCTCACGAAATCTTCAGGGGCTTTAAGATTAGATTATAGTGTTATGTATCCGTTCAGAGGTTCAAGACAAAAAAGAGCAATATCAATCACTGGAAAGGTAAAATCAATTATAATTTCATACAAATTTCTAAGTACTCTTATTTTTTTGTAGTGTTTAACGCCCGCTTTTACTGCTCTGGCACCGCAGGCGATGACACTGACGATACATGAAGATGGAATGAAATGGCGGGGGAAACCGGAGAACCCGGAGAAAACCCGTCCCTGCGCCGCTTTGTCCACCACAAATCTCACATGCGGTCGCTGGGGATCGAATCTGGGCCATGATTGAGAGGCGAGTGGTCTGACCACTCGGCCACGGCGCGGCCTACTCTTATTAGATGCCATGGTATTCACTTTAGCCTCATTCTATAGATATTGTTTAATTCTGCGTTATAGTCTAAGTGAAGAAAAAATGTGTTGGCAGGTTAAATTGTCTCCGTTTTTTCAATAATTAATTTAATTTAAATTTTAAAAAATACACCGTCTAGGCATCTTCCACCCTTTCTAAAACCTGATAGATGGTTATATTAGACGCAACAATTAAATTGTTTAAAACAGAAGATATTTCTATTATTACCTATTGTGTAAAAGCGTTTGACAATAACCCCTTATCATAATACTAAAACGCAATTAGCAAAGAATAAGTTTCTCAGATCAATAGGAGGATACACTAGATGCTATAGAAAAATATATTCCATTTACATCACTTTCCCTAGCTATTCCACAAATAACCTTTCCTTACAAAAGATTATTCTTGTATCTACATCAAGGTAATCAAGATAAACATTAGCAGAATATGTGTTATTACTTGCCTCCTTTTAAGTGGAAGAGAAATAAGCAAATATGCTGGGCTAAAGCGATAGTCAAATCTTGTAAAAGCTCATCGCTCTCTGAAAAAATTGTTATTCAGTTCTCTTTTGCATTACCGGGAGTAAAACAAACGCGATTAAACGGAAATTGAATTCCGCTTGAGGAAGGTTGAAGTACTTTTAAATTGAAATTAATGACAAGGAATATTCTGATCTGATGTGTTCCATTCACATGACTTTCTCTGCATTTATGTTACAATGTTTTTAAAAAGCTTATTCTATTTAATTATTACATGACAATGGAAATAAACATTAGCAGAAATTGTCCTTATTACTTGGTTCCTTGTAAGTAGAAGGGAAAAAATGTAATGTATTCCATTCACATGACGTCCTCTACCTATTCGGTAAAAAAACCCTTTTATTCAAAAGATTAAACTGTTATCTGAATCATGCTAATCAAGATAAATATAATCAGAATTGGTCTTAATATTAGCTTCCTTATAAGTATAAGGAAAATAAGAAAATTCACAGGCTATAACGATAGTCTCGTTCTTTAAAAGCCGACTACTATGTGAAACAATTGAAATTTCGAAAAACAAGAAAAAAGATGTTTTCCCGTTTGAGAAAAGTTTAAGTGGGTTAAAATTCAAACAAATAATCCGGAATACCTCGAAAACGGTTAACTCTACAAAAAAATGTGTAGGACATAAATGGTGTGTTTTAATGATATCTACATTTTTGTGTAGTAAGCTTTTATATATCTTATACGGTTTGCCAGTTATACAAAAGTCATCCAGAATGAAGAGGTCTTCAGAAGTTATTATCAGAAAATTCAAGATATACATTTGTCTTATACACGACGTATTTTAATCAAAATCGTTAGAGTCACTGACAGACAGACAAACAGACAGATACACACACGGACATTTTTCTAAAAACGTTTTCTTGGATTCAGGAGGTCTCAAAACAGAGATGAACTCAACAATAATTTAGAGTTAGAACTGCCCAAAAACCTAAACAGGGATGATGATGATGATGTTGATAATAATGAAGCCTCAGAAAGCTATATCCTGAATTTGAACCAGGATCTTCGATTTAGCGTACCGCTTCTACAATAAATCATGGCAAATACAGCAAAAATTAAATTCTCCTGCTACAACTAAATAATTTATTACCGTGCTGAAACGTTGTCATGATTGATCTAAGGTAGAAATTTCGGATATGGAACCTTTATAATCTGATTATACTTTTTCAGATTTAGCTTATGCATTTAAAGTCGATGTATAAGAAATATTAACATCCATAGAATATTTCAATCATCCAAAATATAAGTTATATCCAAACCTACCTCGCTAACATCTAAAGATATATTATATTACTGAAATAATTTCTCTGACCCCATCTCGGAGGTTCTAGAATCCCTTTTAAAGAAAAATAGCTAATCTAGAAAAAAGACATGTTAAAATGTGTGTCTATATTTGAATGTGATGCTTTATTAATCGCGTGTATTCAGCCTATAGAGTACGACGGTATTAGCAGATAGATATTCTATTTCACTACCAGAAGCGTTGTCATGTAATAGTTCGAAAAATTAACATAAACACAATATTGTAAACCTATATAATATAATGTTCCTCAGTCACAATATATACATATTAACTATCATGGCTATAAATAATTCTTCCTTTGTTTCCATTTTGAGGCAAAGTCTTTTGTAACTCTGCAGGTATTTTGTTTCATTCATCAATTGTTCTGTTCGCAAAAAAATCGTTCTTCATTTTTCCATTTTAAAGCTATTTATATTTATAGTTTGAGGTAAAGTATTTTGTAACTCTGCAGGTATTTTGTTACAGTCGTCAATTGTTCTGTTCGCAAAAAAAAAAAAAAAAGTAAAAATCTGATGTGTTCCATTCACATGGCATTCTCTACATCTCTGCAACAAATTATTCTTAAAACGCGTATGCTTCTACTTACTTCATGTTAATTGAGCAAAAATTAGTAGAAATAGTCTTATTACTTGCTTCATTTTAAGAAGGGGGACCATTGATTAAAGTGACAATCAAAAGATAGTTGCTATGAGATTGAAGTTCCTTTGTTTGTATGGACAGGAGTTGACAAATTTCTATATGAGAAAAGTTTTTCAAAGCTGAAACCAAAAACCGGAATATCGCTCCACGAAAAAATGTATATAGCATAAATTGTGTGTTTTAACGTACTCTACATGTTTTGTGTGGAAAGTTTTTGTTCATCTCTTTCGGTTTAGCAGTTATGCAAAATTCCGAAGAATTCATTCTGAATAAAGTGATTCTCAGAGGCTAATCCCATAAAATCCAAGATATACATTTTGTCATGTAAGTATCTTTAATATACTATATTTTAATCAAAATCGTTAGAGTCATTTTTAATAAAATCAAGTTTAGTATTCAACGGTCCTTTCATTTTTGAGCTATGCTGTCCTCAGACACACAGACACACATGAACCTTTTTCTAAAAATGCTTTTTTTTAAATCAGGGGATCCAAAACCCGTATTTCCGGTGAAATCTCGCTATCGAATTTCGGGTGGAATGCAATACCTTCTCTATATGCTATGTACATAGCACCTGTAGAGAAAGAAAAAATTAGTTTTTGTTCCCTATCTCTTACTTCTTTGGGTGATCACTTCGCCTTTAACATACTTTTACGTAGTCAACTCACCCTCCCTGTATATAAAACTGACCCCTCCTAGGTCTTACAAGCGGGTGCCTAGGATCAGAGGCCTGTCGGAAAGTCAGTGACCTAATCTCAGAATGAAGAACCACAAACGAGTGGTCGGTCGCATGAGCGTGAGGAAATGGATGATAGGAAATGTGATGAAGGAGGAGTTGAGTGGCGGGGAACCCCAAGGACCCGGAGAGAACCCGCCCAGACGCCGTTTCCTCCATTACAAACCCTATACGCGTGTGCTTGGAATCGATCTAGGGACACCTAAAGCTTTCAATATAATAGAGTTAATAATCGATTTGTTACATTTTCTATGCAGAATCCTTCTTTGAGGCTCTAAATTTTGCAGATAAGCTATACCTGTTATTTACGTTTCTCTAATTTTTCCCAAGTAGCTTTGCTAGCATGATTTTCTACTCGTTTTCCTCTATCTACGAATTTAGCTACTCTTTTTCAACTCTCTCTTTCTTTTTGCCCTGTGATATGAATCCAGCATGCAGCACTATATTCTAAATATAATAGGTGTACGTTAAACTTCGCAATTTTACGTTGATGCCTTTTATTACCCTTATTACAAAGTGCAATGTTTTCCACTCCTTCCCAGTGGCCAGTTTACATGTTTCCCCCACTCCAACCCCCACTTATTATCTCTAATAACACGCTCCTTACTGAGTAGGTGTCCTGGTCTTTGTTGTGTTTAATTGTTCTTTAACTTAACGTATTCCACTAGTCTAGCATGTCTATCCCTCCTTGCGCTTCTCGCGGCTGATTGGTACATTAATGTATAGACAACGTTACCTACCGCAAGGGGTTAAACCCATTTTGTTTGTTTGTTCTTCAGTTTACGTATCATCCAAGGAGCTTCTATTCCATTAGCACTGTGTCGCCGTAAAGTCCGCCACTCGCAATACACGAAGCTGCAGTGAGAAGGCAAGATAATGAAGTCGAGCTACATAGAAAAAAGTGCCTGGTATAGACCATTCAAAGCGTTGCAACTTTGTGTTACTTAAAGTGTTACTTTATTTATAGTGTTTAGCACCCCCTTATACTATTTGTGCTACCACAGGCGATGACACTGATGATACATGGAATGAAGATGCAGCACCGGTGCAATGCAATGGCAAGGGAAACCGGTCGCTCGGGATCGAATCCGGGCCGTCTAGGTGAGAGACGTGTGGTCTAACCACTCAGCCACGGTACGGCCCGAAGACTTATGTATAATAGTATGGTAAATATGAAGCTTCGTATTACCCCTATTATACAATTCAGGAGATATTAGTTATAACTGTTTTATCTCTTTTTACATGTACTTGTTTAGTTAACATGAACGAAGAAACGTCACTAGCACGTAAACTGCAGAATTTATTCCTCCCAATGTCGAAGACGGAGACTGGTAAGAGTGAAATAAGGTTAGACCTGTTATGAGGTTGGAGGCTAATTGAGATTTCTGAGTTTGAACAGATCAGAAACCCTAATGGACCCAACATTTAACCCTTTGGGTGAATTCTGGTGAAGTCTGGAGGGCCTAATTAGTCAGTTTCATTCTCTTTCCTTCTTGACTAGGGTTAACTGGGATCTTTAAGATATACTAGGGAATTATGTATAACTGGAAACCAGAAACTAGCCATAGTTCTGTTTCCCTCTCTTTTTTTTTTTTTTTCCTTCCTCCAAGAATACCTGCAAAATCTCAGAAACAGGAAGACGGATTATCGAGGATATTGAATGTGAGGACAGAGGTGGTTGTGGTGGTATTTATTAAGTTTATAGTGCTACATCAATTGCGTCACAAATTTACATGGACCAGGAGACCGTAATGCTCTCTAAAAATACTTGAATTAAAAATTGAATGTGTCCCATTCACATGACCTTCTCTACATCTCTGTAACGAATTACTGTTCATAAGCCTATATATCTACCCACTTCATGCTTAACGAGATAAACACTAGCAGAAACGGTCTTATTACTTAGTTCCTTATAAGTAGGAGGAAAATAAGGGAATACGCTAGGCTAAACCAACAGTTAAATGTTTTAAAATTTGGTTGCAGTGGAAATCCGTTTATTTGCGTGGCCAGGAGTTGATAGCTTCCCGTATGCGAAAAGTTTAAGTATTTTAAAACTGAAACAAATAACAAGGAAGATCTCTAAAACTGTCAACTTCACGAAAAAAATGATTATGACAAACTATGTGTTTTAACGAGATCTACATGTTTTGTGTAGTATGTTTTTGTCTATCTCTTACGGTTTACCAGTTATACAAAATGAAGAAAAAGCATCCAGAATAAAGAGGTCTTTTAAGAGGCTATTCCCAGAAAATTCAAGACTTACGTTTTATTTGTTATGTAAATATCTTAAATATATGATATTTTAATACAAATCGTTAGTCTTTTTTGAGAAAAATATTGTACAAAAATTATTTTTTGGGGGAGGAGAGTTCTTTGTTTAATTTTACTTAATTCACCCATCCATCACCAACCAAATTGTCCTATTATGCTTTCATGCCTTGTGCCTGTCGTAATCCAGATTTGGTCACCCTTTAGGTCGGTTCCATCATTGCTTCCTCCCTGGGGTTACGTAAGACGCATAGGACTTACGTGGTGCTCTGCATCAATATCTACAGAAGCCGTCCGTGTAATCTTAATCCTAGAATGTACTTTATTATTCTGTGAGTTCTATTTTTATATTCTCTGCACATACTATGTACATAATGTAAAGATAAGCACCCAATATTCGCTATCAAGATTTCACCAGAAATATATGCTTTGGCTCCCCAAGAATAAAAAAAAAAAAAAAAAAAAAAAGGCATTTTTAGAAAAAAGGTCAATGTGTGCGTGTGTCTCTAGACAACATAGCTCAGAAACGAAAAGTTCGTCAAATACCAAACTTTGTATTTAAGTTTGGTATCTTTCCAAACATTTTAAACAAAATTCCCCCCAGCCCCAAGTACCCTTTACATGGAAAATATTTCGAAAGTTTTTAATTTTTCAAAAAATGCCTCTAACAATGTTCATTAAAATGTCGTATATTAAGGATATTTACATGACAAAATGTATATCTGAGTTTTATGGGAATAGCTTCTGAAGTCATCTTTATTGTAGATGAATTGTGTGGAATTTTGCATAATTGGCAAACTGAAAGAGACAGACACAAACTTACTATACAAAACTAGTAGAGCTTGTTAAAACACGCAATTTATGTTATAAACTTTTTTGTTTATGGAGTTGACCATTTTTGTAATATTCCTTGTTAATGGTTTTAGCTTTAAATTACTTATACTTTTTTCATACGGGACTTTGTCAACTACTGGCCACACAAACAAAGTCACTTCAATCACATGGCAACCAGCTTTTAAATGATTTGACTAACACTTTAGTCTGGTGTATTCGCTTATTTCCCTCCCAATTACAGACCATTTCTGCTATTTTTTTTTCTCCATTAGCATGAAGGAAATGGAGGATTAAGGTTTTTACAATCATTTGTTTCAGAGATACGGAGAAAGATGTGAATGGAACACATCTGATTTTTTAAATTATTATTCTATTTATTTAACGTTACTTTAATTACTTTGTAACTTCGCGATACTCGTTTGTTCTGTATAGTGGGCAGTAGCCTTTATGGTCCTTTCCCGTGCTCATATAATTTTCGCTTCGCGCCAAACAAAACGGTGCAATAATGATCGCTTTTTCAAAATCTGTACTTTGAGTGTGCTATCTATATCCAGACGGTATAGATCTCATATTTTATACACTATACTACTGTCGCGGTATTGTTGTTGCCACGTTGTTGTGACAGTATGATGTTGTCAGGTGAGTCTACTTGCAGTTAGTCGAGGGTTAATGCTCGTGAAATTCTCTACATTAAGAGTGTACATACCTTGCAGATTCCCTTTGTTGCATTGGCTAAGCTCGTTCTAGTAGACCATGAGTTGTCTCTTGCTCAGGGTGGGGGGAAAGAATGACAAAGGTGTGTAACACTTTTGGTAGACTCAAATAAAAGAGAAATTTCACTTAATTTCACTGTAGACTTCTTTTATTGATGAATTGTCGTTACTATGAGGCACCAACCCTACCAGCGACTCCCGACATAACCGATCGCGAGCTTGATGACATAGTTTTAAGTGCTAATTTCACTTTTAAGGAGTTGTTATATCCTTACAACCGTCACCATAATCTTGAGTTTCATGGTCCGTATAACATTTACGTTAATAACTTCCCGTCTGATTAACTGATAACACTCCGATTTCCTAAACTGAACGCTGCGCGATTTCGTAGTCACATTTCTTGTACGTGGTTTCCTACATTATGTGTCTTACTCGCCTTGTTAGCTACGTTGTGAACCTTGTGAGCCAGATTTCTTGTACCTTGTTTCCTACATTGTGTGTAACTTTATCAGTCCTGTTAGCTACATTGTGAACATTACTAGCCCGATTTCTTGTACGCACATCATTTATATACTAAAAGGTAAGAGTATTGCCCTACTTTTTGATTGGCTGGAAAAAGGCGCGTAAAGTGGCGTTGTCACGTGACTGTCGGGGATTTTTCTTTATTTTACACCCACGTGACCTTGTTCTACAATGAGAAATTCCCTCTTTCAAGTTTTAAAAGATGGTGAATCTTTCTTCCTCTTAAATGTTGTTACTTGTGTCCCTAATGCTCTAAAATGTGTGTTATTTTCAACAAAGCACGTAGCCTTGAAGAATACAAAGGGAATTTCTACACGCTACGGTACTGCGTTCTACTGAGCATATATTTCTTATGTTAAATATTACAAACTAATGCTTAAACTAATAATATATGGGTCGTGCTAAAATACTGTCGCACTATTTTATTCCGCAGATGGCGATGGGCTACCGTGGATAGATGGCAGCGTAATAACAATTTCCATTTCCATTTATATTCCAATTTTACTATTGTTTTGCTGGAATTTTGGGTCGTGGATTAAATATCCAATCCCGCGTCTACCTTAGTAATTGAGTGTAACCACAAGATCTAGCTCTCCAAAGATCTAGCCATATAGGTCACAGCTGTTACCGCCGAACCATCCCTCTCAGTTGCTTCTATTCTGCTCATATTCTCTTTGTTATCTTTCTGTTTTAATCTTCTTTCATACTTTTATAGCTGCACATCTATTAGCTGACTTAGTTTATATGTCTTTTAGACACCCTAATTATATCCCTTTTATCTTTCTTTCTCATTTAAGTTTTTTCCTGAATCTAAAGTTTTCAAAAGCTGCTTGCTATGTTGTATAGTTTGTTTGTCAAGTTACTTTTCTCTTAAGTATTTAAAGTGCATCAAGGTTGATAGGGTTAATAAATATCATCCACATCGTCATGGTCTAGAAAGGGACAGAAACTAAAACCCCATCTGCCCTTGGTTGGCAAATTTACTTAGCAGCTGAAAGTTAGCAAAGAACGTGATGCAGGACAACCTTTATAAACTCGCTACACGAAAAAGCAAGAAGTGGGGTACAAGGACACGTCATCTCCGTTCTCAACGTTAAGTTGTACAAACTCATTATTTTATCTGTTGGACTTAAGTGCTGCTCTCCATTGCCAACAACCTCTTCCCACTAAATTTCCCCAGCAGTTGCCTTTCCTTGCTTTTAAGAGCTGCACAGCCTTTGTCTTTCTTCAATTTTTATAGCTACTCCTCCCCGTATTCTATCGAGCTTTTCTCTCACGCCCTCGATTTGTTCTGCTTCTTCACTCTTCCTTCTATTCTTCTATCTGTAGCCGAGTTTTCAGTGCGTACCCCACCAGTTTAGTTGCCTGCACAAACCATTTGTTAACTTTGAGCTACGCACTTCACCCAATGTTCCTGCATACATTGTATAACAAGAATCACCATCTGAGTTTACTCTAAGGCTGGAAAGAGTTATTTAACACAGACATATAGCTAACAGTTTTTAGCTAAAACTAAACATGAATATTGACAGCTCCATAATAAATTGAGCCTGAAGACCAATTGTTAACTGTTTTAAAAGCGTTTGGCGTTCCTACCACTTATGTTAATAACTATTCCACAATAGCATGCTTTACTTTATGTCTTTATTTTTTCTAGTCCGTATGCACTATGTAAATAATGGATAAAGAAGATATTGTATTCCACCCACAAATTTGATATCGAGATTTCACCGGAAATGATTTGCGACCGCCTGAACTCAAAAAACATTTTTAAAAACATGTCTGCGCGTGCGCATGTGTGTGTGAGTATGTGTGAGTGTGTGTCCGTCTCTGCGTGTCTTTAAGCAGTATAGCTCAAAAACGTAGGTCGGTTAAATACCAAACTTTCAGTATCTTTCAAGGATGCGACACGAGGATTTTGAAGAAACTCCCCCTCTCCAACTACCCTTTACATGGAACATTTTTCCAAAAGTTTGATTTTTTCAAAAATAGTTCTAACGATTTTTATTAAAATGTCATACGTTTAAGAATTCTTATGACAAACATCATGTGTATCTTGAAAACCTCTTCATTATTGATTACTTTTGTATTACTTTTGTATACGTTTTGTATAACTAATAAATCGTAAAAATTAGACAAAAATTTACTACACAAAAGTGTAGAAATCATTAAAACACACAATTTATTTCTTATACATTTTTTTTTAGAATAAACCGTTTTCCACATAGGTACTCGGAGATATTGGTTTCAGTTTTAAGGTACTTCAACTTTTTTCAAATGGTAGACATCCTTGTTTTCGTCTCTATTTTGTTTACTCTTAGCAAGCAAAGAGAATCAAATTTGAATTGTTTCACTTAGCGACCGGATTTTAAAATATTTGTGAGATGACGCCACAGATATAGAGAGAATAAATAGGAAATGTCCTATCCTTATGCATTGGGTTGGTGAAGTATGTTTTTGTCAAGCCGCCATCTTCTGATTCTACACTTCTGAGATGAGTACGTTTTCTGTGGGTTAAATATACGACCAACAATAAGATTTTGTGGTGTTAAATATCAATTAAGCAGTAAATTTAGAGTGTAATTTAAACCAGTATTATGGTCAATACGTGTGTGGTAGTTGACTGTAGTTTCTCAAATAGCAGAAGCATACACATTAAAAGGAAAATGTGTTTCAATGCATAGAAGGCGTGAATGGGTGCAGTGCTGGAAGGTGAGACTTGATTAGAGCCTCGAGTATCTCCCGGCCGGTTGATACGGCCTTCTCGATCTGGAGCCGCTACTTCTCAATAAAGTAGCTCTTCAATTCCCCCCCCCCCTCCCAGGAACCTCACGAGGCTCAGTGCACCTCGGACCAAATCTCCCAGCGGAGCAAAATTCCCTACACCTGTACCGGGAATCAAATCCAGGTTTCCCGTTTGGCAAGCAGCCGCGCTACCACCGCGCTAAAGAGAGATTTTCACTGGTATACGTAGTGAAATATGCTATACATTATCAAAAGAACGGTTCTGTATTATTTGTTAGATTTTAGATTCCCAACTCGAAATGACTGTTGAGAAGGAGCTAAAATTGGCAACCTACTCCGGTTTATAAGAAACCTCTTGCTAATTCGGCCATTTAGCAGGTATCGTGAGAAATATTTAGTATCAAATTATGTGCTTATGACATCAGAGCCGTGAGAATAGGGGGCAATACATGTAATCCACAGTTAAAGGCATTATAATCTTAGGGATATCTTCTGATCTTGTCACTTTCTTTTTGTGTGTGCACTTATATATAAGTTCATATAGTGGAATTAATTACTATAGGCATGAGAAAAAGAAAACAATAAGGTTTGGTTAAATGCTGATATTTTTCCCTCCTTCAATTTTAGACCAAGAAATTAGAACAAAATTAAATTATGACCTTGCCGCGAAGTTTACTGCAATAATACCAATTTATCAATAATAACTTGTGACAGGCCGAAAAGTGTGATTGTATTTAATATTCCTTCAATTTGAAATGTCTCCCCTTCGATTATTCTTTGCTTTTTACTTCAAAAACTTTGACAAATAATTAATTTGATACATGTTGCGTGTGATGTATATGGTAGTACGTCGTGTTTCAGAAAAAGTCTAGCCATTTCCACCCTGTACATGTCCCATAAACAATTTTATTAGTTTTGGTTTATTTAAATTATTAGCGTGTAAGTTAAAATCGAATTAATTATTATCCGTAAATGAGGTTTATAAGATGCCCCTAAGAGGCGTGCAAATTACCGTAAAACAATTTGGATTGATAGGAAATAACAAGAAAAAAAAGTTTCCTGTGCAATCTCATATCTCAATTCTTTATTAGAAGGGATGAGCTTATTTATTTACTATTATTTCCACTTATGCCTTTAAGTCTTTTACGAATGTCTTTATGCCTATTATTATCGCTTGTAATATACAGTTCATTAAATGATAAATATCTCAATATTCTTCCGTGTACGTTTAAATTTCTATTTACCATTGTTTCTCCATAAAAAGACGAACAAATGACATCTCACCGAGTGGGACGGTTCGGACGGTTTCGTCTTGAAGACGCATTCGCGAGGTCACATATTAAAAAACTCTGTCGACTATCCAATGACGGAGTTTTTTCATGATTTTCTCTTGTCGCCAGGCAAATGCTGGGATGTTTTTTATAATGCCATGATATTTTTGGTTCCTCATACGTAATTATCTCATTTCATGTCACCTTCATTAGTGTGGGATATGAGTATTTGTGAGTATGATGTGAGTATTTTCTGGTGTGGGGTGAACGGTGGATATGACTCTGTGACTGTTTCTTCCTTCTCTGGTACAGAACCAGGGTACTTCGGAGCCGTTTGGCAAAAACAGCGTTGGGTGTACCTGTAGAGAGTCTTCATAACTAAACTTTATGGACCATCTGATTTGGACAACAATCCTTCGGATCTTTCATCTCATCTCTTTCTGCCGGAAGTTGCATACGGCACAAGAGACATTAGCTGCAGCGCTTGAAACCTCTTCTGCTCCTTGCGAGAGAAAATTGCATACCTACCCGCTAAAAAGTGCACAAATTAAAATAATAATACCGTTTATGGGCTTCATCGGGTATACAAATTTAAGGGAGATACCAAACAGTGGTGGGAAAACCTTTCATTTGGATAACCTCATGGATCTTAAATAGTTATGCTCCATTAGAAGCGAACAGTTTGCAATGTTAACAGAATAACACTGGAGTTACCATGTACATTGATAAGTCCTGGCAAAGCGCGTATTAGTCACAGCAATTAGCCTCACATGGTTCGTGACCATTACCATTAGCATCTGAGATACGACGCATAACATACGAATATTACTTCGTCCTGTTTGGGGCGTTCTAACAAAAACTCATAAATACCATTAAGCACACGATATTGCATTTTGGGTCTATTAGCGGTTACACTATTGGAAAATCAAGTATCTCTTTAACGCTAGAACATGATTTGGACAAACATTTTCGAGATCCATTTTAAACCCTAGATCAATCTCACTCATAAGCATGTGCCAGATTTTGAATCAGTCATTGTAGAAAGGCGAGTCAGCCAGTTTATAAAAATGATTTTATACTGCATTGGCACATTTGGAGGTAGATGAATTCCACCTGGATATTCTTCTACAGAAACGGTATACAAATGTAATTAAATGCGCTGTTAAAAATTAATTGTTAAATTCATTGATCAATTAAGTAAGGAATATTTGTAAGAACATGTGCACTTCCTACCACATCTATGCATTGGCTTATCAATGCGAGCAAAATAAAGGATGTAATTAAATGAAAAGTGGCGTTTTAGGAATTGTAAGTCGGGATGTTAGAGAATTTTGCATTCGCCAACCGACACCGCTAATTGCGAATATGATTAAAAAGAAGATTAAATTTCGCTACATTTACAGGTGGTTGTATCTTCTTACAGTTTTTATTAAGGGATACCAAAAGTTTATAAACAACTATTGTACAAAAATCTATATCTCATCACATCCCTCTAGAGGAAAGAATTTTACCTTCCTGTCTAAGAATGGGATATTCCAGATTAACACACTCGCTAACACAGATTAACACTTAACACAAGAATGAGCCACCGCAATGCACACACTACAATAAGGCACATAATTGCACAATATCCATTATTCCAAATACGGAGAGCTACACGGCTCAGTGGTCGGAGAAACTGGCTGGAGACCGGGAGATCCGTGATTCAAATCCCGGCTATGGCAATGAATTTTTTTTCCGACTCTGCCTGTCCGATTATTTGGTACCTCGCAGCAGCCTATTCGCCACAAACACTAATATTGTCAGGCTCCTTGCAAACATCTGCCGTACCTTGTCCAAATTGGCGTCTGAAACAGATGGGCGTCCCTTTTTTTTTTTTTTGGTGGACAAACTATTTGTCCACATAAATAATGCATGCCAAGGTCAAATAATCGGTCGGGGATGGTATTCTTCCATACCAGATCAAAAATTTCGTTTCAGTTGGGTATCGGACGTTGTGTGCATAAACGGGGTCATTGAGATTTTTCCTGTGGCGTCCACATTTTGTCAGGTTTTTAATTCAATTTGTCATTAAAATTGCACCACCAGGAGATTAAACTACTTCTCATCATCATTGAATTATAGTTAAAGTTAAAAGTAATATTCTTGCAAATATAAATTTTACATTTGCAATCATTCCATATAATACTTGAAGCTGCTACAATAACCCGGGGTCTATAAGTAACAATAATCGTCGCAAAACTTAAAGGCATATGAAGCTGGTCAACGTAGTGGGCGTGTACTGTGGTAGCTGTGTACGTGAGATCACTTTTTACACGACAGTTCATCGCCGTCCATGGATTTGCTAGTTAAAAACATATTAAACATATTAAAATATAAAACATTAAAATCCTATCTTGATGGTGCTAACCCATAATAGATATCACATCAATGGTCTTCATCTTCTTCGAAAACACTTAATTCGAAGTCGCCACTTTCATCCCTTAAGTTAATAATAATCTACTCCATAGTACCGTTCCTGGCAATTTCTTGAACCGTTCTGCATGCCTGATTCGTTAAACCCAGTCTTCTTGAGTTACACTGCGTATTACCTTGTGCAACATTTTTTCCACATCCAAACTATTTTTATCGGTGATTGAAAATGGACCACTTCCCGTTTGTAACCGAAAATCACTTATCCCAGCTTTGATGGACATGTTCACACACTCGTATCACAAAGAGAAATGTAACTTCATTTGTATATATCGTTGTGAGGAAGCATTTGGTGCTATTGTCAGCCTTGGTACTTTATAATGGATGTTGAAAGAGATAAGCATGTGAAAATAAAAAGCGCATGGCTCGAATTCTAAATATCGTTGGGACAGTTTTTGATCAGAAAATAAAATTCTGTTTAATTATACCATTAGCATCAATCATGTGTTAATATTTATCCGATGAATGAAGATAATGTTTTCAAACCAGACACGTAAGGTGTGTGTACTAGAAGTGGCAGCACCGGTTGTAATTCGTTTGAGACTTCATAACTCCTCCTCCATTTGCCTGCAAGTTTTGCGAAAATTATAAATGTTTTATGTTATTTCATACTGAAAACTAATCGAAATCTAGTTTAATTTTAAAGTTATTAAACTCTTAAGCTGTACAGATAATTATTGATGGGCACGCTGTATTTAAAAGAAAATCAATTACATTATACAGGCTGTATAGTACACAATTTCCGTATTAGCTTGTATGGATATATAATAATTCTCTAACTTCCAGATAGAATTTAATGAAACTCAAAACTGAATAAAAACAAAGAAAGATATACCCCGTAAGGTTGGCCGCATCATCAGACCTGCCATTGCGACACGGTATCCCAGAACACTCTAAAATGTATAGCAGAAAATGAAAAAATTAATCTGTCACACGGCCTTTTCTATCTATTGAAGTTCACATGTACAGCTTATGATAAATTGTACTCTTAATGTAAAAAATCTAATGCGTTCCATTCACATGACTTTCTCAATATCTCTGTAACAAATAATTGTTAATAAGCTTATCTTTTATTTATTTCATACTAATCGAGAAAAATTAGCAGAAATAGTCTTGTTTCTTGCTTTATTGTAAGTAGAAGCGAAATATAGGGAGTACCATAGGTTAAAGGGAAAGCCAAAAGCTGGTTGCTATGTGACTGATGTTCCTTTGTTTGTATGGACAGGAGTTGACAAATTCCTGTATGAGAAAAATGTTTTTCAAAGCTGAAACCAAGAAAAAGGAATATCTCAACTCCACGAAAAAAATGTATATAACATAAATTGTGTGTTTTAACGTGATCTACATTTTTGTGTGTTAAGTTTTTGTCCATCTCTTCACGGTTTAGTTGTGTTTATTCATCCAGAATAAATCAGTCTTTAGAGGCTATTCCCAGAAAATTCAAAATATAAATTTTATTTGTCAGGTAAATATCTTTAATATATGATATTTTAATCAAAATCATTAGATCCATTTTTTAGAAAATCAAAATTTTCGAAAAAAGTTCCATGTAAAGGGTAGTTTCGGGTGGAGGGATTTTTCTCAAAATCTTCGTGTCGCATTCCTGGAAGATACTAAACTTAAATACCAAGTTTGGTATTTTACCGACTTTTCGTTTTTGAGTTATCGTGTTCACAGACACATGGACACACACAGACACACAGACATTTTTCTGAAAATAGTTTTTTTGGATACAGGCGAACCTAAAACATATATTTCCAGTGAAATCTCGGTATCGAATTATTTGGTGGAGTGTAATACATTCTCTATAAACTATGTACATTGTGCGTATAGAGAAAGTAAAAATGGTTTATCTTTCCTATTAAGTAATGCTCGTTTGTTTAGTAATTGATTTCATAGTAAACAGAAGTTAACAACACAGAAAACAACATTACGTTGCTACACAACAAATTGGTTTTTGTTATTAACAAGATAGCGTTAAAAATAAAAATAAAAAGTCCGGTATTTTCCATTCATATGATCTTTCTCTACCTGTTCTGTAAACAAACTTCTCACAAACAATTATTCGTCTTTCTATTTCAGGCTAATTGAGATAACCATTAGCAGAATGATCTCGTTGCGTATTTCCTTTTAAATAGAAGTAAATAAGGGAATTCATAGTCAAATCTTGTAAATAGCGTCGCTGTGACTGCAATTGACATTTGCTTCTTTTCGTGGCCAAGAATAAAATGAAAGAAACACGAACGTCTTCCTGTATGATCGTTTTAAAATGAATGTCTCGGAAATGGTTAGCTCCACAGCAAAAATGTCTAAAACAAAAATTGTGTTTTAACGAGATCTACATTTTTGATGCAGAAGACTTTGTCGATCACTTAGGGTTTCCATTAATGCAAAAGCCATTCTGAATAAAGAGAACATCAAAGGAAATTCCCAGGAAATTCAAGATGTGCATTTTATTTGTAATTTAAATATCTTTATTATACTCTATTTTCATAAACATAGAGCCATTTTGAGAAAATAAAATGTTGAAGTTTGGTATTTAACGGATTTTTCGCTTTTGAGTTGAGCTACCCACAGCCGCACGCACGCGCGCACGCGTACACATACACTCAGACTCACGGACCTTTTTCACAAAATGCTTTTTATGAATTCAGATACCTCAAAATTGCATTTGCTTGGAAATATCTGTTTCGAATTTTTGGGTGGAACATAATACCTTCCCTATCTACTATGTACATTGTAAGTACATATTATGTGCTAGAGAAAATAAAAACTACACAAATTCATTTGGAATGTGTCTTCAGAAGAGACACTTCAAAATCCGAAAAAGCGTATTACAAGGAATAATTTATAATATAAACAGTACAGTTGAACCAGCTAAGTGAATGTGCGCACGTAGTCGCAGATTATGGCCTTATCTGAAAGTATGAGAGTTTTATCCCCACCCTCTCTTCCGAAAGGTTATTTTGTTATACTTTTTTAATTTATTTTGTGTTTAACACTCGTTTCTTAGGGCATCACAGATACGGATGTCGATGCTACATGAGGTGAAATGATTATCGGAAGAGGGAGTTTAGATCCAGGTCTAAATTTAAGTTAGGTTACCTGCATTAGCTATTTATAAAGATTGTTTGTGAATCTAGGTATTTCCGGTTGAAATTTTGCAAAAATATCTACTAGATATGTTTTAAAGTCTTTAATAAATTAAAAATTTTTGAACAATAAAGTATAATGGACAACATGTATATATTAAATATATATTAAATGTGGAAGATGTCAAATACTGGAAATTCAATAAGAAGAATGGACTAGAAAGAAGAATCTCATCGAAATATAAAATATATGAAATAGGCCTCAAGGAGGATACAGATATGGATTTTTGTGGAACATCAACAAGACGATACTTATAAATATAGTGAAATGAAGATTTAAAAGTTCCAAAGCAGGACCATATGATCATTAATGTGTACAATGACGTTTTTACTTTCTCTAGCCCCGTATGTACAATGTACATAGGGATAGAGAAGTACTGCATTCCACCCAAAAATTCGATGTCGAGATTTCACCGGAAATCATGTTTTGGGACCCCCTGTATCCATAAAAAGCATTTTCAGGAAAAGATCCGTGTGTATGTGTGTGTGGGTGTGTCCGTGTGTCTGTGAACATGATAACTCAAAAACGAATAGTAGCTAAAATACCAAATCTGGTATTTAAATTTAGTATCTTCCAGGGATGCAACACGAAGATTTTGAGAAAAATCCCCCCACCCCAAACTACCCTTTACATAGAACTTTTTTCGAAAATTTTGATTTTCTTAAAAATGGCTCTAACGATTTTGATTAAAATATCGTATATTAAAAATATTTACCTGATAAATAAAATGTATATCTTGAATTTTCTGGGAATAGCTTCTGAAGGTCTGTTTATTCTGGATGAATTTTGCTTAATTTACCATAACTAGTAAACTGTAAGAGATAGACAAAAACTTACGGTACAAAAAATGTAGTTTTTTTAAAATACACAACTTATGTCGTATAAATTTTTCTCGTAGAGCTTACCGTTTTCGAGGTACTCATTGTTATTAGTTTCAGTTGTGAAGTACTTATACTTTTCTCAGACGGAAGTGTCCGTTTTTCTTTTGTTCTACTCCTGGCCAAGAAAAGAAGAGATTTGTAATGACAAACGCATAACGACAGCTTTTAAAACATTTGACTATTGGTTTAGCCTAGTGTATTCCCTTATTTTTTTCCTACTTCTACGGAACTAAGTAATAAGAACATTGTGCTAATGAGTAACTCGATTAGCAAGGTGCAGAAAGAAGAATAATCTTATGTAAGAAGATTGTAGAAGAGCTAGAGAAAGTCATGTGAGTGTGACACATCAGATTTTTAAATGGATTAAAAAATGCTGAATATTACAAATGTGATCATTTTCGAAATCAAAATAATGTTATTGTAATGAAAAATAATTAAGTATAGAGCTATTAAACTTACAAAGACAAACATATGAAAATGCAATAAACTAAACGAAAAAGAAGAAGAAAGAGGAATTATATATGAACTTTATGATTAATATTGTAATAGGCTAATAATCAGAACTAAAATAAACAAGGATTGCTAAATATTTACATAAATAAATAAAACAAAAACTGTGTAACTAGGTAACCGACATCAACCATTGTGTATTACTCAATTGCAAAGAACCTGCAGAAATAATCTGGGGTATGTATTACTGGATCTATTAACCATTCCTACATGCTTTCCCTAATATTTAGTGTAGGTGTTGCGGTCTCAAGAAAAAATAAGAAAAAGCACCGAATGGGATATTTCCAGTAGTGTAGTGCACAGCAACGTCTATGGCGTTTTGAATGTGAGTGATTGGCGATAGTGAGGTATAGAAAGATAGTTTTCAACCCCGTTCGTAATATGAAAAGTCCTCTCACTATTCATGCACTTGTTCCCGCCTTATTTCATTACTGTAGAGTTAAGTTTACCATAGTTGCTCCGCTATAAAAATGTAGCAACTAAATTACCGCAAAGAAAAGTGTAATTCGCAAAACGAAAAAAGAATAAACAATATTACAGTTAAAGCAGTGTGGAATTTTTCAAACACTTTCATGTAATAATCTGGTACTGTGGAGCGCCTTGTAGACGTTTTCCTGTGCAGTGCTTCCAAAATAAACTTACACTCTTTTCTTAGAGCAGTTGACATGTTTTTAATTGAACTATTTGTTTTATAAAAATGACATTTAGTTCTATTATGTTAATGATGATGGAAGTCATGCGAAATGAATTTTGCTGATTTTTTTCTTTAGCGAGCAGAGGAATATATTCCACCGAGGTATACAATGTCAAAATTTCACTATAAATTGGTATTGGGATAAATGTTTTTTCACATAAGCCGTGTGTAGGACAGGAGTTGGGTAAGTAGAGTCAGACTCTACCTATCCATTTCACTATAAATATTTGTTTGTAGACAATGAACCCATTAAAAACATTTTACAAAATATCTATCTGTGAGCGCAATAACTAAAAAACGAAAAGTTGGTTATATAGCAAACTTAATATTTAAGTTTACTCTTTTACAAGTTGCGGCACAAAGATTTTAAAAAATGCCTAGCTTTAACCTTCCCTTTTCATAAATTATATTTATAAACATTTGAGACTCTCAAAACTGACTCTTAGATTCCGATTAAAATACTTATGTTTAAGATATTCTGTGACAGATGAAATGCACATCTTAATTTTTTTGGGAATAGAGTCTGAAGACCTTTTCATTCTGGAAGACTTTTGCTATAACTGGTAAAGCATAAAACAGGAACAATATTTTATCAAACAGAAAATGTAAATTTGGATAAAATACAAAATTTATGTAAAATAATTTATGAATAGTTGATCATTTTTATATATTCCTTCCTATGTTTTAAATTTTAAAACATTTAATATTTGTACTTTTCTCAAATTTGAAGTCAATAATTTCTTTTTCGTGGTCTGTAATAAAAATATGAAATTTCAAAGTCATCACAAAGTGACCAGCTATTAGTAGATTTTACGAGCTATCGCTTTAGGAAATGCATCTGTAATGTATTTAAATAATCATTTTACTATCTAAATGCATTGTTTTAATACAAATGCTATACATTAATCAGTTTTAAAAATAGTTAAATAAAACTTCATGTTTGCAGTAATTTAGTTTACAACCCTACTTATCGCATATTTTCATTTATGTTCATTATAATAATTGTAGAAAAAGTATTACTTTTTTTACTCTCCAAAAGCTAATAATTTATTTCTTAAAAATGGAGAAGTATTGCAAAAAATATTTATAAGATTTATTTAATGCACTTTTGAGAAGCAGTACACAATCTGTTAAATAAATTGGTAAAAAATCACATAGTGCGGAACAATTTGATAATGGAGAAATGCGGAAAATGTTTGCGAGAAATGAGGTTTAAGGTTGGCGTGCCTATTAACAATAAATGTCTGTTCATTTACAGCTTCAGATAATTTATATTTAAAATTTTCCAATTGGAAATACGATACGTATCCTTAAGGTTGTAATCCGTATTGTTTTATTGTAAAAAAAAAAGTAGTTTTCACTTTTTAGATCAAATTTCACAGATACGTTACCCTAAGTGTAGTCTATTCATCTATTTCTATTATATACATAATAAGATTTATTCAATAATATCATTTCCACAAATGTCTATCTCGATTATTATTAGGATATAGGAGAATAAGCTTCATAAATAATCGTTTGCTGTAAAATGTTTAGAGCAAACCATGGATGTAACATATAAGCATTTATCTCTTACGCTTTGCCTTTTACAAAATATTTTTTTTTTTCCGTCAGCTTATACCACATCTTCAGGTTCGTATAAAATAATTTGGTAAGTATATAAAATATACGTAAGATAAATTCGCAAACACCATTAGAAAATCTGCACACGATTCTAAAATCGACTTCGTTTCGAACATGCCATTGATACGAATGCTGCCTAACGCCGAAAACTCCAGTTTCCAAATTCAACGTTCATGTTTTTTTTTGGGGGGAGGACATATATCGTTAGGGCTACTTTATTATATCTGGGGGTTCTACACTAATGAATACTAGTTCACGGAATATTTAATGAACAACAATAATTAAAAGAAAGAAAGAAGGAAGGAGAAGGCAACGAAGTGCCATGAAATGTGTCCTCTATTTAGAATGTTAACGGTCGCCTTCGTGTTTTTTGCATACACGTCAGCACACAGAAGGCCTTGAATGAAAATGCTATAATTTAGATAGGATCAGCAGAAGTTTGAATGTGTAGCGATGACGTGCACAACATTGTCTAGACCGGAAGCCTGCTCGTGTTAAAAGCCTTATAATTTACTTCCATTGAGCTGTAAAGATCGCAAGAGCAAAGCCACTAAATTATTGAGGGGGACGGTTCCTTTGTAAGGGCAATTCACAATATCTCACGATCGGGTGCTATTATGTATGTGCGATTATCAGAAAATAGATGATGGGTTAGAGGTTCATGAAAACTGAATACATTATATCAGTGTAAACCCATCATTTTGTTTGCGCCTTGTCAAGCCACGGTTATCAATTTTATGGTTTTCATAAGACTTAAAATGGTTTCAAAGTTAACTGAGAGAGAGAACTCTTTGGAGTATTTTGTCTAGCGAAACTCGCAGCTCCCATCCCAGATTTATATTAAATGCAAAGGATTTTTTCTCTTTTACTCACCACTCCCTAGCTTTCTATATTATTCACAATTCCAATTTCCCACTCTTATCACTTTCTTTCTCTTAAATTCTCTCTGTCACTCTCCCCCTTTCTCCCATTATCAGTCTAGGTCAATTTCATAACATTCACTCTTTTAAAAGTCACTAAATTGATTTTCTGGGGTGCTAATTGAAATAAAACAAAACTTAACAATTAGTGATCTGTCGATCTCTTATTTTTATTAGTCTATTGGAATTTTGTTGCACTTTTTTTCAAATGAATGGGCAACATAAATAACAGAAAATAAACTATATATAAACTTTCCATCGAAATTTTGTAAATAACAAAGCCGGTGCAAACATCATGTTTATAAAGTTTTATATGTAATATTTTTTCTATGCTATCAATAATAAATGTGATATTTATATATGTTTACTCTTGGGGTAAGTTATTGTATAGACTACTGTCTATTGTGGTATTTAAAGGATTACATCAAGTTTTATGAGCTATGGTCATTCTTTAGTGAAAATCTAAGGCACAAACTTAGATATTATGCTGTTGAATTAGATTTTCTCCTTTGCAGACCATATTATGCAGTGCCGAATAAATATAATTGACTTTCATGAAATAGCAGAAAAAATATCATTGATTTTGCTATCAACACAGAAAACTTTTCGTCTTCCTTACGTTGAATTGCATTCTATGTTCGCTTTGAAATCGGTCACATACTATAAATAAAAGTTTAACATAAATTATGAGCTTTAATGAGATATACATTGTTATGGACTAACATTATTTCCATGTCTTACGTTTACCGACTATGTAGAAGTCATTCGCAAAACATTTAAATTTTACCAGGTGGCACCTATAAGCCATTTTACAGTTTTATTATTCCTACATGCGTAAGTGCAAAAGAAGTTGCCGCGACACTGACTTGCAAAGCGGTAGTGAAAATATGAAGCGAGAGGTCATTGCTAGTGCTTCCGCTTGGAATTTACCCTGAGAAGAAGAACCGAAATGCAGCTGAGACTCCAAGTTGTATCCTGAACATTTCCCGACAAACGTCATAACAATAAGATACGATACATCATTGAAACAACTTAATTGACTTCTATGGGCATTGGAAATCTTTATTTAAAGTTCCTTCAAAATGGACTGAATATTGAGAATACCGTTTTCACTACAAAGGAAAACCATCACATTATTTTAGAGTAATTAAAGACAAGTTCAGTAATGGTACTCCGGATTCTGGATATGCCATGGTGAGTGTGCATTCGTTAGATAGTTTCCAGAATTTTTTCTTGTGTGTGTATATATATACGGAATCAGGAAATCCAGAAATTTTAAAACAAAGAATAAGTAATGCTTATGTTTCAACATCAGCAACAAATTTAAGACGTATACACGCTGCAAATGAAAGGCGATTTTACCAAAAGGAACATAGATTTGAAGTTGTTTATTACGAATGATTCATTAGTATCATATAATTCAATTTTAGCCTACCTTTAAAGGAAAATAAATACATATTGCGAGGGCCAAATCGTGAGTAACGTCTTTTTCTTTCTCTGTATACCTTCCCCTCCCTGGATGTAGTCCTTACCAGACAATGTCTGTGTCACACGTCTGTTGAGAAGCAGAGGCTCTTGATGGGTGATCACTTCGATGCCTGGTATGAAAGTGAAGAATTGGTTGATAAGTCGCTTCGTCCACCACAAAGTCCACATGCGGTCCCCTGGGATCGAAGCCGGGCCCCCTAGGTGAGGTGACTTTAGCACATTTCATATTGTGGCATCATAAGCTTCCGTCACATGACCACTGACAGTATTTCCAGATTGGCGGACATCAATATTTCGTTTTGACAGGGTGCTGTCATTGAATTCCTTGTTAAAGAGCAAAAAAGCGTTACTGAAATTAACCTCAGCCTTCAACATATTTATGAAGAGTTTGATAAGCCTCAGCAATGTTAGGAGATGCGAAAGATGGAATACGAGTTTCCAAGATGCATTTCGAAGCTGTCACCCTCGAACTGTATAATAGAGTACAACGAGGAAAGAGTTCATGAGGATGAGACCGCTGCCGAATTTGCAGCAGTACATAGTGCAGTGCAAGACATGATTGAAAGCTTAGATTATCGAAAAGTTTGTGCCGTTGGATCCAAAGTTTACCGAAGACCACAAACTTCATTGAGCAGATATTTGAGTGGGAACTCTTCCACAGTCTTTTCCTTTCTTTTAAGGAACAAATGCGACGGCAACGCTACTTGTTCAGCAAACAAAGTATTCTTTCAAAAGAATTCTTCTAACTACTTCATGCTAATCTAGATAAACATGAGCAGAGTTTTCTTAATTAGTTTCTTAGAAGTAGAAGCAAAATAAGGAAAAACACTAGTACAGCGCACTGTATTTTAAAAACTGTCGATACGAGATTGACTTAGGAATTCGAATCTCTTTACATAGCTAGGGGTAAATCAAAAGCAAACGGCGGCTGCTTCCGTGGTCGAGTGGCCAGCGAGCTGACTTCTCACCCGGAGGTCCCGGGTTCGACTCCCGGCTGGGGCGGAGTCTGGAAGTATGTATGTGAGAGTGAATGTGTGTGTTTTCGACGAAAATGAAATTATGTAAACCAAAACGTAAAAAGAACCTACCGACAACGACTTGTTTGAAGTGCAAAGCCCCCGATATGGCCCTAAATGTTAAAGGGGGCTATATAAATGAAACAATTAAAAAAAGCAAACGAAATGATAAATTCCCATTTGAGAACAATGTTAGTAAATAAAATTGAAACCAATGACAAGAAATATCTCGAAATAGATAAATATCCTTATTTAGTTGAAATTAAGTAAGAAGTAAATTAATTGTAATCAGTTTCGACCTGATAGGAAGATAGATAAATATCCTTATTTAAATTCCATGTTGACTATAAGAATATAAATATAAAGTATAAGCAGCTCTAAAAACTGAAATCATTATTAAAAATAATATAACTAATCATATTCTACCAATTATTCTATTTAATAAACCAATTACTCCATTAATTCTGCAAAAAATGTACCTAATTTCAATTGTGTGTTTTAACGATATAATATACACTTTTGAGCAGTAAGTTTGTCTATCTCTTGCGGTTTATTAAACATACAAAAGTCATTTAGAATAAAAAGAGTTTCAGAGACGAATTTCAAGAATTTCATTTTATTTCTCGTGTAAATATAGATATTTAAAATATGGTAATTTAATCAAAATTATTAAACCACTTTTGAGCAAATCAAAATGCTGAAAATTGTTCTATTTAAAGAATAATTTGAGGAGGTAGTATTTTTTCAGTTTTATAAAAGTGTTTTTACACACCCAAAAAATGTATATACTGTGAAATCTTAGTATTGAATTTTTGAGTGGAATTCAATACCTTCTATGCGTGAAATATAGAAAGTAAAAATAAAGATTAAGGTTTATAAAAATTGTTGCTCATGATTTTCAGTATGACCTTCGTGTTAAAAAATAGTGTTTCGTTTAATCTTGTTAACTTTTTAGGACCAATTAGGGCTATATAGTTGCACTGATTGTATATTAAATATAATTATGTGAATTAACACGCTTTTTCAGACTTTTTCCCAGTGATACTCTCGAAAATCTGTTTATGGCCCAGCTGATTATTAAATAACCCTAAAAAACAATGTAGTATTCACGTTCGAATACTGCATCCTGGGCATAGCGTGAAACGTACGTGATTAAGTAAAAGGTTTCTCAAGCCCAGGTGTAAATTGAACCCGAGAACTCTCGCAAAGCAGATAGGTGCTCTAATAACTGAGCTACCAGACCAGTAAAACAGTTGCCAGCAGTGTTATTTTAGCATTCACCTAAGTGAAATAGAATGTCTTCTTAAAAAAAAAAACGTTTTGTCGCACGCGCTATTCAGAATAAACTGACTTCAACAAAGATCAGCTTATGAGGGCATTGGTATATATTATTTTTTTTTTGTAGCTTAACGTCCTGTAATCTAGTTGGTGAAATTGGTGAAATGATGCTCAAATGATCTCGGGGTCCATGGAGCTTAAAGTTACTCGACATTCGTCTTCTCAGGATAAGGGAACACCCCGAAAAAAACCTTATCCGAGCAACTCACCCTAAGCGAGATTCGAACTCACGACCTTTTGAATGTGAAGCAGACACGCTACCACCACACTACCCAGGCGGGCTATTAGTATACATTATTCGTGATTATCATATGTCACACATATGGAATTTTACTTAAAATCGTTAGTGCAACTCTTAAGAAAACAACGCAACAAGTTTCACCATGAAAAGGTAGTTTGGGGTAAGGAATGTTTTATGAAAATATTTGTGTCGCACTTTTTGAATGCGCTGAACTTAAATTGGAATATTTGGAATTAAACCGACTTTTAGTTTTCTACTATTCTGTTATGAAAGGCACATAAGCACAGATATTTTTCTAAAAATATGTACAGTTAGTTGGTTGGGGAGATTTCACCTAACTACAAGTATCTAAAGGATCTAACCTCTGAATAAATAAAAAAAAATAAAAAAAAATAAATTTTTACAAAAATTCTGTGTGAAAAAGAGGGAGAGAGAACAGCATAAAACGCATCACAAGCGACAAGTCAGGTAAACACCAAACTTGGATTTCAAGTTTAATATCTTCAGAGGATGCGGCAGGAAATTTTCCAGGTAAATGCTCACAAACCAAACAACAATTTACATGGAATATATTTCAAAATGTTTCAGTTTATTAAAAATGGCTCTTACGATTTTGATTAAAGCGTCATATATTAAAGAAATTATACATGTACATCTTGAATTTTATGTGAATAATCTCCGAAGACCTCTTCATTTTGATGTCTTTTCCATAATTAATAAACCATAAGAGTGTGACAAAATCTTGCTGCAAAAAAAAAAAATGCAGATCATTTTAAAATACACAATTTATATCCAATAGCATTTTCTGTAGAGTTAATCATTTCCTTTATGTTCCACTTTTATTTAAAATGTTCAACCTTATACCTTTTTTTTCAAATTAGAAGTAGCCATTCGTTTTTTTTTTTCTTGCCCTGACCATGCAAGTATTGCCCGCTTTGTAGTGTGGTGGTATTGTGGCTACCTCACATCAAGAGGTCTCGAGTCGAATCTTAGTTAAGTGGAGTTACCCTGATATTGTGGGTTTTTCCTTATCGAATAAATTAATATTACAAAACTTATAAATAATAAAGCTATAATAATAGATAAAGATCTTAATCTAAAATTATAGATTCTGTTCATTTCGAATTTAAAAGATTTAACTTGGTATTTTAATTATTGAGAAGACAAATATCGAGCCCGTAGACCGGGCTCATTCCAGCATCATCGTCCGATAAAACCTAAGCTACCAAAAAGAACAGAATTTCAACGGCATCACATACAGAGCACCTCTCAAAAGATTTTACTATCGCTTATGACAGTGTATTCCGTGTCTTAGGGAAAACTATTCCAATAATAGTTTGTTGCACAAGGGATAGAGAAACTCAAGTGAATATAACACACCAGAATTGTTATTCAAATGATCTCTCTTAGAAAAAGCTATTCCAAGAATAGTTTGTTGCAAAATAGATAGAGAAACTCAAGTGAATATCATACATCAGAATTGTTTTTTTAAATTATCTCTTTTAGATATAGCTATTCTTAGAATAGTTTGTTGCAGAATAGATAGAGAATCTCATGTGAATGTAACACAGGAGAATTGTTATTCAAATAATCTCTTAAATATATTGAAACCTTTTTATCCATTTTTAGGTGATAAATTATGCCCTGTGAATTAATTGTGTGTAGGCCAGAATTTGGTTGAAATCCCGGCCATAGCATTGCATTTTTCCAACATTTTCTGTGCTTACTACAGGTGGGCAGAAATAAAAACAAATATTTTACGTCTCAGTCTCGGTGTGAACTTATTTCTTTCCATTTTTGGTTTATTTTGAGTTATATAATCCGTAGGCCAGCGAACTAAATGAAGCATTTAGATATATATTTTAGAACCAAATAATTCATCGTGAGCACTGAAAGACATTTCTGTGAGCGTCCCTTATTGACTACAGCGCCACATGCAACAGTTGTTCAATACATATCTATCCGCACAGGCTGTAATCATCAAATGGAAAACATGAATAGAAACTGCCAAAAGTTCTACAGCGAACATTTCGAAGACGTGCAGCCTGGAATGGAAATGCGTGCACTTTGTCTCGAGATTGCCAAGTTGGAGGGAAAATTCACTCATGCGTTTAGTGAATATGAAATTGGTTTGTTCAATGGTGTTCATCAAACGTAACACGTCCGGATTCCACGGAAAGGCAGGAAACCATATTGTTTCTGTACGAATCATTGGCTTTATTCAACTCAGAGCAACACGGAGAAGTTTTTGCTTGGTTGTGAATTGCGTTGAGAAGAAATGACGTTGTTCACGTAATGTAAGTCGATATGTGTCTTTTCTGAGAGTTTTTGAAAAGTACAATTTTCTTTTAACACTCGAAGTTGAAATAACAGAAATAATTCACTAGCCTGCACCGAGTGACATGGCTCCGAGGTAATACGAGACTCACACTTGGGTTCGATTCCCATCGAACCATCACTTTCTTTGAGGTTGTTAATGGTTTTCCCTGGTCGATAAACGAATGCTATGATGGTTTTTCATCTACTATGATTTCTTTTTCGTAATTCCTCTTACATTCCGTCTCCTTCTCAACTTTCAGGTTGTTTTCAGGTTTCATCGCATATGATGTTGAACAGATGGTGTGCATGCTTAAAGAAAGTAGTACTCCCCATGGACTCTGCGGCTTGTGATTTATCACAATCTGTAGGTAGCTGCTAATACAAAGCCTTCAATTTATGCCATGGCAAATGCGTGCACTCATTAACTCCCGCCTTACTTACTCATGAGTGTTAGTAATAAATATGTAGTGAGTACTAACCTTCTTTAAGCGTTGTTAAAAGCGGTGTCCATCTGTGCGAAGACATATTTAACATCGTCGAATGAAATTACCGTTCACACGCAAAAGTTCTTCGTCTCATAGTTATTTCTGCATGTTGTCATACAGAATTTGTAAATGATCAATTCCCGGTACTTTCTTGACAGAATGTACATACATATTTTCGGATTTTATTTAATAGTTTTATTGCGCAAAATACACGTATTTCTTTACCTTCTAGCAAGTAAACTTACATAGATTTTTTCAAAATGTTTGTAGATAAATCGATTTCACTCAAACTTTTTCATTTTCTCTATGTTCTTTATAAGCTCTGTAATTACCATGCCACCAATGATCATCTCAAATATTGTTTTCCGATTGTTTTGAGAATAATCCAGAAGAAATAAGGGTATTTAAAATGTACAGCACTAGACAAACTTATCTTATCCAGCTGTTTTCAGTACAAACTATCCTTAATAAGGACCATTATTTTATTTACATCATGCTAATGGAGATAAAATGTTAGCAAATTTGGTCTTCTTACTTGCTTCCTTGTAAGCAGAAGGGAAATAGGGGAATGCATTAGGCTAAAGCGATAGTCAAATCTTTTAAAAACTGATCACTATGTGAAACAATTTAGGTTCAGTTTGCTTTGCATGGTCCCGTTTGAGAAAGGTTAGGTAGTTTAATACTGAAACCAATAACAAGGAATATCTCTAAAACGGTCAACTCCACAAGAAAAACGTATATGTCATAAATTGTGAGTTTAACGAGACCTACATTGTTGTGTAGAACTTTTTTGACTATCTGTTTTACGGTTTAACCGTTATGTAACATTTCGCAAAACTCATCCAGAATAAAGAGGTTTTCAGAGACTATTCAAAAAGATTAAAAATATACATCTCATTTTTATGTGAATATATGTATTTTAATGAGCCATATTTTAATGAGCCATTTTTGAAAAAATCAAAATTTTCCAATATTTTTCCATGTAAAAGATAGTTTGTAGGGGAGGGTTCCTGAATCCTTGGAAGATACTAAAGATAAATACCAAGTTTGATATTTAACTGCCTTTTGTTTTTGAACTACGCTTTACACAGACACACACTGAAACCTTTTTCTAATTTTTTTCGGACACAGAGGACCTCAAAACACACATTTCCGGTGAAATCTGACATGATATTTGAGTGGAATATGTTACCTCATCTATTCCCTATGTACATTGTACATAAGGTATAGAGAAAGTAAAAATCAAGGTAAATATCCCAAATAAGAACACAAACTGAAGTGCCGGATAGAAGACGTAAAGCTGACAGTTTTATAGAAAAAAGTATTCTGTATAACAAAAATGAATAGTCATAATACCATTTTAGACTATATTTCTGCTATGTTTCCGTATAAAGAAAAGCTTTCCACATATTTCATTGCATTTTAAGGAGCAGTTATTGAATTATATTTTAGAAAAGCAATCTAAGTAAACAGGCCTATGTTTTGTTTTGATTTGTGGTTGAAATCCGGTTCGTCACGTGCCTGTAAGTTTATTATCAGATACTGCCACTAATGAGGGGTGGAGTGGCTTTTTTACAAGCTATCCGATCATATTCAGGAGATCTGAGCTATAGATGTGTAAACGGCTACGCATGAGATTTAGTCTGAGATCAAAGATACAACAAATTCAAATGTGAATTATGGAAATATTGCATTCAGGTGTATCGTGGAGTAATTAAATCAAAGCTAAATCTTCGCTAAAAAGGATATTCATTAATGGTAAAAAACTGCAACATCAACAATATGATATGTTCATTTACAGAAATGTTCAAAGTATGCTCCATTAGAATCTAACCAGACATCCCATCTTCTTGGCCAATATTGCCCTACCTTTATTAGAGCTTCTGCGTTCTGCCCAATCTCTAGGGTAGAATCCCTAATGCGTTTCTAACATGCGTATGCGAACATCAATGGCAGCAACCTCGACATGGTACATCTTATTCTTTAAATGCCTCTAGAAATAATAATGTAAGACCTTTTCCCGTAAGAATGAGAAACATATCTAGATACTCTTAAGGTGTAAACATTGCCATCGTCCTAAATGCAATTGACAGAACCACTGTTGTGCAAGGTGTCTACATACCTGACCTTCCGCTCCCAAAGTGTGGCGTAATTGTCAAGCGTAAGATCACGACTTTATTTGAATGGACACGCTGGAATCTAATTGTTTAATATCATTTTATGGCAAGAAATGGTAAAAAATGAATAATTCATCTAATGAGGCTCTTCCTCGCTATGCTAATCCTATTGTGAGATATTGACAATCAAACATTTCACCACTTTATTTTATTTTATTTTTTATTTGTGTAACCATGCACTTTAGAGCTAAATGGCACAGAAACTTATGTTTCAGCTTAGCTACAACAAATCGCAATAAAGTTTGCGCGCCCATACCCCCATTTCAATTTCGAATTTACCCTGGAGTTAGATACCGCAGTGTCTAAATAAACTCTCACGCCTCAGTGTATTGGTCACTCTTTTACAATCAGGTGGATACTTAGTAAATCTTTAAGATTATGGATAAATGTTTTCCTTAGTGCTTGATGTAAAATTAGGCAAATGTATTTTGGTTGTTTTGGTTAAATTTTAGGCATTACACCTTGTTGAAAAGGGATATGCCTCTTCTTTGGACCGTTCTTAATTATTGAAGCATTTTACAATTTTTTCTTAATTACTCGTTTTAGGCCACGGAACCTTTTAGGGAGAACATGTGATTTTTAATTTACGGCTTATATGCCACTTCCTCTACAGCAGGTGAGAAAGAGAGACAGTGATCAACAAAACTCACTCAGTGATTCAGTTGGTGGCATTATATATCTAAAGAAACTCTTTGCTTAGACTTATTGAAGATACATACATGGCTGAATGAGAAAGCAGCTCTGCTTTCGTCCTCAGAACTACGCCAAGACTTATGCATACCAAATTAAAGGGCTCTCGAAAATTTTAACAAAACTCATGTAAAAGTCTGTGTACTTTACGCTGCTCTTCAAAAAGATGGCTTCTTCCTTTAGTGCGAGGCATTAATTACGCTTCGGAGCGTTTAAGGAATTTGAAGGTGGCGTTAACTCATTCTGAAGGCTTCCTCGGATGATATTCCACTTTCATAATAAACTAGTTCCAGTTTAGCAATAAAGCTAAGCTTCCGGCTAGCATATTTCACAAAAGTTACGTTATGGTTCTAAGTTTTAATGACCCCTAAACGATGAACTTACATTGGAAGTCCTTTATAGATGATGAACATGCTAAAATGTTGGCTGTTAAGTGAGTAGTAATTAATTTATGCTTTCACAATCCCTTAACGTCGCTTTATGGACGATAAATAAATACATAAACAAGAAACAAAGCAAGAGAGGACAAAGAATTGCGCAACAACATGGGGTAGTAAAGTTTTGTTTAAAACATAAAAGTCACTCATGTTTAACTGAGGAAGAAAATGTACTTTTCTAGTTTCTAAGATATAGCTTAAAATGTCCTTTATTCTGAATATGAGTGCGGGTCAAATGGTATATTCTGGATTAAAGTAACCGCATGTCAGTATAGTGCAGCTTTTGTGTTCAAAACCCTTACCACCCATTGAGACATGATTGCCCTGTCTTTAAATCAAACTTGAAGCAAAATATAGTAAGTTTCGTTATTGCTCCAACAATTCTGCTAGATATTATGGTAAAAATCTTTGCCGAAACTCTTTTTATATGTCTAACTAAACATGTGCAGCACTACCAAAGCCCGTCAAAATTCATATTTTGCACTTGAGTCTACCCAGTCCTTAAAGTGGACTTGGTAGTACAAAATTTGCAAGCATAAAAGCTCTAAAATTGCAACTTTAAGATACGAGCTTGAGATCCGGTGACAATAGATTCTACGTTTATATAGCTATAATTCCTAGGCATATTTCTGTGTAAATTAACCTGGGTGGTAAATGGTTAATAGAATTAACTGATGAGAATGAAAAAAATTACGAAGGGATGTTTGGTTGAGATCCACAATAATGTTTGATCCAGTTAAGATAATAGTTACTCTTAAATAAATTAATCTAATTTCAAATTCACAAATTAAAAAAAAGTATTTTCAATCAAAAATCCTAAGAAAACAATATTGCCTTTCCGGAAAGTGCGCAATATGGGAGCTAAAACTTTTAAGACTTGTCTCCTTGTATTTGACGATAATCATGGTACAGATTGATATAAAACCTGACCGCTTGCACAATGCTATGTGTCACATCCAGCACTCACGAAAAGCGTTCTGGCCTTTAGCTAACACTAGTGATTGGCGTCAGCACTCCATATTCATTTTCGAAGATGGGAAGCTTTTAAGTACGTAAATGTTATTTTAAATAGGAATCGGCTCATCTCGTCCGTGAACAATTCCTCCAAACTTTCTTGCTTAATTACTTCCTTCCATAACTCCAATTCGATCCTGTGAATAAGCATCAACTCATTTGTTCAGTGCAAGAAAAATTAGACGAAAATTTCACATTGTTCGCCGGAAAATCACTTACACTTTGAAGGAACTTAAGGAAAGCATACGAAATTAACAAAAACATTATAATACCGGTTAAATCGTATCAATTTAAGGGTTTTTATTAACGTTTTTTATTTTTGCCTGCAAGTCGTGCTTAAGACTGGAATTGGATAGGTAACGTCGGTGAAAAATGCAATGCCATGGCCAGGATTTGAGCCAGGGATTTTCCAGTCTCCATACGGTTGAACTAACAACTGAGTTGCCATGGTAACATGCCGATACCACCTTAAATTCCCCAACTGATTCACATTTTTTTGATAAATCACAAAGAGATCTCAATTTGTTTTTAGATTATATACCCCAAGAGCGACCTAAATTGTCGTAATTAATTTAACTTCCGGATTTCATAGCTTATCTATTAGGTCAATCAGTGCTAATTGATTTTTCTAGACAAGCCGGGAGTAACACTATTGTTGGATAGGCAGAGCCAGACTCAAAAATGCAATGCCATGGCCAGGATTTTAAACACGGATTTCCCGCTCCGTCCGGTTTATCAAATCACTGAGCTACCACGGTATCATGCCGACATGATATTGAATTCCCCAGCTGACTCGCTATTTTTTCCTGGTTAAACTCAATGAGATCTCAAATTATTTTACATACCCCAAATGTGACTTACATTGTCATAAATAGTTTAAGTCCCGAATTTAATAGTTAATCAGGGCAATCAGTGTTATTAAGGTTTTTTTTTCACACGAGCCGTGTGTAGGGCAGGAGTAGGAAAGGTAGAGTCAGTATTCGCTTGAGTAGGGAATAATATAACAATTATAACTTATTTGGGAAAATCATAAATACATTTTTGTTGCGATAACCATTTCCGAGCTATCCCTAGCTTTTGGTTTGAATTTTCATATATTTAATATAACCTGTGTTCTTTAACGAGATATAGATGCTATTTTTAGACTTATTTTACCTTTACGGTTTACGTGTTCTAAAGTCTTCCAGAAAAAAGAGTAATTCAAAGATTATTCCCAGAAAAATCAAGATATAGCTTTCATTCGTCGTGAAAAAATTTTAAGCATGCGCTATTTTAATCAAAATTGATAAAAATTTCAGCATTAGAAAACGTTGCCATATAAAGGGTAGTTTGAAAATCTTGGCATTCCATTTTCGATAGATAGGCAAATTAAGTACTAATTTGGATCTAACCATATTTTCGTTTTTGAGTTATGCTGTTCACAGACATGAGCCCCGTTGTTATTTTGACCTCTTGAAATCTCATAACATATATTTCCAGTAAAGTAGCGACAAATAATTTTAAATAGAATTCAATTCTTACCCTACTTACTATAGTAATAGAGAAAGTATAACCAAAGTTATAGAAATAGTTTAAGTGATACACAATACGTTCTAGAGCACCAAATGTCCCACAAGAGACAGAAGAAATTAAATAAAATCTTAGATGTCGATAGCAAAGCAAACTAACGCTCCTAGAGATGTATCGTTGTTGGCTGTTAAAGAGCCGCAACATCTGCGCAGATGAACTGGAGTGTAACATGGATTCACCGCCGATGTTACTACTTTCGAGAACATGCCATAACCCGTAAAAGCAAAGGCCAGGTATCTTGCGAGGTTTGTTATGTAATAATTCATGGTTTACCTTTATGATTACACAATCTACCAGAGAGTTACATGTTCGATAGTCTCTTCAGAATCACTAACACTGTAGATGCTTGAGCAGAAAGACAACTGCCTTTTGATCACGCTATGTGGTGTGCTAAAGTGCACCTGGGGGATTCGTCTAATTATCTAATAAAGGAATTGCTCTATGCATATTGTCAGCAAGTCGATTCAATCAGTTCAATTCATCAAATTAGAACCTTTAATTTGCAAGTTTATCTATGTGGCTAAATCAATTTAGTTTTTGTATTAGTGGTGTTTTTAGTGCTTTGGTTGGTTTAATAAGACACGACCTAATTTTGAATATGATTAAGGTGAAAAACTTTTGTTTCTCGGTTTCAAAAGATTATAAAATTTAGTTACACTCAATTACTTTAATAAAATAGAAGCACCTAGTAGAAGCAGTAGAAGTCATGAATAGCAATGATTAAAGATTTAAGTATTTGGCATAAGGAAAGACTAGTGACCCAGATGAGAAATTGAGGACTGTTTAAACCTGTTGTGTAAACTAAATGCAAAGTTAGAGAAGATAAAATAAATAGAAAATGTTAGGATATATACATATATAACATTTTATAAAGTTCTTAAGAGACAAAACAAAATAATTAATTAACTATAGGAGAAGTTGTCAGAAAAAAAAAGAATTATCAACATATTTCTACTATGGCAGAAATTGATACGTCATCTGACCAAAGCGAACATTTCACAATGAATAGTATAATCAAAGAACGATCAAACCCCAGGCTACTTGAAAACAGTTATTAATAAAATAAATCCAGCTAAATTGAAAGCCGTGTAAGAGCTAATAAAAATTTAAGAAACGCTAATCAGAAAATAAGAAGGAAGTACACATTATTAGTGAAAGCATAAATGGTAAGTGTGGGGAAGAGTTAATAATTTATTACTGCAAACACAACAATGTGAAGGAGATTTTACCTTTATCTTTAAATTTTTTATTTGGACTTAAAATTTTTCTTTTAAAGGTTTATTTAAGTAATGAAGTTAATAAATACATAATATGTGTATTCCAATATTCTATATTAATTCTAATAAGGTATATATTAAACACTTATTATATACTTTACAGTATATTTTCATAGATTCCATTTTTATGAGGATTAAAAAATAGGGAATCTATGGGTATAAAAATAACTAAAAGTATATAAAATAGAACCAATGTTTTTCTTCTTTCTTAAAAGTTTGAGGAAATGAAACTAGAAAATTTAAATAAAGCCTTATTACACCAACATTTGAAAATAAACGTAAATAAAAAGTACATTGTATAACAAGTTGTGTTTAAAGACAAAAAAAATAATATGAATTCATTTACTGAAGTTAAATCCAAAATGGGAAATACGCCACCAGCACAAAAAAAAAAATTAAAATTGGTTAGAATATGTATTCCAACAAACATTATATATTAAGTAAACAGGTGCTTTAAATACTCCAAGCATAATTACGACGCTGGGGACTGTAAAGTACATAATTACAACATGTCCAATATGTGCAGAAAGGCACACAACACGCGACTGTGCTGTTAAAAGGAATCAGAACGAGTTCATAAACTGCATTAGTTTTAAACAATAAAATCAGAAGTTCCACGCTGACGCAAATAAGGATAAAATAACCAGAACTTTCCAGCAGATGCAAATCCTTCTGCACTAGATAAATAATGCGCATGTTACAAAGCGGTTAAAAGAAAATAAGTCCTGACACTGATTATTATAATGAATAAATTATGCAATAAGTCCTCTACATATGTTAATCAAAACACTTCACAAGGCGTGTTAATGTGGGTTTAATACTTTCATCAATCAAATAAAGAATTCGAATAGATGGTAATGAAATAAAAATTAAAACTACCGCAGGTAAAACTGTTCAAAGGATTTCTAAATATTGACCGTCTATAACATATCGGTCTATAAATTTATTTGTTATTAATGATAAAATTATATAACCTACCTTAATGCACAGCACTCAAAATTAGTAAACAATCTAAGCAAATATCATCAGATCAAAAATTTGATCATATATTTAGAAACCATATATAATTAACAACAAATTAGATTCAATTCCAAAACAAATATGAGATTTTCTCATATAGAGAAGGAAGAAGATATTCCTAAATTATTTTGAATATAGATGATATAGAGATTTCATTAATTCAACCGGTATCGAACGAGAATCGGGCCATAGCGGAACTTTCTTTAAATTACACTCAATTATTTTGTGAGCAAATTTTTTATGATAAAGAAAATATTGAAGAAAATCTGGATAATATATATATATATCGATAATCAATTATATTCGAGAAAAAGGATTGCTGATTGCTGCTGACACAAACTGGTACTTATAACAATAAATTATGAGAAGAAAATTAGAAGAGTACTCAACATGTAGCAATTTATTCCATTGTTAATGAGGACCTTGCCAAACGTACTTTTGAGTCGACCAGCGGTGTAATAATATAGATCTCACACCTTCCAAAGTTGCAGTGATAAAACATGTCTCTGACTGGACCTCGGATGAACACAAAATCATAACATTTAGAATAGAAGCTACTGCTAATAAAGAAAAGTAATATTTTGGAGCAGATCAAGTTGTTCGGAGATGTATAGTTGAAAAGCATAATTTTAAAAATGTTAATGACACTGGAATAAAACGCACAGAGTACACAATATTAGATAGGGAACCAAGCCTTTGAATAAGAAATGCAAAGATACGGATTACCTAGTAGAAAATCTGTTCTCAGCATTCCACCTGCCTATAATGTAGGAGAAGGAAAAGATCGTAAAAGACAAATAAGTTGCATGGTGGATGATGGAATTAACAAGTTAGTTAACACCATAAGACAAGATATCAGAAGATGCAAAATAATGTCCAGCCTAGAGAAACAAGAAAAACAAAATATCTAAAAGAAAAAAGGCGGTATGAAAATAATATTCAACAAAATAAGTTCATGGGAAAACATTTACTTTAGGACTACATATTCTAGTCCTTGGAACGTATTATGGGTTGAAAGAGAAGTAAACCCAAATTGACAGCACAGAAATATGATGGTACATACACAACTAACTTGAGCTCAACCTTAAATTATATGCTACAATGCTTCATACCGAATGATAGGCGAAAATGGCAGAAGAAAGCAAACTGAAACCAGTCATGGAAATCCCCGATGTCAAAATCTGATGTGTTCCATTCATAATACTTTTTCGACCTTGCTGTAACAAACAATTGTTAAAAAACATATTCTTCTCTCTACTTTATAATAATTGGAATAAAGATTATCAGAAATTGTCTTAATTACCTGTTTCCTTGTAAGTAGGAGGAAAATAAGGCAATAAACTAGGCTAAAATGATGGTCAAATCTTTTAACATCCGGTTGCCATTGGGATGAAATCCGTTTTTATGCAGCACCAGGAGAAAAATTTAAGTATTTTAAATCTGAAACAAACACCAAAGAATATCCAAGAAAGTTAACGAAACAACGTATATGACATAAATTGTGTGTTTTAATGTGATTTACATTTTTTGTGTAGTAAGGTTTTGTCTATCTCTTACGGTTTACCATTACACAAAACTCAGTAAAATTCATTCAGAATAAAGAGCTCTTCAGAGGCTATTCCCAGAAAATTCAAAATATACATTTTATATAAATATATACAAATATCTTAAATATCTACGGTATTTTAACCCAAATCGTTAGAGCCATTTTTGAGAAAAACAGAATTTTCGAAAATACTTCCATGTATAGCGCAGTTTGGGATGGGAAGATACTAAACTTAAATACCAAGTTTGGTATTTTATTGACTTTTCTGTTTTGATTTATCTTTTTCACAGACACACGGACACACACACAAACACAAACACACACGCCCATTTTTCTGAAGAAAAAAAAAAACTTTGTTGGATACAGGGGACCTTAAACGTTCTATTTAAGCTTAAATCTCAGTATCGAATTTTCGGGTGGAATGGAATACCCTTTTATACACTATGTACATAGTATGTGTAGAGAAAGTATTAATGAAGAACTTTTCACGCAAGCAAAAATATTTAGATAATCTTTAATCTTTAATCTCATAAAATCTTAGGGAAGGATGATGGAATTATGACCCATAATACATTTTTACTGAAATTTACAATGATCATTAATGCTTTTTATTTCAATATACGGATTAAATATATAGACTATAGCTTGGTGGTAGCATGTGAAAGAATATAATTAATATTATGTAATAAATTAACAATAAATCAAATTATATTACGTATTAATGACTTATATTAGTCACACATGAATAAATAAATAAAATCATTAGCTATTCTTAACAAAACTACACCACAATACTGGCTACCAGTTATTGTGACGAAAAACAAAGCTGAACATTAGCATGGTGAAAAAACAAATTAAAGAATATTCCCCTTGTAGATTAAATGTGTCTAGCAGAAATGTTCATATTCCTACTACATAGAACATGGGGTCTTCAAATATACATTTTTCGGTTGTTTCTCTATATGTCTGCAACAAGGTATTGCTAAAAAGCTTATACTTCTATTTACTTCATACTAATCGAGAAAGACTTAGTAGAAATAGTCTTATTACTTGCTTCCATGCAAGTAGAAGCGAAATAAGGGAGTACCATAAGTTAAAACGATAGTAAAATCTTTTAAAATCTGGTTGATATGTATCTGAAGTGCCTTTGTTTGTATGGACAGGAGTTGGCAAATTCCCGTATGAGAAAACTGTAAGTTTTTCAAAGCTGAAGCCAATGACAAGGAATATCTAAAAAAAACATCAAGTCGACGAAAACAAATGTATATGATACATATGATATGTTTTAACGTGATCTACATTTTGTGTAGTAAGTTTTTGTCTATCTCTTACGGTTTACCAGTTACACAAAATTCAGCTCAATTCATTCAGAATAAAGAGGTCATTAGAGGCTATTCCCAGAAATTCAAGATATACATTTTATTTGCAATATAAATATCTTTAATATACTGTATTTTAATCAAAATCGTTAGAGCCATTTTTGAAAAATGTTCCAAGTAAAGGGTAGTTTGGGGGGAAGGAGTTCTCAAAACCTTCGTGTCACATCCCTGGAAGATACTAAACTTAAATACCAAGCTTGGTATTTTCACGAGTTTTCATTTTTGAGTTATCTTGTTTACAGACACACGGACACACACGGACCTTTTTCTGAAAATACTATTTTTGGATACGGGGACGCTAAAACATATATTTCCGGTGAAATCTCGGTATCGAATTTTTGATTGGAGTGCAATACCTTCTCTATACACTACGTACATAGTACGTGTAGAGAAAGTAAAAACCAGAAACTTCCAAGTAAGGGCCGCAGCATAAAAGAGATGAGGACCGGGTACTTGGTGATTAGGTTCAGACAAGAACTCTTGGCATTGAATCAGTCCACGCGAATAGAGAAGCCTGGATGTCGTATCGACCTGCAGCCTGTTGGTAATGGAGCTAAACAAGTGCAACAGAAGGGAATGTTTATTGTGCAAGTTGGAGAACAAAACAGACAACACATTACACGCCCCGTAATAGTGCAATAAAATATATACAGATGGCGGTCTTCCAACTCAGGTTGCCCCTTACCCAGAAATATGGTCCAAGTACACCACCAAAACATACGACTAACATCAACCCTGGAGGTTCCTAGCAAATGCAATATACTTTCAAACATTCTTATGATTAACAAGTAACTTTCTCTAATCAATATTTTTCTGCATATTTTCATATTAATGGTGATAAATCTTCACAGAAATGTTTTACATATATGTTTCGTTGTAGATACAAGGGTGATAGAGGAATCCCCATCGATAGTCAGCTATTTAAGTGAGTCACTATTTACTGGCCGTAAAATTTGCATCACATAACTAAGTAGCAACAGATTTCAAACATTAACAAGGTTATTCAAACCAATAATAACGGGTATCTTGGGAATAACGGATACCAAACAAAGTTGATTGGAAATATTGTGTCGTTTAAGGATATGTGCAACTTTTGAGTAGTATTTTACTTTCCCTAGCACGTATGTATAGCGCTCAAAAAGTTTACCGGAAATATATGTTTTGAGGTCCCCTAAATAAAAAAGACAGTTTTAGAAAAAGCTCTGTGTGTGTATCTGTGAACAGCATAGCTCAGAAAACGAAAAGGCTGTTAAATACCAAACTTGGTATTTAAATGTTTACTATCTCCCGAAGTTGCGACACGAAACTTGGAAGATACTAGCCACACCACAAACTACCTTTAACATGGAAAAAAAATTAAAATTTTGTTTTTCTCAAAAATGGCTCCAACGATTTTGATTAAAATGCCGTATACTAAACATATTTTTATAAAAAATAAAATGTTTATTTTTAATTTCCTGAGAATAACTTCTGAAGAATGTTTATTCTGGAAGAGTTTTCCAGAATTTTGCATAACAGTTAAACCGAGAGAGAGAGAGAAAGAGAGAGAGAGAGAGAGAGAGAGAGAGAGACAAAATCTTGCTACATAAAATGCAGATCTGGTTAATACACATCGTTTATACGGTCCGTTTTCGAGATATTCCTTGTTATTGGTTTCAGTTTTAAACTGCCAAACTTTTCTGAAACAGGTGCATGCAAAGCGAACCGGGCCTCAAGTGCTTCATATAGCTTCAATTCTTTAAATTAATTGAATAACGCTTTAGCCTAATGCATTCACATATTTCTCTTCTACTTAAAAGGAAGCAAGTAATAAAGCTAATTCTGCTAATGTTTATCTCATTTAGATTGATATAGACAAAAGAAAAATCTTTTGTAAGAATGGTTTTCATAAGGAGCAGCTAGAGAAGGATTAGCTTTTTTCTATCTCTTAATGTTGCCAGTTTTGCAAAATTATACAAAGGTGTTTTCTTTGAGAAGATCCAAAATTTGTAAAATGTTTCTTATAAATGGGTGAAAATTTCTTAGATGCTATTATCAGATATTTCGGTTTCGAACCCCCCCCCCTCTCTCTCTCTCTCTCTCTCTCTCCTTCTCTGTCTCTCTCTCTCTCGCTCTCTGAGCCTTTTGCAATGTCTACTATTACATAGTTGTAGAGAAGGTATTGTGTTCAACCCAAAAAATGATACAAATTGTGTGTTTAAACTAAATCTACATTATATGTCCAGTATGTTTTTGTCTATCATTTACGGTTTTACAGTTACGTGGCACTTATTTAAAATGAGGACTCCAGAGTCTATTCCCAGAAAATTAGGCACATTCGTTTTATTTGATATGTAAATAGCTTCAATATTCTGTATTTTAATCGTTAATTATTTTTCAAAAAAATAAAATTGTAACATTTTTTCCATGTATTGGGTAATCTCGAGATGAGGCATTTTCTTGCAGATCTTGGTATCGCATCCTTGGAAGCTGGGTAGTGGTTCCTCAGACTTTTTTCGTGAAAAAATCAAGAATACAATATATGTTTCATCAATTAATGTAGATTCAAGCTTTTCTATTAAGTCAATTATGTATATTTTGGTATTGCATAGCCTCTGCATGCACTGGGAAGTGAGTCCAGTGTTTAAAATGTGTGAATTGTCATCCTGTTATGCGTAAACCAACATTTATGAACAACTAAAGAATGTTTTTCTTCCGAATTAAAATAGGATGCTATTTCATGCTGCAGAAAATGACTCTGGTAGAAGGAGAATAATACATGCCAGTTACAAGTCGTTGCTTCAAATGCTAACCAAGTACATCTTCTTCTGAGGTTCAATAGATAGATGAACCATCTGCTGACAAAACGTAATCTGAAAAGCGACCCTGTCAACCAGGATCCCCCAAGCCGAAATGCCACTGCATGCAACAATGAAGGGGTGAAGAAGCGCCCTTCAACAGCTAAGTGGGACTTGACCCGTGCCCTTCTATTGCCACTTCACAATACTTAACTGGTAGAGCAGTCCCGCTGATCGAATTAGAGAGCTACCTCAAGGATGCCGAATTCTTAACAAGGTGCTCTCTTCCATAGTTGTTCATCATTACTACTCGAACTTGATTTAATAAAATTTCTGACTTATGATGTATTTACCTTTGGAATATAAAAGTTTTAATGTATTTCAAATGGTCATTACGGGGAAAAGAAGTGAGACAAGTGAAGATGCAAAAGGTCTTGAGAAAAGAGTTGGGTTTTAAGTATGGAGGATCTTTAAGTACTGTGGTTCTCAGCATCCCATTGTATATTGGTGTGAAAGACTACTTAATTTTGCTCAGATGCCCCTTTTTTGGATTGAGGTTCTTTCACAGGTGTAATGGTCACCATGCTAGGCTCTTTTACTCAAAGTATCGGGTTCAAACCCGGTGGAGGGCGATGGACTTTTTCGGGCATAAAAATCCTTAGCATGGCTTCCTTTGTCCCATGTAGTAAATTTACGGTACGCAAAAGAACCTCGAGCCTGATAAAAACGCCTCTGAGCAAAAGCAATCGGTCTTTCACGCTTTATATGGGATGCTGAGAACCACCGCAGTTAAAGAGCATCCATAAATAAAACTTAATTTCCATTTTTTTCACAGGCTTTACTTTCTTTCCGAAGGCAGCCATGTTAAGGATTTTTACAACCGAAAAAAATCCATGGTGCTGCACCAAATTTGTACTCACGACCTCGGGAACTAGAGATTAATATGCTACCTGAAGACGAACGAGTGTTTAGGATATATGTATATTATGTTGGTTTATCTTTATATGAATAGAACTGGGAAACAAAAACCCAAATAAACTTGTGTTATCTCCATTATATCTTAAATTAAAGAAAATGTTCATAATAGCTAGGGAGGCCGGATCTTATCTTATATACCCTTCTGTCAACTAATAGCAGCGATTGGCTGCATTACTACCTGTGTCGTAGATTTACGGTACCTAAAAGAACCTCAAGCCTGATAGAGAGGCCTCTGAGCAAAATTAAGCGGTCTTTCACACCCAATTTAGAATGGGACGCTGAGAAGCATAGTAGTTAAAGAGCGTCCAAAAATAACACGACATTTACATTTTTGCAATACTACTTACTACTGGAGCGATTAGAATCTTACATTAAATGCAATACCATCACATTTAGGTTGGAAACATTTTCAAGAAACGCCTCCCCTACCACTAACACTGTCATTACGCCATCGCCCCCAACACTACAACAACAACAACAATAATAATAATAATAATAATAATAATAATAATAATAATAATAAACTACACCAAAGTAACAAATGTGAACACCAGTATCTGTTAAATTAATTTTATTCTTCACTAGAGCACTCCATGTAATACACTAGTTTATACTTTTGCTACTTAAATAACTGAATCACTGCGTCCAAGTCACTTTCCTAGCATTCACTAGATTAACGTTGACTCCTCCCGATTTCTTTTATATATTCCGGACAGCTTCAGTGTTAGAAACTACGGAAAAAGTGAGTTTTCTCCATCTAAAACAAGATTACCCTGTAAGTAGAATTCTCTGGATATAGTGATTAAGAATGTCCGAGAAGTTTTGCAGGGATACAATTGTCCAGCGATTGTATTCGTTTTTTTCTATTGTTAGAGCAGGTCAAACACAGACCTCTTCAACCGTTGCTCGGCCCTACACGCCTCTGCTACAACAACAATGATGATAATAATAGTAATAATACATTATTATTATTATTATTATTATTATTATTATTATTATTATTATTATTTAAATCTGATATGGTCGTTAAAGGACGTTAATTAGCTGCATACGTTAAGCATTGTGCGATAAAAAGTAAAAATATAATGCAATATAATAAAACAAATACACAAAGTACAAAAATAGATAAAATAAAAAGATAAAGTATAACCAAAGAAACACTAGTTGCTAGCACACAAAGTAATAGTACTAATAATGCTGTGAGGTATTAATAATTTTGAATCAATAACAGATCATATTTGATTATAAATGAACGCTTTCATTTTCCACTTCAATTGGTTCAAGCCTACCACTCTTACATTCTCTAGCATTGTACTAGTAACTAGAAAAGGTATTTTATTCCACCCCAAAATTCCATGTCAAGATTTCGCTAGAAATATATGTTTTAAGATACCATGAGACCGAAAAGACATTTTTAGAAAAAGGTCCGTGTGTTTATGTGCATGTGTACAGCATAGTTCAAAAATGAAAAGAGCGTTAAATATCAAAGTTGATATTTGAGTTTAGTATCGTTCAAGGATGCAACACAAAGATGTTTAAAAAAATACCTCTCCACCATAAACTACCATTTACATGGAAAAGTTTATGACATTTTTTTTCTCAAAAATGGCTAAGGATTATGTTTAAAATGTTGTATGTTAAAGTAATTTACAGAAAAAATAAAATATATATTTTGAATTTTCACAGTAATAGGCTCCCAAGTCTTCTTTATTCTGGATGAGTTCTGCATGATTTTATTTAACTGTCAAACCTAAAGAGATAAGCAAGGATCACTACACAAAAAATGTAGATCTTGTTAAAATACATCATTTATGTCATATGCGTTTTTCTTGTGGAATTGGCCGTTTTCGATGTACTGCTTGTTATTAGTTTGAATTTTAAATTACCTTTTCTCAAACGGTACCATGCAACCAAAACTCAATTATATTACATAGCGACAAGCTTTTAAGGGATTTGAGTACAGTGTATTTCCTTACGTCCCTTCTACTTATAAGGAAGCAAGTAATAATACCAATTCTGCTAATGTTTATCTCGATTAGCATGATGCTGATAAAAGAATATTCGTTTGCAAGAATAGTTTGTATTTTGAGCAGCTAGAGAAATTTATGTGAATGGAACACATCAGATTTTTACAATATAGTCATCCATGCGTTGAGTCCCACTGGTCTGAGCTACTTTCCTGATTTGGCTAAAGAATAGCGTGGTAGCCCCATCGTACAGCGGTAGAGCACCTGCTTCCGATATGATAGGTCCCGGGTTCGATTTCCGGCTGTGAGGTGGCAATTTTTCTCTAACCAAGATTATTTCCCAGCCTCCCCGGAGAGTGGAAATATTAATATGAGTGTCTGAATATGTATGTGTAAAGTTAAAAAAACATCTGTGTTCCATTCACATAGCTTTCTCTGACGTTCTGTAAACATTATTCCTAAAACACTTATTCATGTACCTCTTCATATTAATTAAGATAAACATAAGTAGAAGGAAAATAAGGGATAACACTAGGCTAAAGGAATGATCAAATATTTCAGAAGTTGGTTGCTATGTGTTTGAAATCAGGTTCTTTAGCATGGTCAGAAACTTACAAATTCCCGTTTGAGAAAGCCTTAAGTGTTTTAAAATTGTAACCAACAAAGAAGATCTCAGAAATCGTTAACTTTACAAAAAATGTATATTATGTTAATTGTGCATTTAAACCATATACACATTTTTTTCTTATTTTAAATTTTTATCACTTACGGTTTACCAATTATGCAAAAATCATTTAGAAGTGTGCAACAAAAATTCAAGATAATATAAATTTTATTTGTCAAACAATATAGCTTTAATATGCGCCATTTTAATAAAAATCGTTAGACAATTTTTAGTACATCACAATTTTCGAAATTTCTTTGCGTGTGGAATGTGGGGATGGGGAGATGTTCTTGAAAATCTTCGTGCCATTTCCTTGGAAGATACTGAAGTATGGTATTTAAGCGCCTGCCATTTTTGAGTTACCGCATTCACAGGTACACACACATACACACGAACCTTTTTCTTAAAGTGCTTTTTTGGATTCAGGCTGAGGCAGTTTCAGGTGTGAGGAAAACAAAATATTGCACAAATTCACTAGAGAGAAAAGAGCGATGATTTTAATTTTAAAGTGTTCTATTTTACTGGTTACTCAATTATGGAAAGCTCAACTAGAATGTACAGGAAATCACCAGCTATTCACATAGACTAGAACGAGTGAGGTGACGCAGGTAAGGTGTGGGACTCGCATTTGGGAGGTCCCTCGTTCGATACCCGATTAATTTCAATGGTTTCCCCGAGGTTTACAGTCGAATACTGGGGTGCTTTCTCTTCCATGGTATAGGTAAATAATTAATAAAGTATAGAAAAGTAAATATATTTGGGCCTGTAATATTACATTCATAAATAAAATTACATATTATAAAACTTTTAACGAATTACGGAATAACTTCTAAAATTATTAAAGTACAACTTCATAATATCAATATTAATAATCCCACGATCTTGTTCACATCATTTCCCCTTCATTGCGTTGCCTTCTCATCTTTCCAGGAAGGTTCTTTGGGAATGGCAGTACCGGACAGTTTAAGACACATACAATGATAATAGTATTTCAAGCTTATAGCAGGTTTTAATCAAAATTACTAGAACATGTCATTAAAAATACAAATTAAGGTATTTTTATTTTGCTATGGTAGAAGATGTTGCTTGAAAATCTCCCGCTATATTGAAGTTTGATATATCCGACTTTTCATTTTTACTTTCTCTACTTAGTACATAGGCAGACGGGGTATTGCACTCCACCCAAAAATTCACCAAAAATACGCGTTTTAGTGTCCCTGTATAAAAAAAGGTTTAAAAAAATTCCGTGTGTGTTTGTGTCAATGTGTCCGTGTGTCCGTTTCTCTGTGAATACATTAAATCAAAAATGAAAATTCGGTAAAATACTGAACTTGTTATTTAAGTTAGTATATTCCAAGGATATGACATGAAGATTTTGAGTAAACCATCTTTGCATGGAAAAAATTTCGAAAATTGTGATTTTGAAATTACGATTTTGATTAAAATTACTTGTATTCAAGATGTTTACATGGCAAATAAAACATATATTTTGAATGTTCTGGAATTGCCTCTAAAGACCTCTTTATTGAATTTTGCAAAACTGGTAAACTGTAACAGATAGACAAAACCTTACTACCCAAAAATGTAGCTGTCGTTAAAACACACAATTTACATCTTTGTGAAAATTACCACTACCGAGATATAACTTATTATTATTATTGCTATCAGTTCTAAAATACTTCAAACTTTTCTCATAATGAAATTTGTCAACTCTTGGTTATGCAATTAAATAAATTTCAGTTACATAGCAACCGGCTTTTAGAAGATTTGACTATCGCTTTAGCATAGTGTAATCACATCAGAAGGAAGCCTGTAATAAGAAAATTTATGCTAATATTTATCTCGATTAGCAAGAAGTGCTTAGAAGAATTAGCTTTTCAACAATAGCTAATTTGTGAGAGATTTAGAGAAAGTCGTGAATGATCAATATCAGTTTTTTAATTTCATGGTCAATAGATATGTGAGCTCATATTATTGAGAAACCAGATATGAAAATGTTGAATCAAATGTAACATTTCCACCTTAAGTAAGCAGCAGGGAAAGTAATAACATCGGTGAGATATGGTGCTCTTTTTGAGTGTGTGAAGACATCTGAGTGTTGAATATAATAAGTTGCGAAATCAGTTGTGTTTTCCTAGAAATACAGTTTCAATTAAGCTTTCAAACTTGTATTTAGAACTTTAGCTATTTTTGAGCAATTGTCGTGCTACTTGAATGTTTTCATTAGGAACCAACAACGTAAAAATGAAAAGCTTGTGGTATCCTTCCAGTAGATTGGGTGAGTGAAAATGCTGAACCAGAGGCCATCAGACGCAGACAATATTGTTGTTTTGATGGCATGGAGGGTATGGCCTCCATTTGTTTGCCAAACACAATACCGTTACAGTAGACTGTAACACAATAGTAATATCCATTGTCTATACAGATGTACTGCAGTACCCTGAGGATTCCATACATTCCCTATACTGTATTGATACCAACTAATGTACCTCCACCTAATGGTGGCAAAACTTCGGATATACCCTTCAGTTATTCCACTTGATTAATAATTACTCACAGCTCAAATGGGAAGGCACGTTTTTAATTACTCAGAGTTTTCAAAAGTATTAAAATTCTCGTAAGTAAATACTCACCTCAAGGACCATTAATTTTAGGACAGAAAAGCATCATCGAAATATAAAAATCTTTTGTGTTAAATTCCCGTGACTGTTTATACCCGTTTCACAAATTTTATTCTTACAAAACCGTATTATTCAATGTATCTCATTCTAATTGAGATAAACATGAACAAAAATATAACCATTTAGAACCATAATACAACATATATATGGCTAAAGTTATAGTCAAATCGTTTAATAACTGGTCGTTATGTGATTGTAGTATTGAAACTCCGTTCTCTTTGGATGGCCAGCTTGGAAAAGAAAGACTCATAACGATTTTCCAATTGAGAAAGGTGTAAGTATTACAACAAATATCTCGGAAATTGTTAACACCTCAAAATATATGTGTATGTATATATCTGCCAAAAACGCTGTTTAACATTTTTTTTATGATTTAATCCTCCAATCTTTATTAAAGCATAATATAAAATTTGAGCACCAAAAAATTCTGTTCAACCTTGATCAATATATTTAATTGAATTTACCAGTTTACCAGTTATGCAGAACTCATCCAGAATGAAGAACATTTCAGAGACTACTCCCAGAAAATTCAAGAAGTACGTTTCACTTGTTGCGCATTTTAAACCAAAATATTAAAAGAGACATTTTTGACAAAATCAAATGTTCGAAAACATTCTATAAAGAATAGTCAGCCGGGGAGGCTTTTTTAAAAAACATCGTATCACATTCGTGATAGTTAATGAATACAGAAGTAGCTTGTCATGTTTGAGTTATGCTGTTCACAGACACACTCATACATACAGATGTTTTTCTAGAAAGGTCTTTTAGGGTGTTTCAGGGATCACAAAAACTGTTTGGACGACCAAATCTCGGTATCAAATTTTTGGATGGAATACAGCACTTTCCACACTTATAAACAATTAAGAGTATGTAAAAGGCTAGGTATATGTAAATGAAAAAGAAAATTATAAAAGGGTGTATTTAAACTGTCATTAAAGAATAACGACTGAACAGCACCACTTGCGAAAGTATGAGTAAACTCAAGTACTTACTTTAGTATCATATCACACATACGTTACTTTGGTTGGTTAATTTTCTGATGTTAATTATATTGCTGAGGTATGATATTTTTGGAAATAAAATAGTTTGACAACTGTGTCCTGATTTAGGAAGCTAGAGATAAGGATAAAGATGACTTTATACAAATGTGACTACATATTTCTCCTTTCGTTATTTCGCCGAAATTTTAGGTAACATGCCTCTGTTTCTCAAATAAAAGTTTTAGTTTCAGTTCAGGAGTTAATTTTATTAAGCTGTAAATCTTTAAAGTTTAAACTATCTAATTATCACAATGTCCATGTTAGTACTTTAGTGAGTTAGATTACGACAGCTGCGAAACCTTTCTAAGTTATGATAATTCGGAACGGAATTTTCCAGCTTCCATCCTTCATATAAGCGTGCAAAAGTGAATTCAGTTTATAGAAATTGTGTCAGTGGGAAGGAACACCTTTTTTCAAATGATTTCTCCCCTGACATAAACGTCTCATTTCGGTAACTTCTAATTGGAAGGCAATTTTGTGAAATTTTATATTGTGTATATATAAAAATATACTATTATAATATATCAATATTTTGCATGTCAATCGATAATAGTATGAATGTGCTCAAACGTACGTGAACAACATAGTTCACTCGTGTAACTTTCTTATAAAACTTATAATTATCAAGCTCTATTAAGATATACGGCTACATTTTCAGTAGTTAAAATTATTAATATTTACAAAACACCCTTACGAGAAAAAAATTAAGGATTTAACCCATATGTAAAATCCATGCCCACTTCTATTAGTCATATTTTTGCGTAATCAACAAGATTTTAGCTCATTTTAATGTATTCTGTCCTGATTACGCCTAATGGCTTCGCATTAGGGTGCTATAAAACTACGATTTGAGTACATCTTCCAACCTTGTTCACATGAAGTTTTCCTATAAAGGTCTCTTTCACCAGATTTATCCCTTATTTTTAACTTTCATACTTACAAAATACTAAAATACCATATGTTTAATATAACTTCTTTTTCCAGTCAAACTTTAGTCAAAGCTGTTCCGTTATAAAACTTCCCATCGTTTCTTGGGTGATCCACTTGTTCATCGTCCTGCAAGAAATATATTTTTTTTGCATCTGCTTTTAAATTAAGCCTAAGATGTGCATTGCATCAAATAATTTCCTATATCCTCATTCCTCAGGTGTTTCCTCTTAGGTGATAACTCATGATTAGATGTTTTAGATCTAAGGTATGCTGAAAGATACTTACGAATTTCTAGAACGTTTGAAGTAAAATTTAAATACATTTAATGTTTTCAGCGAAATGTTTTCTACATCTCAACATTCATATAAGTTATTTATGGTTTGAATTACTTTATTAATTCGTTTTGCACCTGGGAATTTGATATTTCTGAAAGTCTAGAATAAGATACATGAAGATTTTCAGGGTAAGAAAACGAAAATAAAGATTATTTTATCAGTGAAAAACCATTTTAAATATGTATAAACATTGTGAAGCAGAATCTGCGCAAATATTAAAATTTTTGAATATCATGATACAAAATGAAAATTCAATTAGATTATTAATGCAATATTGTAAAATCCCATGCTGGGTTATGTATATAAAATGAGATTCTGTGCTAGATTATGTCTCCGAATTAATTAATCCATTTTTAAACCCTGAAGCAGATCACAGAGCACGTTTTGACAGCGTAGCACGTACTGTAATGATTCCTGGAGCCCTAAGGCATTCATTTATGTGCAGTTCAGCTGTGACCCACGTTCATATCCACAAGTTTACGTGACCCTCTGTGCGCCACGTAACCAATTACTGACCAGAATTGTAACCACTGTTCCTATAAAACACCGTAGAATATTTCCCCTGACGTACTTCAACCTTACGTAAATTTAGACGAGGCATAGCAGAACCAATGAATCACGTGGCCTTTATTTAGCTCTGATAGCGCTAACAGAATGCCAAGAGAAATTCCTCAAATTGAAATGATGTATTTGTTAATCACCGTATGAAACAATGCCAGAAATAAAAGTTATATTACTTTCCCTGCTGAGTGGTCTGCATTATAGTTCAACAAAGATATCTCGGGATCGATTTTTGTTTGGGGAAGCAGAATTATTCTTTAGTCAACATCATTCCCAGTTCTTCACAAGAGTCTTAAGGTTGATATGACCTGAAGTGGTAATTAGCCATGATTAATCTAAAGTAATGGTAATAATTAACCATTGCCAGAAAACAGAAAAGAAATAATTGTAATCCATTTTATTTTTATTTGTTTATTTATTTTTTGTAGTTTAGCATGCTTTAACATGTTTGGTCATATCGGACGATGGATGAAATTGGCGAAATGGTGCTCAAATGGTCTCGGCTCCATGGAGTTTAAGCGGCTCGATGTTCTTCTCAGGCTAAGGAAAAACCCAGAAAAAAACCTTACTCTAAGCCAGATTCGAGCACACTACCTGTTATACTAAAAATGTGATGCAATGTAGTGAATAATATAATACACAATACCTATATGTCTGAATAGTTGTAGCAGGTGGATAATCTTTTCCCGCCTTCCTCTTTGGAACCTCATGACATAGGAAGAAGGAAACAGACACAAGAAGACATTCAAGTTGGCGAGAAAACACAGTAATCAGAAGATGATAGGTTTGTTAATTATCTGGAAGAATATAAGCTGCATAAAAGAAGAGGATGAAGAACTGCATAAGATAATCCCTTCAAATAACGCACGTAAAGGGAGTTAAGAAGTAAATATATCAGGAAAGTTGAGGAATAGACGATGACGGTGATCCTCTCTGGTTGAAGAGATGCTCGTATGTCACCGGTGGTAATGGTATTATCAACAGTTCAGGTCAGATAGCAGCTACTCAAATTAGTTATGCAAATGGCCGATTAAGGATTAGAGCTCAGTTAAACGCTGATGTAATAGTAAGGCAATAGCTGTTGATTTGCAATAGCTTTCGGATATAGAGTGTTTAGTTAGTAGCAAAATACTTGAAAAAATTAGAGATAGTTTACATTGATGAATAAACAGAGTAAAAATATAGTCAAAAGTGTCTTGATCAAGCTTTGGATATTAAGATGATAGTGCGGCAGGTTTTATTTTATTAATATTTTAAGAGGCTCTTACTGGGTAATATTAGTAGTATATTTTCAAAGTGATGAGACCTAATTGTCTATTAATTTACATTTTATTAACACTATTTTCATTTAATAGAGATTAACTTCGCATTAAATATATCTGAATAGATCAGTTCAAATATAATTTCCACAAAAAGGATATAAGAAGAAAGGAATTCGATGTTATTGTACGTTTCATGCGCGAATATGTTTAATTTGTATACACTTTCATGCATGTAAATACAATAACAAAAGGTTGAGGTGTTCCATTCACATTAATTTTTCTACATCTCTGTAATAAATTATTTTTAAAAAAACTTATTCTCCTATCTACTCATACTTCATGGTAATTGAGATAAAGGAACCTTAGTTCCTTATTACTAAAGTAGAATAAGAGAGTATACTATGCTAAGGCGATAGTCAATGTTTTAAAAGGTGATTGCTATGTGATTGAAATAAATTGTGTATTTTAACTAGATCTACACTTTCTGTGTAGTAACTTTTTTTATTATCTCTTACGGTTTACTTTACATGCAGAAGTCAACTAGAACGAGGCCATTCATTTCAGAGACTATTCACAGAAAATCCAAGGTATACATTTTATTTATCTTATAAATAGTTTAATATACAAATTAAAATCGTTAATATTTTTAAGAAATCAAAGTTTGGAAAATTAAAGCGTATTTAGGGGTAGGGGATTTTTATGAAAATCTTTGTGTCGTATCCTTGAAAGATACTAGATTCAAATATCAAGTTAATTTGATTTTCGTTTTTGAGTTATTGTGAATAGAGTCAGACTGAGACACATACGGACCTTTTTCTAAAAATGCTGTCTTTTAAGTACAGGGGACCCTAAAATGTGTATTTCCAGTTAAATCTCAGTATCGATTATTTGAGTAGAATGGAATATCTTCTCGCTTATGTACAATGTACTAATTAGAGAAAATAAGACTCTTAGTTCGTTCAATACCTCAGTAACAAAAAATTGTCTATTGTAACTTGGTATATTAAAGCTAAAGACAAATATATGTTTATTTCAAACAAAGAGAATTCTGCTATTAATTTTTCAGCCCAAATATAAGCAAAAGATCGCACAAGCTCTATTGATGGAAGTATTATACAATGTCTATGCACTACAGGCAGCATTGGTATATAGCTGCAGCCATCGAGGCAATACACATTTGGTGATGAAGGGGGCTCTGGCTGGTGCCTTTAACCTGCAACAGGATCAAAACTTTAAACTTACCGCTCATATGGAAATTTAAATTTATGTTTTAAAATTGTCATATTCAAATTTATTGGATGTTATGCTAGAGAAAGTCAAATTTGACTACCCCTTCGAGGTGTTCTAAATGAACGAAGTTTATGCAGGACTGAAAGAAAAGGAGCTCTCGTCTGGTACACATTTGTGACAAAAATGAATAGGAAATCTGGTATGGGTGTGTGAGAACCGAGAATCACCCTGTATAAAATCCTGAAGCACAAGCCCATCCTTTTTTTGAAGAAAAATTCAAGTTATAGGACTGTGTACCTTTGAGTGTATCATGAAAGGTATTTAAAGCAAACGGATAATTTATTGTCAGACATTCCAGCAGCTCTAAGGATACTATTGAGCCATGTCTAGTCTGGTAATTGCTTTAATTGTTCTTTTTTCACACAAGCCGTGTGTAGACAAGGGTTGGAAAGGTGGAGTCAGACTGAAAAATGCAATGCCATAACCAGGATTTGAACCATGAATCTCCCAGTCTCTTTCCGGTTGCTCTACCACTGAGCTACCATGGCAACATGCCGTAAGACATTAAATTTTTCAACTGACTCGTATTTTTCCCGGTAAACCACAAGGTGATCTCAATAATAGTTGGCTATAATTTGAATCCTGGGACTTAAAGTACCTACGACATTATAAGTCTCCATTTAAACAAAATTAAAGCAATAATAATTGACCATGATAGTTGGCTATACTATGAATCCTGGGGCTTAAAGTCCTTACAACATTCTAAGGCGCCATTGAGGTATGTCATCTCAAACCCATTTGAGATCACCATGTGGTTTACCGTGAAACATGCGAGCCAGTTGATAAATTTAGCGCTATGCCGGCATGTTGCCATGGTCGTCTCCTTAGCGTGGTGGAAGCATTGCTACTTGCGTGGGAGACCTGGACTGGGGTGCACTCAGCCTCGTAAGGTCCCTGGGGGGCCAATTGAGGAGCTACTTGATGGAGAAGTAGCGGTTCCAGGTCGTGAAGACCGCATTAACTAGCCGGCCGGGGGAGGGGGGATTGAAGAGCTGACCATGTCTCACTCCCCAGTACTGCACCCTATCCATGACGTCTGTAATGGATCAAAGATGGGGGATACAGCGGCCGGGCGGTAGGCCAAGGTTCTTAGTGAGCTGTGCAAGGAGTAGGCACGTTGCCATGGTGGCTCAGTGGTAGAGCAACCGGCTAGAGACCGAGAGATCCGTGGTTCAAACCCCCGCTAAGGCACTGAATTTTTCATTTTGACCCCACCTTTCCATAGTATGGTAATGTCCATAAAGTCTTAACCAACTGGCCAACAGGCAGTCGATTTGGGTTCCATGAGGGAAACGAGACGACAGTTCACCTCACTCTTCAACTCCATTTATTGGTCCCGAACCGTTCTGCGATGGCCCAGGACTCTAAATAAAGATTGCATTAAGACAATCAGAGCAGAACAGGGAAAGTCTGGTGTGTTCCATTCACATGACTTTGTAAATATCTCGGTTAAAAGTGTTGTTAAAAATCTCATTCGTTTGTACACTTCATGTTAATCGAGAAAAACATTTGCAGAAATCGCCTTATTTCTTGTTTTCTTGTAAGTAGAAGCTAAATAAGGGGTTATACTAGCCTAAATGTTTCAAAAGTTGTTTGCTATGTAGTTGGAATCCACTTATTTACATTGCCCGTATGTGAGAAGCTTTAATTCCAATAACATTAAAATCAATAATAAGGAATTTCTCAAAAATGGTACACTGCTCGAAAAAAATATACACAAGACATAAGATTTTGTTTATCTCTTACGGTTTAAAAGTTATGCAAATTTAATTCAGAATATAGGCCTCCAGAAGCTATTTCCAGAAAATTCAAGGCATACATTTCATTTTTCATGCAAATATCTTTATATATGGCATTTTAATCAAAATTGTTAGAGCCACTTTTCAAAAAATCAAAATTTTCTACATATTTCCATGAAAATGGTAGTTTGGGGTGGGAAATTTTCCTCTAAATCTTCGTGTCGTATTCTTGGAAGATACTAGGCTTAAATACCAATTATGGTAGGTATTTTAATAAATTTTCGTTTAGAGTTATTGTGTTCACAGACAGGCACCAAAGTAACTTTTTCTAAAAAGTTGTTATACACATGGGACCACAAAACTTGTATTTTGGGTAAAATATCAGTATCGAATTTGTGAGTGGAGTGCAATACCTTCTCTACCTGCATACGACGTACTATGTAGAGAAAACAAACTCAGTAGGCTACATACAGGGCTTAAGCACTCCAAAACCTTCATAGCTATTTCAGCTAAAGAAGCTAAAGAATTTCTTACATTAAGCAAAATGAAACGAGAACAATTATTGCTCTCCTTACTGTAAACATTGCCGCCTACGGAAGCATCTTTATAAGATGAGCATAGCTAATGTTAGGTCATACCGCTTCTGCAATGAAGGGAAATATATTCTATACGAATACACAGCATGCAGTAGAATAAGGCATTATGAGGATAATTCCCCAATATCAAGATGCAATTGCCTTATTACAACCCAGGAAAAATTTAAAATACATTAAAAGTATTAAATTCATGTGAGCCTTAGACATACAATTGGTAATATATTCACTTTAAGGTTCCCTAATAGTTATTTTAAATGGTAGTGATGAGAGGTTATAAGTAACCTATATGACACACCATTTTAATCTGATCAGGTATAATTTAATCCAACAATTATTCAACGAACTAAGAGCAAATTTTGTTTAACAACAGTGCAGTCCATAGCTAACAGAAATAAAAAATCTGATGTGTTCCATTTACATAACTTTCTCTACATCTCTGTAACATATTATTGTTAATTAAGCTTGTTCTTCTATCTGCTTCATGCTATTCGAGATAAGCATTAGCAGAAATGATCTAATTACTTAGTTCCTTATAGATAGAATACACTAGGCTAAACCGGCAGTTAAATGTTTTAAAATGTGGTTGCTATGGAATTGAAATCCATTTTTTTTTGTAAAGAAAAGTTTAAGTATTTTAAAACTGAAACCAATAACAAGGAACATTTAAAAAACCGGCAGCTCTACGAAGAAACTGTATATGAATTAAATTAAGTGTTTAAAACAGATTTCCATTTTTTTTTTTTTGTGTAGTAAGATTTGTCTATCTCTTACGGTTTACCAGTTATACAAAATTAAGAAAAGTTCATCCAGAATAAACAGGTCTTCAGAGGCTATTACCACAAAATTCAAAATATACATTTCAATTGACATGTAAAGGATTTTTAAACTAAATCGTTGGGGCCAATTTTTGGAAAATCAAAATTTTCGAAATGTTTTTCATGTAAAGTGTAGTTGGGGATGGGGGAACTCTCATGAAAATATTTGTTCCGCATCCTTGGAAGATACTACACTTAAATACCAAGTTTGGTGTTTAACAGCCTTTTTGATTTTCAGCTATGCTGCCCACAGACACACAGTGCGTCACTTTTTTTGGATTCAGGGTGTCTCAAAACATATAATTCCGGTGAAATCTCGCTATTGAGTTTTTGGGTGCATTACAATACCTTCTCTATACACTATGTACATAGTACATGGAGAGAAAGTAAAAATGGAGTTTCACTTCATAAAATAACTATAAAGCAGTATGCGATTTTATCAAAGGCGTAAAACCCACCCTACTTAGATTACATTAAATGTATAACATTGTTTCAAAATAACAGAATAACAGAAATAAAAAAGTAGATATTCAATCCATAAAATAATTATAAGGTTGTGTGAAATTTTATCTAAGGTATAAAAGCTTCCCTAACTTGTGTACTTACTTTGAATGCATAACATTGAATATATATCCGACAGCAAAGCAAATGTTTTCCAACAAGTGAATATTTTATGAAACGTAACAATGCAGTAAACAGAGAAATTTCCAATGTAAATAAATGGAGTTATGTGCTTTTGGAATATATAGCAGCATTAGGTTTAGCGCTGTATTTAAAGCATTAGATATTAAAACTTAAAACACAAACAGAGGTGTGAATCATGAAATAGGTTTCCTCTTTTGCGTGTGTTACTGTAAAGATAAAGGTTCAATGATTTATGCTTGTTCATCCGTAAATTTTTATTTTTGATTGCACATGGAGAGCGTGTAAATAAATATATGTTACGAGGAGACACTGTGACAAATAAATGAATTCGATTCTGTTATTTTTTATTCATACTCCTGTCTGGAAAATCTGCAATGCAGTATTTGTAACAAGATATTGCCTGAAAATCTGATGTATTTACACCAGCAGAATTCTCTTCAAAAGTATCTTTGGTGAAATAAATTGTTAACATCTACAATTAAAACATTCTTTCTTTATTAGAACGTTTTTCTCCATAATAATGTGTCAATAAGGAGGTGTAAAAGCCACTTTACATTATCTTTAGACATCCATGTTATCGAAAATCATCATTTGATTTAAACTCACAGAGAAAATAATGAATTATATAAAATAACGTTTAATTCTTGACCGTCATTTATTCCTTCGTCAGATAAAAGCTCATTTTATCACAATTTAGAATTTACAACAAAGTTAAAGTGATGTTATTTCATTTTTGTAAACCCCAAATACGAAAAAGCTCTAAAATTAACGCCACACTAAAACAAAAAATAAAATAAGCACATTGCTTATTCTCCCTTCAGATTAAATATTAGTATTTATGTTATTGCTACAGATTTCAAACTGGAGAAAAATAAGATAAAACAGATTATTGTATTTACTATCTCAAATAAATATTTTAATTAAAACAATAATTACTTACAAATCCGAAATATGCAATACTACACTCCTGAGCTGTTTGCGTTAGCGAAAATTGAACTTCATTCTTAAGAAAGTATTTAGATAGGCACTAGAATATCGAACATGTATCCGAAACAGGTTTAGATTGTTTAAGGTAATATCAGAAATCAAGATAGCCAAAATCAACTCATGAGTCTTTAAATTTGTGAAGATACGTTATAATTCACTTTTACATTGCGAAACTATTTATACGTATGTTGATATATTAGTTCTAATGCTTAGAACAAAAATAATGAGTTTCTTACAATAAAAAAATGTGCACATGCATAAGATTCTGTACAAGCGCCAACTTAAATAGTGGGATTATTACTTTTCTCTGTGTGTAAAGCTCCTAATTATTTTTGGTCAAACTATTAGATGAATTTGGTTGTAAACTGTCATACCTACATATCTCTTCTTTTCGTAATATGAATTTTTAATGCAAAAATTTACAAATCTGAACACGATTTCTTTTTATTGCTTTAATTTTATGGATATATTTTTCATATATAAAATATCTAATCACAGAAAAGTAATGCAGACATTCCTTGAACGTCCATCTGGATATTTGACTGCCATCTGCTCGGTCCATTAGTAATGATCAGACGGGGTGTCATGCATTTATTTAGTTTTAAGGTCCTTTAATCTGATTGGTCATATCGGAGGATGAACAAAATCAATGAAATGATGCTAAATTGTTTCAGCCTCAGTGTAGGCTAAAGTTACTCGACATTCGTCTTCTCAGGATAAGGAAAACCCCGAAAAAACTTATTTGGGTAATTCACTCTAAGCGAGATACAAGCTCGTGAACTCTTGAATGTAAGGCAAATGCGTTACGCCCATGCTACTAAAATAGGCACAAGGAGAAACAATACTAGGCGTTAGTTTTACAAAAGAACATTTTTAAGGTGATAGTTATCAGTTCACTTCCATTTTTACTTAACCACGATGTAAGCCGTAGGCATACGCTCATGGAATGGCTGTTCAGATGTTACTAAAGTGCACATTTTGAGGTCACACGACTAATCTCTGTATGTGGAAGAGAGCGGGAAGAAATGCCATTAGAAATGGCAAATATTAACTTCTAATGATACAAGAACAAGATGCCCAAGAATTACCTCACGATGGTTGAGTAATGAATGAGAAACTTAAATGTAGTCGACTGTAAAGTCGCTTTCATTCATATGGAACTTCACAAAACAGCAACGTTCAGATATAGACAAAAACGTATACAGATAGCCTGTATTTACTTTGCATATAGGCATTTGAGCGTTAAACGAATTGCAGAACTCAACAAGGCTATTTCAAGTCAAAACCGTCAGTAGGGAACTGGCGTAAGTGAGCTTCGTTTTACCCCTGTCAATGAGCATAACCCGCTGAGTGTCTCCGTTGATAATAAAGAGAAGTGTGGATTTTAAGTCCAGGTATAGGACCAGCGTCGTGAGAAAAGTGAGGAGTTGTGATAGGCAGCGATCCCAGCCATGATAGCCAACGGGGGATGTATGTTTTTGACATGTGAGGAGTGCTTGAGGCCGGCAATTGAGATTATTATTATTATTATTATTATTATTATTATTATTATTATTGTTGTTGTTATTGTTATCATTGTTATTATATAACTATGGTGAAGTAATTTATTCCTCCGTGACTACAATATATGAATGAATCCTCTGTGCAGACGTATTTGAACCATAAATCATTGGATGCGTCCTCATGTTCAATATGCAATTCATATTTCCAAATAAATATTATCACTTAATTTTATGTAATATATAAGAAAGGACGAATCATGGATAACATATGTAAGAATTGTGTTCTAAAGATACATCTGTGAAAATTAAATAGTGTAAAATTTCAGGCTGATTCATTTGAAATTCCTATAGCAATTAGGGTTTAAAGCAAATGAGGTAACGGATGATTTAGCATAACTAAACAATGAAAGAAATCAACACACAATTTTATGTATAAAGTTACAGTACCTTTTCAAGTAATTTCTATTCTGTCAAGACTGGTTCCAGTTTTTCATTGTTCGGTGATATATTTTTCTACCACCAAAGAACCTTTTTTCTGAATGCACAAAATATTCGGCCAATTGAATTTTACAGGCAAATAACGAAGTGTATGGTGATAATGCAATGAACGAGTCTTCAGTGAAGAAATGGCGCATAATTTACGAGCAACAAGGAACAACCAGAGTGCACGACAAATACTGGAGTGGAATTTCATCAATCGTTATGGAGTAGTTGAAAGTAAATATATATAATAGAATTCAGAAAAACCCTTGTTTCACTTTTGACACCCTACATGAGCTTTTTAATGGAAAATTTTTTCCAACGATGAAGACCTCAAAGTGGAAGTGGAAGTGAAAGATCTTGGCTGATATCTTTAGCGGTAGAAGAGTATAACATCTGTATTGAAAAACCGGTGCCACATGACAATAAGAATCTACATAGCAATGGCGAATACGTTGAGAAATAGTGTAAAGTACTGAAACTTTGTAAATAAAGTTTTGCGTTGATATCTTTATTTATTATTTAGTTATGTTAAATCATTTGTTACTTTCTGAATGGTCTAATTATAACAATATGAATATTGCTGTTTAAGAACATGATAATTAAACAAGTTAAAATATAAGATTCCTTTATAGATACTAACGAAAAAGCGAGTAAAATAAAATATATGAGTTTCATTCCTTTTTTTTATTTTCTTATTTTAATATTAGTCCATATGTAAATGTATATATATTGGAATTTATAAAAGGAATCATGGGTTAAATAATGTATGAACAAAAGATTAAATTACCTTAGGGATAATAACATGATTTATTTTGACAATTCATATCGAAATGAATGAACCCTAAAATATCTTTCGGTGTTAAGTAGAGATGAAAGGGAATTTTTTCAATATTTCTGTAACTTCTAAAAATTATTTGAATACCTTATTCCATTCTTTTATTTTGTTATTTATGAGGTTTACTCAATTTCATTGATTTGTATCCAAAACTACATCTTGTGTAAAAACGTTAGAATGAAAATGCGTCGAAAAATGAAAACATTAGAAAAAAAGAGTTTAAAATTTAACACCCTAAAATAATACTGTAACTAAAATAATGTTATTTAAAAAGTATTTAGTGCATATACAGGCCCTCCTTTATTTTTTCTGTTATTTTGCAATTAGATTCCTTGAGCCTCTCTTGAACAGTTGACCCACTTTTATATACCTAAGCAAAACTTATTGCTTTTATTACAGTTTTATAGCAAATTAGCTTGCAGGTAGATATTTATGACAAGTTTTGCCATGAAACAAAATTAGGTAGTAAGTAGTGTTTTTGAATATTAGCCATGTTGGGAATTTCTCAAAGATTAGCCTTAATGAATGATGTAATAAATAAGATACGTATGCTAATAGAGTAGTCTGTGATGTACCTAACATGACATTTTTACTTTCTCTAGCCTCGTATGTAAAACGTACGCAGTGGATAGAGAAGGTATTGTATTCCCCCAAAAATTCGATACCGAAATTTCACCGGAAATACATGTTTTTGGAACTCCTGAATCAAAATAAAAACCATTTTCAGAAAAAAATCGTGTGTGTTTTTATGTGTGTGTGTGTGTGTGTGTGTGTGTGTGGACAGCATAGCTCAAAAACAAAAAAGACGGTTAAATATCAAACTTGGTAATTAAGTTTGGTATCGTCCAAGGATTCAACACGAAGATTTTCAAGAAAATTCCTCACCCCAAACTACCCTTTACATGGAAAAACTTTAAAAAAAGGTTGCTTTTCTTAAAATGGCTCTAACGATTTTGATTAAAATACTACATATTAAAGGCATTTCCATCACAAATAAAATGTATATCCTGAATTTTTTGGGAACAGCTTCTGAAGACCTGTTTATTCTGGATGAATTTTGCTGAATCTTGCATAACTAGTAAACCGTAAGAAATAAACAAAACTTGCTTCACAAAAAATGTAGATCCCTTTAAAATATAAAATTTATTTCCCATAAATCTTTTCCTGGAGTTTACCGTTTTCGAGATATTCCTTGTTATTAGTTTCAATTGTAAAGTACTTATACTTTTCTCATAGAGGAAGCGTCCGATTTTCTTTTGTTCTACTCCTAGTCAAGCAAAGAGGCAATTTGCAATGCCAAGCAAATTAACGATAGCTTTTAAAATGTTTGACTACCACTTTAGCATAGCGCATTCCTTTAGTTGCCTTCTACTTATAAGGAAATAAGTAATAAGAACATTTTGATAATGTTTGTCTTGATTAGTATGGTGTAAAAAGAAGAAGAATGTCTTATGGGAAGTTTGTTTGAAAAGTAGCTAGAGAAAGGTAAAACATCAGATTTTTTTCATTCTTTCTCTCCGCGATTTATTTCTTCTTGCTCCAAAACCTATTTATGTCAGTTAAGCATCCTTTAAAAAGAAGCATTTTCCAGTCTGAATCGCTAATGCGAATTCTTCGATTACAAAACAGCTTTGACTAAACGCACCAATGGTAACGTTTTAAATTCCACTCCTACTGCATTATGTGGCTCATATATAGTTGCCCGGAAACACGTCTTTCACTTTTATCAAAACTTCCGGAGTCCCCGTTGCGCGGAAGTTTGAGTTCTCGCGGTGGAAACTTTGGGAAAGGCTGAGATTGTGTTAGTTTTGTTTCTTTTGCTGCATTTTGTTATCGTTAAAAGAGCAGGACAGCATTCAGCTTAAAGCGGATAGAGCATTCCTTGCTGTTGGAAAGGGTGCTTATTTTCTTGGTCTTGTTTCAAAAATTGGTTTTCTTTGCTGCATTGCTTTTAGGATTGCTTACAGGAATAAATCATTACACGTGCCAAAACAATCTTGCAGTATTCTCTTCAACAATAAGAGATGGAAAACACAGATGTTTTACAGCAGAATTGCCACAGATGCACTGCTCTGCCATTTTCGTAAAATATCAATTAGCTAACACTTCATCACTCACCATTTTGTTCTATATCTTTTAATCAATATGACCTTTGTCCGACTTTTGTGCAGCAGCATATGTCTGCAGTAGAAATAAAGCTGAACACTGCAGTGTTTAAATATTTCCTTAAGGTTCCTTCAGCTCATTTTTTGTTACCTTCAGGGATTGTCCCTCGCTATAAAACATTGCCACAACTATGTTTTTGCATCATGTGGAATTTTTAATTTCTCTACACGTACTATGTACATAATGTATACAGAAGGTATTGTATTTCACCCAAAAATGCGATACCGAGATTTCACCGGAAATATATGTTTTGGGACCCCCTGAATCCAAAAAAAGCATTCTCCTTAAAATGTCCGTGTGTGTGTCTGTGGACAGCATAGCTCAAAAACGAAAAGTTTAGTTTCTTCTAAGGATGCAACATGAAGATTTTCAAGAAAATTCCCCCACCTCCAACTACCCTTTACATGAAAAATTTTCGAAAATTTTTATTTTCTCAAAAATGAATAACAATTTTGATTAAAATATCATACATTAAATCTATTTACATGACAAATAAAATATATACCTTGAATTTTCTTCGAATAGCCTCTGAAGACATCCTTATTCTGGATGAGTTTTGCAGAATTTTGCATAAGTGGTAAACAGTAAGCTAAAGACAAAAACTCATTTAATAGAAAATGAAGAGCTCGATAAAACACATAATTTATGTTATATACATTTTTTCCTTCAGTTGATCGTTTTTTAAATAGTCCTTGCTATTAGTTTCAGCTTTAAAATACTTATACTTTTCTCATAGGGGAATTTGTCAACTCCTGTCTATATACAAACAAAGGAATTTCAATCAGCTTTTGACTATTTAATCTATGGCACTCCCTTATTTTCGTCCTACTTACATGGAACATTAGCATGAAGTAAGTAGAAAAATAAGCTTTTTAACAAAAATTTGTTGCAGAGAAAGTCATGTGAATGGATCACTACAGATTTTTTTTTAGTATCGAAAGGTATTGGAAAAAGTATGTTTGCCCCGTTTAGGTGCGTTCGCCACTTTGTAGTGCCTATTAACGTCGCTTTAATTCATTCTATCATCTGTGTCTGTAACTATAGCACTTCTCATAAAATGTTTGAAATCAATACAAATAATTATCACAACTCTTGAATTGTTTTAAGATGAGCCAGCCCCAAATATCAGTTTAAAATATTGTATGTGCCTTTTTAAACAATTCTTATTTGTTTTACAAAACTGGAAAAGATATGTTAGAAACTTTTAAAATTACGGTTTGCGAATACTTAATTTTTTCACTAAAATAAGCTATTTACTAAACTTATATTTTAATAAAAATGCAATATGCTTTCTATCATTTTATGAAAATTAAAGTATCAAAAAAGTTTTAAAATAGTTTGGCTACAGTAATAACAATTATTAATTAGCATACTGCTATCTTCAATAAGAAACAGAAATTAAGCTTATGAGAATTTAGCCTAAAGAAATGTTACTTTTCCAGTGTCTTCCTAGTCCTATGTTACAATATCTTGGTCTTCCATTTCATGTTCAAAAATTATTGTTTTATGTCCCTACACACTATGAGATTATTCTCCAAATGGAAAATTAAAAATCAGCCACATGTTAGTTTATATTAAGACATTTTCGAGCAGAGAAACCACGCCGTCAAGTGAGTTACAGTGTACACTTTCTTTTGCGATATCTTGGAGTATTCACACAATATTTTTCTTATAAATAATGTATCCAAATGACGACGAAGGCCTGTACTATTATATTATATCACACAAACATAACGAAATTTTTATAAAAATAAATATAACAGCATTATATTGTAAAGTTTCAAAGCCTTTGCTTCATTATTTTTCAAAATATGAATTGATAATTTTTCAAATTTGATACAAATTTGGGGTACTATCTTTAAAATTATAGTTTAAACTAGCTCAATGTGATCTGTGTGGTTATGGTAGAGGTAAATTGTAATAATACATCTGTGCATGGGTATTGACAAATCTAGTAAATTTTTAGAATCTTTAATTTTTTTAACATTTTAAGGAAAATAAGATTATTTCCCCTAAAATTATAATAGAAAAAATCAGTTTAAGTAACTAAATTAAGCAGAATAAAAATGATGTGCAGATTTTTATCATGTATTGTTACCATTATTTCATTCTAAGCCGTTAAGTAATTAATTATAAGTTGTATCTCAAATAAATGCTGTTGTTGCCGAGTTATTGAAGGCCCGTTAAACCAAATGTTATATCGAGATTTAAACAAAGTCTACATCCATGAAGTTCCAATAAATGAACATCAATCTGGAATGGAAGATGATCGTGAAAGCGAGAAATTTGCAGAAGAAGGAAGCGAAATGCCACAGACAGATCAATCTCCAGTCTTCAAGCAAACCTTTCGTTTCGTGTGCTTGTGTTCATTTTTATTTTTTCCACCCTTATTTTTCGGATTGGGAGCGACGGTGTGTAAAAGCTCAGTGCTGCCACCCGTCGCGGTGCATTATGGGGGACCTGTGGCCCTGATCGATCCGAGCATGCCTCAATGAACACGCCAGGGTAAAGTTATCACTTTGAATCTCTTAGGCATCTTCCATCTTACCTAAGCCTCAATGGAAAGAGCAACAGTGTCTGATATTGTCTATAGTGATATTTTTATTAACTGAATCGACACCTCGTTGGAAACCTTTTAGCTAAAACTCTAAACTGGCATGTAATTAAACAATAGCTAAGCGAGATGCCGGTTACTAAAAGCGTTTTAATAAAAACGAGCATCATGTATATTATTGCAGTTCCTGAAGAAAGTAAATAAAACGTTTATATAAATTTTAAAATAATGTTAAGGAAATATCGTTAGTTACAAATTGCTCAAAGTGTCACATCGCAATGCAAAATTATATCGATTCAGAAAACATTTTAAACCAACTGAGTCCGGAATGTTGGCTCCTTATTTAAATAAACTCAAAAGTTTTCTCAAATTCTATATTAGTATATACTACCCAATTATCACTGATTATTAGCTAACATTTTCCCAATTGATTGATTTTGCAAATGTGGATTGAAAGTATTTTTCACTAGCATTATATTCATTCTAATACAGATTTGAATTTTGTAATTAAATATAAACGTGGTATACACTTTATCAGAAACTAATGAACGCAGTGTTCAAATAATTTAGATATATTTAAACATTCTAATTTTTCAGAAAACAAGTAATGCTGTACTAATATAAACATTATTATTCCTGAATAACCTTATTGTACATTTATTGACAATATATTTAAAATAAAAGCAACAGCATCATCAAAAATATACACTTTTATTCCTTCCATCAAAATAAACTTAAATAAAGGTTTCGTTAAAATTAGAGCTTCTGGAACATAGGTAACAGACCTCCAAATCTTTGACCACGTTGTGCTTACTTGTCAAGTTATTGTAAGTTATTGTGCTCCTTTTTCAGGAGTGTAGTTGACCTTGACTTCAGCTTTATGGAGGACAATGCGCGAGCGCATCGAGTAGCGCAGGTGAAAATCTCTTGGAAAGAGGTGATATTTGGTAAACGAACTGTGTTTCCGATTTAAAGCCCATTGAACACGCGTGGGATGCTTTGAGGAGACGCATTGCACCACGTCCAGAAGTACCAACGGCCATCCAACAGTTGTCAACAGCTTTAGTGGAGGAATGGAACGCCCTACCAAAAGAAGTCATTGCGTATGTAGTGGCCAGCATGAGAGAGCGACACAGAGCATGCATAGCTGTTCGTGGTTATCACACACCCTTTTAACCATAATGTCTCTATTTTTACTTTCTCTATACTTACTATATACATAGTGTATAGAGAAGGTATTGTATTGTACCCAAAAATTCGACATCCAGATTTCATCGGAAATACATGTTTTGGGTCCCTTGAATACAAAAAAAAAAAAAAAAACATTTTTGCCTGTTGGCAGCATAGCCCAAAAATGAAAAGTCTGATAACCTTGTTATTTAAGTTGAGTATCTTACAAGGATGCGACATGAAGATTTTCAAGTAAATACTCCACCCCAAAATACGCTTTATATGGAAAAAAATTCAAAAATTTTAACTCTCTCAAAAATGACTAACGATTTGGATTAAAATCTCTCACATTTGAGATATTTTCATGCCAAATAAAACGTATATCTTGAATTTTCTGGGAATAGCCTCTGAAGACCTCTTTATTTTGGATCATTTTTATTGAATTTTGCATAACTGGTATACCGTAAGAGATAGAAAAAAACTTACTGCACATAAAATGTAGATCTCAATAAAACACACAATTTATATCATATACAGTTTTTCGTGGAGTTGGCCATTTTCGAGATATTCCTTGTTGTTGATTTCAGTTTTAAAATACTTAAATCTTTCTCACACGTAAATTCGTCAACGCTTGGCCACGCAAAGAAACGGATTTCAATCCCATAGGAACCACATTTTAAAATATTTGACTATCGGTTTATCGTATTGTATTCCCTTATCTCTCTTCTACTTATAAGGAATTAAGTAATATGACCGTTTCTGCTAATGTTTTAGCATGAAATAGATAGAAGAATAGGATTATTACCAATAATTTGTTACAGAAATGTAGAGAAAGCCATGTGAATGGAATAAATAAGATTTTTGCAAATCTAGAGGACCATGATGTAATGTAGTGACTTTAGTGAAGCTTATTTTCTATTAATAAAAGTGTCATTTCTATTTGTCTCATTGCATATTTCGTTTGTAGCATACTGCAGCACTTCTCGCTATGTATGATTCAAGTTTGATCAAGCAATGTTACAGGATCGACAAGGGTAACTGAAATGAAGTCACGGACTAGTGAACGATAGGCCTATTCCATTTATTTTTTGCTTTCTCTAACAAGTATAATGTACACAATAGGAAGAAAAGGTATTGCATACCACCCAAAAATTCCATACCGATATTTCCTCGGAAATAAATATTTTGAGGACACCTGAATATAAAACCATTTTGTGTGTCGGAAAACAGCAAAGGCTAACGAAAGAAAAGTCGGTTAAGTACCAACTTTGGTATTTAAGATGAATATCTTCAAAGGATGCAATACGAAGAATTTTAGGAAATTTTCTCTACCCCAAACTATATTTTATATGAAAGATTTTTGGAATTTTTTTTATTATATCAAAAATAGTTCTAACGATTTTGATTGAAATTCCACATATTAAAATTTAAACATCTTGAATTATCTGGCAATTGCATCTAACAACTGTAACAGATAGACAAAGTATTACTATAAAAATGTAGATTTCGTTAAAACACAAAATGTATATCAACATAAATCCTTGTGAAATTAACCATTTTGAGATTATGTTATTTTTATTAAATGTTCCAATAATTATGAAAGGTTGTTATTCGTTGCCCTCGTAGTGACTAGCTTTTAAAGATTGTTTATCGCATTATCCTAGTATATTCCTTATGATCATTCTATCTACAAGGAGGTGAGTAATAAGATCATTGGTTAATGTTTATCTCGATTAGCAGCAAGAATAGAAGAATATTTTTAAGAGTATATTGTTGCAGAATATATAGAAGTCATGTGAATGTAACACATGAATATTTTATGCTATTTTGTTATATAGGTGAAATTCAGGACCGCATCATACAGTACGGTTAACTTGTAATTTTACCTTCTCCAGCACTTACGTACATATAATGTACAAATAAGCTAGACGTGGTATTGTATTCCACCCAAAACTCGATGTTCAGGTTTCATCGAAATATGTTTTGATGTACCCTGAATCCAAAAAAGGCATTTTTAGAAAAAGTTCTGTGTGTTTTTGTGTATGTGCATATGTCACTGTGGATAGCATACCTAAAAAACTAAAAGACTGTTAAACACCAAACTTGGTATCTATATTTAGTATATTTTAAATATGAAGATTTAAAAAAAATCACCCCTTCCCACAAACCACTCATGGATTATTGTTTGAAAATTTTGTTTTTCTCAAAAAAGGCTACGATGATTTTGATTAAATACAAGATATTAGCATAAAAAATAACATACATGTCTTCCCTTATTTCTCTTCTACTTACAATGAAGTAATTCTGCTAACATTTAGCTGGATTAACATTATGTATATAAAATATTGGTATTTTACGAGAATAAGTTGTAAAGAAAGTTATGTGAATGAACACATTAGATTTTTTGTGTTAACATTAAATATATAAACGTACTGTTAGAATTACTCAAATTTATAATACCACACTGAATAAAAATCTGATCTGTTCCATTCATATGACTTTCTCGACATTGCTGTAATAAATTATTGTTAAAAATGATATTCTTCTACCTACTTTTTATAATCGAGATAAACATTAGCAGAAATGTTCTTAATTACTTGCTTCTTTGTAAGTAGAAGAAAATAAGGGAATACACTTGGCTAAAACGAATGTCAAATTTGTTAAAAGCTGGTTCCCATTTGGTTGAAATCTGTTTCTACGCATAACCAGGAGTTTACAACTTTCCATGTGAGAGAAGTTCAAGTATTTTCAGTCTGAAATAAATAACAAGGAATATCTCAGAAATGATAAATTCCACGGAAAACACGTATGAGATAAATTGTGTATTTTAACGTCCTCTACTGTTTTTGTGTGGTAATCTTCTGTCTAACTCTTACGGTTTTCCTGTTCTGCAAAATTCAGTAAAATTCGTTCAGAATAGAGCTATTTAGAGGCTATTCCCAGATAATTTATAATTGCATTTTATTTGTGATGAAATGATGAAATGTATTTAATATACATTTTAATAAAAATCATTAGAGCCATTTTTGAGAAAGTAAAAAAATTGAATTTTTTTCTTGTAAAGAGCAGTAGAAAGTATTAAGTAAGTAAAAACTAAGTAAGTAGAAAGTTAGTGAATGAGTGAGTGAGTGAGTGAGTGAGTGAGTGAGTGGGTGGGTGGGTCGGTCGGGGTGGCAGCAGCAGCAGCAGCAGCAGTAGCAGGAGCAGGAGCAGGAGCAGGAGCAGGAGCAGTAGCAGTAGCAGTAGCAGGAGCAGGAGCAGGAGCAGGAGCAGGAGCAGGAGCAGGAGCAGTAGCAGTAGCAGGAGCAGTAGCAGTAGCAGGAGCAGGAGCAGTAGCAGTAGCAGTAGCAGTAGCAGTAGCAGGAGCAGGAGCAGGAGCAGGAGCAGGAGCAGGAGCAGGAGCAGTAGCAGTAGCAGGAGCAGGAGCAGGAGCAGTAGCAGTAGCAGTAGCAGGAGCAGGAGCAGGAGCAGGAGCAGGAGCAGGAGCAGGAGCAGGAGCAGGAGCAGTAGCAGTAGCAGTAGCAGGAGCAGGAGCAGGAGCAGGAGCAGGAGCAGTAGCAGTAGCAGGAGCAGTAGCAGGAGCAGGAGCAGGAGCAGGAGCAGGAGCAGGAGCAGGAGCAGGAGCAGGAGCAGGAGCAGGAGCAGTAGCAGTAGCAGGAGCAGGAGCAGGAGCAGTAGCAGGAGCAGTAGCAGGAGCAGGAGCAGGAGCAGGAGCAGGAGCAGGAGCAGTAGCAGTAGCAGGAGCAGGAGCAGTAGCAGGAGCAGTAGCAGTAGCAGTAGCAGGAGCAGGAGCAGGAGCAGGAGCAGGAGCAGTAGCAGTAGCAGTAGCAGGAGCAGGAGCAGTAGCAGTAGCAGGAGCAGTAGCAGTAGCAGTAGCAGGAGCAGGAGCAGGAGCAGGAGCAGGAGCAGTAGCAGTAGCAGGAGCAGGAGCAGTAGCAGGAGCAGTAGCAGTAGCAGTAGCAGTAGCAGTAGCAGGAGCAGGAGCAGGAGCAGGAGCAGGAGCAGGAGCAGGAGCAGGAGCAGGAGCAGGAGCAGTAGCAGGAGCAGGAGCAGGAGCAGTAGCAGTAGCAGTAGCAGTAGCAGTAGCAGGAGCAGGAGCAGGAGCAGGAGCAGGAGCAGTAGCAGTAGCAGGAGCAGGAGCAGGAGCAGGAGCAGGAGCAGTAGCAGTAGCAGGAGCAGTAGCAGGAGCAGGAGCAGGAGCAGGAGCAGTAGCAGTAACAGGAGCAGGAGCAGGAGCAGGAGCAGGAGCAGGAGCAGTAGCAGTAGCAGTAGCAGTAGCAATAGTAGTAAAATATTTTTGGGTGGAATACAATACCTTCTCTATACCTATGTACATAGCACGTGTAGAGAAAGTAAAAATTGATGAAAACATATGAATAAAAGAATTGCCGTACAAAAAATTTAACTGGCGGCTGTGGTAGCAATTAGAGTAAGTCAATGATACAGACCAAGCAGACAAGTTTGGTTTTTATCAGCAATTGTGAAATTTTGGTTAATATTGGATATGCATTTTATGATACCTTTATTTCTATGAAATTCCCCCAAATCTAGAATTCGCAGTGCGGTCGGCGATAATGACATTGCCATTTCACGGTAAAGTGAACATCGGATTCCAGTGTTACCTCGCCAGGTACGCTCAGTTAATTGCTGGGATGTTGGTAATAAACCGGTTATGAATTACACATATTAGTGGCAGAGCAACTACTTCAGTAAAGTTAATGTTCTCGGTGCACGGTACATGAACTATGGAAATATGAATCCGCCCCCCTTCCCCACTATTAGGGGAAGCCACCCTTCTCGTATTTTACTTTTCTCCCCAGATACGAGCTCATAATGCTACATTATCTTAGAGCTCGACTACGTTTTTGCGCTTCATTTAAAATGGACGGCTTTGCGGGAAGGAGATATTAATTCCTCTAAATGCCGTAGAGCCCCTCGCTTTAACTTGAGTTAGAGTCTAGTAGTAAGAATTAATGTTTTTCCTTTTCTGTATGACTTACTCCCTACGGTACTTATAAACTTGTTTAGCCCCACATTTTAAGTACGTTGAGAATAATCTGCAACTATTATTGAAGACGTGACTGCAGGTCCCAGATTACCAAAGCTAAAACTTTAAAAACTTGAGAAAATTTGAACGTCCTTTTTAACCTTTTCAGGCATAGTGGCTTCAATTAGAACCACCCTGATAATTTTACTTTCTCTACACGTACTATGCACATAGTGTTTAGAGAAAGCAGTATTGTATTCCATCCAGAAATTCAACATTGAGATGTCACCGGAAATACGTACTTTAGAGCCCCCTGACTCCAAAACAAGTAATTTCTGAAAAATGCCCAGGTGTGTCTGTGGACAGCATAGCTCATAAATGAAAAGTCGGTTAAGTACCCAACTTGGTAATTAAGTTCAGTATCTTCCATGGATGCTACACGAAGATTTTCAAGAATCCCCCCCGCCCCAACTATCCCTTGCCAGGAAACTTTCGAAATTTTGGATTTTATCAAAAATGCTTTTGTATAAATACTGTATATTAAACATATTTTTTCATGGGAAATAAAATTTATATCTTGAATTTTCCGTGAATAGCCTCTGAAAACATCTTTATTCTGGATGAATTTTGCTAAATTTTTCATAACTATAAACCGCAAGAGATACATAAAACCTTACTGCACAAAAATATAGATCTCATGAGAACATGCAATTTATGTTATTTACATTTTCTTCGTGAAGTTGACCGTTTTAGAAATATACTTGTTATTTTTTTCGATTTTAAAATACTTAAAAGCTTTCTGATACGGGAATTTGTCAACTACTGACAATGCAAATAAATAGATTTTAATGACATAGCAACTAGCTTTTGACATTTTAACATTTGACTATCGCCTTACCTACTGCAGCGTCCTAATGAAACAACTTGGAATTACTCAGTTACAAAATGCCATATGTAAATGATCGGAATTTGAAGATGCTATTTTATATTGTTGGATTGTTTTGAAGGTGTGCTAGCATCTTTTGCTACGACTGAGTTTTGTGTATTCTGTGAATGCATAGAAATGTATTTTCGATTTACATCAGAATTTTTGAGGTTCATGAAAATGAACACAATCACTGTTTGTTGTGCAATATACTTAAAAGTGAGTATAGTAAGATGCTTAGAAAATTTACAAAGCAAGTCTCTCTGGTACTGAGTTTTTTATCTACCTCGTCATCATCCTAACATGTCCTGTCCCCGATATTTAATCGAGAGCGCCCAGCGGTTCTAGCCATACTCCAACAACAGCACACCAATAATGGCACACATACCAATAGTAATTATTATTGAATTACAATTTTTCTGCTGATTTCTCAGAAATGAAAATTATATTTTTAGCACACAATAATAAATTTAAAGACTGCCTCCGTGGTCGAGTGGTCAGCGAGCTGACTTCTCACCCGGATGTCCCGGGTTTGATTCCCGGCTGGGGCGGGGAATTTTTCTTTAACCGGAATTATTGCCCATCCCCCATAGAGTCTGGAAGTATGAATGTGAGAGTGAATGTGCGTGTGTTTAGTAATATAAAGTTTAACCTAATGTTCTGAACCAACAGTTTCACAAGTCAAAGCCCCCGATATGACCATTGATGTTAAAGGGGTCTATACAAATGAAGCAATAAAAAAATAAATAAATACATTTAAAAATATTTTTCATTATTAAAATAAAAGTTTTATTTCAAAATTACTTTAATTTAGGATGCTTTAGAAGTTTTCATGATAATATTCCAGAAAACAAGCAATTTTTCTGTGCACGAAGGTGTTAAGCAGGAATCCCACTTATTATTAAGGAACAAGTCACTTCTCAATGCCTGTTGTATAACAGAATTCTGTAGTCCACCTCAGTGGCGTAGGGTAACCTGCCACACACTCAAAAGTTTCAGAGTTCGAATCTCCATTAGTGAGAATTGCTCTGATAAGGATTATTTCGAGTATCCTCTTATCCTAGGAACCGGATGTCGTGTAAACGTAAGCTCTAGACTCCTTGCTCATACGAGCTTCGTTTCACGCAATTCATCCGTTCATTTTCGGATATGACTTGCCACATAATGATAATGCATCTGTAAAATTGACCGAGAACTGTGAAAGTTATTTTTTTTACTTTCTCTACACGTACCATGTACATGGTGTATAGAGAACGTGTTGTATTCCACTCAAAAATTCTATACTGAGATTTCACCGGAAATACACGTTTTGCGACCCCCTGAATGAAAAAGACAATTTTAGAAAAAGGTCAGCGTGCGTGACTATGTATGTATGTGTGTGTGTCTAGGCAGATAGCTCAAAAAGGAAAACAAATACCAAACTTGGTATTTAAGTTCAGTATCTTCCAAGGATGCGACACGAAGCTTTTCAAGAAAATTGCCCCTCCCCAACTACCCTTAAATGAAAAAGTCCGAATTTTTTTATTTTCTCAAAAATGGATCTTAGGAGTTTTATGAAAATACCGCATATGAGAAATACTTAAATGACAAATAAAATTTATATCTTAAAATTTCTGGGAGTAGTCTCTGAATACCTGAATTTTGTTGAATTTTGCATTACGGTAAACCGTATGTGATAGATAAAAACTCAATACACAAACATGTAGATCTCATTAAAACACATGATTTATGTCATATATGTTTTATGTAGAGCTGACCGTTTCTGAGATATTCGTAATTATAGGTTGCGATTTTAAAATACTTACATTTTTCTCATAGGAACATTTTTCAATTTCTGGCCATACAAAAAATGAATGTCAATCTCAAGGCAACAAGCTTTTAAAAGAGCTTACTGTTGCTTTAGTCAAATATATGCCCTTATTTCCATTCTGCTTATAAATAAGTAAGTAATAAGTCAATTTCAGATAATGATTTTTCTTGATTAGGTTAAAGTAGATAGAAGAATAAAATGAATATTTTGAATTTTCTGCGAATAGCCTTTGAAGACTACTTTATTCTGGATCAATTTTACAGAATTTTACATAAATATTAACCGTAAGAGATACACAAATACTTACCACACAAAATATAGAGCACGTTTGTCAACTCCTGTTCATATAAACAAAGGAACTTCAGTCACTTAGCAACCGGCTTTTGACTATCACTTTAACCTTATTTCATTTCTACTTACAAGGAAGCAAGTAATAAGACTATTCCTGCTATTTTTTTTTCGATTAGCATGAAGTAAATAGAAGCATAAGCTTTTTAACAATAATTTGTTGCAGAAATGTAGAAAAAGCCATGTGAATGGAACACATCAATTTTTTTTCAAACACCACTTTTTAAAATATTTCGATTCATAAATATATTTAAGCTTTTTAGGTAAAAAAATATAGCAGTTCTGCTACATCGTCTATTTCCACTAAACTATAACTGCGTGCTCAAAATATTTTAAATGGGCCGTGCTGTTTTAATCGTTCCACATTTATTGAAACGAGTAACTAGCAAATCGATTGTTCTCAGGCCGTATAACTGTCATGCCAACTTTGTTTAATTATTTCGAATATAAATGCATGTGCCCGCATAAATGATTGCTTTTGTATATATCCGTGAAAAGGGTAGCTAACTCCATTCTAATATTTATTTTATTTTATTTTTAGCACTGCCGTGCAGACAAATTGTATGATTCACATGTAAAGAATTCTTTTTTAGATTCTCGTTCATCTACACTCTCTGCACTCGACTATAAAAATAATAAATTTAAACAACTATATCATAAGTAACTAATTTTTTACAATAAAATAATATGAATTCTAAACCTTAAGAAAATATATAATGTTCTCACTTGGTACATTTGAAGCCAATTAGCTAAAGCTTTAAATGGAAAAGCGTATATTTATTAATAGACATAGCTAAAAATTAGGTAAACCTTAAAATAAGAACTGAAGTTTTCCTGGCGACGTATTAATTCAAAATCTTCTCGGGCTTGATACCAACGTTTAGAAGAAGTGCATCTTCCTCGTCTTCAGGGTGAACCTTGTTTCTTCGCAAACCTTTTGTTCAGTACTTTTCCTTACAGAAAAGGATGCATACGACTACTGGCTTCTCCCTCTCAACAGTACATTAAAGAAAAGTACCATACATGTTTATAAAATAATGCTTTGATTTTGAGTAATAAATCAGAAGTTTTGATGAGTATAGGAAGTAATAATTTTTCTAAAGAAATAATATAACAAATGTGATGTAATATTTGTAAATTCATTTACAACATTACAGCATTTACAACTCGAATTTTTTTTATAAATATTTTTAAAAACGCATCCTGTGGATGATATTTATTATAACAATGAATTTATAAAATATAAGTTATTATTATAATAAAGAAGCAAGCTGTAATTTTATAACATGTCAAATATCACTGATATTTGTGTAATATCAGGTAAAATTTCAACAAGATATTACATTATGCGGATTTTCCAAATTTCAAAATACATCCCATTAAATAAATTTAAAACATTTTATAAAAATAAAGTATTTATAAACATCAATTAAATAATCCTCAAAAGTGTTAAAGATTTTCATTTCATCTCGTATGTGGTAAAAGAAAATATGTTATACTCTAAATAGTTTTCTTTTAAATATTTTGAGAATAAAAAAAGAATTCAAAATTATAGATAGTTAATGTTATCAAATTTAATGCTGGTTAAGTATACATATATTCCATCTAAAAAGTATATAGCGAGACTTCAGCAGAAATACATCATTCAAGGCCTCTTGAATCCTTAAAATGATTTTATAAAACAGTTTCCATTTTGTGTGAACAGCGTAACTCAAAAAGGGCAGGTCGAGTGAATATCAAACCTTTACAGGAGTCTGATATGTTCCAAAAGCTCAACAGAAAAAATTACCTGCAGTCCTAACTACCCTTATATGGAAAGCTTTTTCTTTATACTTTGTTGTTTTTTGTTTTCAAAAAACTCTAGAGGCTTGCATTAAAGTATCGTATATTGAATATATCGATATGAAGAACAGAACGTATATTTTGAATTTCGTATCATTAGCTTGTGAAGTCCTATTCCTGTGTAACTGCGAAATCAAAGCAGCTGGGCAACAAGGTGATACAGAAAATCTGATATGTTCCATTCACAGGAATCTTTCTCTATATCTTTATAACAAATTATTGTTAGTAAACTTATTCTTCTGTCCCTTCATGCTAATCTAGACAAACATTAACAGAAACGAACGTATTACTTAATTTCTTGTAAGAAGAAGGGAAATAAGTGAATGCACTACGGTAAACCGGCAGTCAAATGTTTTAAAATGTGGTTACTATTGGATTAAAATCCGTTTCTTTGCGTGGCCTGAAGTTGAAAAGTTTCCGCATGAGAAATAAGTATTTTGAAACCGAAATCAATAACAAGGAATATCTCAAAAAGGATTAACTCCAAGAAAAAAAATGTAAATGACATAAATTGTTTTATTTAATGAGATCCACATTTTGTGTAGTAAGTTATTCTCTATCTCTTACGGTTTACTAGTTTTGCAAAATTCAGAAAAATCCATCCAGAATAAACAAGTCTTCAGAAACTATTCCCAGAGAATTTAAGCTATACACTTTATTTGTGTTAGAAATAGCTTTAATCTATGTATTTTAATCAAAATACTTTCTCTGGTCCACATGTACAATGTATATCATAGCGGACAAAGAAGGTAGGAATTGCATTCCACCCAAAAAATAAATGTCGAGATTTCACCGGAAATATGTTTTGCGGTGCCCTGAGTCCGAAGAAAAGCATTTTAGAAAAAGGTCCGTGTGTGTCTGTGGACTACATAGCTCAAAAACGAAAAGATCATTAAATACCAAACTTGGTATTTATGTTTAGCATCTTCCAAGGATGCGAAACAAAGATTTTCAAGAAAATATCCCCACCACAAGCTACCCTTAACATGGAAAAATGTTCGAACGTTTTTTACTGTCTCAAAAATGGCTTTAACAATTTTTATTAAAATCTCATATGTTAAAGACATTTGCATTCCAAATAAAAAGTGTGTCTTGAATTTTCAGGGAATAGCTTCTGACGACCTCTTTATTCTGTATGAATTCTGCCGAATTTTGCTTAACTGCTAAACCGTAAGAGTTAGACAGAAACTTGCTACACAAAAATGTAGATCTCGTCAAGACACACAATTTATGTTCTTTACAATTTTGTTGTGAAGGTAACTGTTTCTGAGATATTCCCTGTTATTGGTTTCAGTTGTAAAGTCCTTATACTTTTCTCAGTCAAGAAGAGTCCGTTTTTCTTCTGTTTTACTCCTGGCCAAGCAAAGAAGCGATTTGCAATGACAAACGCATAACCACAACCTTTAATATATTTGACAATCACTTTAGCCTAGTGCATTCCCTTAGTTCCCTTCTACTTCTGAGTAATAAGAACATTCTACTAATGTTTAACTCAATTAGTATAGTCTAGAAAGAAGAATAATAATAATCTATAAGAAGTAGCTTTGTAGACAGCTAGAGAAACTCATGTGAGTGTAATATCAGCTGTTTTGGGGTTCAGGAGGTCACACAATATACAGCGTTACTACAAAAGAAATAGACAACTTCAACTGCCTGTAAAACAAAAACTATTAGAGATAGCAACCTAATTATTTTGGAGGTATGTTGAGCTACTCAACATACATTTTACAACATTTTAGAACACGTTACCACAAAAATGAAATGATGCGCTCACAAAAACCAGCATCATCTTCATCATGTCGCAACATGTCGATGCAAAAGTCACGCTGTATGACCTTATCTTCTTCACTCAGAAACTGCAACATCTGTAATCTGTAAGGCATCATGTGCAGTCACTTCCGCAAGATTTTCCATACAGTTTGCTGTGAAATTTGTAATTGCATACTTGCCCTAGATGTCGATTTCTGTGGGCTTCTTATGTATGCAGAACGAACACGTTCAACGTTTTCTTCCGAAACTCTTGGTCTTCCCGAGCTCTTCCCTTTGCACAAACATCCCGTTGTCTCGAATTTTCTATACCAGTCGTAGATTGACTGTCTAGTCGGTGGCGTTTTGTGGTAACGTGTTCTAAAATGTCGTTGGACAACAGTTGCTGATTGCGTTCTAGCAAATTCCAACACGGAATATGCCTTTTCCACAGAATTTTCCACCATTTCAGCTTCTGCAACAACAAACAAAACACTACAGCGTTACCAATAGTAACAAACAAAACTTTGAGAGTTTTTCAACATATCTCCAAAATAATTAGGTTGCTATCTCTAATAGTTTTTGTTTTACAGGCAGTTGAAGTTGACTATTTCTTTTGTAGTAACCCTGTATATTACCGGTGAAATCTCGATATCAAATTTTTGGGTGTAATACAACACCTTCTTTATTACATATGTACATATAACTACGTGTAGAGAAAGTAAAAATAGCTCATAAAATATAAAATGTGTAAAGGCTGTTGCCTAAATATTCCATGTTGTATGTTCAAATGTTCTTATGTATAACTGAGTTATTTTAGGGAAGATATTTGAAAATGTGCTATTAATATTTTTATTCAATTTTCCTTTATTTCACAAGAGCTGCGACACGAAAATGAATGCCTTAATGTGCTCAGTACTTCTTAAAAACGTTTTTCTATTGCTTTCACTGACCTTCAGTTCATGGAAGAAGTTTCCAGATATACAGTAAACGAAAGAGCCAGAAAGATAAACTTGTATATAATTTTTACTTTCTATACACATACTATGTGCATAGTGTATAGAGAAGGTATTGCATTCTACCCAAAAATTCGATACCGATATTTTACTGGAAATAGACGTTTTAGATCATCTTTAGAAATAGGTCTCTGTTTGTGTGTACCCGTGTGTCCATGTGTCTATGAACATGATAACTCAAAAACGAAAACTCGGTAAACCTGGTATATAAGTTTAGTATCTTCCAAGGATGCGACGCGAAGATTTTGAGGATAATCGCCCCATCGCAAACTATCCTTTACATGGAAAAATATTCAAACATTTTTATTTTCTCAAAATGACTAACGATTTTAATTAAAATACCGTATATTAAAGACATTTACTCGACAAATATAACTATATCTTGAATTTTATGGGAATAACCTCTGAGAACTTCTTTATTCTGGATGAATTTTGTTGGATTTTGCATAACTAGTAAACCACAAGAGATAGACAGAAACTTATAACACAAAATATATAGATCTTATTGAAACACATAATATATGTCATTGAATTTTTACTCTTGATTGACCATTTTGAGATACTCCTCGTTATTGGTTGTTCCTTTTTTCTTTTCACATATTGGAGTTTGCAACCTCCTGACAATGCAAATAAATAGATTTAAAATACATGGCAACCAGCTTTTCAAAGATTTGAAAAGATTTTAGCTTAGTGTATAGCATTAGTTTCCTTCTACTTACGAGAAAGCATTTTCTGCTGATGTTTTAAGTATTTTAATAATTTTTACAGAGGTATAGGGAAAATAATGTGAATGAAGCACATCAGATTTTTGTTCTAGCTACAAGGGATTGCAATTTGTCTCTTTTAACGACCTATAAAGTCAATAAATGCTATTATAAGCATGCAATAAACACCCTTAAACAATACATTAAACAAAGCTACAGCTTGGTCTCAAATTAACAGTGAGTATTACATGTCGCAATAAAAATTCCCTGAAATTAATTATATCTTTATATAAGACTGTAATAAGAAGCAATTCTTCGCTTGTCTGCCATATCAAAAAGCCAAAGAACTATTTAATAAATCCAAGGATGCACATGCAGAAAAATAAAGTGACCAGAAAATGAATAAGTCAGTATTTATTTACCCAATAAACGACTGAATAATTGAGGGTAGCTCACCAGCAGATGTTGCAATGACAGGTGAATCTGCGGCAAGCAAGTCATTGAAGTATTCTACGCTTCCGGCGAAACCTAGTTACTCGTCAGGAGCACCCCCACAGCCACCAAAACATGCTGCAGCTGCACGAGTACCTTCGTATAAGCCAGCGCAAAGTATAAGGCTAAACATTAGATTATGAAAAAATGTCGGCACACATACATTTGATTTTTGCATATTAAATACATTAAAGCATTTGCTGTTTAGTTTTTTAATTATTTCTAGGCAGTCTGTATATGAATAGAGAAATGAATAGACAAAATATCATTTTTATTATAAGTATTATATACCTAAATGAACATGCACTTTTAATTTATAGAAAACGTATTGCCAATGTACCAGGTCCTATTTTTAAAAATGTTCATTCAGATCTTAAACTTCGTGACATCTAGCGTATTCTTATACATGCTACAGTAAAAACTCTAAATTAAGTAAAATAGACTTAGTTAAGTATGACGGCAGAAATAAGAACAAACCACAAAATATGTAACAGTATTAAACATTATTAGGACATATTGATTTGTTTCATTGTATTAACTTAAGAATATTAGAAAAAAAAATAGAATATAACACGGTAACGATACCTGAATGAAAAAGTTTAAAGGCATAAGAAGTTACGCATTAACATACATAAGGTTATAATTTTACTAGACCTTCAATCCTACCACCAAATCAGCCTTAAGTAGGAATCTAATTGCCTCTCCTGTCTCGCCCGCTTGCGCCTGCCAGTAGCACCCAACAAGTCTATAACCCTCTATTCGATGAGGTGAAGAATCGTGGTAAATATGTTATGCTCTATTGTTCCTTGGCACGTGATAGTCAATCTATGGAGCCCATTTCACCTCCTCCTCTCCTTCCCACATCGGTCAAATTGTATTACAATTTCCATCTACAACTTTTATCCGTCATTTTCCAGTTCTAAGCCATGCAATTTAACACATACAGTTTTGAAGTATTGTTACGTACTTCATTTCTATTTTAAGTCCGACTTGACTGTCGATTCAACTTCCTATGTTCCCCGTGTAACTGAAGTAACACCTTTTTGCAAATAGTTTTCTGTATTAACAATAAGTGTACATATCCAGATAAATGATAGCAGAGATGTCATACATCAGATTTCTTCCGTAGTATCTTTTTTTATCTATTTTCTAATTATAAAAATTCAATATTATTGGATACTACCTATATACTCGTAAATCTCAGAAATGTAAAATACACACTATACTTTTGGTATTGGCACTTCAAACTCATCACTTTATAATTAAACCAAATATGTTTTCAAGTAATAACTTGAAGAAAAATCGTGCAAATATTGTATCATTAGTAGATGCTAAAGTTGACATTTTAAATTGCATTGTTCAAAAATACACATATTGAACTCTGGAGGTGTGACATAGATGTTTCCAAGAATTATAAACTCTTATCTTAGGTTGGCATTTTTGAGTGAATACATCGTTTGGTTTTTAATATAAATGAAACAGAAACTATACCTAATAAGCGTTTTAAAAAAATTAAATATAATGAAACTTACGATTAATGCAATAAAGAGCAATCACAGATTTTCTGTTTATAGTATCTGTCTGTTATGGTGAATGCTAGAAAGGGGGGCAGGTGAAAGATAAGAAGGGTTAACTGTCCTCATATAGAACATGTATCGTCGCGGCTCACGTCTGTGTTACAGATTGCAATTCAACACAGCAGTTACCTCCCCAGCAATTTTTATGTTGCTCCTTACCCAAACTCATCGGTTTCCTAGCGTTCTAATTTCCGCTTTCCGCGTATTTCTCTCTCCTCTGTGGAAACCGATCCATCTTTTTAACATTCCTAGTTCACTTCTGACAGAAACGCTATAAACTGCTTCCATTTATTTCCGTTACTTCGCTAAAGTGATATGTAGAGCTTTCTGTCTGTGATGTCTTCTTGTTTCAGTTTCTGCAGAAGATGTCAGCTTTACTACTTCCTTTCTGTTTCCTTCCAACGCTGTGGCTTAATTCTTTTCTTCACTTCTCCTCTCTGAATTTCACGGTAAAGTTTCTCACCCCTTTCATAGGCTCTGTATAAGTATCAAGTTACAAGGCTAACTGGTATACAGGATGTATCTTTATTGATGTCAATTTTTCGGGATCTCCTCCCAATGTGAAAAGAGTAAACAAAACTGCATATAAACATGGGTTTGGAAATCACTTATATCTGCTTTAACGCATGTTATGTTCCAAATTTCTGGAATATTTCGTATGTGGTCAAAACAATTGTGGCCACGATCTCTTACATGTCAATATATGAGTAGGAGACGCATAAGCAGAGGTTTTAAATAACTGTGCACGAAAAAATCCATTATACGCAAATCAGAACATGGGTCAAGTAGGCCATGCAATGAATTCACCACATCCAATTAATCTGTGCACAGACTTTTTACTCAAGAATTACTATCACCTGATGATCTCATGCCCACTGTGTAAACATTACCTTCTTTGGATGATGTCCAGAATTCTAGAGCATGCGCAATTCTTGCTTTGTATTCGAGGGATCGAAGATAATTCCAAATACCATTGCTAATATGTAAACTATAATTAAATCACTATAAGTATTAGTATAGTATTATCATATATAGTATCGCCACTATATACAATAAAATTATTCATTTTAATGAGCTCAAGGCGTTAAATGTATTATTTTCAGTTATACGAGTATAAAATCGTACAAAATATAATCCGAATGAAGAGGGCTTCACGATCTATTTACATAAAATTCAATTTATTTATTTTTCATTTCGTTTAGGACAAACATATATAAGTTTAACTCACATACCTTTTTATATTGAGTAAAACAAAACAAAAATGCATTGTAGTTAAAATTTTCGCTTTGTAATCTTTAAAGATGCATGCTTAAATGTTAACCTTTTGTTTTTGGTTTGTGCTCTTTATAGACAGTCATAAAATTCTCTCGTAAAGCTCAGCCATAAAGCTCATCCCATCCGTATTCACACAAACAACTGCATACATACACGAACAATGTACTAAACACCAATGTGCTACTGTCATACGAATTGTTTATCCAGTATATTTACTTTTTTTTAACTTCTTACGTGTCATGATAATTGTTATCCAAAGTGACTTCAGTGTATATTTAGAAGTTGACGACAGACAAATGTTTATTAAGAAGTTCACTTTACTTAGTATGTCATTGCCAAGGGAGGAGGCGCCGCGCTAAAATGTGCGACTCGCATACGGGAGTTCGGGATTCAATTGGTGTTTATCACCCCATCCTGACCCATCTTTTTCGGTGGTTTCCCGGGTCGTAAGGAAAATATAGGGGTATTTTTCTCTTATCCCCACTTTCCAGCCCCCATATCGTTTTCATTTCATTCATCCTTCACCTTATTTGGTCTGTTTCAGAATTGGAAGTGTCGGAGATGGTGTTTTGGTACAGCGTAGCAGAGAAAAATTATGCTTTTCTGGAAGTTGTTCCATACCTTGGTCTTTCGCTGATTGCCACGTTATACAGAATACTCGTAAAAAGCTAAGGCTACCAGAAAACCTATTTAAAGAAAATTATGTATACGCTTCAATTTTTATGAAATAAGTTTTTCCGCTATCTCTAATACTGGGTAGCTACACAAAAGTTATAAGAATGAACATTAGTTCATAGGTTATTAACGGAATATTAAAATAAGTACATTATATTTCCTGTCAAAATGTAAAATAAGATGTAACCAATCAAACCGTAACAGCTGTTTTAAGAACATGAAAAATCAAATCCACGTAGAGGACATTTTGGAATGTGGAGATATTCTAGATACTGTTCAAAGCAGACATAGGTAGGTACACAAATATGTCTCTAATTGTTTTTCAACTCTGGGGAATTCAAAAGTTTTATTTCTTGTGAAATCTCGATATGAAGTATTTAGGTAGTATATACTTCAATTAACATAGATGAATGCTACTTAGAGTGGAAATTATTTTTGAAAAATAACCCTGGCACTTTTCTTCTCTGATTTTGAAAAAAATTAAAGAACACATAACATTATTAAGTTTTGGTTGTCGCAGGGGTAGGTTCTGTCAGCTTAGCTCTGACGTCACGCTTGTGACATGGTATTCAGGTTGGGGAAAGCTTTGTATGACAGACAATACGTACGACGTCAATTTAATGGTAAACAGTTCTTGTGACAGCTCGAAACAAAATGGTTTGCGTCAGAATCGGGCTTTGTCTGAAAGTACATGCAACATCATCGTGTTCTGTAACTGAGCAAAATTGAGTTAAGCTCTGCTTCATTACTGGATACATCTGTAACTGTTCCTGAATACTAAATGCAAATTTTGCTTAATGCTGTTTTTATAACGAGACACAGTGTCTGGTATCCATTCTCAGTGACACAATTTTAGGAGAAGCATGAATATCCATCTCTGTTCTTGTTTTACTGTCATCTAGTCTCGAAAGGTTTAGACGTTTGTGTGAAGCAAACAACAGTTTACATTAGTGACGATAATGGAGTAGCTTTGCAATTAGCAATTACTTACATGATGGCTCGTAAAAGCTTTTGCCACTATAGGGGGAATAGGTTAATGGAACTCAATGCATATTGGACTAAACTGAGAAACCTGTTCATTCTTCAGGTCTTAAAGAGAAACTGAAAATCCTCTCCTACCAATGCTAAATTTTCTAACTTCATGAGTTTTTATTCCAAAAATGATTTTAAATAACATCTACCATAATGTGTTATTAAGGGCAGACATTTTTATTTTCTCTACACGTAGCATGTACATAGTGTATAGAGGAAGCACTGTATTCTACCCAAAAATTCGATACCAAAATTTCATCGAAAAAACATGTTTTAGGACCTCCTGAATCCAAAAAAGTATTTCCAAAAAAGATCCGTGTGTGTGAGGTGTGTGTGTATGTGTGTGTGGACAGCATAGCTAAAAAACAAAAGACGTTAAATGCCAAACTTTGTATGTTGGTTTGGTATTTTCCAAGGATGCGACACGAGGATTTTGAAGAAAGTCACCCCACCCTGAACTACCCTTTAAATATTTATTTAAATTAAATTTTAATTTTCTAACGATTTGGATTAAATTCCGTATATTAAAGATATTTGCATACCAAATAAAATATATATCATGAATTTTCTGGGAATAGCCTCTGAAGACTACTTTATTCTGGATGAATTTTGCCGAATTTTGCTTAACTGCTAAACCGTAAGAGATAGACAAAAACCTACAACACAGAATATGTAGATCCCGGCAAAACACACAATTTATGCCCTTCACATTTTTGCTGTGGAGATATTCCATGTTATCAGTTTCATTGTGAAGTACTTATATTTTTCTCAGACAGTAAGTATCCGTTTTTCTTTTGTTCTACTCCTGGTCAAACAGAGAAACGATTTGTATAACGACAGTTTTTAAAACATTTGACTATTATTTAGGGTAGAATTCTCTATTTTCTTCCTCATAAGAAACTAAGTAATAAGAACAATCTGCCAATGATTATCTGGATTTGCAAGGTTTAGAAAGAAGAATGATCTTATGTAAGAAGTTTTTAGAGCGGCTAGAGAAAGTAATGTGAGTGTAACACATCAGAATTATTTTCTTTATGATGACATTTTTTGGATACTTATCAGAAAGTAACTCTTTAAAAATGTCATGCTTTCGGTAACAAATTATTACTAAGAAGCGTATTATTCTACATACTTCATGCTGGCCGCGCCGTGGCCGAGTGGTTAGACCACTCGCCTCTCACCCATACGGCTCGGGTTCGATCCCAAGAGATTTGTGAGATTTGTGGTGGACAAAGCGGCGCTGGGGCGGGTTTTCTCCGGGTACTCCGGTTTCCCCCACCATCTCATTCCACCGGTGTTCCATCATCATTCATGCATCATCAGTGTCACCGCCTGCGGTGCCATAAATAGTTAAATCAGGCGTTAAACACTACCAAAAAAAATACTTCATGCTATTGGATAAAAATATTAGCAGAAATGGTTTTATTACTTGCCTTCTTGTAAGTAGAAGGGAAACAAGGGAGCGCACTAGACTAAAGCGATAGTCGGATCTTTTAAAAGCTTTTTCCACGTGGTTAAAATCCATTTCTTTGTATTGCCAGGAGTTGACAAATTCCCAAATGTGAAAAGTATAAGTATTTTAAAACTGAAACCAATAACAAAAAAAGAAAATCTCAAAAATGCGTACGACATAAATAGTGTATTTTAACAATGTCTACATTTTTTCTATCTCTTGTGATTTAACAGTTCAGCAAAATTCATCCAGAATAAAAGAGATCTTCAGAGGATATCCAGTTTATTTGTCATAAATATCGTTAATATACAGTATTTTAATCAATATCGTTAGTACCCTTTTTAATTTTTTTTAACTTGCCATGTGAAGGGTAGTTTTGAATGGGAAATTGTCCTCAAAATCTTCATGTAAAATCCTAGGAAAATACTAATCTTAAATAACAAATTTGATATTTTTAATTTTCATTTTCGAGTTATCGTATTCACAGACACACGGACACATATGGATTTTTGCTATTTTTTTAAATATAGGTTACCCAAAAAGGTTTATTTCTGGTGATATCTCGGAATCGAATTTTTGTTTGAAGTGCAATACCTTCTCTAACTACGTACCATGTACTGTATGGAGAAAGTAAAAATCAAACGTCATTAATACAAATATAGTTTCATAAAAGCATTAAAATATTTTCATTTCATTAGGTTATTCTCAATAGTTTGAGAAAACAGGTCATTTATATTACAAAATGTTATTTTGAGAAAATTCCGATTAAATAAAAACGTTCGAAACGAACAATCGTTGGACAAACAATGAAACCACATGTCTGATAAAAACGGAAGATGATATATTGCTCATAAGTACCAATTTGTTGAAAAAAACTTCATCTAAAAGTTGAGCTGACATTTACCGCTTTACTGCAAAGTATTGGGCTTACGAAGTTTTCTCTGCAATAGTTTACAAGAACAGAGCACAAAATGGTATGTGTAAAATCATGTTTAAAAATGTATTAAAATTAAGTAATGTGTCTAAAATACATCACATTAAAGAGGAGAATAGAAATTATAAAGCTGCAGAAAAACTTAAAAAGTAACTCTTTTGTGACTGTCACAATTTAGCCTCCCCTTTATAGAAAAAGTGTGACTGTTCTGAACCATAAAGTTTATTCTTTTCCCTCTGATTTTTCCCACGTGTAACACTTAAGTTAAATCAATGGATAACTGATACCGAGGTTTGTAACTGGGACACACATTTTTACTTTTCCGCCACATATCTAGTAGGTAGAGGAAAAATTGTATACCATTTATAAATTTGATGTTGAAATTTATATGGAAATACCCCCCCCCCTATATTAAAAAAAAAAGTATGTTATACAAGATTCGTGTGTATATTTACGCCTCTATGTTTGTGTGTGTGTGTGTGTATATGTGTGTCAAAATAACGAAACTTGGCATCCACTTCCCAAAGATTCAAGACTAAGATTATCAGAAAATCCCCACATAAACTGTCATTTCTATACAAATAGCTTCCAAAAATTCTATATTCTCAAAATGGCTCTAATAATTATGATTGCAATACAAAATATTGAAGATTTTATATGAAAAATACAAAGTGTACCTTGAATCCTGCGACGTTCTGTTAATTCGAAGGAATTGCGTATAATTTTGTTTCTTCTTCCTTCTCGGGTTATTTTCCTCATTTAAAGGGTAACCAAGAACTTAGACTTGGGACAGAAGTCGAACAGCAAGAGCATATCTAGGATGGGTGATGAACCTCATGCGTGCATATGGTGAAAAATAAATAAAATGGAGTGATAAAAGGAATAAAAAAAATTCGCGGAAAAAATTAAGCAACCTGGCATTCTGGCATTCCATAGTACCCAAGAAACGAATGAAGAAAGAAAAAAATTGTGTCAGATTTATCGGCTACGGTGCTTTGAAACCGGGATCATTCAAATGCAGGCCACACCTAAACCATTCCGGTTGGTATAGGTAGTTTTATTTAAAGAGATAGACTTAGATGTTAAAATACACAATTTATTTTAATCAGCCATTTTCGAAATATTCCTTATTATATTGAATTTTTCAAATCTTTGATAAATTTTAAAATGTTGTACTGTTCGGTTTGTCATATCTCGGAAAGAATATGGAATATCAAGGCGTCATACAGCGCTCCGGTTTTAAACATCTATCGATTTGGATTCCTTTATTCCGCTTCTATGTATAACAAAATGTGAATTGTAACTATTTCTGAAATGTTTTTCTCGATTAATATGATATAGATAGAAATAAACGTTCGAAAGAATAGGATAGAAAAAGGTACATACATTAATAGTGGATAGAGAAAGATTTTCAAAACTATTTTCTAGTTACAAGTAGGCTTTTGCATGGGTAGCAGTACATTGATCACTAAAAACAATTAAATAATTATAGAGAAATCAGAGCAGTTGAGGCTAACCCCTTACTTCGTATTTATAGATTATACGAAGGCCTTTTGCACGATGGAAAGGTAATATGGGTAACTCAGCCTGGAAAAACAAGGGGTTGAATCCAAATATTCTGGGGTTCTCGCCAACTTCTACAGTGAACGCAAGCCAAAGTGATCATGAACGAGAGGGTCAAGCATGCTAAATAGGGAGGGGAGTTCGGCAATAAGACCCAATATTCCTGAAATTATGCACAAGCCTGTTGGAAGACATATTCCGCAATTGAATTAGAACAAGGGACACGGAATCTCAAAATGGGCACAGGCTCATTAGACCGGTGACGACGTGATACTATTCGCTAGAAGTGTCACGAGCTACAAGCAATGATACGGGAAATAAATAAAAGCAAAAAAACGGCCTATCAATTAACATGAACAAAACAACAGTAATGACTAACAGTTAAACCATAAAAATCAAAATACTCCAATATATGCCACAATAGTTTTACTTAGAAAAATTGATAGGAATCAGAAACAATATATACTGGAAATAAACCACGAATAGCAATAGGATGGATAAGCTTCTGAGCCCTAAAAGTCATTTTACTAGTCAGGAACTGAAAAATCAGAATTAAAACACTAGACTCCTGTATTTTTACATCATTATTATATGGATTTCAAACCAGGAACTAGAGAAAAGTCGTTCAGGTAATCAGATAGAAAAAAAAAAAAAAACAGTGGTATTCAGGTCGCATGCCACGTGTCTGCTGGCAGCTACACGTGAGCCGACTGAGTTATCGTTTTAACATTTGAAACAAGAGAGTGCTGAGAACTTGACGATGGTTCTAATAACACAACACAGAGGAAGTTTCACAGAATTACTTGAAGACGTCATGTGGAAAACCGTGCACGGAGCGTGAGAAGAGGATTTAAAGGATAAACCCTCGGAACATTCAGGATGTAGTAATAGACAGGATCTTACCGTCTTAGAGAACTACTTGAGAGATCCTTCATCATTATCATGCGGCTTAGGAATTCCGAGCTCGCTTCTTCTTTGTACATCTAATTACGTATACTATAAGGCAGTAATCGAAATATTTCTCGTAGTTACCGATTTTAGACGAATAGCCGTCGGGAACGAGAACAGCAGGGGCAAAATCTCGCTTTAAAGAAGAGTGGGGGAGAAGGAGAGAGAGAGAGCTATAACACCTAATTCAGTAATGGAAAAGTCCATGAATACCATATGACATCCTGGCAAATATTTGCAAGAAATTACTTCCATTAGAACAAGGTTTAAATTCAAATATTGCGTTTATTTGAAATACTTTATGGCTTACAAATTTTATTAAAATACAGCCTGAGTAAAAGATGTGGAACATGCCTGTAATCCCGCTGTTGCAACTCTATGAAGTGACACTTTATATTACTTCAAGTTGAGGAGGTTTTGAATTAAACAATACAGTAGGCTACTTCAATATGTGGCTTTGGATTGAACAAACACAGACAAAAGCTAAGTTAATAAGGACAACAATGCTTACTTCATTGCAAAATCTTTCTGAAAGTAATTAGCCATGGAACAACTTACAGAAAGACAATGAATTGAAATACTAATGAAGATCGAATATGGTGATAGGAGGATCCAAGAAGAGGTTTGTGTCTTGTTTAATGAAACGCACCCAGAACGAAGGATTACTCATTCTATGGTAAGCAAAATTTTGAAAAAATTCAATGTTAAAAATAAAGCAAAGTCTGGAAGGCCAAAACAAGTTGCAGGTGGTGATAAAGCTCTTGATGTTTTATTATCAGTGGAAGAAAACCCACATTTATCTACTCGACAACTAGCAATGGATTACAATGTCTGTCAAAAGTCCATATGTAACTTAATGAAGGCAGTCAAATGACACCGATGCTAGGTATAGCTGCTGCTGAAGATGACTTTGCTAGAGTTCTCAGTTTGCTGAAACCTTGAATACATGCTCGATCAGAACCTTAACAACGTGAATAGAATTGTGTTCTCTGATGAAGCTACTCTCTGCCTAAATGGGAACGTAAATCGTCACAACTGTCACTATTGGGCCAAAGAGAATCTCCATTGGATGATTGAACAACAGTAAATGGTGGTCTCCTTAGCGCAGCTGCTTACCAAGCGGGAGACTTGGGTTCGATCCCCAGTATCGGCGTGAGGATTTTTCCCCCGCTGGGAGACCTGGCCCGCGGTGCACTCAGCCTCGTAAGGACCCTGAGGGGCCAATTGAGGAGCTACTTGTTGGAGAAAGAGGCTCCAGGTCATGAGAACCGCATTAACCGACCGGGATTGCTCGAGGCGCTGACCGTTTTTCACTCTCCAATACTGAACCCCATCCATGACGTCTGTAGTGGACCAAGATGGGGGACGCAGCGGCCGAGCGGTAGGCCAAGGTTCCCCTGAGCTGTCGTGCCATGGAATTATTATAAATGTGGGGGTGGTATAATTAATGGCGGATTGATTGGTCCATTTTACATTGATGGCAACTTAAATTCTGAAGTGCATTTACACCTTCTACAAAATAAAATAAAGCCTGCTTGTGCTACTTTATTCCTTGGAGAAGAAGCAGGAATTCAAAATGATATCTTATTCCAGCAAGATTGTTAACGTGCACATTATGGTAGGCTGGTGGTGAATTACATAAATCATGAGTTTCCAGGAAGATTGATTGGCAGAAGAGAAGATATTAAATGGCTGCCAAGATCTCCTACCTGAATCCCTTAGACCTCTTCTTGTGAGGATATTTGAAGCGGAGGGTTTACAAGGACCAACCAAGAAATCTTGAAGAGTTAAGCGAAGAAATGGGCAAGAAATGAAGCTGATCAGGCGAACAATGTTGCTGGAAACATTAACTAATTTCAAAGACAGACTTTGGTATTGTTTGGCAGTAAATGGAGACCAATTTGAGCACCTTGTGAAGTAAATTCAGCATGCATTTCAACACAGCACCACTAACTTTGTTACGTATGTGTTTTCTTGGTTTGAATTTCATGTGATCTAATACGTCCTTATAAATTTAAATTACAGTTCAAAAAAGCATCTACCTATACGTTCCGAGACCTGAGGACAAAAAAAAAAAAAAAATGACAAAAAAAGCCCATTAAAGTCACGCCCTATTCGCAATCGTAATATGAAAATGTTTATATCTTACAGCTTTTCTAAAAAGTATCACTTTACTAAACTATAACACCAAAGTTACAAGCATTGTTCCATAGCTTTTACTCACCCCGTATATCTACCGTCATAAAGGTACTAAGAAAATTATATTTGGTGGTAAAACGAACCATATATAAATATGAATAGAATGGGTGCATGCGCAAAAGTGTTTGTGTTTGTGAAAGATATATCGTTTCAGTTGTTCTATACAGCTTGAATCTTTGTGTTCTTTAGTCAGTCTTTGGAGACAGTACAAAGGGCAAATATGTATGTAGCCTGTAAAGTATTCTTCATCCCTATATTTTAAACAATTGATGAATGTAATATATATTAGCCCTTTGGACAGTCTTATAAGAATAACTAAAGAACACAAAGGTTCAAGCAACATAGAACAACTGAGAGATATGCCTTTCACAAAGCACAAACAATTTTACGCATACATCCATTCTATTCACACTTAAATATGGTTCGTTTTACCAGTCGAATATCATTTGCTGTATACCTTTATGACGTCAAGAGTAACTCTCTATGAGAGATGTTTTTGGTACACAGAGCTTCTTTACTGCTACTATAGGTTTACAACCTAGAAAAGAATGTTAAGAGGGGAAGTTAGCACTGCTGTTTGACAGGCTGATTCGCCCATTCCTGCCTCTCCTTATCTCTTCCGACGTGCTGCCCGATAGCTAATTAATTATTCATTATCAGTGATCTTCATTGCACGGGAAACGTGCCTGTTTCTTATGCACGAGTATCTAACGGAGGAAGAAAGAACGCCTGCGCAGAAAAACACTATTTCCTCCTTTGTACACCTATAATAACGCTTACCAAATTTGGACTAGCAGCAAACTTTGTCACCATAAAATATAGTTAAATCCTTTTTTCATATTAATTTATGCTTGAATGTGTGTAGAATGTAAATGCATTTATCAGTGTCCTATAAGTGCTCACAATTACTTACCCTCCTCTCGACCATTCATCGACTGATAACAGCACAACAGTGCTAGGAGCGGATTTACACAATACACCATTAGCTATCATCAGAATAAGTATTTAAACATGTGTTGTATATTACACACTACATTCTTAACTTTAACATTACATTCTTCTCACTTCAGAGAATAAGTTATAAAGTAGCCTCTTGCGTGAAAAAGAGGTGCATCTCTTCCTGGATCAGCCCACCTGTCGGACTGCTATCTCCATCTTTGCTTCTGCAGTCTTTTGATGCTTTTTTGTGTTTTCCTTCCACTGTAACTTAGGTTATTTCAGTTTATCATGCATATTAAAATTCTGTTATTTTCCCCCTGATGTCTTATATGTAATATATTACTATATTCTTTTACTCCCCTTAGTATTTCGTTTCTGAAGCCTATATATGAATTTCTTGTTCCTTAATTAGCATCAGAGTCCACTTCCATAGAACAGTGTAGGCTAGACCATAACTTTAGAGTTTTAGTTTTACCTCTCCACACAATGTCTTATAATTCTTTTATAAGGTCCATGGCTTCTTTTCTACATATTACGTTTCGTCACAATTAACGAAATTTCCTAGATAGCTGAAATTGCTCACTCGTTCTATTTGATCTACACATTTAATTAATTATATAAATGTACCAAAGAGTTAAGAAGAATCGTACTAACGACAGTACTAAGTATTATTAAACGTCATGTGACATTTGCAGTGAAATTCTTAACAAATATAGTAATCTTAACAGTAATTAAATACATATCAATATTAATTATATTAAAATAATAAGAGATATATTTGTTATTTAAGAGAATCTTCTGTTTATTCTATTAAGCAAATTTATTACAATATAGTTACACAAGCAGCCGTTATGGAATAAAAATATGACCGTAAGAAGTTCTAACATTCAGTATTTCTTCCCAATTGAACAGCTTGTCACATCTTCATCGGCTGTTTAAGGGATACCACATATTGAAATTAGAAATTCTTTATTATCATTATTTGAGATTTTGGGTGTGTTCATTTTTTTCTTTGAAAGGTATTTACATTCTTTTCTGCTCAGTTATGTAAACCTTGAATAATATTAATAACCTCAATCAATTTTTTAGCTTAGAAATTAATCACTCATAAATTTATAGGCTCTCTGAACTCGGTCAATTTCTTTCAAAATTTATTAATTACTATTGCATATTATTATTATTATTATAGCCATTAGAATGAGAATTTTGCTGGCTATATTCTTCATTTTTAATGATGAAGATAGCGTGAGACGGATGAAATTCTTTTTAGATTCTCTAGTATATTAAGTAGGGGAAGTACCTAATGTATTTCATCCAAAATGTTTATGTCGAAATTTCTGTGGAAATATATTTTGAAAGATGTGTTTAAAACAAACAGTTGTAGAAAAAGGTCCGCGAGGGTGTGTGTATGTATGTATGTGTGTGTGTGTGTGTGTGTGTGTGTGTGCGCGCTCGCACAGTTCAAAAACGAAAGGCACATAGAAACCAAACTTGGTTTTAAAATTCATTTAGTCCACCTCTTTAGTGTGGGGGTAGCGTGTTAGCAAGGTCGCAAATTTGAGTGTCACTTAGGCTGAGTTACCTGGATAAGGGTTTTTTTCGGGGTTTTCCCCTATCCTGAGAAGATTTGAGCATTATTTTACCTATTTGACTTACTGTCCGAAATATGATCAACAATGTTAAAGAACGTTAAGCCAAAATAGTGCAGTTTCTTCCAAAGTTACGACATGAAAGTTTTAAGATAATAGTCATCCAAACATCCCTTTACAATGAAGATTAGTTAATGTTTATTTTTTTTTCAAAAATTGCTTTAAGGATTTTTATTGAAGTACTATATGTTTAATATGTTTTCATGACAAATGCAACGTATATCCTAATTTTTCTAGAAATATCCTCTAGAACTCTTCTTCATTCTTGCTGAGTTTTACATAACTTCAAACCACAAAGACAACAAAAACTTGCTATATATTCGTTGTTATCGGTGATACGTTCTAGTTATGTTTCTTTCAAATGGGAAATCATCATTCCTTTTTAGTCCTGACCATGCAAATAAAACGTAATTGCATTATAACAACATAACATAAACGTTTGAAAGATTTGGTTATCATGTTAGCCTAATGTATTCACCAACTTACAAATACAATGACTTAAGTAATAAGACCATTTTCATGAATGTTTATCTCGATAAGCTTTTGTAAAAATACTTTTCTTAGATTAAGTAGAAAAATCCATGTGAATGAAAAACACCAATGTCATTAATTTTCTCGCTACGAATTTGAGAAAGTAGCTACAACCAAACATTTTTTAATTCACTGGAGATTGTAATTCCTCTGCGGGTTTCGTGCCTCCAAAATTCTTTAAATCTTCTCTTGTTTATTATTCAGTAGCTCTACACTTTGGATACTTCATTAACAAACATAGTATTTCCCACTTAGTTTACAACGACAAAGGAGAAACAGAGCCACGTTTTTAATGTTCGCTGAGAATCCGGCAATATAAAACAACTAATGCATACAAACCAACAAAGAGGCAACTTTTTTTTCCCCGCCTGGAAATTGCCAGAGCTAACATAAAATGTTTGCACGAAAAACCACAGCATGGTCGGTAGTTAATTAAACGCCACAGCTTAATATTCCCTTTTAATCCTCCACTGACAGAAAAATATGAGAACAAATTAATTTGATCGAGCTCGCCACAGCGGTTAAATATTCTCAGCAGGTGGTAATTACTCAATTGTTTGAGTTGATACGTTTGCAACATTTCTGTTTGATGCTATCGCATCATTGTCCATTGGTTCCCACATTTTACGCCTGGAAAACCAACCTAAAAACTCATTAAAATGTTTAATTGCAGAGTGCATTGTCTGCTGAATACCACTACGTCCAATTAGTGACCTCTGTACTCGCATCATCATATCTTTCCAGTTGCATTAGCCTGTCACTGTTATCACTTCCATTATATCTTACTATCCGGATTATGCATACAAGACCTGCATGGAAATTCTAAATGAGATCATTGCTTCGAATTATATTCATATTTCCCTTCCATGTTCCTTAATATCACCACGACCGTTAATTCATTTTTATCCACTAACTTCACTAATTCAAAACTCGAGAATTAAAAGGAACACATATTTGATTTAATAGTTTTAAAAACACAATTAAAGATCAAATATCACATTTTTAAAATCAAATAGCAATATCTAGCATTATTTCACCTAATATATTGTAAGTATGAATAAGGAAACCAAATAAAATTACACAAAACAATTCTTAAATATGTATTGTAAACATAGAACTAATATGCAATACAGTCTGTTGCCTATCTATTTAACTTCTGCAAGATGAAACTATAAGGTTCTATCAAATTTATGTAAATTATTGATTTTCCGTTTTACTTGCAAGAGATTATTTTACTGAAAATTAAAAATATTATACGATATCTTGATAGTTGTTTCCAAAATCAGTAATTAATTAACATTAATTATCTTAAAAATTGGTATATTATAAAATGCGTGAGAGGTAGTTTTGAGAAAATAAAAAATATAGAAATGTTTTCTTTGCAAAGGTAGATTTTGATAACATTTCAGTCATCTGAAAATTGGAAGATTGGATTTGGTTTAATATTTGTCCGACATTTTACTTTCTCTACATGTACTTTCTCTTGTATTTCACCCGAAAATTCGAATTCGAGGTTTCACCGTAAACACATTTTTTGAGACCCCCGAGTACAAAAAAAGTATATTTTAGAAAAAGGTTCTTGTGTGTTGGTCTGTGGTGTGTGTGTGTGTGTGTGTGTGTGTGTGTGTGTGTGTGTGTGTGGACAACATAGCTCAAAAACGAAAAGTCCTTAAATACCAACTAAGAACTTAAGTTCAGTATTTCCCAAGGATGCGATACGAAGATTTTCGAGAAAATTCCCCACTCCGAATTACCCTCTTCATGCAACAATGTTCGAAAATGTTCAATTTCTCAAAATGGGTCTAACGATTTTAATTAAAATATCGTATATTAAAGATATTTAATTCACAAATAATATGTATATCTTAAATTTTCTGGGAATAGCCTTTAAAGACCTCTTTATTCTGGATGAATGTTGCTGAATTTTGCATAACTGGTAAACTTACCACCCAAAATATGTAGTTTTGTTAAAACCCATTCTTTATATGTTTTGTTTAGAAACGCCATTGCTGACATATTACTTGTTATTGGTTTCAGCTTTAAAATACTTATACTTTTCTCAAACGGGACCATTCAACACGAACCGAACCTCATTTGTTTCACACAGGGACGAGCTTTTTAAGGATTTGATTATTGTTTTTGGCTAATCCCTTATTGCCCTTATACTTAAAAGGAAGCAGGTAAAAAGACCATAACATTTAACTCGATTAGCATGATGTAGATAAAGAATAATCTTTTGTAAGAATAGTTTGTATTTGGAAGAGCTAGAGAAAGTTGTGCGAATGGAACACATCAGATTTTTAACTAGTTCTTCCATACACTCACACAAAGACAAATATACCCATGGACCTGTTTTAAAACTGCGTTTTTTATTTATTCATAGGAGTTGTGGTAAAAAATTAACATGAAATTTTTAACTAGATGCAGATTTTCCTTTTTCTACTAGGTACTTGATACTGAAAGTAAAAATATGTAGAAACCCATAAAATATTATGCATTTCGATAAAAGGGAACGAACGGCGGCCGTTAAACACATGTAAATTCTGATTAAAATCAACATTTAACACCTCAAATTATTTTAGTACCCAGTAATCCATAAAATTATAACTGAAGCTGAAATACTTAGGGCCTTTATTTTCATCAATGTGAAAAATATAAAACTTGTCCTTTTTATACCTTCAATTTAATGAGCCTCACACCAAGTTTTATTGCTGCAAAAATAATGTTCGAATATGCTTTACAGACTATACCACTAACTTTCATACTCTATACAGATGCTTTATATTACATTCCAAAGCTATGTTATTCAAAACTAAACCTGTATGATTGACCAAAGTGAAATTTATAATCAATTATGTACCGATATTACTAGAGAGACACAAAGTGACCCCTAGGGCAAATATATGGGTATTAGTTAGCCTAGCCTTTGTCACCCAGTTGTATTACGACGTATATTGGACATATGCCTTCAGGAACTCTACAAAATGTATATAGTAATATATGCATCAAAACCAACACATACATCGTATTCATGTTTAAATTAGCGAAATTCTAAAAATTATTTTGAATTAATAAAGTGCTGAAGCAATACATGAGGTTATCCGTTGATTTATTTGATGCTCTGCAACCTTAAATATTAAAAGTGATTACAGCACGAGGTTTTACCTTAGAATTCTAAAATGCAACAAAAAGCGCTTTACGTTTTAAAAATAACTGTATTTGAAGTTGTGAATATAGTATGAGGTTTTAAAACATTCCTGATGTTCATAATAGAGTGGCTTTATACCCGCACTAGCAAATGTAGCCAGCAAAAAACTTGCAATGCATAAAGGAACAGCCTGACTCCAAATGTCGTATCAGTTCGGAAGGTAATTCTAATACAATTTAGGTTTATTTTATTAAAGTATCAATTATTCCGCTACTTAGTTTCAATGCCTTTACTTAATGCAGAGCAGAGAAAACTGAAATTATTATGTTTGTTATGTTTGTGAATGAATTCTAAACTTTAAAATGAATGTAATTATTCATTACTTGCGTCATTCTGTTGCATACTTTGAATTGGTAAGGGAAAATAACGAATTAAGAGGCAATGAGGGTAAATGTTTGTGGAATATTTATTTATTTTCAATGAGCTAAGTTTTTACAAATACTAGCTGGAGCCTTTGGGCATAACTGACACAATTCCCCTATTTTTTCAGTTAACTGGAATTTATTTCGAGTGAAAACCATTATAAAATTCTTCTTAAAAATGCAAAACTCTCATCAATAAATTTTAAAATTTCAATCAAGATGCAAAAGGTCTGTAATTTTGTTTAAAAAGTTATTGGATCTGTGAATTTTGAGTTCTTTGGAATGCAAACTGCATAATAAATGAAAATACAAACAACTTCTTGGAATACCTCTTTAATGGTAAAAATAAATAACCTGCACTAGTCACTGCAAATTAAATGTTCAGCTTCAATGACTATCACGGAAATCTTTAGGAATTAAGGCGTCAGCAAGATCAGCGATGGCACAACAGCCTTTGTATACACTAAATAGATTCGCCCAGAGACGATTTACGAAGAATACTATTTGAAGTAACCATCTTGTTGGTCCTTCCAGAAGAATACTTCAAAACCAATATGCACACAAAATGTTCAACTCGTAATCCTAAATGTCTATTACAAACAGAAAAATAGGTCCAGATATAACACTAATACGATCTATGATTTTTTCTCGTTCTCCATTTTCTTGTTAGATTTGGAATTCATTAGCTTTGTCACTAATTAGCGTGAATGTCCATTTGGGTCGAAATGGTTGGTGTGCACTTCTGCTTCTTTCTTCTACAACTAAAACTTCTTAGAATGTACAGAAAAATGTTTTACGAAAAATGATTTTACATCTAATTCCTTAAAAATGGTAACAATTCAATAAACAAAGTTATGATATATGGCTGTTTAGAATTTTTGTATGTGGTTCATAGCATCATTTCAGAAAATTCAATCCAATTTTTCAAATTTTGAGGTGGATTTGGTTCTTTAAGGAGAAATGATAATAATAATAATAATAATAATAATAATAATAATAATAATTTAACGAAACAATTGATATATTGCAAAGTAGTTATCCAATTTCAAGGAAATGTAATATTTATATTAACATAAAAACAATGAACTCAAAGTAAAATTGTCAAAACATCAATAGCAGGCGCAAGACTTCTGTGATAAAATGTTCAAAAGAATGACACGAAGAAAAATACTGCACGGAAATATAAAAAATTGAAAAGTCAATCCTAGTGTCCCTTAAATTACACATATCGTTCATCATAGATAATAGAGAATTTTAAAATAGTCTGCTTTCTAATAAGGTATAGATTTTCGTCACGTCAACCAGCATCTTAAACATTACAACGTAATTTATCAGGATTTTTGTTCTCATTATTTAATACGGTATTAGCATCTAAACCTGTACTAGAAAGAGAGAAAATGTATTGCAAGTATGTATTTGTATTTGTATATGTATTTGTATATTTGTAACTCCTTCATATCTGAAATAATATCCAAAGGGAAATAGTTACAATATTGATGCTATTTCCAAGTGGGTAATAAATAAAAATTAATTACTGATTATCATAACGTTGTCAATTAATAGGTTAATCCAACCCATCATATTCATGCATCAATAAGCTCCCGACCTTTGCTTTTGATTGGAAATAAGGGTTTCCAGATTTAAAATTCCATTCAGCTTTGAATAAACTGCATCACTTGGAAGATAAGTAAATAAAGCTAGACCACCCATTTCAGTCAGGAAATATTGTTTCGAACATGCCTCTTCGAACAAATTTAACCGTGCCAGAGCATTTTAGATTGCACGCTCCACTCATACGTTTTGAAAGTTGCATATGCAGCTAGGCTCTGTTGCCCCATCTTGATTTCCCGTCTCAAGTTATAACACTGCACAAAAGAGGTGCTTATCCTTCTCAGTCTGTAAGTTTGAATGTTTGTATGTGATCCAATATATCAAACATACACAAAGAAAGACAGAAATAAAGGAATCCAATGAAACTGTAAGAGTGATTGCCGATAAGTAAAATCAAAAGGCTGTCAATGTGGTCTCTGTAGTTAAAGACGGCGTATAAATAGCAATAAAAAGTTCTATAAGAAATGAGGGAGGCAAATGGAACTTATTCGTCTTTTGACATTAAAAAAACTGCGCGCGTAATGTCGGGCAACCAGCTAGCGATAGTTAAAATGCAAGACATAATTCAGATCGATAGATTCGAAGCCTGTTAACAAAAGTGAATATTCATTATATTAATAAAAAATTGTCAATATTATATTAGATATAATAATTTAATCAACGGGGACCACCAGTTGTGTTTATGTCTTGAAAAACGGATCTTGAGATCTGATGCTTTTGAGGTTATGAACATAAAGAGTTCTGACATTGATGTTCAGATCTTCCATGAAATTTCTTCTTTAAGTTTTTAAGTTTTTATTATATTATGGAATTTACGATAGTAGCTATGTTGAACAAAATCTTCCTTGATTGACATTTACCGCGTATCTTTGCGATAAATTAATATCAGATTATTAAAGTTGACGTTAATGTAAAGTGCAGACTACTTTCACGAAGTTTTAGCGTAAATAGACTGCGAAAAAGACCATATAATGACTGAAGAAAAACACCGTCTCGTTAATCAGTAACCAACGAGATAACAAATATGCCGATCACTCTCACCCGGAGGTCCCGGGTTCGATTCCCGGCTGGGGCCTGGAATTTTTCTTTAGCCAGAATTATTCCATATCCCCACAGAGTCTGGAAGTATGTATGTGAGAGTGAATGTGTGTGTGTTTGAGAAAAATAAAATGATTTAAACTAAACGTAAAGAGAACCTACACACAATGAGTTGTTTCAAGTGAAACGCCCTTGATATTACCTTAGATGTTAAAGGGGCCAAATAAATGAAGCAATAAAAAAAATATTCCGGTCTCTAGAAGTTTGGCTTGAATGCATAGAGCACCGCGGGTTCAAGTCCCGTCACTATGGATATTTGTGTGCTAGTGAAGCGATATGATTACATTGGGAAACTAAATAGTTACGGAATAAGTAGGCCAAAAGTACAGTCAGGTAAATAAAGCAGTAATTCCATTGTTCAACTGTACATTCCCACTGTCATCTTTAACCTCGTACCGCTCAAATCCCAGGTGTGTTGACAACAATATATTGGCAAGTGCGTTCATATTGAAGTGGAGTAGTATGTGAAGGATTTATTGTGAAAAAACAAATGAAAAACTTATAGGCAATCACAATCATATAAAATAGGTTAAAACTATATATTAGTTATGCATTTACCATTCATAGAGTAATTATATATACGATAGTTTTTTCTTAGCTGCACATTTAAAACAATTCTTATAATAATTTATTCTCATTGGCAAACTGTAAGCCATAACTGTGATTTTGAACAGAACAGTGATGAGAAATGGAGCAGTGGGCACGTATTAACCAAAAGATCAACAAAGTTTCACAACTTTGCAAGTTGGAGCAACGTAATATTCACACCGTCAACCATAATATTTAAGGTCAGTTTAGGAATGCGTATTATTCTTCACCTAATACATGGGTGTAGTTAAACTGTTTTAATATTTCGCGAAATATAACTTATAATTTCATTTGTCACGAGAATATCTTAACATATAACATTCTAACCAAAACCGTTAAGATCTGTTTTTGATAAAATAATATATTTCTAAAAATGTTCCTGTAAAGCTTAGTTTGAGTGGGGCGATTTGTTTAATAATATTCATTTTGGGTACCTAGATGACGCTGAACTTAATATCACGGATGTTTTGTTATTGAGTTATATGTTCAAAGATAAACATGGACCTTTATGTTGGGGGATAGATTAAAAAGAAAATTGGTCCTCAAAATATGTTTTTCCGGCAGATTTTTGTATCAATTTTTGGTGGAATAAAATACACTCTATGACTACTACGTATTGGTAGTTAAAGTAAAAATTGCTTTTACTATGAAACATCCTGTATATCCTATCTGTAAAATCGCCGCCTGCTATAGCATTTTTAGCTTTCTCTTGATCTGCATTTGAATTCCGTCATTTTCTTCGATATTCTTTGGATTAATTTATTTTTATTTTCTTGTTTTAAGCTCTGGATCCACGTGCTTTTAATTTGATTTATTACTTCCAAGAGATCAGTGATTTTCGTTCCACATAAATCGTCGTACAAGTTTTATAGTACTACCCTTTAATATCAGAAGCAGGTTCTATTTTAGGTATAAGTGAGCAAGGAATGCTCGGTTGAACCGTTGTGGCGCTTCTAGGGTGAATGTAACCTTGCAACAAAAAGGAGATGCGTGTCGTAAAAACCTATTAAAACGGTTGGCCACTGCCAGAAGCAAGACTCTCTCTCCCTTTCCCTCTGGAGGGCATAAATTCAGATGCCTGATCCCTCTACTGACATCTGCAGCCCTAAGGAAAAACAAGTCATAGAGATTCCAGCCTCTGCAAGTTGGGCTAGAATGTCAGCCCATTACGCTAGGATTACTCTTCCTCCCTAAAAAAAGAATTTTGCCCAAAATTCAAACTTTTAAGAATGGAGGAAAACATTTAACGAGGAACATTTTTTTATCTTCAAAGGTCAAAACATTTTTATAAAATATGTTTCAAAGCTTTGTCTATAGCTTTTAGACTTATGAAAACGGTTGCAGGCGATGGTCTAACAGCACATCTTCCGAAACTGAGTCAACTTCTCCGCAGATTCACATTTTCCGCTATTAAAACAATCATTAGTGCATAACACGGGCTTTATTCTACAACAATTGGTATAACATGTATTTTGTAAATATTCAACGTGACGTTATAATATGAGCTATAGTGATAACTAAGTCGGTAAACATGTGGCTTAAATATTAGTATGTGGCCGTTTAAAACTCTCCAGATTTCTTCAGATGCGCGAAAACAGTTCTATATGTGAAGAACTGCATGAGAACGTTGTTAATGCTGCTTTATTTCCTACTAAATATTATGTACAGCCCGGTGCATGGAATATGCCGATGTTGTTAGTGCCCTTTGAAGTGTTTCTTTAATTTATATTGACGGAACATGTTCACCTTTGTGTTTCACACCAATCCTGCGTTTGCGAATATTCTATTGGTTTGTATTCAAGTCCGACAATAAGCAATGAGTGACGAACAAAGGATATGGCCAAGGTGAATAGTACAAGGAAAAGTAAAGAAACCATTTAAACATCACCTCTTGGCAGAATGAAAGAACACGGGGGGAGGTTAATACATTAATTACTGGAATATTTGCGTTCTTTAGTTCCGTGATTGTCTTTGTGTTTGACCCTTATATTTGTCTACTTAAAGAAAATATGCTTCAGGAATACTTTTATAAGCTCGGTATATTTTGTGTAGATATATTTTTCTTTCATTTACAGCGACTTATTTTGTAATGAAATGCCATTTTAAGTAATGTGGTGTTCAAGTTAAAACATATACAATAAAACTTAGAAATTTGCTTCATTCCTCACCTCCTTATCCCAAAAGAACGTAAAGTTAGCACCTTTCATTCCTCGAAAGGATTGGCAATCTGGCTTTTGCTTCTTTCCTCAACAACCGGTGATTATATGATCAAATTAGACGCATTCTGAATTATATGTTTCAATGCATCTAAAACTTTCAGGCCCACTGACTGGCTTGCCTCCGTCATCGTGAAAGAAATGGAAATTGGGGACATGGCAGAGGAATGTTGCCATTCACCTACCAACCCTAAATAGCTCTTCCTCATACCGTCAACTTTCCGTGCACCGAACTTTACTTAGATATTAGATAGAGAAGATATCATTGTATTCCAACCAACAATTCTAACCAAAATTTCAAATGTATAAATAGCTAAATCCAAAAAAAAATATATATATATATATATTTACAAAAAGGTTCGTAGGTATGTGTACTTATGTGGTGTGTCTGTGTTTGTGAGTGTGTGCCTTTATCTCTGTAAACAGTATAACTCAAAAAAGAAAGTTCCGTTAAATACAAAACTTGATATTTCAACAAAAGTGTTCAACAAAATCTCCCATTCTCGCCCGGAACGTGTTGGATTCCCGGGTGGGGCTGGGAGCTTTTTTTTTTAACCAGAATTATTCCTTATTCCCCACAGAGACTGGAAGTATGTATATGAGAGTAAATGTTTGAAGAACCCACAGATATTTGCTTATAATGCAAAATCCCCGATATGACTTAGATGTTAAAGGGGGCTATATAAATGAAACAATAAAACAAAATCTTACCTAACACCTTACATGGAAGATTTTCGAAATTATTTATTTTTTCAGAAATACCTCTAACAATTTTCATTAAAATGTCATATGCTAAAAATGTTTACATCACAAATAACTTGGACATATCTTCAATGTTATGCAAGAAAACTCTGAAGTCCTTTTCATTCCGGATGACTTCTGCAGTACTGGAAAATAGTAAGATTAGACAAAATTTTACTGCTCAATAAATGAAGTCGTTAAAACACACGATTTATGCCCAATACACGATTATGGAGTCAATCATTTCTGAAATATTTTCTGTTATTGTTTAAATTTTACAATATTCAAACTTTTTCCAAAGAAATCTCCTCAATCGGTTTTCTTTTGTTTTACTCTTGGCATATAACGTGAATGGAATTTCACTGGAAACAGTGACCAGTTTTCAAAAGATATGAATATCATATTAGCCAAGTACCACTTATTTCCCTGGTGCGGACAAGGAAATAAAGTAAAATCATATCTGTTCACGCTTTTTTTTTTTTTGATTAGCATGAAACAATTAAAAAAAATAAGCATTTCTAACAATAGTCTGTTGGAAATTGGGTAGATAAAGTAATGTGAACTGAACGCATCAGATTATTGTAGAAGAATTCAATTGAATAGAGTGGTATCCCAGCAACACACAATGTGAGTTGCTCAGGAGTTTTCATGTTTTATTTAGCTTTTACACAGGAAAAATAGTTCTGGTTTAGTATGTTTGAATAAACGTCTGACGTACTCCATTCACACGACTTTCTAGAGCTGTTCCACAAACAAGCTTTCTTCAAAAATAATATTTTATATACGTCATGACAATTCAGTTTAACTGTAGCAGAAATGGTCTTATTACTCACTTCCTTGTAAAGAAGGGAAATAAGGGAATACACTAGGCTAATGTATTAACCACATCTTTCAAAAATCATCGCTATTTGAAATAATTTAAGTTCGGTTTTCTTTATTATTCCCATGAATAAAACAAGAGAGATGATAAGAAAGCTGAATTTGTGCTTCACAAATGTTTAAGTAGTTTAAAACTGAAACCATTAACAGGGATTATCTTGGAAACGGCTCATTATTCAAAAGATGTATATATCCAAAATGTGTATTTTAATGAGATCTACATTTTTGTGCAATAATTTTTATCTATCTCTTACGGCTTATGAATTGTACGAAAGATATCCAGAATAAAGAGACTATTCCCAAAAAGTTAAAAATATACAATTCGACTGTCATAAAAATAAGTTTAAAATGTCGTTAGAGCCAGAATTCAAATATACATGTCGTTTTTCATAAACATATCTTTTAAATATTTTATTTTAATAAAAATTGTTAGAACCATTTCTGAGAAAATAAAAAATTTTAAATAATATTCTATAAGGAGCTGTTGGGGGTGGGAAACTTTCTCGAACATCTTCAATTTGCACCTTGACAGATACTGAACCTAAGTACAAATATTGTTATTTAACTGACCTTTCGTTTTTTGCTGATCACAGCATAGGGGCCCCACGCAAGCGCATATTATCATTTTTTTTTACTGGAATACAATTTACCTTCTCTATCTACTTATATATTGTGCATACATGCTACAGAAAGCAAAAATGTGAGCGTTCTATAAGTAACAAGGATCTGTAATTTGTTTGGTGCCTTTCTTCGCACCTGTTCCTAGCCAAATATTCATTTCTGAGCTTATGCTCTTAAGATAGGGCATCACAATTGAATAAGGAGCTCAACATTATAAATGGACATGAAAATTAGAAATAGGAAAAGAATAAGGACGGAAGGTACTTGGCACTAAACCAAGTAGATAGTTGTAGCTACGCCCAACGAGGGGGCGCTCCCGGGAGAAGGGGATAAGGTGAGAGAATACAACGGATGGCCGGAACCAGGAGTGCGGCATAGCAATGGCAGGTTCCTTACATCCAGACAGTCGGAAAGGCAGACCGGGACCCCACCCCTTAAGGTCCAACGCCTTAAGCAAGGCCGGGTCTCATCTCGGCAACAATCCGAAGATGGGGAATGGATAAAGTCTCTAGAAGCATTTTTACCCTGCCACGCTGCACCGAGCACTGAAAGAGAACAACGGGATGAAGGAACGTTGATATTCTGGGGATGAAAGAACTACCCAGCATTTGCCTGGAGACCCAAGGAAACATCGAAAAACCCATGGGTGATGATAGCCCGGCCAAGGAAAGCGAGCCACAGAGGAACTGAGCGACCCCGTTTGGTATATGTTCGTGAGGTTACCGTAATAAATAACAGCAGTAGAATGATGTTGGGCCACAAAATTGATGTTTTCCTAACGATTTTGTTGATTACACCTATTATTTTATATCATACAATTTCTTAATGTGCTGCAATTAAATTTTTAAAAATCTGATATGTTGCAATTACAAGAATTTCTCTACATGTATGTAATAAATTATTGTTCGAGGTAGCGAGTGCGACTCGTATTCGACTGTGCGACTCGAGTTCGATTACCGTGACCAACCTTCGGGGGTTTCAGTTGGTTGCCAGGCGAAGCCTGCGAAAGTTTAATGCATCCCCGAATTTCCTGTACGTTCCCATCATTTCCTTTCCTGGTTTCAGTGTTGATGGACCAGAGGACAGTATTCGGAGGATTCGGTTGGATATTGTAGAGATTTATTCCAGAAGTCGTCGCGACTCACCCTCGGGGTATCTTCGGAGGCTGGGTAACTCTGGGTTGGGGTAACTTCCGTTATATCCGGAACGTTAATGGCCTCGACCCTGATTGCGCTTATCGATAACCAGATATGGTCGCTCTTGCATTCTCCTCATCCGTCTTTCCTTGGGCATATAAGTTGCAAAGGATCCCGAGGGCCTATGTGCGGTGCTCTGTCTCAATGATTGCGTTCGTGAGTAATGAAATTCGTACTGAACATTGGTTTTCTTAGGATGAGAAAACCTTGAAGGAAAATCAAGGCAAATATGGACAAATTATCAAATGAAGATTCTAGTTCACGCCTACGAAGTAGTTCTCTTTTAATTTCTCGTATAAAACAGAATTCATCTCAATCAACCATTTTTGGTGATATGTCATTATTGTTTTATACTCAAATTTTAGAAAATATTGTGTGTGTGTATGTGTGTGTGTGTTTGTGTGTGTGTTTATGTGTGTGAACTGAATAATTCAAACAGTCGGGTAAAGAACAATGCTTCAGGCTTTAGTGACTTACCAAGTGCCCTCACAACTACCATGCAATTAAACAGACTATAATATTTATAAGAAAATGTAATTCTTTAAAATTATTGTGAAGTACAAATGTTAACATTTTGTATTTTACCATTATGTAAATAACTATTTGATGTACAGTTTAAGTGTCGTGATATGGTCATGCTGTTAAAGCAACTCAAAGTAAATAGTATATAAAATTAGTATTTCACTTTAACCTCTTCTAAATATATAGCACGAAGATTTCAAGAATCTAATTCCCAAACATCTCTTTCAGAAACAGTTTTCTGCATCGTTTTATTTCATCAAAAGCTGTGCGGTAACACACGTTTCAGGTACTTGCATCACTAATAAAACATTTATCTTACAGTTTCTCTGAGTAGGTTGTTAAGTACTTTTCATTGCGAGTAATTTTTCATAATTGTTAATTCATAAAAGAAAATAATAACTTTCAACATGAAAAAGTTAGATGTTAGTCAAATAACTAATATATTTATCAAACCTTTTGATTTCTTTTCCCTTTTGTAGCCATAACCAATTCCAAACTATTTGTGGTATTGGTTTGATTTTTCAATGCCTTATATTTTTGGATAGATCACCATTTGTTTGTTTCTTGTGGTCACGAAGAAATATGACATTTAAAAGCGAAGTGCATATCAAGATACAATTTTTAAATCTGTACTAATGTTTCAGCCTCCTACATCCACTCTGTTGTACCTACCGAAACGCACAATTAAGTGAGTCTGTAAACGTTTATTAATGCACAATAGATAGAGTAATAAGCTTTTGTAAGAATCGATTGCAGAAGAGATACAAAATACTACAGAGCGCACAGAAAGGTATGTAATGGGACATAACTGTTTCTTACATTGAATTTTTTTTAAAGAGAACACATATTACTAGAGGCTGTCAAAAATGATTAGCATTACAATTGTTTTATATATAGGAACAACTTATTTAACCAACTCATTCATGTTACATTATAGGTATTTCCCGCCAATGCACTTTTTGCATCATTCTGGCAGCTAGCTTCCTTATTTGTGTAGCAAAGGATTCTTTGGGGAAATCCCGGCGCCTATGTTGGACAACTGCATGAAGTTCATTATTGGTGATGAACTTCTTGCCTCGCATGATCTCTTTCATAGAGACGAATAAGAGCATAGTCACTAGGGGTCAGATCCAGCAAATATGGAGGATGTGGCAGCAGAGTAATCCCTAGTTCACGAATGGTGATAATGGTCTGGCGACTGGCATGTGGTCGTGTATTGTGTAATACCACAGCCCAATTTTCTGTGGCGGTGTTGTTGAACGTGTCGGCGGAGTTGTCAGTTAATTGCAGTACCGATCACTGTTGATGGTCGTATTAGGAGGGGCCCAATCCGCCAGAAGTATCCCTTCCTGGTCCCAGATCACAGTTTTCATTTGTTTCCGAACGAATTGTCCCGGCCGTGACTTCTTGTGACGAGGGCTTCCACTTCATAGATTGACGGTTCTTTTCTGGAGTCTCTGTAAAAACCATAAATTATCGACGGTGATCAGTTTTTCAGCACGGTCCTTGCCGTCTTGGAATTCGGACATCCAACGAAACACGGATCTGGGACGTGATGTTGTCTCCCTAACCTCTAATGGATGCCACAAGCAGTCACTCTTTCCCTCCAGAGAAATCACACAGTCCACCTTTGCTCGTGCTTGTCTGCGTCCATGTTGTTTCATTGATGTATACGATTATACTTACAAGCCGATACAATTACCACTCCAGTGAGCTAGCTATGAGAAGTAGCTGCATCATTTGATGGCAGTAGACAGTACTATGGTTGATCTTCACGCATACCTCAACACATATTTCAAACTGCTACTTTGCAGGAGTTGTAGGGGGAAGTGCCAATCATTATTGAACGACCTAAATACTTTTAGTATTATCTATGAATAATAAATGGTCAGTTATATCAATTCTTCTAAATTTAGCACATACTTTCTTCCCATAAGTGGCCATAAGTCTACTCCCAACTGTGTCTAAACAGGATATATTTATAATGCATGCATGATATGAAAAACCCAGAGGGTTGCTTTCAGGATCAAGTAGCGACAGGGAGATAAGGCTGGGTCCTTGAAGGTCATAGATAGAGACACTCCTGCAGGACCCCCCCAGCGCTCCATGTAACGGACAGGACCGAACAGATCTGGTTCCGTATTAAGAGGAGGAAGAAAGAATTACACATCGCATATTCACCAAACTGCCCTTGCAAGCCCTATACTCCGAAAGATGAAATGAGATAATGGAGAATAGAGATAAAACGGATCTGTGGGGTTAGAAAACCACCCCAAAATTCGCCTGCTAACAAGGGAAAAAAAACGTCAGTGTGGACGGTCGACGGAGATTGGACCCGCGACCTCCGGATGAAAGCCAGACGTAACCACCTAGTCCACCCCGTTCGCATAGTGTATACTTTATCTTACTTTTTTATAAAATGTGACAGCGGTCAGAAAGCATTCTTGAGTTCCTACCTCGTTATATTGCGTTTCATTTATTTTGAAAGCACCAGTTTATCTTTTGCCAACTTAGTAGACATAATACAACTTAAGGAAGTCCGAACCGTCTCTTTGAAGCGCATTCAGAAAGGCAGGAAATGGTTAAAAGCATACCTGAAGAACGGAACTGGATAATTGGAACAGAATCCAGGCTTACCATACCAACATTTTATGATAAGCATATTCCTGCTGGAGAAACTGAAATTTCTTCGAACTTAGCTTTTGAGCTGTTATTATTTTCATACAAATTATTTTTTTCCACACAAAAGGTGTTCAGAGCTTGAAAGTAGTACAGTCCTGCAAAAGTGCGTGTTTCTTACATCGGTATCCTTCTGCCAGTGGATTTACATCAGAAAACGGCGCGAATAAATTTCAAGTACTCTTGGATTGTCCATTTCAGGAAACAATATTACCCTATCAGGGTTTCTGAGCTAAAATTTTCGCAGATTCATATTTGAAAACATTTGCTGAGACTTTATAATCCTAATCAGAATCAATTTACTGCCGGAAGCAACAAAAGATAAGCTTGACCCATCAAAATAATATTAAGTGACAACATATTAATTTAAGCACACCACTACAAAACATACCTCAACGATTATAGTATTTTTATAGATTATAGCAGCACTATGTTGATAACTGTGACAAATACTTGCTAAAACATTACTATCCACTATATTTAAAATGAAGATAGGTCGTCCAATAACAATATAAGTAAACAAATATATAAATTCAAAAAACTTGATTTTCTGAAACTATGAATAGAAATTGCATTTTTATCGAGTAAAATTACCATGCACATCATCATTCGAAATAAATAAGTCAGAATTAGTAGAAAAAGTATACGACGGGTTTTAAATATAAATACACGCAACAGTTAAAATTGTATTTATTCATAAATTAAGATGTTATGCGAAGATTATCTGAACGTAACTTAAACATACTTTTCTTAGCATGCTTTTCTTTATTATAAAGGGAAAGTTAATATTGGTATATAAAAATATTTTATGATATAATCCACCGGCCTTGAACGTATTAAAAACTCCAAAAATGTCCTCAGAATTCTTGAAGCAGACAGTCTTATGTTTTATTTTCTCTACTTAGTACACAGTGCATATGTATAGAAGTTATTGCAGTAATTGCAGTACACCAAAAAAACCTCTCGCATAAAAAAACAAACGAAACGTTGGTTAACCATCAACCTTAATATTTAAGTTCAGCATCTTGCAAGGATGCGACACGAAGAATTTCCAGAAATGTCCCACCCCAGAACACGCTTAATGTGAAAGATGTTTCCAATTTTCTATTTGCTCAAAAATATCTCTAATGATTTTGATTAAAGTAATGTACATTAAAATATTTACATGGAAAATAAAATGTACATCCTAAATTTTTTGGGAATAATCTCTTAAGTCCTCTTCATTGGCTTTTACGTAAATGTTAACTATAAACTATCTTGTTATTTACCTCTCTTTTGTCCAAAAAGCAGGTATATTGGTGCAAACTTCACGCTTACTTGTGCAGGGTCTCCTTAATAATGTTCTAGTAACTTAATATACCAGTTAAAATTTTCACTTTTTCACGTAGTTCTAAATCATTTAGTCCTTCTACCTCAGCACAATATTCGTAATAGGAATATCACTTTCCTGCGCGCTTCTTCCATTTAAGGTACTAAGTAGATTAGCGTCTTCATTGGTTTCGTCACATCATCACTGTCATTGCCATTTACACAGAAATTAATGTTATAATCGCCGCAGGCTGTATACTATTTTTCAATTTAGAACAACTCACGTGAAACATATTCCTATGTTCGAAGCCATTTGCCTCTTTTTATTTACATTTTTTTTTTTCATAATGCAGGTAAATTCTGAGAGAAAACAACAAAATCACCCAACTGAAATTTTAGAATACTCACTACTTCACTGCTACTCCATGAATGAAATACCTGGATAATAAGGAAGAAGTATACAATCTAATAGTGACAATAAAAATTAAATATCTTAAATTCATTAAATGCTGCAAAACAGAAAATAGACATTACGGATGCACTTAAAATATTTGAAGTCGAAAATAGTAAGGAACAAGATAGATGCCATGCAGAATAAAATCTGCAGGAAATATTATTTCGTATAGGGTTAAGCTGCCCACAAACAACGCTACATATCCGGTGAAATATAGTTCTCCAAAGGAAGACGTTCTTTGGGGATTTGTGGGATCAGGAGTTGCTTCCCCACAAGATATTCTGCTGTCATCCGATAGTGATTCCGACACAAGATTAATAGTTCTCCGAACAATCAAAAAGTTGACCTAAGTTAATGGCAAAAGGATACAATGGCTGACTTCGAATCATATTCTCTTTTTCTTATTCTATGTATTTTAATTTGTTTTCCTGAATCTGTATAGCTCCTTTGTTGGTGGTCGATCTAATAAAAAAACAGAGACAAGCTGAAACCGGAAAAGGTTTATAAAACATGTTTTACGAATTTAGATATTAAATTAAAATTAGTTAAATTCTTAGTCAATAATAACCTTTAATAAGCTTAATTTCATCTTTTAGCTTTAATTTCTTCTCCACATTTGTAACCCGATCAGAAATATGTTATATTGAACTCCTCCATATGTCGAACAATATTATAACCATTTCGAACTAACTACGAATAAGATTGTTTATTAGTTCTTAATGAAGTCCAAAGATTTGGGACAACTCTGATCAGCACGGGAAATATATTTGTAAAACATCAACACGTGGAAATGGAATAATCCAGTCCTGATTTCAGCACGTACTTTAAACGAGGATATTTCTTCTGCTGAAACCACTCAAGATTCGATAAATATACAATTTTTTGTATATTGGCTCTGTTGACACAAGAAGGTTGCGTGCTGAGTGAAAGCCCATATCATTCGATAGTTGGTGTGAAAACGCCCATAAAGGCAAAATTGTTGTGCTATAAAATAATATTAACCAGGCAACAGATAGATAAGGGATTGCAAGGGTGGAGAGAAGGCATTAAGGTGACGACAAATGTATCACACAAGACGTGCCAGGAATATGTAGGCGTTTCAAACGCTTGGGCAGATCATAGGAACCTTCATTTGCCGTGAACTACCAGGCATCTCGTGTCATCATAAGATCTACCTTGGCAAATACCAAAAGAGTTAAGGAAGAAGTGCATGGTCTCCACAGTGAAGTCAGGAACCGAAGAATAAACATTATAGCACAAAAGCCCACTCCTTCACAAGGTTACATCTTAGACCCCACTGGTAGATTTCAAGATCATAAAAACCAGCCGATAAATGTGGTTGAAGAGAAAGACATCTACAGACTAACAGAAGATTTCTTCAAAGCCAAACACCATATGAGGTCAACTGAGAAAGTGTGAAAAAGGTACCCTTAAGTATGTAAGAAAATGTAAAACAATAGCAAGGAATATCTCAGAAAATCTTAATTCCACAAAAACTACATACGACTTAAATTGTGTATTTTAACGAGATATACATTTGGTGTGTAATAAGTAAGATTTGTCTATCTTTTAGGTTTTACAGTTATACAAAAGTTGTCCACAGTGAAGAGTTCCTCTGAACCACTTCTATAACATTCATGATATATATTTTGTTTGTCATGAAACTATTTTAAGCATATTTCGTTAGAAACATTTTTGAGAAAATTAAATTTTTCTAAGTTTCCCATATAAAAGGTAGCTAGGGATGTAGATTTTAAGGAATTCCTCGTTTGATATTTAAGGGACTTTGGGTTTTTATTATGTGCTCACAAATACAGACACACCCGAACACACACAAACACACACACCCACTCATATGGGCGTTTTATAAAACAAATATACAAATTTTGATATATTGGATTCAGGGGATCTCATAACATACTTTTTGAGAAATCTCGATATCAAATTTTCGGCAGAATACAATACGATCTCGAACTACTATATACATTTAATATGAACATGATAAAGAACGTCAAATTCCTTCACACACTGTTTATAAACAATTCATTATTTTTGTACCTGGAAACAATTACAGCTGACGTCTAAGTGAGAAAACACAGGTAAAACTTATAGTTTGGAGTCACAGTTTCTTGGAGTGAGAGAGAAGCTACGCAAACATCGGCAAGGTGTGTATAGCACAACGTGAGCTGAATGTTTTGTCTCTCATAACGTATGTATGGGATGCACAAGTAGAACAGCACACGAGATGAGCTGCACAAAACATTCCAAGCATGCCCCTTAACTGAGAAATTGTTCACGTAACCCACAAGCATCCAGACAGCTCCAATTACCGAATCCATAAAGTAAGTTTCATCACAGAAAACAGAAGTCCTCAAAGCTGCACTAGTTTCTTAAGTCTCCGCTTGTTTATTGGGTCATTCGAATTCAACACCATCTTACGTAGCAGTTCACTCAGATGAGAATGCACAGCTAAATTCTTATGATCATCAGGCCACTATAGCTAAGAGACCATTATCATTTTAAAGTAAATAGAAAACTCTTTCCCATTCGCCCAAGTTTAACAAGAAAAGTACTGTTAATTTATTACTTTTTCTACACGTACTATGTACATAGGATATAGAGACGGTATTTTATTCTACCCAAAAATACGTGTTTCAGGGTCCCCAGTCTCCAAAATAAGCATTTCTGGAGAAAGGTCAGTGTGTGTGAGAGAGAGAAAGAGAGAGAGTCAGTCCGTGTGTGCTTGTGTTCGTGTGACTCTGAATATGATAACTCAAAAACGAAAAGTCAGTAAAATACTAAACTTGGTGTATAAGTTTAGTATCTTCCAGGATGCAACAAGAAGATTTTGAGAAAAAATGTCTCCGCTCCAAACTACCCTTTATCTAGAAAATTTTCGAAAATTTTGATTTTTTCAAAAATGGCTCTAACGATTTTTATTAAAATACCGTATATTAAAGATATTTATATTGCAAATAAAGTGTATATCTTGAATTTTCTGGAAATAGCCTCTATGGACCTCTTTATTCTGTATGAATTTTGCGGAATTTTGCGTAACTGTTAAACCGTAAATGCAGATCACGTAAAAACACACAATTTATGTTATATACATTTTTTTGTGTCACTGATCATTTCTGGGAAATTTCTTGTTATTTTTTTTTCAGATTTAAAATATTTAAAACCTGTATCACACAGAAAACTGTGAACTCCTGACCCTGCATAGAAACGGATTCAAACCACATGATAACCAGCTTTTAAGAGATTTGACATTTGTTTTAGCCTAGTTTCCCTTCTACTTACAAGTAAGCAAGTAATAAGAACACGTCTGCTAATGTTTATCTCGATTGTCATAAAGCAGATAGAAGAACTCATTTTTAACAATAATTTGTTACAGCGATGTAGAGAAAGTCGTGTGAATGGAACACATCAGATTTTTTTCTTTCATATAGCGGTGTGTAGGACAAGAGTTGGATAGGTAGTCACAGTTAATGTTAATAGCGTGCTATTTATGGACGCTCTTTAACTACTGTGGTTCTCAGCGTCAGATTCTAAATTGGGTGTGAAAGACCGCTCAGAGGCCTCTCTGTCAGGCTTGAGGTTCTTTCACGTGCCCTAAATCTACGACACGTAACCAACGGCTTTACTTCCCTTCCGAAGGAAGCCATGCTAAAAGTCAGAGTGAAAAACTCAATGTCATATTCGGAATTTGAGTCACGGAACTTCCGGTCTCTAGCCGGTTGCTCTAACCCCTGATATACCATGGCAACATGTCAGCACGGCATTAAATTTCTCTACTGACTCCCATGCATCCTGGTAAACCATAAGGTAATCTCAAATTATTTTAAGATTACATACCTCAACGGCGACTTACAATGTCGTAAGTACTTAGAGTACTGGACTTCATAGGATAGCCTATTTAATTTAATGACGTTCCGACATATTGCCATGGTAGCTCATTAGTTAGAGTAACTAGCTAGAGAATGGGAGTTCCGTAGTTCAAATTCCGGCTAAGGCATTGAATATTTCTGTCTGTCTCTACTTATCTAAGAAAAAGATTGTTTACAAATTTGAATGATTCACAAGTAGCATATAATTCCTTTTATATCTTGGTCTTAAAAATTATTAAAAGAGAGATCTTACAGAAATGTGTAATTCTTCTCTCTTATGTGTTTATTTCATTTTTTTTTTGAGGCACCTGTCATTGAGAAGGAAGATCTGATGTGTTTCATTCACGTGACCTTCTCCATCTGTTATGCAAAAAAATATTCTCACAAAAGATTATTCTTTTACCTACATCATGCTAATCAAGATAAACATCAACATAAATGCACTTAATACTTTGTCTTGTAAGTGGAATTTAAATAAGGAATGCTCTAGGTTAAAGCGACAGCCAAATCTTTTAAAAACTGCCGCTGTGCAATTTTCATTGCATTCTGTTCTCATTCCGTTGCCAGGAGTAAATCAAAATAGAGATGCAACTTAAGAGAATTCCCCTTTTAAGAAAAGTTTAAGTATTGTAAAATTTATACCAATAACAAGGATACCCCTGAAATTTTTTGCTCTAAGAAAGAAAGTATATGACATAAATTATGAATTTTTATGAGATCTACAGTTTTTGTGGAATAAATTTTTGTCTATCTCTTACGGTTTACCAGCTATGCAAAAGTCCCTCAGGGGCTATTCCCAAAAAATTAAGGATATACATTTTATTTGCCATGTAAACATTTCAATACACCACAATTTAATCAAAATCGTTAGAGCCCTTTTAGGAAAACTGAAAATTTTGAAAAATCTTCCATGTAAAGGGTAGTTTGGTATGGGGGGGATTTACCTGAGAATCTTCCTGTCGCATCCTTGGAGGTTATGCTGTCCACACACACACACACACACACACACACATGAACTATTTTTTAAAATGCTTTTTTGTATTTATGGGTCTCTAAACATGTTTTTTTCCAGTGGAATCACGGTATAGAACTTTTACAATTATTCTTTCTGTACCTGCTATATACACTGCATATACGTGTTAGAGAAAGTAAACATTAATGTATTTGTAGTCGATTTTGTCTGCGCGGTATAAAGCCTATGTGCGCCCATCTTCTTGGCCGCTAGTTTTACAGGGAAGCAATGGCCTATATATATGTACATCTATATCGGTTACAGACAAGCTACAGGCAATAAAGATTTATATATGCATTAAGCGTCTGACTATCCCGAGTTAAAGTGAATTTTCACAATTATAGCATTTTGACTTATCAAAGTATAATATACCCAATTTTATTCAAGCCAAAAGAAACACAACTTTTGCCTATTCTAGGTAGCTACGACGCAAGCTTCGCGTGCTTTTTGAAGAGAAGACTATTCCATGGCGATGTTCCAGCTGAACACACTTTGTGCTCTCCACGATGGCTTGTTAAAAGACACCGGAGGATGAATGATTCTACTACTTGCCACCAGGTCGCAGCAAAGTTGCATATTATTCTGGTAAGTTGTATAGTGAGTTTGGTTCTGCTGTAACTATGACGTAAGTAGTTAACAACTGTGCTGTTGGAGCTTCGGAAGGGACTAACGGCTCAAGTGGCAGTAAGATTCGACTTACACGGCCAGAAATTTCTGTAAAGGTACAGGATGCGATTAATAATTTATTGCCACAAAAATAAGAAAATCATGTCATCAATTATTGTGACATGGTCGAGATCAGAATAAAAGCAATACTTTCGCGTCTGGGTGCATACTACAACCCTGTCAGTTGCTTGATTGCGTAAGGATAGATTAGTAAAAGTAATTTATGCTGGTCGAGCATAAATAATTGTATGTGACTTGGCTACAATGGCAATTAAGACACTCGAATGAAAATGAATTCTCACATCTTAATATTATCACTATATTCTCGGTGCTTAAAATACTAAGGTAAGTAGTTGATCGTTTTCATTTTCAATGCAGCTGCTTATCATACTGTTTTCTTAGCAAAATAAATAATTAAAATATATGATATTTAGCCACATGTTGGTGGTTACAATTAAATAACATGTAATTGCACTTTAACAGCAAATGATACCTGGGTTTTCCACTTCCCTGGTCGTTGAAGTCGTGTAGTGGATAATAATGTATCTCGTTCACTGCCAATTTAATCGCCTTGTTGCTCGTCCTGCCTACAACTCCAGACATTCTGACGCCACCAGAATACGTGAGTACCGCTCTTTATATATGCATGCACGTGTTTCAACCCGGCCGTGATTGCAATGCCGCACTTGTCTATTTATCGAAACGCCGCGCATTTGCAAGTGGAACGTGTTACGTTCGTTTTGTTTACCGAATGTGTGTTTCGTCGACCTTTTCACCTCAACTGGGCTGTAGGAGAAGGGCCGCAACGCCTCACGATTTCATAAATAGATCAACAAATAAAAATGTTTTCGAAATCCTTTGTGTATCGATTCCCTACTCAACTTTTACTATGGCTGAGTGATCGTAACATTGTGCCAGATATTAGGGTCTACACAGACCTTTGACCTCTTTCTAAATAGGGAACCAATATAAGAATTTTTTAAAGTCCAAAGTACTCTATTTACCTTTCTGAACTTGTATATACATATATATATATATATATATATATATATATATATATATATATAATACAAATAATTTAATGATTATTATGTATATAATTAAGCACATACTGAACCATGTGTTTTAAAAACCAATGTAAGCTATTTTTGAAAATAAATGTATTACATTCCCATCACTTTCTCTATTTATTCTCCAACAAAGTATTCTTTAAAATGTGATTCTTCTGTTTATTACCTGTATTGAGATAAACATTACATAAATATTTTACTACATTTTCTTTCTTGGTATAAAAGAAATAAAGGGATACAGTAAACTAAAGCTATGAATAAATTTTAAGAGCTAATCGCTATGTGATGGATTGGAAATACCACTCTAGCTGTATGAATAGCGTGGAATAACAAAGAAATACGAATGACGACTTTTCATTTGGGAAAACTATAAGCTTTGAAGAACTGGCCCAAAACAGGAATATTGCGGTAATTGTTAATTCCAGAAACAATTTATTTTGACAAAATGCCAGTTTTAACGAAATTTTTCTCCAGTTTACTTGTTATGCAAAAGTCATTAGATTGAATAAGACTTTGGAGGCTATTCCCAGAAAATTTAGGATATATGTTGTATTTATTAAACTATCTTTAATATCCTGATAAATAATAGGAAATAAAACAACACAGTAAATTAATAGACGATCAGACAGACTTCAGGAAAGGTGGAAGTTGTATAGATAGTATCTTCTCCCTTAAGCAAATAATCGAAAAACGTGGAAAGTTAAACCTAGATACATTTATTCTCTCTATAGACTATAAGAAAGCTTTTGAGAAGGTACGCAGAGTAAAACTATGGGAAATATTTAAGAATGAAGGTGTATCAATACATTCAATAAATGTAATAAGAAACCTATATGTAAAAACTAAAATAATTGAGAACCTATAATTGCTTCAAAAGGCGTCACACAATGTTGTTCAATATAAACCACGCTTTTAACCTATATTTTGATCATATAGTTACATCATGGAAATAACAAACAGGAACAGTGGGAGGAATTAATTTGGGGTCAAGAATAGTAAAGATAATGAATGGTCTTTGCAGACGACCAGATATTAATAGCAAAAAATGTAGAGGAGCTTCAAAGGATGGTATACGCATTTAATATCAAAAGCATGTAAAATGGAAATTTCAATGGAGAAAACTAAAGTTATAGCATTTAGAGGTACTCACCCAGTCCGGTCTAAAATAATAAAGAAAATAAAAGCGTAAAACAAGTGTCTATATTTAATTTATTAGGTTGCGAAATAACATATGGATCTATAATAAAAACATAAATAATGCAATTATATAACAGGAAATATAATCAGAATATTAACAAATAAAACTAGGAAAGACTAAATAATAAAAATGTATAAAGAAATGGCTATTCCACTTTAACTTATGGATCTGAAACGTCAATATTGACTGTGGAAAATAAAAGAAGAATATAGACAGCCGAAATGAAATTTCTTAGACCGATAGCAGGATACACAATATTAGATAAAAATCAAACCATGAAATAAGGCAAAACTTACAAATAAAAGCATTAAATAAAATAATAACAGAATATAAAACCAACTGGAAACAACATTTGAAAAGGATGTCAGTAAACAGAATACCTCGAGCATCTTATAACTGCAACCCCCAAGGTTAAAGAAATCCAGAACGACAAAAAAGAGACGGACACAACAAGATTTTGGAGTCGGAAAGGCTAAAACTGAGTAAAACCGTGAAGGAGGAAATGACACATATTTAATAACTATATATAATAATCAAGATAGTTATGACTATTTTCAGAAAATCAAATTTTTCGAAAAGTTTTCATAAAATGGTAGTTTAATATCTGTGAGACGATTGTTAAGAATCGTTGTAAGACGATGAACTCAGTTTCACATGCCCGCCTCGATAGTGTGGGAGTATCGCAGGCAACTCCCTTACATTCTAGAGGTTAAAGGTTCGAATCTCGTTTTGGTGAGTTCCCTGGAAGTTTTTTTCTGGATTTTCCCTTATCCTGAGGAGACGAATTCGAGAAAATTTAAGCTCCAGATCAATTGAGCATCAGTTCATCGATTTCACTCATTTTACTAAATCATCAACCAGACGTTATACTGCAAAAGGTTTGATATTTAATGGAGTTTTTGTTTTTGAGTAACGCTGTTCAGAAACGCGCGCACACGGATGCAGACCTTTACTAAAATTGCTTTATTTATTCAGGTGATATAAAACGTATATTTCGGTAGAACTTTGACCTGGTATATTAGGGTGGAGTACATACTTCCCCTGCTTTACTATAGGTAGGACAAAATGTAAAAATACTCCATATGAAATAGTTATCATTATAAAAACCCTTCATATATTCGTCCCTTATTGCTAAGTTGGCTAAGTAATATTCCTTTAAATTAATTTCCTTTAAATTATTTTGTTTAATTGTGATAATTAGTTGTTTAAAAAAACGTGCTTTCCATTCATATGACTTTCTTTACATCTTGGTAACAACTTATTGTTAAAAAGCTTATTCTGCAATAGATTTCATGATAATCAAGATAAACATTAACAGAATCGTTTTATTACTTGTTTTTATAGATAGAAGGGAAATAAGAGAATACTCTAGGCTAAGGCGATAGCCAGTCTTTTAAAAAGTGGTTGCCATGAGGTTGCATTGTGCGGAGTTGACAAATTCCCGTACGTGAAAAATTTATTATCTAAAAAATCGTCAACTCCACGAAAAAATGTATCTGACATATATTGCGTGTTTTAACGAGATCTACATTTTTGTGTAGTATTTTTTGTCTGTATCTTACGGTTTATCAGTTATGCAAAACTCAGCAAAATGCATATCTACATATCTTTAATAAGTTATTGTTAAAACGTTTACTCTTCTATCTACTTTATGCTGCTCGAGGTAAACATTAGCAGAAATGGTCTCATCACTTACTTCCTTGCTTCCAACCCTTATTTCCCTACTACTTATAAGCTATAGTAGCTATAGTAGTATACACTAGGCTAAAGCGATAGACAAATATTTTAAATTGATTGCCATGTGGTTGAAGTCAGTTTCTTTGTATGGCCAGGAGTTTACAAAGTATGAGAACAGTTTAAGCATTTTAAAACTAAGTCAACAATAAGGAATATTTAAACGATCTAACTCCACGAAACAATGTATACGACATAAATTGTGTGTTTTAATTAGATCTACATTTGTTTTTTAGTAAGTATTTGTCTATTTCTTACGGTTTACCAGTTATGCAACATTTAGACAAACTCGTGCAAAATAAAGAGGTCTTCAGAAATTCAAGATATACATTTTATTTTTCATGTAAGCATATTTAATATACGGTATTTTAATCAAAATCGTTAGATCCATTTTTGAGAACATTAACATTTTCGATTTTTTTCGATCTAAAGGGTAGTTTGGGATCGGGGGATTTTCCTCAAAATATTTTGTCGCATCCTTGGAGGATACTAAACTTTAATACCAAGTTTACATACTAAAATACTTTCTGTATAGACTATGTACATAGTACGTATAGAGAAAGTAGAACTGCTTTTTGGACCCTAAAATGAGTGTTGCCGGTAAAACTCTCAGTATCGGATTTCTGGGTGGAGAGCAATATCTGCTCTACGTAAGTATCATATACTATGTAGAGAAAGTAAAAATATGTGCTTATCAAAATTTGGTGAGCTTGTTCGCGTAAAAGATTTACCGCACACTAACATATTTTATTCTAATACCTTAAAAATAGCATCGTAAATGCAACCGGAAAGAATGGACTGAAAACTCACTTATATTACAAGCATGATATTTTGCATGTGCACTCTTACTTTCTCTAGCCTGTATGTACAATGTATATAGTGAATAGAGAAGGTATTGTATTCCACCGAAAATTTGCCGGAAATACATGTTTTCGACTCCGTGAATCTAAAAAAGAACTTTTAGAAACATATCCGAGTGTGTATGTGTTTGTGCGTGTGTCTGCGGGCAGCATAGCTTAAAAACAAAAAGTCCGTTAAATGCCAACTTGGTATTTAAGTTCAGTATGTTCCAAGGATACGACACGAAGATGTTCAATAAAATCTTCCCAACTCTAACTACACTTTAAATGGTACATTTTTCGAAAAGTTTTATTTTCTCAAAAAGACTCTAACGAGTTATATTAAAATGGCATATGTTTAAGATATTTTAATGACAAACGCATTGCATATCTTAAATTTTCTGAGGAATAGCCACTGGATGGTTTTTGTACAACCCGTAAACCGTAAGATATGCACAAAGTCTCACTGCACAAAAATGTATATCTCATTAAACTCACAATTTGTCATATGCAAATTTTTTGGTAGAGTTAACCATTTTCGAGATATTCCAAGTTATTAATTTCAGTTGTAAAGTACTTAAACTTTTTCAAACGGGAAATACATTTCTTTTCGTTTCACCTTTGTTTATTTCTAGAAAACAAAGGGCACTTATTTCAATTGTTTCACTTAATGACCGGCTTTTAAAAAATATGACCATCGCTTTAGCCTAGTGTACTTCTTTATTTCCCTTTTACTTACAAAGAAGTAAGTAATAAGGCCAATTCTGGCAATGTTTATTTCAATTAGCATAAAGTAAATACAAGAATAATCTTTCATAAGGAAAGTTCTTTGTCAAACAGCTATAGAAAGTTATGTGAATGGAGCTCTTCAGATATTTCGTAAAGTATGTACATATTACTTAAATGACTAACACATATACACAAAGTTTGCAAAAAACACTTCAAGAAAGTTTGGAAAAAATGTTTATAAAATAGCCTGTAATGCGAACACCTTGGCTCAGGATTATTAAAGGGTGAAATTTCTAAATTCTTCAGCTTTAATATAACCGTTTTCAGAATTATCTAGCATAGCTCAATTATAAGTGCGCTATAATTTCTAGGTTTTCTTCATATTTTTGCGAAAACAATTACTTATATTTTACTTTAACAATACTGATTAATGAACTATATAGAAATTTAAATTTTGAAAATTAAAATACTTCCATATTATTTAAATTCTAAGGTACATCATTGTCATACAGAATTTTGTTTCTACTCTAATTAAATTGCTTTTTCTATTTAATTTAGCCTCAGTACTCGAATTATTATGGTATAAATATCTTACGCAAATTTAAGTTGTAGCAAAAAAACCATATGCCACTTTTTAAGATCATTCTCACAAAGAACTGCTGAAAATTTGGACAAGATTAGTATGGAATATTATATGTGTAGTTTTGTATTTACATGTTTTCTACCTAATCTGTAACAAAATATTCTTACAAAAGCTTATTTATAACTGCTTCATTTTAAAATATATCATATGAAACATTTTAATGAGCAAAATTGTAATAAATATCTTATTTTTTTCACTTACATAACTTTATATATTCTATAACAAACTGTTATTACTATTTCATAACTGATTCATGCTAAACTATATCATATAGAACATTTTTAATGAGAAAAATTGTAATAAATATCTTATCTGTTTTCATTTACATAACGTTTTCTATCTATTCTATAACATATAATTCTTCTACTATTTTATAACTGCTTCATGTAAAGAAACTATTTCATATGGAATATTTTAATGAGCAAAATTTTAATAAATGTCCTATCTGTTTTCATATACATAACCTTCTCTATCTGTTCTATAAGAAACTATTGTTACTATTTTATAACTGCTTCATGCCAAACTATATCATATGAAACATTTTAATGAGCGAAATTGTAATAAACATCTTATGTGTTTTCATCCGCATAAATGTATCTATTTTATAACAAACTATTCTTAAAACTATATAACTGCCTCATGCTAAGATACTATATGGCACATAGTATAGTGAATTGCAATATTGTATCATATGGAACATTTTAGTGAGAAACATTTTCCAAATACATAACTTTCTCTATCTATTCCACAAAAAAAATATTCTTAATAAAACTCATTCTTTAAAGTATTTCATTCTAATCTACATAAACATTAACAGAACTTCTTATTGATCATGTTCTATTATATACAAGGAGAATACTGAGTTAAAGTGATAATCAAATTTTTATGCGCTATATGCTATGTGATGGTGTTGTAATTCGTTTTCTTTGCATGACCAGAAGTAAACAAACAATTAAACAAATGCCGACTTCCCATTAGAGAAACGTTGAAGCACTAGAAAATGTAAACCAATATAAAGGGATATCTCGGTTTTTTACTTAGGGAACCAACCAAAATTCTTGAAATTCTTTGGATTTTCTCATTTGAATTTAACACATTAATGCACCGTGGTTCTTGTAAATTAATATGTCGAAGTTTTTGCAGGCACTTCAATATAAGCACTTGTGACCTTTTAATAAAAGTTTTAAAACATTAAAGGGCATGTTTCTCTAAATGCATTTCCCAATGCATGCATATGTTCAAAATGCTTCTTGCGATGGACGTTTCAACCAATCAGTTTGATTTTTCTACCATAGAAGCTTAATATAATAAACAACATTAATTTTCTAAGTAAAAGTAAGTATGTATTTGTGTTAACAAAATTAGTCAACCACAAAAGTAATAAGAAAGGACTGAACGAATAATTAGTCATACCTTTTCCTACAGTTTATTTAATTAACTTGAAGCTCATTCAATAATTTTTAAAGTGATATTCCTCGAATGTAAATAGGAATTCTTGTTTAAACATTTTAAAAAATGAAGCGCAAAGAGATATTTTGCTAGGGTAGCAAAAGTCATAAAATAACAAATCTGTTATTTCTCAAACACTACTTGATACAGGGTGGGGGATTTTCCTGAAAATCTACGCATCCCATCCTTGGAAGAAAATAAACCTAATTAATTACTTTACCGTAAACTGTTCGCTCTCCCTCTCCCCCTCCCTCTCTCCCTCCATCCTTCCGCATCCCTCTCTCTCTCTATCTCTCTCAGACACACACACTCAGGAACCGTTATCTAAAAATGATGTTTTGATTCAGTATTTCAAAAAATGTATTTCCGGCGAAATTTTTGTACCCAATTTTAGCCTTCTCTGCCTACTATGTACATTTTAAGTTGTAGAGACAGTAAAACTCAAGCTCGAATAAAAGGCATTGAAAGTAAATACGGCCATTAGACCGCTTGCCCTTGGATATTTAATTGGTCAGGTGTTGTAGCTTTAAAAGCCACTGACAGCAAACGACATTGTACTATTAAAGCTAAAGATTCAATATAGTTATTGAGACAAATACTAATTTTTAAAGGAATAGGAAGAGTTAGATTGAAAAATTCAACGTCATAGCCAGGATCGCATCTACGGATCTCCAAGGTCTTCGACCAGTTGCTCTAACAGTATATGCCAGAAGATCATCACTCCAGAAGACCCGTGCGTCAGATCCCGTTTATAGCATTTCAACTTTTCAGGCCGATTGTACGGTTTGTGTGAAAAAGAAACAATTAATATTAATTCTAAATGCCTTTTAAATTTATGATTAAATTTCAGCAACGAGTACTGTCACCATGTTGTTTGCGTCCGCTCTAAAGTTCTCTTTAGTATGCGGCAATGGGCTGGGATGTGCTAAAAACAGGAATACGGCCCCGGAAACGTTAGAACGAGACGTCTGCACAAGTCAAATTCTTCCAAGAGCTTCGAAAGTTTTTGGAAAGGTCTGACGTCATTTCTAGCTGCAAATATGAGTGAGTTTTGATTCGTGAGTCACACTCGGACTGAATTTCTTGCAGCATAGATTAAATACTTTACTTGAAACCAACTTTTTGATTCAATAAATGTATTACAATACCCTTAAATTGCCACGTAATTATTCCATTTTCACTTGGATGTAAAATATTTACATGAAATCGTTTCTAGAGAAACGGAATTAATAAGAAGCTTAAAAACCTTATATCGCCATTTTACTATCCTTTTGCCCCATTATCTTATTAAGCATGAACCTTCCTTGAGAAAGTAAATTATGGTTATGTTGACGCAAATTTCTGAAAGTCATAATTACGTCTGCTGTAGAGTAGCATTCTTTTCAAACAGTATTAAAATCCTAGCTAGTTTTGTTGCAGCCTTTATTTGAGCCTTTCCTCTATTCTTGGATAAATATCAGGTAAAAAGGATTCTAAAGTTACAAAAGCTTTAATCTTTTATAAATTTCTGAAAGTCATAATTACGTCTGCTGTAGAGTAGCATTCTTTTCTCACAGTATTCAAACAGTATTAAAATCCTAACTAGTTTTGTTGCAGCCTTTATTTGAGCCTTTCCTCTATTCTTGGATAAATATCAGGTAAAAAGGATTCTAAAGTTACAAAAGCTTTAATCTTTTATCCATATATTCGGGCATCGAACTTGTATAACTGGTTCCCACCATATCGATCTTTAGCTTATGTGTGCTACAAAGTTTCTCTCTCTCTCCCTCTCTCTCTCTCTATCTCTCTCTCTCTCTCTTTCTCTCTCACCATGAATAACTTGAACATTCAAATGTCTTTCCTGGTCAGCCGCAGGAATGACTTGCATCACTGTCTCCATGTTCAACGATTTATATGCTAAGTTTGTTTCCACATCTACGCGTTTGAATTCGGATACCAGTCACTAGATGTTAATAAATCGAAGCAAAGGAGTTTTTGTAATTCCGGACCATCTCTCTGATAAAATATTTTACTTTGTCTACTACGTATAATGAGATGAGGAAGCATTGCATTCCACATAAATATTCTTTCCGAGATTTCACGAGAAACACGTCTTTTGGGCCTAGTTTCATAAAAAAAATATTTTTACTTTCTCAACCACATGCTAACTACGTAGTAGGCAGAAAAGGAGTTGCATTGCACCCACAATTTTGACGATGAGATTACACTCAAAATATATTTTTGAGTTCTCCTGAAAAAATGTTTACTTTCTGTGCCACGTATTCCACTTATGCTATACCCAAATTCCACATAACACACGTGTTTCTATGTCCTCTGAATCAAATTAAGCATGTTTATAAAAAGATTCACATATGTGTGTTCGTGTATCTGGATGTACCTGTAAAAAGTATAATTCAAAAGCGGATTGAAATTCAGCATCTTATAAGCATGCAACAAAAATATTTTCAAAACAATTCGCCAATCCAAAATACCATTTAAATTTTTCTAACATTTTAATTTTCCAAAAGTGGTTTTAATTAGAATATTTTATGTTTCATATATTATTATACCAAATAAATTGTACGTATTGAGCTATCTGGTTCTGTTCTCTGAAGTTCTGTTCATTATGGATTAATTTTGATAATTGGTAAACCTAGAGATAGACAAAATCTTGCTACAAAAATTGTAGATTTCAATAAACCCAATGTTTTGTGACATTGACCGCTACTTGCTATTTGTTAAAATTTTAAAAATACTTATAAACTTTTCTCAAACAGGTAGTCGTCATTCGTTTCTCTTGTTTTATTGATGGCCATGCAAATAAATCCTAATTTCAATCAATTGCGAACAGGATATCAAAGATTTGACTATCACTTTAGCCTAATAATTCTCTTAAGAGAAATTTCAATCACATTGCGACCAGCTCATCAAAGATTTGTCTAATACTTCCCTTATTTCACTTCTACTTACAAGGAATTAAATAATAATGTTAATATTAATCTCGATTAGCATGAGGTAGATAGAAGAATGAGCTTTTGATGCAGAATAGGTAGATAAAGTCATGAGAATGGAACACATCAGATCTTCAGTTTAAGTTCCACGTGTGTGTGTGTGCGTGGGTGTGTGTGTCTATGAACAGCATAACTCAAAAACGAAAGGTCCCTGGTGTCGACGCGCCACAATAGTAGTACCGTGGCTGTGCTGCATAGGTTTGCTTGTCGTGACTGAATTGGCAGCAGCGGCCACAGGGTTTATACCGGAACCCTCAGCTGGCCTCGATACTCAGGCGCCACACGAACATGGCGTAAGGCAGCCTCGAAGTCACCGGCCTCGGTGAGCAGGGATGGGCATCTAGCAGACGAAATTCGAAACATTAATGAGGGCCAGTGTGTCGTGTTGCTGTGGTGATCAGGCGAGGTTGGTAGGTTATGGGACATTCCCCTGATGACCACTTGGAATCGCTAAAGTAGAAGCTGCGTGGTGGTCTGCGGTGATCTTTGGAAAGAGAGCACACATTGACCGCTGACCTATACTGCGAGACCATGACACGATTTCGCGTTGCAATCAGGAGGAAACGGCCAGAACTCCTCGCTGAGGGTGTCATCTTCCTTCACGACATTGCGCGACCTCATACAGCCAAAAGACTACCACGCTGTTGCAGCAGTTCATCGACCACCCTCCCTACAGCCCGGATCTCGCTCCGAGCGACCTTCACCTTCTAACTCTCTTGAAGGAACATCTAGGAGGCTGACGATTCGCTTCAGAAGAGGAGGCGCAACATTTCCCACAACGTGACTGAACACGCAAGGAGGGAATATTCAAGCCCATCCCGCGAAGCCACAAGTGCCTCAACCGATATGGAGACCATGTGGAAAAATAACCTTGTGCATAACTATCAGAGGCTGCATTGGTTGTGCGAATAAAATATAATCGTTTTACTGCAGAATTTGTAACGTTAGTTTCTCATCATCCCTTGTATGGGTTCAAGCTTTGTTAGTTCCTTTTTTTTTAATCAACGCCCAGCTCTGTTGGAAGTTAATTCATTTTTCTAGCATCCGCCGTCCATTTGCAAGCTGCCAAATTAGGCATCCAGTCTTCCTGGTCCCACATAATGGGCAAAACCTCCTATAGACAGCGTCAAAAATCTTAGGAGTTATCCACTCTCCAAACTAAGGCCTTACTACTCTCATCCTCTGTTACATACTCAATACAAAGAAGTTAAAATGTTTTATCAAGGTCGATCAGCGCATACTATTATACTTGTGCATCTTTCTATATGACCTCGAGTGAACCTGACCTGCTTCTGAGAATTATAAAGAGCATAATGCATTAAATAAGATAAAATGAATTGCAATTGCGACTTGGATGCCTTTTTAATACCAGTAGTCCTTTTAATTCCGCTGTTACTTTGAACAACAATTACACGATAGATGATAGCTTACATTCTTATTGAGTTTATCAGTTGCTATTGGGAATGGGCGAAGTTCTCTTGTACTAAATTAATACTGTATCACTTTATGTATCCTGTAAACCATAAAAGATAGCGAAAAGCTTACTACTCAAAACGGTATCTCTCTTTAAAACGCACGACTTATTTTAACTAAATTTTATTCTGGCATCAGCTAATTCCGAGATATTCCTTTGTATTGGTTTAGTTTTTCAATAATTTGTCAATATTATAAGAGCTGTCGCCACTCAGCTGTTTCTCTGGACCCATATTTAAATATTAAACTATCTCTTTGTTTTCTGTGGCCTGAAGAAATGTATTATGATACAATTCTGCAAACGCTTAAATAGATAAAAATGAATAGCAGGAATCACAGGGTTTTTTAACAATAATCTGTTGAATCTATACAAAAATAACGCATAGTGGGTCTTCTTCTTTAGTTATAAATCACTGAATTGGTTTGCAGTGATTCTCCACTATGAAATCTCTGCCTTCCTTTATAATTCTTCTTACGTCCTGTAGTTCATGTGGTTCTTAATTTTTTCCATGTATTGAATACTCTTGCCCTTCATTTCACATTGTTGCTTTCAGTTGTACCTTCTATTACAATTTTAAAAATACTTTAGGGTCTTAATAAACGTCCCACGAGTGCCATTATTATTTTTCTTATCCCGTTTCAAATTTCTCCTTTAACTTGTGCTCTCTGAAACATCATTGGTGGTTTTATCAGCCCAACTGATTTTCAGAATTTTCCCGTATCACCATGTATCAAATGCTTCTATTGTTCTTTTCTGTTATTTTAGTATTGATAAATCTTCATAACTCCTATAACATGCTTTATGAATAGGTTTTCAACAAATACTTCCTAATTTGTAAACTAATACTCTTATATCTAAATAATATATGATTCTTACTGAAGGCATGTTTGGCTTGGTATATTCCTAATAGTTACTTCATGCCTTCTATCAGATGATATGTTGATACCTAGGTGTTAAAATTCTTCATTTTCATCTAATGATTTTCCATTTATCTAATTTGTTTTATTATTTCTTTTCTTTTGTTACCTTTATTTGACATACTAACATGTAGTTATTGCTTAGTGTGCTTCCAGTTTATTATTTAGCGTTTATAAATCTTTTATTTTCCATACATATATATATATATATATATATATATGTGTGTGTGTGTGTGTGTGTGTTTTCAACTTACTGCTTTTCCATCCATATAAAAAATTTCTCTCATCTGTCTATATTTTACTCCTAATTCTTTAAGTGTGTGTGTGTGTGTGTGTGTTAATTCAACTTAATGCTTTTTCATCCATATAACAGATTACTCTCGCATCTGTATATTTTACTCCTAATTATTTAAGTATTTTGAATTTTTTTTCTATTTCACATTATCAAACTTTTCTATGTATACAAATGCTTTTATTAGTCTTTATTCCTTTCTTTTTTATCATTGGTCTCATTGCTAATCTAGCTTCTCTTCTACCTGAAACCAAATTAGTCATCTTATATATTCTTCGACTATTATTTCTAGCCTATTAGATATAGTTTTGGTTAATATTTTAGATATCTGTGATAATAAACTGAAAGTAGGATAGTGATATTAGTTTTCTACTTTTGCTTCTTTTTTTTTGTATTGGTTTCATTTTGCACTTTTTATATCATCTGGTAATATTCCAGTTTCTTAAATATAAAATATTCATTTATATAGTCTTTTTTTATTTCTTTGTTTGTATATCTGGATTTTTCCAGATGTTTTCCGTTTGTTATACTTTATAGTTTGCAATGTTTTGTTGAAAAGTTTTGATAGTTTTGTTGGAGTCTGGTATTTATATTTCTGGATACTAAAATACCACTTATTTACCTATTAACTGGTTAACGCTTATGCATGTTGCTGTCTTCTAGAAGTTGCAGTACCATAGCTTTAGTGGGCTTATTGTTTATTCATGTTTTTTTTATTCTCTAAGTTTATTTTATTTTTATTTGATGCATTTTGTTTAAACGTATGATGTATTATAACCTCAGAACATTAAATAAATATTAAGTATCCAATAGTAGTTCCGGGATGGGAAAGTAGGAGCTAAGGCGGTGTATTAAAGATTGTACTTTATTTATTTTATTTTACCGGTTAGAGAAAAGCAGAGAATATAGCACTTTCGATTTATTTCTCGTTTGATTCACATTTATCCCCTTTGTTTCATGTTTTCACTTTAAAGGTATAATATTAAAACATTCCAGTATTACCATTATCACATTTTATTTGTTTTTAAACCACACTTCAACATTTGTAAGAAGAAATAACATGAGTGTAGAAGAGAACTATTGTTTTATTAATAACCTGGAAAGCATTAATTGGGACCTAGGAACATACGAAAAAGATGGGCATTGCAATTCAGCTGCTACTCTGTGGCACATACTACGACAGCGAAGTTGCTGAATTTGTAGCCGTATATCATTCCCAATGGAGGAAAGAGATCCTGATCTCCATAGTCAAGTTTGGAGTAACTGCGGCAACTACTCCGACATTGCTTTCTTGCGGATTGTCATACATTAATTTGCAGGCGCAAATCGTTCCAAATGCAGAAAAGTGTTCTCCAAAGTCAAGTTTGGAGTAACTGTGCGGCAACTACTCCGACATTGCAATCTTGCGGATTGTCTATACATTAATTTGTAGGCGCAAATCGTTTCAAATGCATAGAAGTGTTCTCCAAAGTCAAGTTTGGAGTAACTATGCGGCAACTACTCCGACACTGCAATCTTGCGGATTGCCTACATCTGAATTTGTAGCGTATACCGCTCCCAATGAAAAAGTAAGTTCGAAGCATGCAGCGTATCGACTAGGGACACGATGATGTAAGACCATCTTTACCTCCTTCGTAGCAGTGTAATACTGTTTCTGCATTCCGAAGAATGAAGTCTTTTTTGTTAAGTTCAATCATGGTTCAAAATTCAATGTCACGCACAAGATTCGAACCATGGGTCTTTTTATCGCTTTAACTATTATTAATAAGCAGATACCTTTAGAGCAATAAAAGGTCTCTTTCATATCTTAAACATTTGCGATCGTCTTGAAGGTTAACCGCGACATTTGAATCAGAATATAGGCATAATGGGCATCCCGCAAAGTAGGTAAACCGGTAAGAGCATCGCCCAAAGCGAGTTAAATATCCAGCCCTGTTAAATATCCAATATCAAATGTGATATTGTAACAAAATGTAGTCAAGGTTAATGATTACAATTAATTTACCAGTTGTTTAATTTATAGTAAATAAGGGTTATGTTTATATCTCATTATCACGTCGAAATTAAGTACACATAATTAACTTATTTAATTTAAGGAAGTTTGATAATTAAATATTTTTAATGCAAATCAAATGCTATATGAAAATAGTGTGGTAACCTTAATGATATTGAATTTAAATACACATTTTTGTATGCTTCCGAGTTTTCATTTTTCAGTCATATTGATCATACATATAATATGATCATGTTCTTTTTAAATGTCTTTGGAATTCTGGGACCATAAAGCGTGAATGAAAAGCCAAGCATATATAAGCAAGGATGAATTTATAAGTATACCACTTTGAAGAATTTCCAGTAGCAAATAGGTAGGCTATCTTGCTGAAGCTTAGAAATCAGGACAGATTCTGGCATCAACAGATTCACAGTGGCTTGCATCTTTAAATTTATGAACAGAAATGTATGAAATTGACTTGTTAAACTGTTCCTTGTAGTTTCAATTAGGAATAGGGATTGTCATTAATACGTATTATAAACCTGTCATTTCATTCTACGTAAAATTATTGACATCTCAGCATAATAAATAAGATGGCTGAAAAAGCAGCATTGTCGCTGTGGTTTATATAGGGTCTGGCAGAGGGATATGACGGCTTTTATAGCCCGTTTGTGGGATAATCAGAACGAATTAAAAGAAAATACATAAACTGAAAGTAAGATAGAACAATGCAATTTATTTGTGTTTTATCATTTTTAAAACAAAACACACTTTATAAGTGGCCTCCACGGCAACGAATACATTCATGCAATCTGCTATGAAAGCTCTGCATAACTCGTCTCAACAAACCAGTATCAATGGCATTGATTTTATTCCTTATGTTTTGATTTTTTTTCATCTGGATGATGGTGCGAGGCTTGTTGCATTACACCCTACTTTTCAGATACCCCATAGGAAATAATCAGCTGAAGTCAGATCATTAGATCTTGGCGGTCAGGAAATGTCTCTAAACCGTGAAATTAAGCGTCCTGGAAACATGTTTTGCAAACAGTTCATTGAACCATGAGTAGTATGCGCTATGAGGGCATCTGGCTGGAACAACTTTATCGATATTTATTTCACCACGAATTTGTTAATAGCGTTCTGAGTAGATGATCATAATACAACCATCTTATTCAAAACAGTAGGGGCCGATAATTTCTAAGAAAGGGACGCCACATCAGACTGCTACTTTGGACTATGGAGCGGTTTCTCCATCATTTGAAAAGGTATTTGTGTATTACTGTGCTCCAGTAGTGTGATTTGAATTTGTGTATTAATAAAACCAGTAAAATAAAAATGTTCCTCTTCCACATTATCAGTCCGTTCAGAATATCTGGATTAGCATTCAAAATTCAAGTGAACTGTCTACAAAACTGCAAACGAATAAGTTTATCATTGGGTTTAACATGATGCAAAATTTGAATTTTGTGTGGATGTAATTTAATGTCACGGAGTAGGATGCGTCGAAAACTTTTGTCCGATATGTTTAAAGCCATTGACTGGCGCATTATAGAACGAGTTGTACTTTGTTGCACAGCTTCTCTTGCAATGTTTTCAGGCGTATGGACTACTTTTTCACTACCAAAAAATGTATCACAAACATTGCCAATATTGTTAAATTTACTCACCCACTTTAGGACAGTGTTTCGGGACGGAATCCTTCCAATCCGCGCGATATTAAATTCATTTCTGAATTTGCTCTGCACTGCAGTGATCGATTTGAAACTTAAAATAAGTTCTTACTGCAAAACACACGTTCAGCTATAGGCATGTTTATGTTGTCTTTCACAACAATGAGAACAACAATTTCATTGTATCCGGATCACTTTACTAATTGCTTCACTCAAGCCATTAGCAGCGAGGGCGCTCTAAAAACGTATTTTCCCACTGACGGACTTGATATAAACAGGGGTACTCAAGTGAATTTCTTCACTGTTCATGCTGATACTGAAAGCTCGGGAGAATAATATAAGATTTCTCTCTTTTCCCTCGTACTTCATGTATAGGCTCCAGCCTCTTGATGTGTCAGTTTTAAAGAGCATTAACAACTTCTACAGACAAGCCGTGGCAATTTTATTGTCACAGCAACCTGGTACAATTGTTGTTACCGAAACAGAAATTCCTGAGTTTGTGGAAAAGGTGCTGCAGATCAGAATTCAGAAGTCGGTATGCATTCTTTTAATCCACATGCATCCTCAGAAGAGGATTTCATTACTGCAGAGCACACAGCTATTCCAGAATACAAGATGGCTCAAATCTTCACACAACCAACCCCTCTGGAAATGCTTAACAACCATCAATCCTGGAAATGTCCAATGAAATAACAGCTCTCTTGTCTCACTGCCAACGCCAGGAATATTTTCATCCCAACTAGAACCATCTATATAGAAAGAATCAACTCCACAATACTCACCAATATTTTGAGAATCAATTCCTCTTCCAGACAAACTAAGAAGCCCTCCACAAGAAGTCATTTTGTATAGTGCTCGCTGATAGTACACACAAAAGCACAATCGAGTTTGCCAAGTAAGGTTTAATTTTGGTTTACAGACCAAAGTTTTGTTTCTAACTATTAAAACAGTTAATGTTAATATTTTATTTTCTATTTTTTGAGGTTTTTGGGTGTTTTCTTCTAAACATAAACGTTTATTAATCATTTTATCAACATATAGAGTGCATTTTCTTTGGGAATATTTTATAACAGGTGGTGACTGGGTGCAATGCCAAAAATGTCATAAATGGGCTCACATGGTATGCGGTGATGTTGGTAAATGACAGAAGTGTTAGGTTTGCAACATTTGTCAAAATAAAATATGCAAAAACAAAATGAATAACAGTAAAATTAGTTTTTAATGTAACATGCCTATGGGGTATTCATTTTTCTTGTGTTTTACTATTTTCCATGTATTTCTAATTATTATTTCTACAATATCCGAAAAAATAATTATGTATTTTACAAGTATTGAAATATTATAAGAGAGAAGCTGTAGAGTGAGGTCATATTTCCTTCCCAAGCTTTTAATATCAGCATTTAGAGGATATTTACTATTTTTCAGACGACAATTAAGTTTTCATTGATATGTATTATATTTTGCAGTTATGGTGAAATGAGCAATTAATAATACAATACTGACGTTTAATAACCATGTAGTTTAATATAGGATAAAATGTTTCCTTAAGGTGATCATAATTGCCTGACTTCCCCTATAATCCCATAAAATTCTGATGCTGAATTTTTGTATAAAATACATGACTATTTCTACATTCTACTGTTAGAGTTAGTGAAGTTAAAAGATATAGTATATTAGAAATTGTATTTATAACTTTTAGAATTTGGAATTTTTAAGTTACTCCTGGGCACTTAAATGTTAAACAAATTTCTCTAACAGAGTATATCTGATAACTACAATATATGATGTTATGTCTTATTTTTCTGCACACACAGAACCGCTGCTTATAAAACACAAAAGCAGTAAGCCTCGTTACGAGGTTGCCTTTTATCATCAAAATACTTGCAGCGCATTTTATGCTCTATCCCCTACCACCAATTTATTGTTTATGACTCAACCATTTCAAACACAAACAACAATCCAAAATAGTAAAACGATTTGATCGCGTGTATGCACATGGGATCCTAAAATGCTGCCAGGTTTTAATAATAAAAAACAGCGTGTTTATGTCAAATGCATTGGCTGTTAATCATCATATTGGCTTAACTGTTATTAGACAATCTGTAGAGGATACAGCCCTCTTCTTGCATTGTTTAGTGGTTTTGTTTAAAGCACACACACGCATTCCTCCCCTCCGTATACACTCAAATAAAAGCTCCCGCCCTGTAGCCTTTTATGCCAATAAATCATACCTCTATTCGGCTAGAACGAGTCGGAATATAATAATAAAAACAACTATTACAGTACAAAGGATATAAAAATATAGTAAGCGTTGCTTTTATTGGTATGTAAGGATTGCTTTAATTTCCAGCTTATTAAACAAAACGGATATCTTAGGGAATTGCGGCATTTTTATTATTTTCTCTATACGTACTACATACAGTGTATAGAGAAGGTATTGCATTCCACCCAAAAATACGATACTGAGATTTCACCAAAAATAACCGTTTTAAGGTTTTCTGTATTACAAAAAAAAAACATTTTAAGAAAAAGGTCCGTGTGTATGCCTGTGAACACGATAACTCAAAAAAGAAAAGTCGGTAAAATACCAAAGCATCTTCCAAAGTTTAGTATCTTCCAAGGATGCGACCGATAATTGTTTGGGAAATCCCCCCATCCCAAACTACCCTTTACATGGATCAATTTTCGAAAATTTATATTTTCTCAAAAATATCTGTAACGATTTTGATTAAAATAACGCATATTAAAGCAATTTACAGGACAAATAAGATTCATATCTTGAATTTTATGAGAATAGCTTCTGAAGACCTAGTTTTAAAATTTCAAATTTTCGGGCTGTTTTGCCGTAGTCTATATTCTGAAGACCTGTTTATTTTGGATGAATTTTCCTGGATTTTGCATAGTTAGTGAACGGTAGGAGATAGACAAAACTTACTCCACAAAATATGTACATCTCGTTGAAACATACAATTTATGTCATATACATTTTTTTCGTGGAGTTGACCATTTCTAAGATATTCCTTTTTATTGGTTTCAGGATTAAAATTGCCACTCCTGGCAATGTAAAGAAACGAATTTTATCCATATGACAACTAGCCTTTGAACAGATTTGACTATCGTTTTAATCTAGTGTGTTTCCTTATTTCCCTTCAGCACTTCTGCTGATTTTGATCTGGATTGGCATAAAGTAAAAGCATAAGCTTTGTAACAATAATTTGTTACAGAGATGTAGAGAAACTCATGTGAATGGAACACATCGATTTTTATATACAACAGCTGTATTTGTTATATATCTACATAGGTCTGTCTTTATTTTGCTGTTAGTATGGTAATTTTATATCTTTCTGCTTATTTATGGATAACAACTGAGTTAGTTTAATTTAGTCTTGTATGTCATAAAATAAGAACTATTAAATATATAAATAGTGAATTCTTTCTCTAGCATCTAGTAAGTAGTGGAAAATTGTACCTAAAATTTGATTTCCATATTTGGAAATACATGCCTTACAAGTCCCTTGAATAAAATATAACTATAGAAAAAGGTCCGCGTGTACCTACTAGTGTGTGTGTGTGATTGTGTGTGTCTGTCTTTCTTTCTGTGAACAACATCATACAAAGACGAAGATCAGAAATAGCTAACTTGGTATCATTTCAATCAGGCTGAAATGTGAGTCGGTGGTGGAATCTAATGTCGACAACATGGTATATAAATTGGTTGGAGCAGGGGCACGGCAAGTAGAAGATACGTGGTTCAGATCCCGAATATGGCATTGAATATTCAGTTGATTCTATATTTTTAACTTTGTCCTACATATAACTTGTATGAAAGAACAATTAGTTACCACAGATTGGCCTATTGCACAGATTGGGAGTGCTTACGAGATCACTGTGTTATGTTATCACAAAATGAATTTGAGAGCATGTGCTTTCAGAGAAAAAGCTCTGATGCATTCCATTCACATGACTTTCTATACCTATTTTGAAACAAACTATTCTTACAAAAATTATTCTTCTATCTACTTTATGCTAATCAAGATAGCAGCAACGGTTTTATTACATATGTTCTTGTAGGTATAAAGGAAATAAGTGAATAGAATAGGCTACGCGATAGTCAAATTGTTTAAGAGTTGATCGCATTGTCATGAACTTGAAAGTCTGCTCACTTTGTATCAGCATCAGGATGAAAAAATGACCTTTCATTTGAGACAAGTACAAGTATTTGCAAATTTAAACAAAAAACAAGAATATTTCGGAAATGGTTAATTGCACAAAAAATGTATTTGACTTGAATTGTGTGTTTTAAGAAGAAACTTCATTTTTGTGTAAAAAGATAACTCTATATGATTTATATATTCATAATTGGTTTAAAATATATTAAATGGATTGGAGTTGAATATTTTGATGCACAGAGCTTATATTTTATTTCAATAAATTTTGGAGTCTATCTGTTATGGTTTCAATTATGCTGAAGCCACCCAGAATGAAGTGGGCTTTGGAGGCTGTTGCCAGAAAATTCAAGATCTACATTTTATGTATGATGTACGTATTTTGATGTATGGTATTTAAATCAAAATCGAACATTTCGAAGTCTTCCATGTAAAGAATAACTATGAGTGGGGGAATTTTTCTAAAAATCTGCTTGCGCATTTTGTAAGCTACTGGACGTAAATACAAGTTTGATATTAAACCAACTTTTTGTTTTTTACTTATGCCATTCACAATCACCTGCCGAGACCACTTTCACGCACAATGCTTTTCTTTAAGGGACTTAAAGCATTACTTCTGCAAATTCTTGTATCAAAATTTTATTAAAGTGCAAACCTTTTGTATCTATTCTAGCATTGTAGAGAAAATAAAAATGTGTGTCAGTTGGAAAATGTAATGCTATTATTATAGCTCAACTGATTAGAGCAGCGGCACGGATAACCGGAGATTTGTGATTAAAATCAGGGCAATGACTTTCAATTCTAAGTCTGAATCTGCCTTTGCAAATTTAGCTTACACGAGGTTTGTGTGAAAGGAAAAATAATTAACATTGGTATCACTTCATTTTTTCCCTCTGGTACTATAATGTGGTAAGAACGGGCGTAAGAACTGCACTGTTTTGGATTAGTGAGCTATGAGCTCTTTCAGCCTAATGAGTGGATTTAATGTTTCCAAGCATACGTAAACTTAAGTCTTGTTATTCCACTGAGATTAAACCACATTTTAGGAAACACAAAACAGTAATGAGTTCCTCTAAAATTGTCTTCAAGACTATACGCAAAGTGTTCAGCACAGCGGTCATGAAACGGCCTCTCTCTGTCTTACTCAGATCCAAATAAGTGATGCTAATAACAGATTTAATCGTCAGTGCTGCCGACGGGCTTGGTCAACATTCCCTCTAGCTCGTTATGCAGTCCCTCCCGTGCCGGAGTGACATGACAATGGAAGTCTGCGGTGACATTCTACAACCTAACTTCGCTGACTCAGCGAATCGAACTTCTACCAGCATCTGCGGTACACACGTCAACCTTTTCCGTAATGACAAGCGATAAACCACTCTACTTTCGTTTCAATATCACCAAATGCAAGCAAGCGTTGCACTAATTCTCAGACTCAAATGGACCCTTTCAAAAGCTTGGTTATACAAGAATAAAACGCTTACTGGATCACTAATTACTGTCCTTTGGCTTTCCTATTGACGCTCATTCATGAGTAAGTAGACGCTTGTGGCATTTGGACTGAAAGACTTATGTTAGGTGTTTAAACTTAACATGGCTTTGATGCTATTTAAAAGTTGGTTAATTTGTACTCCACCGAGGCCCTCAAAATGCAATGTTTTTAATTTATTTTTGGAGTATTGGAGAGTATTATCAGAAAAGTTAAATGAAAAAGTAGAAACTGAGGTGCTAAAGGAAGTATTATTTCACTAAAAGATTCAATATTAAAATGTTACATAAAATATACCTTTCAAGTCCCTGAATAATTAAAAAAAAAATTTAGAAAGGAGTCCATGTTTGTGTGCAAGTATTGTATGTCTCTGTCTGTATATCTGTTTCTACCGTATTTGGCGTATGTAGATCCCTTCATGCATTAAAAGAGTTACAAAATTCAACGGGGTTGTTTCAAGTTAAGCGTTGCCAGTTTTGCACTAGCACGGTTGAATTTCAATTAACCTCATTGAGTTCTTCAACTCAACGGTGAAAGGATATCTGCATACCGCAAGTACGTGCGCAGTTGGGCCATGTACCTTCCATATGTCTGTTAGCAGCATAACTCATAAACGAAAATCAAATGAATACCAAACTTGGTATTTAAGTTTTACATCTACATATGTAGCAGATGCTACATAAAGAAAGATTTAAAAAAAAAAAAAGCTAATCAAAATTATATTTTATTTAAAAGCTTGACATTTTTTTATTTTTTAAAAAATGGCTAACTATTTCGATTAAAATATCAATTTTTAAGATAAGATGTGTGTGTGACAAATACTCGTAAAAATATCCTGAATTTATAGTCCAAAATAGTAGAAATAAATAAAATAAAACACAAATCTCATTAAAGCAAAACAATTTGTCAATTTTTTATGAAATTAATACTTTCCAAGATATTCCTTGTTATTTTTTAACTTTCATATGCTTCCTCTACTATATATAGTAAGTAGGAGAGGTATTGTTCAACCAAAAATTCTATGTTGAACTTTTATTAAGTATGTTTTGTGGCCCCTGAAATCAGAAAGACAAGTTTTATAAAACGTACCATGTGTATGAGTTTCTATAAACAACGTGTCTCAATAGTGAAAAGTCGGTTAAATACAGGCCGTATATTTAAATTCAGCATATTTCAAGTAAATTGTCCACCCCAAATCACTCTAATCTTAGAAAAATGTTTGAAAATGTTTATTTTCTCAAAAGTAGTCTAATAATAAGTTTTATTAAAATAGCAGATGTTAAAAATAGACCCAAAATAAATCGTGAAATTTGTTTTTAATATTCTAGAAACAGTTCTTAAGTCCTCATAATTTTAGATAACGTTTGTATAAGTTATAAACCGCAAGATGTAGACAAAATCTTACCATACATGGCATATCTCTTTATGTTTGATTTCCTTAATAATACCTTTAATTGTCCTATATTTATACTTTTCTAAAATGGGAAGTCGTTATTCACATCCTGGTAATGTAGCAGCATAAATTTTCAATTAATAAATTTTCTATGAAACAATCAATTTATTTTATGTTTCTATAAAATAAATTTAAATAAAATTTTCCATAAAATGTACCCAAGTAGGAAATTGTCATAAGGTAATCGCATAGCATCACACTCTTAAAACATATGGCTTTTGCAAGATTTAGATTTGCAGATTTCTATTATCCCCCTTTACCGACAAGGAAATACTGTCGCGTGCGTCATTGGCGAGAGTTTAACTTACATTGTTTTAGTAATATTTCAATAATTATGAATTAATTAATTTAATTAATCTGAATTTATTGGGATTTGATTCTTATATATTCTTGGAAAAATACAAGTTTTCTTATAAGCTAATTAAGTAACAGAATGGAAGTGACATGCTTCTTTCGATGGCACTCCTATTGGATTTTTCGATAACACCAACATCCGCTGGGCTACGTGCACATTCGTACTTTGACGTCACACCGGATATTCTAGAACTTTTAAACGTTCGATTTTGATTGACTAAGACTACCCACTGGCAGAACGTTGGTTCTCCATATTAGGTGAACGCCAACCATGCTGGAATACCCTTGCCGCTAAATCTATTTTAAGAGACTGTAGACCCGAACAAAAGGTCTTGATCGTCGGGGAACCTCTGCATCGTCGGTGCGTCTTGAGGCGTCACTAGGGCTCAACCATCGAACCACTTCATTTCTCACCTCGCCTAGTCAAACCATAGCATATGTCTTAAGGTAAGGCTTTGTATTAGTAAACCCAGTAATCAGAATAATATTGGCCATGATTAATGGAATATATTGCAATCTCCCCACCTTGTAAACCAAACATTCGCAACCAACAAATTATTTCATCTTTCTAATATATTACATTAATTTAAGTCCCGTTGTTATCATTGCTCTACCATCTACCTTCCTTTCATCACCCCCTCCCATGACGCAGAACAATTGTTCGCGACAATGCTTAAGTAATAAAATCATTTAAGCTAATGTTTATCTGGATTAGCATGAAGTAGAAAAGAATAACCTTTAGTAAGAATGCTGCAAATGTATAAAAAAAGTAAAATGAATCACAATATGGAGTATGTTTGAAGTTGTAAGTACCTATTCATTTTCTAATGTGGAACTTCAAATCCATCACAAAGTCGTGCGCTTTAAAAAAAATAGCGTTTTAGCATAATGGGTCCTCCTTATACCTACAATATGAATCTATCTTAAAAGGAAGCAAAAAACGATAAATATTTTTAAGAATAGTTTCATGAAGAGTCAGCAGAAAAAGGCATTTAAGGGTAACACATTAATATTTTTTTTACTTTTATTAGAAATTGTTTTCAGCTAATGAGACTACATTTCAACTCTTTACCCCTTTATTGCTTTCTGTAGTATGTTCAGTAAATAAAAGTATTGTATTCCATTCAAAAATTTCATAATGAGAATTCACAGAGACACTCCATTAATCCAAAAAGAAACACCTTTAGAAAAAGATCCATGTGTCTGTGTCTGTTTGTCTAGTGAACAGTCCAAGTTCAAAAACGAAATTACGTTAAAATCGCAAACTTGTTATTTACGTCCAACATCGTCCAAGAGTGTGACACGAAGATCATCTTAAGCTACCCTTTGCACGACTACTGTTTCAAAGGTTTTGATTTTCTCAACTGATATAAAATCCGTAAGATTAATACATTCCATGACAAATGAAATATATATGTGTAATTTTCTGAGAATAGATACTGAGGTACACTTCATTCCGGATGCATTTTTATAACTAGTAAAACCGTAACAGATAATATTTTACTACACAAAAAGTGAAGATGTTAAAGCAGAGAGAATATATGAAATAAATTATTTTGTGAGATGAACCATTTCTGAGATATTCCTAGTTATTATTTTAAAGTGTTTCAACGCATGCTTTCCTCAAATGGGAAATCGTTATTCCTGTTGTACCTACCAGGAAATGTGAAAGGAAAACAATATCTTGAATATAAATATACATAGAAAAATAAGCTTCTGTAAGATTAATTTGTTACAGAATAGATAGAAATTGACATGTGAATGTAACATTTTAGATATTTTCCCACAAACTCTGATTCAAATATTGTTTCTAATGTCTCCCCTGGACTGTTTTCACCCTTCTTCTGAGTGTCTGCACTCCAGAATAGTCTTTAGTCAATGAGCATTTCCCTTGTTTTATAAATAAACATGACACATTAGTACTCAATTTCAGATTTATATTTCCTTGTCTTCCCATGTAGTTGAGTATTTTACTTCTTTATTTTTTATATCTTCTAGATCAAAGAAAAAATTAAATTAAATTGAGTTTTATTTATGGACGCTTTAAGACTACTGTAGTTTTCAGTATACCATTGTAAATTGCGAAAACCCATTTAGATTTTTTCATACACCTGTTTATTAGGGTTCAGATTCTTTTACGTGCCGTAAATCTGCTTTACTTCCCTTACAAAGGAAGCCACGCTAAGGAATTTTACGCCCAAGAAATCCATGCCCCCCCCCCCCCGCAGGGTGTAATCCCACGACCTTGGGAACCAGAACTTATCACCTGACCACAGAGGACGACTAAATCAGAGAGTAAACAGAGAATTACGAAATTCTGTTTTACTGTCTGTAATTTCTAATTTTCTTTTTTTTTTTTTTTCCTTCTTTGTAATTTTTTTCACTTGCGCATTTCATCACACTGCTATGGGCAGTAATGTAGTACTTAATAGGAAATACGTGTTGCTCTCTTTGTCACATTCTTAGTAGCTATACTGCATTCCACCCAACAATTCATATTTAGATTTAAGTATACCAAAAAAGATCTTTAAATAAAACTATATCTTGAAAAGTTGTGTGTGCACAAAATAACTCAAAAACGAAAAGTTCGATAAATACCTAGCTTAGTACTTAAGTTCATGATATTCCCAGTATGTGAAGGAAGATTATTAAAACCCTCCCCAAACTTCCCTTTACTATATGGATCATTTTTTTCAAATATTACTAAACATTTTAGATAAAATATCACGCATTTAAAATGCATGAAACAAACTTTGCATTATTAATGTTCTGGAAATAGCCTGTAAGTCCTCTCCATTTTGAAGAGATTTGTACAATTTTTTATTAAGTTTTATCTAAACGTTAAGAGAGAGAGAGAGAGAGAGAAAACACGTACTACAGAAAGAGTATAGATCTCTTTAGAGTACACAGTGAATTTCAAATAACATTTGATGGCGTCAACCGTTTCTCAAATATTGGTTACTTTGCGTTTCAATTTTTCAAAACGCAATTGCAGTTTACATGCTGCTACTGTTCAGCTGTTGTTTCTCACAATTTCATGGAGAAGCTGAATATAAGATGTGAAGGATTTAACTAAATAGATTATTGCAAAATATGAAAATTATAGCTTTCATAGGGAAGCATCCAATCAGAAGCAAAATAACAATAATAATAATAATAATAATAATAATAATAATAATAATCATCATCATCATCATAATAATAACAATAATAATAAAAATGATAACAATAACAATAATAATAACAACACCGTTTTAAAAAAGTACAAACATTTAAGTTGTGACATCATCTATGATTATAGCAAAGACATTAGTATTGAAACACGTCTTTACCACTTAATTATGTGGCACAATCCTAACGAAAAACGATGCTAAAAGAGCACAGTTTCGGGAAATTAAATTTCTTAGAAGAGTGAAAGAATGCACACATTTTTATAAATATAAAAATAGGAACAAAAGGAATGAACTAAATTTACTCCCAACTACAGAGAAGATACAAGAATACAAAACTCGTTTCTCTAAACATCTGAGCAGAATGAACAAGAAATGACTCCCGAAACAGGCAATTTTCTACAACCCACGAGGAGGAACAGATGTTTAGTCGATTAAGAGCAAAATGGCGAGTTGACGACAGAACAGGAATTTCTCCTGCTCCATGAAGAAGAAAAGAAGAAGATATAAAACCAAAATATAGTGGATATAGTAAGTAATGTGAATGTAACAATAAGATTTTAAACTTGTTTACTACGCCACTTTGCATTGCATACGTTCCTATAGGTGCAGTAATTTTCATATATAAGGAGTTTAATCATCAAGCATTCATCACAACGCCGAAACTTGCCCCATACACAGTTCCCCCTGTTGCACTTTTGCTCATGTTCTTCCCCTATTTTTGGACTTAATTGTGCATTATTCCATTGCACATCCAGCCTTTATTTCGTCCATATATGTACTGTTGTGTATTATTCCATCCTTTTATCTTGAGCAGTTCTTTAAAGCTGAAAGAAGGTAACTATTTTACCACAAATTAAAAATAGTATAGCAATGACTGATGAATGATTAAACAATTAAAATATGTAAACAATAATAATCCTGCCCGCCGGGGCAGTTTGGTGGCAGCGTGTCTGCTTACATTCAGCAGGCCCCATTTCGAATCGCACTTATGCTGAGTTACCGGATAAGATTTTTTCGGGGTTTTCCCTTGTCCTGAGAAGAAGAATGTCGAGTAACTTTGAGCTCCATGGACCCCGAGATCATTTGAGCATCATTTCACCAATGTCATTCATCTTCCAATATGACCAACCTGGTTAAAAAGCGTTAAGCTACAATAATAATTAGTAGTAGTATTTAATATTAGCATTACTCATTATTATTGTTAATATTATTATTATCGGATTTAAACATTTATTTGATTTTCCACATAACTAAAATTAAATCTTCCCTTACTGAAAAAATTAATATTTCGCATGTGTTTACATTTTATCATTCCTCCTAAATCCTTGTTTTTATGCTGACATATTCGCTAAGAATGCAAATATTCAGCCAAGATATAAATTTCATTTCTCCTACAGCCAAAGAAATGACAAGTAAATTTCGCCTGAATTCTTGACACCGGACCGGCACGAAAGTTAAGTGATGTTAGCACTAGAAAGTTCAGACGTATTCTTCTCTATCTATCCATGTAGACTACGGCACCACGCACTCGGAGGAAAGTAATGACAACAGCGACTATTTCCAACGAGTCGTTATATATGTACGAGGGTCCACAGAGCACAGGTGCACCTTCTGTTGGCCTCCGTTTACAGACACGGCGTAAAGACACCATTTGGTGGTCACTTAAATATTTTCAGTGGGCCAGCAAGGATGAAAAATAAGGCGGGTGCCAATCATAACATAATGGGATCCCCTACTATTTAATGTCTAACTGCAACTATATTATTTTTAAAAGATAGGGTGAAAAAGAGGGCTTAGTCACAGCTATGGTGATATAATTCAAACAAAAAACAGTAAATATTTAGTAATTAAGGGGATCAACCTGTGAACATTTCAAATGCAGTGTTTCTATAGAAACTAGGTTATTTTTACCATATACTCTTATTGTTACGTGTAATTAATTCTAAAACTAATTCAGTAGTTGTGGAACTACTGTTTTTTTTTTCGCTACTCTACCAAAAAGCTCCTTGTGTTTTAGTTCTCAACATTTTGTAACAAAATGTAATATTTATATTCTAGGGATAATAGTGGATGAGTTTCAAATTAACTAAATATTATTGTAGGAAAAGATATGCCGAATTATTCGCTCTGGGTTTTTTTTTTCATTATTTGTGTAGGCTAGTCATTTTGCTCATACAAATACAGTTAACTTTACTTGAAGGGAAAATTAATTTCATAATTTTTATTTATTATCATATTAAGGTTCTCTGGTAGAAAACGCAAACTGATCGGTTCAAGACTGCATCGCAAGGAACATTTTGAACATCCATATGCGTTAGAAAGTGCATTTAGAGATAACATTTAAGTGTCATTTGTTACCATTAAAACTTCCATTTGAAAGGTCACACGGCAAGTGTTAAAATTGCAACTCAATGAACATAACTTCCGCAAGTTAACCTGCAAGAGCCACGGTATATTAATGTTAAAATAATGTTAAAATTCCAAAATCAACATTTACAAGGATTTTGGTAAATGTTAACTGGTTGGTTCCCTTAAGGGACATTAAGACGTATTCGTCACATGTAAGGGAATATTGATCCGAGCAAGTGTTTCAACAAGGAGAAGAACTATGCAGCCCTGCTTTTCAATGAGCGAAGAAAGAAACAAAAAAGAAGTTGCGATAAAAACGGGAAGAGAACGAATTTCCTCACTGTTAACGTAATTTCCTAAATTCACACTATCTTCCTGGGATTCCTTCTTTAAAGTCTTTACCACAAAAAGGAGCAGACGTGACTCGCATATGAAGACAGTAGCAGATAAATGAGCGGGATTGAATTAGCTTGGCTCCAAGTAATTTTACATGCTAATTACATTAGTCTTTCATCATTCGGCACTTACAGTTAGCTTCTCACTCAAGGAACATGGCTACTCCGCGATTATCGTATATACCTACACGGTGTAGTGACAAATTGCAGTAGCTGTGATCCAATTATTTTTCAGAATAGGAGAGTCATTAAGATATAAAAACTCTTCTATCTATATTTAGTAGTTTCACTAAACATCCAAGATTATTCTAAAATACAAATTAAAATCAGTAATATATAATATACAAACAGGATATAAAACTAAATAACTTAAACAAAAAAAAACATCTTATCCTTTCTAAGTATCGACCTGTTATTTCAATTCAGGCACATACATTCTGTCAAGAAAGTAATAGGGAATTGATCATTTAAAAATCCTGTTTAAAAGGAGATTCAAAATTATTGTTGTCACCAAGTTGGTACAACTTTCCTCTATACCCACGCGGAGTTTGATTGGCATTTGTCATCTAGTTTGTTTACAGTACGCCATACTGTTAGTTCATCTCAAAGGTGATTTGCGATTTTACGATGTATACAAATATTCAACAAATAATCTGTCTCAAATTTTGCATTGCAAATAGTATTTCGTGTGCCGAATCGCTGAAAATGTTACAGAGAGCTTACAGTGAATCGACTTTATTAAAAACACATGCATATAAGTAGTACAGTGCATCCAAAAGTGGTCAAGATGTGGTGGAAGATTTCCCTCGCTCTGGTCGGCCATCAACGGTTTCAACTGAACTGAACATCACTAAAGTGAAGAAAATGGTGTCTGAAAATCGTCATTTAGGTTTGAGAGAGATTGCCGCTGAACTTTCTGTGTCTCACGAATCGATTCGTACCATTTTAAACGATTGTTTGGGCATCACACGCGTTGCAGCTCGGTTAGTTCCGAAAGACTTGAATATTCTACAAACAAGGATTGCTGAAGACTTGCTAGAACGAGCCAGTTCCGACCCCACATTCATGAAACGCATTATAACTGGTGATGAGACGTGGATTTACGACTTTGACACTCAAAGCAGTCAACAAGCTTCCGAATGGCGCCTTCTAACTGAACCGAAACCTAAAAGGGCACGTCAAACTCGATCAAAATTGAAGGTCATGTTGACAGTTTTTTTCGATTGACGCGGTGTCGTGCACTCCGAGTTCTTGCCAGAAGGTTGGATTGTAAATAAAGACTATTATCTGAGCATTATGCGGCGTTTGAGAGAACAAATACGGCGAAAAAGGCCAGATTTGTGGAACGACAACCCATGAATTCTGCATCACGATAACGCACTAGCTCACAAGGCTATTATTGTGAACGAATTTCTGGCCAAAAACTCAACAAATTTCAGCGAACCGTTTTCACCTGATCTGACTCCTGCTGATTTCTTTCTCTTTCCAAAACTCAAGGCATCCGTTTTCAGTCTATAGAAGACATAAAGGAAAATTCGCGGCGACAGTTGACATCGATTCCTTAAAGTGCCTACCAAAAATGTTTTGATGATTGGATTATTCGTTGACATAAATGTATAATTTCAAAATGGACTTACTTTGAAGGTGATAAAATAAATTTGGATGAACAATTAATTTTTTTTGTGTGTGTTTTATTGGCAGATTCCCGACATTTTCTTGACACAGTAAAATGTGATACACATATTAAAATTGTTGCTGAATTCATGATAAATTATCAGAAAAATCCAATGTGTTCCGTTACAGCTCTGTAAAATATTATTCTTAAAAGGCTTATTCTTCTTATTCTTCTTATTCTTCTACCTACGTCAGGCTAATAGAGATAAACATTAGCAGAAATGATCATATTACTTACTTCCTTGCAAGTAGAAGGGAAATAGGTTAATACACAAGGTTAAAGCGATAACCAATTTTTTTAAATGCTGGTTGTCATGTGGTTGAAATCTATTTCTCTGCATTTCCAGGACTTGGCAGATTCCCGCATAAGAAAAATTTAAGTATTTTAAAACCGAAGGCAATAATAAGAAATGTCTCGAAAATAGTCAATCCCACGAAAAAATGTACACGACATAAATTGTATGTTTTAATAAGATCTACATTTTCTGTGCAGTAAGGTTTTGTCCATGTTTTACGATTATCAGTCATACAAATTTCAGCAAAATTCGTCCAGAATAAGGAGGTTTTCAGAAGCTATTCCCAGAAAATTCAAAATACACATTTTGTTTAACATGTACATATCTTTAGTATACGATATTTTAAACAAAATAATTACAGTCATTTTTGAAAAAGAAAGTTCTCGAAAAGTTTTCCATGTAAAGGTTAGTTTACAGTGGGGAGATTTTCCTCAACATCTTCGTGTCGAATCCTTGGAAGATAATAAACGTAAATACCAGATTTGATATTTTTCCCACTTTTCGTTTTTGAGTTATCGTGTTCACTGACACACGGGCACAAACGCGGAACTTTTTCTAAAAATTGCTTTTTTATATACAAGGGCACCATAAAACCTGTATTTCCGGTGAAATCTAGGTATCAAATTTTTGGTTGGACTGCAATACCTTCTCTACCTACGTACCATGTAGGAAACGTAAAAACTACTTTAAATATGAAACTGTAATTGTTACATGACTGATCTATTTTTATACCATTTGAGTATTAAATAGGATAGGATCATCATATAATATATAATTGTCTCATATTTTGATGAAAATTCATCGGCAATTATTTCTTAAATAATGACTTTAAGCACCAAGGTCGGTATTTAACCGACTTTTAATGTTTTTGTAAGTCTCTCTCTCTCTCTCTCTCTCTCTCTCTCTCTCTCTCTCTCTCTCTCTCTCTCACATACACATACACACACATGGACATTTCTCTAGCGTGTTGTTGTTATTATTATTATTATTATTATTATTATTCAGGGAAGCTCAGAACATTTATTCCCATTGAATCCCTGCATCGAAATATTAGGTGGAATGTAATATTTCTTCAAATTAGGATGCAAAATACAAAACACAATACAAAATGCTATTGGTATAGAGATTTATTTTATTCAAAACGTGAATCTTTGACAATAACGTTTTAGCTTTCTTTTTTTTCTTTTGGTAAAAAGTTTCTGTGACCAAAATCTGAATAGTGTGACATATGTTATGCAATATTAGAAAGGTTTAGGAATCTATTCCTCATAGAAACGTGGCTGAATGCTTTCATACACACATTCGGTTCGTTGAAAACTTCCGAAGAGATCTGAACAGGAGCTTCAATTTGCATTATACGTTATATATCATATCCCCTAGACAGTAAAATTAAAAATTAATTCCCTCTTCCTATGTAGATAGTACTATACAAGCAGTGCCAGTTGCAGTGTATAGTTATCCTGTTTGCAGAATACAGAAGCCAAAACGGACGGAATTCGGTTCCGGGGGAGGCAATGTTGGCATCATTTATCAGCGCATTATCATCTCAGATGCAGAGAATATTCTATGATTCTAATGACAGCTGTTTGAATGGCTGGAGTGGGAGTTTTGTGAAACAGTTAAAGGGGATACTTCGATCAAAAGACCCGTTACACCGCTCCTGGATATTTAACAAACACCAGAGAGATTTGCGAATACTTGCGTATTTGTATTACCTAGCTAAGTTCAGTGTTCAACACTTTTAATTACAATTAAATCCACCTTCAAATTATATTTTACTATAAATAAAAGTTATTTTAATCCATTATTAAGCTTATAACTGCACAAATATAGATTAAATTATTATTTTATTTTATTTTATTTTATTTAAATAGTATGGGCTAATTATGTTTTCAGGTTCTGTATGATTTATACCTTTAATTTTTTTTCTACACTTTCATGTCAGAGATTTTTAATTTTTCTACAATTTGCCAAGTAGAGGAAGTATTGCAACCCACCCAAAGATTCGATTTCGAGATTTTACACGAAGTACACGATTTGAGGTCCCCTGAATTAAAAAACTACCCGCTTTTAGAAAAACCTTCAAGAATGCGTGTGCACATGCGCGCGCGCGTTGACAACCTAATAATCAACTTAAAAAATAAGTTGAGTTCAGCGTGTTCTAAGGATATGACAATAAGATTTTCCAGAGAATCCCGTTACACCAAACAATTCTTTACACGAAACTTCTTTTAATTATGATTTTATCAAAAGTATCTCTATTTTTAATAACATAAAGCATTAAATTTTGCGGTAGAAAAATTAGATCTTGTATATTTTCTGGAAATACTCTGTGAAGTTCTTTTTATTGTGAATGTTTTTAATAATTGTTAAACCCTTCAACACAGAATATATGGATATTCTTTATTACTAGTTTGAATGTTCAAAATAATATTATACTTTTTTTTAAGTTGAAACTCCCTCTTCGTTTACGGTTTCCTGGTTGTGCAAATTTCCATAAAGAGTGGAATTTTACAGCGTATTCATAATCAAATCACACATTCACACACATGTATTGTTTCTGTGTGCAAGCAATTGTTTGCGTTATTTCTTAAGTCAATAAATGGATGTCTTTAACACATATGTTAATCAAAATTGTTCTCCAAAAAGTGAAAGCTACCATTTTGGATTTCGAGTGAAGAAATTTTATTGAAAAATTTCGGATCGTGACCGTCGAAGGTACTGAATTTAAATATCATACTTCGTATTAAAGTATTTTTGTCGTTTACTTTATACTTCTTCTAGTACAATGTACATAAAAAGTATTAAATTCCATCCAAAAATTCTATACTAATATTTCACCGGAACCAGTAGTTTTAGAGTTCCCTGTATCAAAAATAATCAAAACATTTTTAGAAAAATCACCGTAAGTTTGTGTGTATGTGTGTGTGTGTCCGTGAACGATAATTCAAAAACGAGAAATATCAAATAAAGTTTAGTAACTTAAGTAGTTTAAGTTTAGTAACTTCTAAAGACGGGAAACATAGATTGGGGAAAATACTTCCACTCCAAATTACCCTTTAGATGAAAAAAGTTCGAAAATCTTATTTTCTCAAAAATCATATACGATTTTGATTAAAATCCGTATATTAAAGATACTTAATTGCATGTAAAATGTAAATCTTGAATTTAGTGGGAATTCTCTTCATTCAGGGTGATTTTTGCATAACTGGTAAACCGTAAAAAATAGGCAGAAACTTACAACTAAAAGTTGTAAATCTCATTAAAACACAATATTTATGTTATATATTTTTATATGACAATATAGACATATATATTATATATTTGTGGAATTGATAATTTCCGAGATATTCCTTGTTAGTGGTTTATTCAACTTTTCTCATACGGGTATTTTTCAACTCCTGATTATGCAAAGAAACAAATTTCAATGAGATAACAACACCTTTCAAAAGATGTAACTACCGCTTTAGCCTCCTTAAGTCTTCCCTTCGACTTATAAGGAAGTAATTAATACGACTATGTCTGCTATCTTCTATTTAACTTGATTAGTACTACGTAGAGAGAAGCATCAGCTTTTATAAGAATCATCTGTAGCATACTTAAAAAGGCCATAGAAAAAGTCGTGTGAATGGAAAACATCAGCTTTTCCTAGGATTTCTCCCTAATACTGTCCAATCACGACTCTATCACTGCCTCTCGCTCGCTCACACACACACATACACACCCGTACACATACACTGGTCTTCTAAAATCAAGTTCACGGGTTCATTCCCGTAGATTTAGTGACCTGTAAAAGAACTCCTGCGGGACGATATTCCAACACACCGGCGGCGCTGATAAAATTCTGGCAATTGATAGTGCCGTTAATAAATGAATAGGTTTTAAACACACACGAATATTTTATGATTTTTTTTTTTGATTCAGTGGACCCAAAACTTACATTATGGTGAAGGCTCAATAACTAATGTTTAGGAATCAGCACTTTTTACTAGCGTAGATAAAATAAACAGAATTGCATTATAAAAATAAGCATTAATGTATTTATATTAATCTTGGTTCATATCTACCTTCCCAGTTAACAGCACTTCCAGTCCTCAGCTGTACATATATCCATCCCATCTTCCTTACCTTCATCTGCCAGTCAAAAAATGAAAAATCACATTTAAATGAGGTTCTCTAGATTGTTTTATTCACAGGAATCTCACTAGGAATCTCATTTGTATTCATATACAACAGTAAATACAATTTTTATTATTGAAAATTATTAGTCAAATTTCACACATGTATCAGATTTATAAAAGCAAAATGTTAACGTATGCTAGGGAGATGAGAAAATTATACAGGCAGCCATGATAAGTTGAAACACGTCGTTTCATGCCGTTTTATTAATCCACAGTAATATGACGTGATAATGAGATAGTGAAAAGCTGATCTTCAAAAACATAAGCTTTGTAGTACAAGGATTTAGTATCTAGTGATTGCCGAACTGTTTTCAAATATACTAGATATGAAGCTGAATAGTGACGGTGAATTAATTTCTCAGCTTTTAGCTAAAGGCTGCTAACGCAGATTTTCGCTTACGTGTAAATAAAGTTTCGCTGAATTTGAAATCTGAAAAGTCCACTTATTACGTCATCTAGCACGTGTATACAATGGGCATAATAAGTATTATACCTAAAAATGCGATACCGAGAGTTTAGCAGAACTACATGTTTTGACGACCCCTGAATCCAAAACTAAGTATTTTTATAGAAAAAGGTCCGGGTGTGTGTGTGTGTGTCTCTCTGTGATAGCATTTAAAAAGAAAAGCTGGTTAAATGCCAAACTTAGTATTTACTTTGGATCATCACGAAGATTTTTAGGAAAGTCTCTTCACTCTAAACTAACCTTTATATGAGACTTGTTTTGAAATGTTAGATTTTTTAAAACATTACTAATTATATGCGTAAGCTTTCACGGCCGGTGCCCATAGTTTTAAAATTTAAAATTTTCGGGCTATTTTGCTATTTCTGGAGATGTTAATCTTGGTATAATGTGGACAAAAATTAATGTTTTGAAAGAATAATTTGTTTTCAGAACAAATGAGGAAAGTCGTGTGAATAGTACCAGCAGATTCTTATTTGAGCACGCAAAAGCTCATGAAACTTATTACTGCTATTGTTTGCCTAAGTGTCCTTGCAGGTCTGTTCCCATATTTAGGAAAAGAGACTGTAGCGTGACCGATCTTACTCATTGTATCTGAAGCAAGTTACTTGTTATTTAATGGAGGTATCCTAAATAAGTTATCTGGCTGAAGTTTTACGGTGCTGCAGTTCACGTATTAACCGCAATACAGGGGGAACTAAAGGCCCCGAAGGGCTCCGGGCTCATTTGCATGCTGATTAATTCATTCCATTCATCGCACCAAAAGGGCAGTGGAGCCAGCATGGAACATTAAAACCTCCAAGGAAAAAGGAACAAAAAGTTTGCACGTTGCAGCCTTCTGGAAGCGAAAGAAGAGCGATATTCTGGCACCTAGTTAGGAACAATCCAGCCATATGTGTGTGTGAGAGAGAGAGCGTATTCTACAAGCTACATGAGTCTAACATGGATACAAGCTCGAGTGCCAGATGGTAAACGACAAGACTGCGCACTTCCACTACGATGGTTCTTATTCCCTGTAACGGTCACTACTGTATAGAAATATATTTATTCAATAGATGTATTTGTTTATGAAACTCAGAAGCTATTTTCTCAAAGAATAAAGATAAACATAACTACTGCAATGAATTAAATTATTGAACCTATTGATGAGGAATACTTTAACCAATTAGTATAACTAATTAATAGCTATTTATGATACAAGTCGTAAAAATGATGCTTTATATTGGAGCAGGAAGCTTGCGAAATGAGGTCGTACGAGCAATATAAAACAATCTTACACGTGTGTCATCTTTTAGACAGTTCTCAATATTTATAGACATATTATAATTCTAAATACCTATTACATGGAGTTCAAGCTTAATGGTCTGCTTAGCATCAGTGCTGACAACATGACCACTTGCACGTACAGAACGAAAACATTCTCTACAATGGAGGTAGTGTAGCAGCTATAATTTTGCTCTCTGCTGTTTGCATAATTACGTCTGGTTCAGCAGATTCCATGTTCGTGACATTCAAATCATCCACCATTTTATGAATCGATATGAGACCGTGGACGCATATACCAAACTTGGCTACATTGGAGTGTTATAATTTTATGACAGAGAGTGAACGAATTTTCTACTTTTAACACTACTAACATCTGATAAAAGGCCCACTTTTAGCATCAACTGTCCAGAAAGGTAATTGTCCATTGTATATTCTGTATTGAGTATATTAAACGAATGATCCGTCTTATTTTATTCGAATTTAAAAGATTTAATTTGTAGTTCCAGAACAGAGAATAGGCGCAGTTTTTAACGATCTGCAAGAACTATATCTATTGCATAACTAAGGAGGTAAATGCCGAACTGGAAAATATTCGTCGTAAAATTCTTTATGATGAGTACCCAGTGAAATTGCTCAAAATTCCGGCCTCTGCAGTTCCAAAATGCCAGATTCCAAATAACCGTTTCAAAATAACAAAATATGTCAAACACATACAGCCGTGACAGCAGGTTCTTTAGCGTTGTATTTAACCTTAAGCAAACCTCAAGTAGTTGCCTAGAGCTTGTAAGCTGTTACTATTTCTTTTTATTTTTGTGTTTTGATTTATGTTGAAAATGTTAATCACTACTCTTTAAATAACAAAAGAACATAACTCAGAATTAAATGGAAATGAATCACATCAGCAATAATATACTACCATCTGTTACGAGGAAAAACCTGGCATTCTCTACTTTTAACCATCTCGCAATTTTCGTAAAGCGTGATTAACATTTTTTACTTGCTCTACCAGCTACAATGCACAGAGGTGATAGAGAATATATTGTATTCCATTCTAAAAGTTGATACCGAGATTTCATCATAAATAATGTTTTGAGGACGCCTGAAATCAAAACAATTATTTTATAAAAAGTTTGTATGTGTGTGTGTCTGTGAACAGCGTTCCTCAAAAATAAAAAGTCTGTTAAATACTAAACTTTGCCATCTTTCAAGCGATCAACAAGAAGATTTGCAAGAAATTCCCCCATTTCAAAACTACTTTTACAGGAACAAAAATCGATGCTAACGATTTTAATGATTTTAAATAATATACATACACATGGGAGTTTTAAACCGGAAAGGCTCAGTAAAATAATGAGCATAGCAGTCATAAGTGCTATCCACGGCCCACTAATATAAGAAATGCACTGTAATATGATAAGCTAGGTGATTGTTCTGAACCATAGTCAGTGATAACACTTAACGTGCCCCCTCAAACTAAAAATAAAATACCGCCAGACACCAGTTGCACGCTTGGCATTTCAGTTTAATTTGCAACAGTAAACAGGCACTTTATTAATATCTTTGTCATTTAAATTTTAGTATTCATGAAAATAGTAGCAGTCGGCGAAAGCAAAGCAATCTCAATATAGAAAACGTGCGTAAAACAAGCCAATAAAAATATCAACTATGAAAAATTGTGTAAAAACAAATAACTTATTTCAAAACCAACCGGCTTGTTTCAGCCTAGAATCAACAGCGAATAATGTAGCTAACGGCTGTAAAAGAGTGGTGAGTGAGTTTTATCTGAATCGGACGTTTCCGATATTAGAAACAGTAATAATAACGCGGAAGCAATTATTTCACGCAAATTCATTTCTGGTTATCATTATCATCATCTACATGAGTTAAGCCTATGCGGCTTGTTCCGGTTTCCATCGTTTCCGTGGTCGGTCTATTTTTCATTTCCCTGAAGGTCAGTAATTTAGTATTGTTTATGGTATACAGTCACTACCAATCCTTTGCACAAGTGAGACCCAGTTTTTTCTTTCGTTATTCACTTTCTCTGTTTGGAGAATATATAGGTACCTATAGGCCAACGCCTGGGGTCAAATGTCTTTAATGTGTGTATACCTCACATTATTATTTACAAATATTATATTATATATAATTGTATTAATTTTACATAAAACAACATTGATTAATTATTCTAATCACTTCTGCAAGTAAATATGGGTGTGTAAAAATATTATACTTTATTTAGTTGGATAGTTCTTACTTTGAGAACTGCTCTGTTCAGGAAAAAATCCTTAATAATCTTCGCTTTTCTGACTTAATTATAATTGCATGAAATCAAGGTCATTGAATAATATTTATTGCTTTCGCATGCTTATGCTATAAAACAGATTAAAAAAAGTAATAGCATCATGCAAGATATAACAATAAATATTCTCGTTTTTTTGTTTTTGTTTAATCAAATTTAATTAAAATAGCAATAATGATAAGGTGAAGCAAAATTAAATGTCATTAATAACAATTTTTCCGGAACAAATGTCTTTATTTCTTCCGTTACAAATAAAGGTTTTATTCTATTGCTACAAATAATTCTACACTTTGACGTGTACTTAGTTGATTTCTTTCTGCATCCACGGTTCGCGCCCTACTGTGTGCTAACCTCCAATCACTCACGACTAAATTCAATTCACTACACACACCCGCTTGCAATTCTTTCTCCTTTTATAGTAGAAAAGACATCAGATAACTTCCTGGAAGATTCTGGAAGCCGAAGTTACGAGAATAATTGAGAATCGCGTCGCACATCCTATTTGTAACGCATTTCAAGGACTCCAATCACGAAGGCCTTAAAATAAGACAAAAAGAAATTTTAATTTTTTCTTCAAAATCCTATCAAAAAAAACTATTTTGGATATTTTGGGAATATATTTAAAAATACGTAGTATTTAATAATAGCAACCTAATGCACCCATGTAGAGATTTAATTTCCAATGGATCGCTCTTTCGAAGCTCACCAACAAGAAACGTCACACAAAGAGGCACCAGACTAAAATGGAAATGGGCAGGATACATCGTACAAATGAAGGATCAAAGATGGACGTAAAAGTCACAATGCGATACTCGCTTACAGGAAAGCCACAAAAGCAGATCATGATGGAGATGACAGACGTCTTCACAACACATCAATAGTTCAAAGGAACGTAGAGGCAATCGGAAGTAGTGTGTGGACATAGTGTCAGTTTACAATTAATTACATTAGAAGAAATACACAGAACTACACCGAACGGGTCAAGTCATTGTGAGAGTAACGAACTGTATACTATAAATTGTGTAGTCAAACAATACAACATATGAATATAGTGTGCTGCACTGTACCTAGTGTAGTATGTAGTGTAAGAAGTTCAAGACAAGCCATTGCATTAATATCAAACCGAGACAGTCCGCAACTTAATTCAAGCTAAATTAATTTATCATCTCCTTACACCCTAAAGTTTCCTGTAAATTCTAAGGTCTAAACAGATGATATATTAATGTAGCTTTGGTGCGGCAGTGGAATTAAGTTTCCATAGAATAATTTAAAATGCTTCAGTATCTCGGGTATATCAGCTATCTTAGCTAATAGTGAGTACCAATAATAAGTGTCAACTCTCATTACGAAAGTGTATTGGAACACTTAGAAAAATAATATAATTTCTCCTATGTAATCAATTAGCGATTACTATCTTCATAATCAACTTGTTTTATTTATTTTAAATCAACTTTATTTTATTATATAAATTATATTTAATTTTATTATATAAATACATGTATGATACTAACTTTCAAATACTAACGGGTTCTCTGCTATAGGAGTTTCCTTTCCATTACTTGTGCATCTTTAATGTGTGTATACCTCGTAGCAATTATTTACAAATTTTACATTATATATAATTGCCTCAGTTTTACATAAAACAACATTAGTTAATAATTATAATAACTTTTGCAAGTAAATATAAGTATATTATGCTTTTTTTAGTTCGATATTTCTGAGAACTGCTCTGTTTAGGAGGAATTTCTTTATAGTATTCGCTTTTCTGATACAATTATAATAAGACCCGGGCTTCATAGTATAACCAACTATTATGGCCAATTAGTTTTAATTTAATTGTTTTTTTTTTTTTTTACTCAAGCCGTGTGTAGGACAAAAGTTGAATAGCTAGAGTCAGACTGAAAAATGCAAAGCCATATTCGAGATTCCGTGGTTCAAATCCCAGCTAAGGCATTGAATATTTTAATTTGTCCCTACCTATTTAACTTCTGCCCTACATACGGCTTAAGTGAAAACACAATTAAATTATAAATATAAAGTTTGTCGTATTGAGCATGTTGATATATAAGGCGGTGTAGATCCGTGGCAGATGAGATCTTGAGCCGAGACCTACTGAGTAAACTGCCAACCTCCGCAACATAGCGTTTCGGAACCTATATCGGCTTTCGATGCTGAGTGGTCCCGCACACGAGCCGAAAACACACACACACACACACACACACACACACATGCACACACACACACACACCAGCCTTTAATTTAAAGTGCTCCTTTTTGATTCAGAGGTCCCCAGAACATGTATATCCCGTGAAACGTCGTATAAAATTTTTGAGCGGATTGAAATTGTGAGTAATGATTTTTTTATGAACCAGTCTAAAGTTCCTATTAAGTTAGCTGACATATTTTGTCTTGATTATGTCTCTAATATTTGGTTTGCAATTTCATAATTTACAACGGAGATCACTCCAACATTTAGTCGGCAGCGCTATCTTGTTTCAATTACAAAGTTTAAAAATGTTTACTCACTTAAATATGTGGACTAAAATGCC